>CM024334.1:24867115-25467115 GCA_014170255.2 Drosophila triauraria
GTATAGAAGCCTAAGCTAAACTTGAAGTTTGTTAAAGTAATGTTGTAAAGTTTTAAATGCATTACCATTAGTTCTTGCTACACAGCTAATAACACAGAAAAAAATAAAAATAAAAATAAAAAACTTACAAGCATTTAATTTTCAAGCCAAATAACTAAATAGCTAAACACAAGGGTGTTCTATATATTACATTTATATTTCTAGCTTCCGAAGAAGTTTAATTAACATATTTTAGCTGGCCTAAAACTAAAGATAATTTGATTATATTATATGAATGAGAAATTTTATAAGTGACAGAGTAATTTAATAGTGCTTTGGAAGTAGAAATAATTATTGGACATAATGGCATTCATTAATTATTAAAACCTTTTCCTTAATCATTTAATACTGACGCGTTTCCTTATAATCTTAACAAACCTTAAACACCTGATCTGGGTCCTTTATGTTGAAGTGGTTATTGTACCGACTTCAAATTGGCCACACCCTTATCTTCTATAACACTGATTTATGAGGGACAAACAGAGCAAAAGTATGAAGTATCCGTCATATATATAAAACGTGAAATAGATTTACAGCGTACATCATCTGTCGCACTGAGCTGTACGCGAGGTGTAAATACCGGGATTATGCTGCTACGAAAGCTACTGGGCTCTGAGCAAATAGGCATCAGAGCCAGCCACTCGGCCAGGCACTTTCGTAACCCTTTTTCCTCATCAGCTGCTGGAACAACTGTGCTAATATTTGCCAAACATTCAACTCTCCGGGCGATATGATTCGAGTATGTCGGGTCGAGTCGGGTGAGTATTCCTTAAACTTATGCGCTTATGCCTTTTGTATTGTTTATCAAGTGTAACACGCTGTGTCTTTATTTGTTTTCCAACACTCGGTGTCTGGCCAAAGTTGATTACAAGTCCCGCTATGTGGCAAATAGCCCGCGCTGTCCACCCGACTCTTGACACACAATAGCTGAGACAGAATTACGATCGGCGGGTCTCGCCAGATTTCACTTTTTATTTGTATGTTTTATTTAATTTTCCGTTGGCTTGTTTAAATAAATGGATATAAATCTGGACGTCGGGCTGGTGGCATGGAGTTGATTTACACAGAATAATGCGCATTTTTCTCGTGTTTAACAGACTTAATGTCTGTTTATAAGTCCAGGGCGAGATCTGTGTGCTGTTCGTGTGCTCTGCGTTCGGGTGTCGCCGCGCCATAAAATATATTAACAAACTGATTTATTGCATTTTGATAACCTCTCACTGGGTCGGGCCACTGTCACCACACGCTGTCTCTGTATTTCTCGACTAGGAACTGTCGCCGCTCCTCAATCCTCGGACCTCAATCGAATCAATAGATTCGAGCACAACTGTGCAAAATGTCAAGCGATTTCAGATGAAGAAAAGAGCTCTTTATAATTGCCTTGGTAATTTATGGCCCGTTTATATACAGATACACCGGAGAGTGTGTCTTTAATGATTTTGTTTACAAGCGAATTCGTTTTATTTGTTTTTCTTTATTTTTGCGTTTTGGAATTGGTTATTTATTATTCCCATGATATTCCCTTGCAAAAGGTATCATCAGCACTGCTCATTATTCAGTTGCTTCTCCGATATAAGTTATTCGAAGTCGGATCTCTTATTTATTATTGTTATTTCAATCTTATAATACTATTTAATTCTTTGACTAAGTTTCCTAAAAACTTTAGTAATCTTTATTTTGAATTTGTAGTTTCATAAAGGCGCTTATCGCACACAACCGTTTGCTTTCACTTGTCTAAAGATTTGCCTTATTTTATATTTTGTGTCAAAATATTTACGCATACACATTTCGAGGACTAGAAGAATGATGGAGGGTGACTTTGGTGATAGATAATCCAAGCACTCGACATTTGACGCAATCTGCAAAGTTTGTTCACGTGACAAGGTTAATTTTTATTCATAAATGAACTGATAATGCCCAAGTGTGTGTGTGCTTATGAAATAATACTCGTGATTGAGAATGACGGACAGGCAGATTGACAGGAAGACAGTTGCCAGTGGGAGATAATAGTATGTTTGTGCAGGGGAAGAACCGATTAAAATTTTACTTGGTTTTGGCCAAATAACAAAATAGACAAATACAAAAATAAAAGTCTTGTGTGGTCTCTAACGGAAAACAGATAAAACTATCCCACAAAAGTGTATTAAAGAAAATAAAACAAAAACTTCTCATCTATGACGACTGGCAATAAGCGTTTATTTTATAATAATCGAACAACGATAGTCTCTGAGAATTAAGGTACCAGGTAGCTCACAGTTGAGGTTGAGTATAAACAGAGATCAATATAATTACAAATACGCCGGACGACCATAAATTTGATTTGCAATATGGGAGCTATTTTTCTGTTAGCGACAAACATCGGGCTCTCTCCGATCTCTCAAATTTGATAGTGTCAAAATCTAACAAGAAAGATCGCTAACTTCGCCAAGTCGAAGTTTATACACCTAGCAGATAAAATCATGAAATTTAAAATTTATTGCTTAATTTACATTAAAAGATCATGTTTTTATTTTAATCCGATAACATTAGAAACATCGAAATCAGTTAATTTGGTCAGATCGCTTCTATGGCAGCTAAATGATATAGTTGTTCATTCCGACTTATATATTAATGGGAAGAGAAAGAAGGCTATCTGCAAAGTTTCATTCAGATAGCTCATAAACTGAGAGTCTGCGTAGAAATAAATAAATAAATTGAGTTAGGTGATAAATCTTTTTAAATATCATTGCAACCTCAATCTGAACCCGTTTATATCACACCAACAACCGAGTGAGGAACTAAGAGATCTTAGGAATCCAAATGTACATATACAGGAATGAAACAGCTCCATATTTTGTTGGCTTTCAGTCATTGAGTCATTTACATATTTGCCAACAAAATGTCAGCCATAAAATATAAACTAAAGCAACTGTGTGAAGAGCGGAACCAGCGCGAAGTCAGAGCCCGAGAAAAGCCGGGAAGATAAATGAAGGCGCAGCTGCTGCGGCTACATCAACGCTAATTGCTTTGTGCATCTTACAGATACACGAGCAGAGCAGCGACAGCGACTGAGATACACGGGGCGCGAAGACTCGAAGATATATACGAAATCATAATTCATATTTCTCCTTCTTTCGGTCTGTTGTCGTTCCTTTGGCGGACTTGTGATCTGTGTGACAGGGACGGGACGGATAAGCTGTGGGACGGTAAAGGGGAGCAGAAATGTCAAAATGCATTAACATTTAATTGAGGCTAATTTAAGGCGAAATATTTCGCTTGGCGTATATGAAAATTTATGCGTCTCATTTCGGTCGGATCTGCTCACGGATCTTCCTCTGTCCTTTTGCTTTCATTAGCTTTCTGTACACAACAAAAATTTGTATTTTTCGATATCAATTATCTTTATAATACAGTTTGTATATAAAGAAGGATAAACTTAAGTCGACAATAAAGAAGAACGAGAAAGAAAGCTATCTTCGGTAAACCGAAGTTTGTATACCTTGCAGTCTGCAATTGGATCATTGAAACTCGATCCATTTTGGTAATGTTAAAAGAAAAATGTCAAATTATGTAAATTTTGTAAATTTTACATTTTACATGTAGAGTTTTACATTTTCATATAAATCGACCGATCCCTTCTATGGCAGCTATATTATATAGTTGTCCGATCTTAATGAAATTAAAACCGTAATTCTAAAACTATAAAACGACAATATCTCGAAATTTATAGAAATTCGTTGGAAAACAGAGAAGTTAACATTTTTACATTAATTTCCCCATCATTTCTATGGCAGCTATAAGATATAGTGGTCCGATTTCGGCCGTTCCGACATATATACTGCGTGCTAATGAAATAAGACTATGCTGAAAATTTCAGCCCGATAGCTCAAAACTGAGAGACTAGTTCGCGTAGAAACCGACAGACGGACAGACGGACAGACGGACAGACGGACAGACAGACGGACATGGCTAGATCGACTCGGCTGGTGACGCTGATCAAGAATATATATACTTTATGGGGTCGGAGATGCCTCCTTCACTGCGTTGCAAACATCATGACAAATTATTATACCCTCTGCAAGGGTATAAAAATGAGAATAAATATATTGAATAGATTCAAATTATTTATCAACCATTAATTTAATTTAATTAATTTTTCCTGTGTATGTTTGGCCGCCAGACAGATGATATGTTTGAGAAATGAATTTAATAAACGCAAGAACACATCGATCGTGTCGTTCAGCTGTGTGCATTCACTGGAATTAGATGGTGATGATGATATTTCTTGTTTGCTTCTAATTTCATTTTTGTCTGCATAATTCTTTTACACCTCAGCAAATTGAATGAGGTCAATGCCGAGTTCGATCTTAAAACCAGTACAACTCAGTGAAGATGTTTCGCTGAGGAATAAATGCAAATATTCCTCTGGAAACCTTTTAATTTCTTATTCTCAAGCCCAAACTATCCTCAAAAGTAAACAAATATCCACGTAACGCCTTCTGCCATCTAAATGGAGGAAATTAATCTCAATCTTGGAACTTCAGCTATCAATCATTTGGCTGGCAGAAGAACGTTCTCGGCAAACTACACCCGCCCAGTGACAAAATTTGACAGGAAACTTGGCAGGAGGTCGTGTGCCGCCCCACTCGAGTGTAAGTGGATATGGACTTGGGTCTGGACTGCGGACCACCAGCTGCCAGGATCGAGCTGCGGCTGTCAAGCTTTTAACCAAAAACGTTGTACGAATTGATTTTGCTCCTCTCAGCAGGACTCTGAGCCAGCTGACACTGGCAGGAGGTCCAGTTAGCTGTGTTGTCAATAGCTTCTTTGTAGCCAAACATTTATGCCAGAAATGCCGCAATCTGAACTTCTATTTTCTTGGCAAAACCAAGATTTTATTCTAGATTTGTAACATGAGGTGCCGATGTTTTTTATAATATTTATGCGTACAATAGTGTCCATGATTTTATAGAACTTAGCTAGTGTTGCGCATCTCAGGAGCTACTGGCTAGTGTTAACCTTCTTCAGATGGCAGCACTGCCGTCGAGGCAGGCAAAGGCGTCGACTACCTTGGACTTGTCACTGATAGCAGCTGGTGGTGGAAGAGCTGGTTCTGCGGGTCGGGAGTGCTGACTACGCCCAGCAGCTAAACAAAGTTTGAATTGACTTTGTTAACTCGACTGGCGGGCCTCAAGTAGATACTTACGCCCGTGCATGCCATCTATGAGGCCTGCTGTGAAATCTGCAAATTGCCGTGTCATTATTTGTTAGCATCAAACCAAGACCCGGCCAGGATGGCGGCGACGCCCCTTGGCTAACCTCAACCTCAACCCCAACCCAAGCCTAAAGCCCTCGTTCTCGCCCTCCGCACACATTGTGCTCGGCGTCAGAAAGTGTAATTGGCAGCCCGCCCGACTGTGGATTGGTTCGGGATCGGAATCGGCATCGAGTCGGACTTGGAACAGGACTCGAAATCGGGGTGTAACCCACTGTCGGCTTACACACTCAAGTCAAGCGTCCGAGCGAACCCGGCTCTCTGAACTCAAGCGAGCTGGAACCGAGCTGCCGGCAGACAGTTGGTAACTGTCAGTGGGCATGTTCGACTTGACAGCATAATATTACAAATCCTGCCGAAAGCAGACAGTAACGATGACAGCACGGCCAGCCGGCAACGCAACGGGCAAAAGGCAAAAGGACAACCGCAAAGCAGACTCAGACACTGACACAAACACAGACGCAGGGCGACAGGAAGAGCGGAGAGGGCAAATGGCAGCCCAGAAAATATCCCATAGAAAGGCATATTTTATTCCTCAGGTAAAATGTCAGACTAGGGAAATCATTTTACCCCAAAACTGTTTGTGGTTAGCCAAAATTGGGTCGCAATTGCCCTTTCCAGTAGAGAAATTGAACTGCCCATGTCAGGGTTTTAGCCTTGAGTAATATAACAAACAAATTGGCTTTTTATATTTCAAACGACTGTTTAATCAATCAAAATTGATTTATTAATTATTTAAACAGAGCAGTTACTTTCGACCTTATAAAGTATATACATACGTTGATGATTAGTATCAAAAGATGAGTCGATCTAGCCATGTCCGGTCTTTCTGTTCGAAAATACTACTTTCCGAATAGTCATTGTTTTGCGATTAAAGGAAGTATATTAATCGGAACGGGGCGGGTCGTACGACTACGCAGTTTACCTGTCATAGAAACGATAAAGAAAAATTCTAATAAAAAATATAAAAAATTATTGCTTCGTATTTGTTTAACATATTTGCATCTACCCTAATTTTTATAATTTCGGATGATTTTGGTGGACTATGAATTTTATTTGGTACAAATCGGACAACTATATCATTTAGCTGCTAAGAAAACGATCGAAAATTAAAATAACTTATGTAAAAGTTTTTTTTTCTTAACACATTTCCATCTACTCTAAGACAGCCATTTATTACGATTTCAGAATTACAGATTTCAATTTATGAAATACCGGAGGATTATATTAAATAGCTGCCAATCGGCTGAATCGGCCAATCTTTGTGTTTATAATATAAACCTTATATATAAATGTTTTACCCAGCTAAAGTAATTTTTTTACCCAAAACGGGCAAATATATCTTATAGTTGTAATTGAAATTGTCCGGACAAATGAAGTAAGCTTCCTTTGTTGTTTAAAATAAGTCATGACTCGAAATATAATCGCTTTCGACGAGTTCAGCAGCACATTGTTGTTCTGTACAGTTCAATGAAAATAGGGCGATGGTTTGAAATAGGTACTCTAGGAGCGATCGTGCAAAATGGTATTAACTTTTCTGCTTTTAATTTATGCCGATTCTTAAATGCTCTTCATGCATAGAAAATATTCGTGCATCATCTGTGAGAAAAATTATAAATATTTTGACTCAAAAAAAAACTCTATTTATTCGAATATGGAGCAATCCAAATAATCATCAGATCCGAATTTTTCTAAGTGGCAACTTCCAGGTCCCCATCAATAACAGCATAGCGCGGCGTATAATCAATTAATGTTGTGTAGGGGAAATCACATAAATTTGCGTAACATTAAACGGATCGCGTCGTTGACTTAAAACGGACGCATTCGATATGGTCGCATTTCACAAATTTTACGAGGCGCATTTCAGGCTGATAGAAACATTTACGAGGCACTCTTGGCCCGGTCTGGTCCGGGTATTGGTCTCGTAGGCTTGGTAGCAATTGGTAAACAAGTTTATGGCCAGCCTCCATCTCCATATCTATTCCCAGCTCCATCTCCGCCTCACAATCTCTCTTGATTCGCCGACATGGCTATAAATTTATTGCACTTCCTTTTGCATATAATTTTCAAATTAAGTGTTGCTCCATGTATATTGATACATTTACTAAATGCATTTCCTAACTATTTGCTGACAGTACCGAAGACTACTTGGTTGCCCTATGTTGAATGTTGACTTAAGCCAATGGTTAATCGGAATATCAGGAACATAATATTTTCGGAGTCAAGTTTATAAGTTAGTGCCTAGGAAAAATGCACATATGCAAAGAGCAGAGGGTGGCATTTTACATATCATTAGAGTAAAACAAAAATTATTAAAATAATTCAAATATATAATACCTCTTGTATTTTTCGCTTTTCCGAATTTTGGAATTATATTTTTGTATCTTTCCTGTTTTCCAGTAGTTAATAATTAATGCTTCCCTCTCTGAGAAATGTGTATCTCTGGATCCGTCAAAATAATTTCAGCAATGGTTAAAATATATAGAATACGAAACGGACTCTTTGCACTCTTTGTACTAGAATCTAATCTCTTGTCAACCTTTAATTGGTAACTAAGGCATTATTCAGCCTTTTCTTTTTCAATCCCTGACGATTACGGTCGTCCAATTCTCAGCAATTTCATCGCTCCTTGCGCAACTCCGCGCCTTTGTCGACCATTCATTCAGCTGACAGTCACTTCCTGTCAGCGAAGCCCCCAGCAAGCTCTCGCTCACTCCCCTTTGTGACGGCTCATTAGCATGTGTGCGTGGCTGTTCTCGTCTCTGTCTCACTATTCTTATACCCTGTACACTTGGAGCACGATTCATGGGAATGTATGTACACATGTCCATCGGCATTTACGGCTATACCGGCTGGCTGCTCCGATTGTAACTTCATCTGTATGCCCAATGAAAGCCTATGACCCGAATCTTGTATTACTCGCGCCAAGGATGATAACAGTTCTCAACCATTAATTCATAATTTAGCACATCTGTACGCCATGAACAACCATGACAAAATTAACATATTTTGACGTGTACGATCACCAAAGTCTCGGTGCTCGTCGTTACTACGTGGAATGTCGTCCACAGTGATTTTATATAAATATACTTATTTATATGTATATTTATATACTCCTTTCACTACAACAAACACACATCAAGAAAGCTGGTAGAGAACATTTAGAAATGCAGGGTATTTCAAAGTCGTTTTCCTCCTGTCGCTCGTTCTGTCTTCATTGACTGTCAGCTGACTTAGGAGGCAGCTCTCGCTCGTTCTTACACGCTGTCGCCATCTCGGTTGCTCCAAGAGCAATATGAAACTTACTAGCACCTAACCTGCAGTGTAACGCTTTGTATTGTTCACGCAAAATTTATTTCCGCTACGTCATGAACATCCTGTTTTCGTCGTTGTAGTTGTAGTTGTCCTCATCAACATCCTTGTTGTATTTGTTGTTAATTTACGTAATAAATACGCTTGAAAATTCTGCACGCACATGCAAATGAATAACGCTGCTCGGGAGCAACGGCAACAGCAACAGCAACAGCAACAGCAACAGCCAAAGCATGAGCAACTGAAACAGCAGCAACATCAACTTAACTGTCACTTGTCACAGGGACGCTAGCGCTCCTCTCGCTCCTTTGATGTCCTGGCAGTGCTGTCGTCTCTCACATGTCAACGGGCGTCGCTTTGCTTGGCATTTTTGTGATGTGAAATGAAGCAACGAGGTGACAGCAGCAGCAGCAACAGCAGCACAGCAGCGGCAGCAAAAGGGGAGTTCTGCTCCTTGCAGCGGCAGCATAAAATGAATTACTCGCGTGAACAACAAAAACTGTCAGAAGGCTGTCAGCTGAGGGGGCGACACGTCGGTGGGGATGGGAGACGGAGGATGAGGACCAGGAGTAAGGTGGGCCGAGCCCATGTCGCATTTGCAATCGCCCAATGTTGCTGGCGGCTGCCCTGTAAGTGTGTGCGAGGTGTCAGCGCATCGCATTTGAAATGCTCTCGCACATACGACTGAAAAACAGTTGACAGTTAGCAGTCAGAGCAGCGACAAAGTATTGCTCCCGACAGTCAACGCCACAGGCAACGGCAGCACCAATCAGAGGCACACCAGCAACATGTTGCCACCGTTCGTGTTGAGCCCTTCGCTCGAATGCCCCGACCATTAAGGTACCCGGAACAGTACCCAAGCATTGCAGCATCAAAAAAATATCCTACTTTTTGGAGGCCACACCAGAACCATTCTATGTAGTTAGGTCTAAGGTCTGTCCCATCATTTTGGTTTGCAAAGTGAGAAGAACTTGCAAAACTATATTAATAATCTAGCTTAAGCTTTTTTGAATTTAACTAAATCGATATCTCGACCTTTCAGATCGGTCTTGCAAGGAGGTCTGGCAACGCCTCCAACTCTCATTTCTCTCTTTTACTTTTGCTTTTGCAAACATTGTCTGTGCCACAGCGCCACAGATAAAAAATTATTTATTTTATAAAATTCCTTTCATGATCATTTTTATAAAATTCTTACTAGTTTTTTCCGGTCTATTTAGGGTTGCACATTGGTTGGGAAAAACGTTACAGGGATATTATGCGTAAAAATAGTGAAAACGACTACTAATACTAATAATAGAGAGTTTTAAAGTAAAGGGGTTATACACAAATGAATTTAAATAATTTTTCATGATTGTTAAATAAAGGCTAGGTACGTTTTTTTTCGAGTGTATCTGTCATGGACCCGCATATGAAATGTGAGTGTGCAAAATCTTTTGTGGGTCCATGCCCCACGATTATCATACCTCAAATTGCTTGTAGCAATCATGGAAAAAGCTACGTTGCGGTTGTCAAGCCCTTGGGTTCTTCCTTTTTTGGTTGTAGCAATTTTCATTTTCGCACTCCATTATAAAGTAATTTTTTTGCATTACTTATGCCTGTCAACGTCTGGCGCTTTTCGCCGCTTTCTTCATCCTGTTTCCGCGACACCGCTCCTGCCCCTGCCCCTGTCCCTGTCCCTGTCCCAGTCCCTTATTTTTCCTGCCACCGCCCCTGTCTTTGTGGGGATCCTTCTTGTTGGCAAAGATTAATATGTTGCCGCTGTGCTGTTTCCTGTGCTCACTCGCTCACTCGCTCAGTGTGCCCGCTCGCATGTGTGACAGTTTGCAAATGTGATTGACAACTGACACTGGCATATAAATTCAAAGCTTTCGCTTCGAGGACAGGGGCCACAACAGCAACAACTGCTGCCCGCCTTGGAGGCATGACAAACTGACTGACTGACTGACTGAATGACGGACGTGCCGGGGGTCTGGACGCTCTGACTGACTGACTGATGGACCGACTGTCTGCAATGCAGTTGGGTGTTGTCTCAGCTCGACTCAGTTGGAGGACCGGAAAAGTAATCGCAACCCATTTCACTTCTCTCGCAGATTTAGGGAAGTCCACTGCTAGCCAAGAGGCTTCGGTGGTTCACTAAAACATCTGCATAAGCTTAGTCAGAAATGTTAAAATCATTTGTAAAATAGGAAAGTAAAATAAAAGCACTTGACTTTTCCGATAAATTTGTCGATAAAAAATGCAAAAATAGAATTAAAATGAAACTTTAACAAAAGACAATGATAAACAATCTCATACTGGGTTTATACACAGACTCGAATACATGTATTCATATTGACAGATGGGATGCCAGATCTGTAAAATGAATATTATTATCTGTTTATTAAACTGTAATATATTGGGCTTAATATGGGGCGAATCTATGCATCTAAAGCATAATATGGTGTGGCGCTATAAGATATACTTTGTTTAATAAAAGCTGTATATACTAATTTTACAGGTCTGGCATCTCATCTGTCAGTATGAATACATGTATTCGAGTCAGTGTATAAACCCAGTATAAGTCATGACAAGAATCAATTGAGAATTAGAATAATAGTATATCATAGGAACCATTGTAATATAAGACAATTTTTCAAATAGTTTCCTAAATCTCATTGTTAAGTTCGATCATTGCTTTGACCCAAACATTCCGCCAAGTAATTTTTCCGAGAGGAGACCCATCTTTATGTTTATTTTCTTGGTCGTTTCCTGTTTCTTTCAATTAATCAGCCATGGGTTATAAATACTAATTCCAATTATCATGACAACTTCCGTTTCTCAGCTCAAATTACTGCGGCCTAATTGCTATTTAGGGCTCCTTTCGGAACTTCGAGCCGCGTAATGTCCAATTATTCAAACAAGAGACGGAGCCGGCCCATAAATGCTGACTTGGCCGTACGGACCGTGTCTGATAATAGACTCATCAGACATCGGTCGTCGTCATCATCGCCGCACAGCAGGTAGTTCCTCCACAAGGAGGGGGAAACTCACTTGGCGGAGTACACTGAAAAGGATTATGATTTTCAGGTTAATATTGTAAAAAAAAGGTTGACGACCATTATTATTGTACTATAAAAAACCCTAGCTAAGTTGGGGAAGTTAATTATTTTTTTTATTCGGACAATTACTATGAATAATATATCCATTATATTATATTATTATTTAAATTATGGTTGTTCTAGGGAATAGGTCAATATATAATAAGTGGGCCCTCCTAACGAAATACTAGATATTTTCTCCAGTGCAACGACCTGGAGGCCGAACCTGTCGCCCGTGCTGACGACAAATGTCTTCAGCGGAAGTGACACAACCGAAATCGCAGACAGGCGCAGGCAGCCGAAAGGGAAGAAAAATGCTTGATTATAAACGCCCGTTGCCGCGAAGAAAATAAAACTAATAAATGAATGTTGATCTGGCGTTGCTGGCTACTGCTGCGGAGCAAGGAGGAGGCAGGTCGGGAAGCGCGGCGGGGCAATGACAATGACAAAATCAAGCGGGAGAACTGACAATGATGGAAGTGACACCAACAATGGCGCTGAATGACAGGAGGATGTGATGGCACTGCAGAATGAGTGGGGAGGCAGTGGGGGTTCCGAGGGCTCCGGGGCTCCGGGGTCGAGCAGTGGCAGCTGTTCGCTAACTCGACACTCTTGGTGTGACTTGTCAACGGGCATCACTTGGCTGCCGTGGCTGGCGATGCTGAAACCAAGACGATCATCATTCATGACGATGATGATGCGGTCCGCGCCTTCTGTTTATCAAATTTCAATGAGATGGGAAGATTCCGGTGAAGTGATGGAGGTACTGCACCATATCGTGTTTAACGACTCTGTTGTGCTTCCTGGGAGGAAGGGGGAAAAGGTGCACTCAGAAAAATGAATCTATGGCCTACATTGGCTATTGCTTTATATAAAAAGAATATATTTTAGAAATGTGAGGGAAGTAAACTTTGTCGCCGGAACACTGGTCTATAACGTTATTTACTTATAACATGGAATAACTATTAAAAACGGTTCTACCTAGGAACATAATTATTCCAGTCATGTTCTTTCTTAATTCAGATTATTCAATACAAAATACAAATTAATAATATAATACTGGCGGGATATCAAAGGAAATTATTAGCAGCTTTTTTTATTAAAATTGAAAACTGATCAAATTAGATAAAATAAAGAAATATTTAAGCAAAAATAACATGCAGTTTCTTGATATATCTTTAATTATCCCTGACCAAGATGTCCCAATTATCCATTATCAAACGCTTTAGGATAGGCGTATTTATTTGCTTCCATCCTGGCAACAGGAAGAAGATAAGTAATTCTACAGTTTTCCGTCAGTCAGTCAGTCAAGACATCGATCCATCAGCCATTCAATCATTCACTCATTTCGACTGTTGTCACTCACTCACACTCGAGTGGAAAGAGGCAGGCAGTTGGGGCAAAAAGAAGGCGGCCATGTTGCACGATTCCGTGGTGCGCTTCAATGAAAACAAACTGATATTTGCCTGACACTTGAGATTGATTGTCATCCATCAAGGGAGCTGCTGCTGTCGTCCGGGTGAGTGATTGAATGGCAAGGATGCGCTGTTTGCATTTCGAATTTACATGCCTGCCCAGACCCCGCTCCAGCTCAACTGTCGTTGCCTCCGATGCAGAGACTTTCGGGCGTTGGCCTGAATTTATATTCAATTACGAGTCCGCAGTTTTACTTTAGAAGAGATCCCAAGGCTGTGGTTTTCACACTCGGCTCTCGAGATGCTGGACTGAGAGGAGAACGTCTCCATTACCTGGCAACTCACATCTGAGGCTGTCCGTTGGTAAAAGTGATAGCCTGGGAGATTGTGCTCGTTTTGGCAGTGAGAACCGCAGAAAAGCCGTCAGTCGCGGGAGACATGTGGTCAAGCAGCAGCTGTTGCAAATTACCCGAAGGATGCTTGTATCAGTGAAAGGATTCTGTTAATACCTGTTGTTCACTTACAATTCATTTTATTATAGTCAATATCTGCTTCACTCGAAGAAGAACTGTGCTTTCATATCGAAATATCCACTAATTGTTATTAAATTCCAATTTTAAATAAAATAATGGTGCCTGCCTTGTATCGATTGGAAGCCACTGTTACTGGTTAATATAAATTTGTAGCAATTTGTTGTCAATCAATAACAAACTGAATATAGCTTAAACTTAAGTTATACAAATACCAACATGTATGTATTTCTCTAATAAGAAAATAAGATAATGGACTTTTCCTAATATATTAGACTTAAAAGTTCAGAATTTTTATTTGTCTTCTAATGCTTTTCTTTATCTCAATAAATAAACATTTTATTATTCTATTAACTTATATTGAACAGAAAATTAAAACAAGGAGCAGTCACCTACAGCATGTTTTAATTTATTATTTCCACCTAAACAGGATAGCCAAGTGCAAGTTGTCCCGTCCTTATCCACTGCAACATCCAAAGACAGAAGAGAAATAAACATTTTTCATTTCGGGTTTCCCCGTCGTCCAAGTAGCACATAAAGAAATTGAATTCATTAAACATTAGCTTCCTGACACGATCGCCGTGTCGCCGAGACTCCCGGCGGCAGAGACCTTAAAACATTTAGTGTCGCAATATGCAAATCCATAAATTTTGTGCCCCAGACAGAAGGGGATGGGGATGCGGAGACGCAGTCCTCGGCCGCCGGAGACAAGACATACACACGCGATAAAGAAATTCGATTAGGCATCAATTTTAAATGAGACGCATTCCCCCGCCAGAGATCCGAGGCAGGCCGCCTGCTGTGGATGCCACGTAACCTGATATGGTGACACTCGTCCATGTCGTTCACGTCGTCGTCGCGGTTGCAATCTAATTTATGACTTAATTATCGGGCCATATTTAATGTGTCCAATAAACTAGTCTACAAAATTATACCAACACGTCGTTGTTTAGGCTTTGCCATGATCTGCGATGCACTGAAAACAGTTACAGCAAGGTCCTTTTTATATATGGTTATTCTTGAACAATGATCATAACAAAAAATAATAGTTTTGGAAAGTCCTAGGTAACATATATATTTTTTAACATTTTAAGGCACAAATAAAATCAGAAAAATAGATAAGTAGTTCCCAACTTCTTATTATTTTCCAGTGTAGGGGTCTTGGTTGGCTTTGCCTTACGTTTAATCGGAGCGCAGAGAACTTGAATTTCAGCAAACAACTCGCCAACTGTCCGCGGTGTGGCCTCCTTTAATTCTGCGGCTATCAATTTGCTTTTAAATGCAACAATTCGGTTGGCATTGCGGCGGCACCACCGACAGAGTCCACACCACGTCATCGTCACCGCAGCATGCAGCATTATTTTTTGTATATATGTACACACGCATTTTGTTTTCATTTTGGTCTGGCTGGTCGGGCTTGGCTCGCTGGTTCAGCAATAAAAATTTCGTGAAGTGGCAATAAAATTCCATTTAAAATGGCAGCGATTATGTCTCAACAGACCATTAAAGTCACTCAAATGACAACTACTACTTAGGCACTCGCAGCCAACTCACAGGCACCGCTCCACCTCGGCGCAGCACCACTTTCAGCGTCGCCTTCGACGCACAGCGGCGTTTATTTTGTCTTAGCTCCTTCTGTGTTGATCGAGGCCCGCGGATCGCGGATTGCGGATCGCGACATTTGATGACGGACGCCGGTCTTGAACGCTGAATGTGGTCGCACAGTGGGGCACACACTATTACCTGGGCCCTCGAAATCAATCGACCAGAGATCCACTTAAGTGGGCGTTACGAAACCAAGGTATCTCGTCACTGCTTCAGATTTCGACTCTCTTTCATTTTATATATGAAGCCTCAATAAAAAAAGCAACGTGAAGATATCAAGTTTAAATTTAAAAAAAAGCATCGGCTTATGAAAAGAATAGGTTGTTGACTTTTCTTGGGACTATCAACGTAAAGGTTAAGAAGGAAAGTAATAATAGATCATACTCTCATTTAAACATTTAAAATTCGCTATTTATGCTTTTTAAATTAATTTAAACCCGTAATATAAGAACAGTAAGAAAAGGAGGTGCCTGCTTCACTTAGTTGCAAACTGCTGGTCAAAATTATAATACCCTCTGCAAGGGTATTGAAATAATTATTAAAGGATGTGCTATAAAATATTACGATTTTTTAATGCGTTCTTCTGCGCCTTATCAACAACTTACCTATAGGCAAACTTATATTAAATGATTCCCGGATTTGTAAGCTACCCCATGTCAATGGGAGTCCTATATAGCTTGAAACTCAATTACCTATAGACCCAAGCCATCCTATAGAGTCTTTAAAAGGCCCACAAATTGAATTTTTTTTCTTTCCTGTGTACTCAGCTGAAAAGCTGGTGAATCTACCCCAATGCGAGTTTCCTGCTGACTTTGCATTTTATTATTTGATGCTAGTCTGGTTGCCACCGCTCTCTCCTTCTTGCCCCGACTGTACTCCGCTCGTTCTGGCAAACGACTTTGGCTGCTTATGTCCTGACTTCCTGAACATTTTGGCCCAATGCACTTTCAGAGGCCATGCCATCGTCGTTGGCTCGGGCATCGTTTAGATAAGAGGACTTTCTCACGAATACAGTATTTTATAACCCCGGCAACTAGCATATTTTTTTTAATATACTTTCTTAAATATCCCAACTATAATTATTCTCCTGTTCTCCAGTAGGGATTAAAGAAAAAACGAATGTTGACTAGATATAAAATAATAAAAAAGTAAAGTAATATAAAGAAAATAATAATAAATATTGTAAAAGAGAGAAATCATATGTTTTAATGTTTTTAACTAAAGATATTTGCATCTTATATAAGTATGTAGAGAGAAAAACTGTCTTTCATTTTTCAGTCTAACTACATTTTAAACATGGTTTCCTAAAAATAATTCAAAATATATCCATATTCATTTAAGTCAGTCATGTCCAGGAAATATATTGACGTGTAAGAATTGCATTTGTTTGAGTAAGATATGCAACAAAGTGGATAAAGTACACAGGAAATATTTTTTAAAATTTTGTTCTTAAAATCATCAAATTTGCAGGTATAGTATACTATATACTATACGATATATGTACGTATATGTATATTCACTACTTATTAGTAGGACTTTCTTACTAATAATAATGCAATAATGATTCGGTAATGTTAAACGAGGAACTATTAAATGAATATTTAAGCGGTTTACACTTATCGAACTTTTACCCACCAGAAAGGACCAATTTCGGAGAGATGTCTAACTGGAACTCAATCCAAAAAGGATGTTTGTTTTCCCGCCCGAAATTCAATGCCACAATTTGACTTTCAAGTGGTCTTAAAACCAGAGAACAAAACAACCAGTCAACCCCACGGGTCTCATCCTGCAGACCCGACTCCGGTTGATCCTCATTAGTGGTCACATGTCAGCCTGTGCGCATTTGCTGTATAATTTTGTCATTCATCATTTTTCGCCCATTTCATTTTGTGCTACATGCCAAAGGACTCGTATTTCACGCTCATCCCGCTGCCCCGCAGTCCCCGCACTCCCCACCAAGGGGTGCCATCTTTTTCAGCGTCGGGTGACATGTGACAACAATGTGGAACCGTTGTCACTGCCGCTGGTAGCTGTTCTCGGTGCTCCGTCCCCTGTTTTGCTGTGACACATCCCAGTCGCCTCCAACATGGTTGGCAGCCAAGGGCAGGGGAGCCGGGCCTGGAACTGCTCGGCGAGGTGTGATTTTCAACAAGTACGCTCATTTTTCTGGTTCAGTTTTCCCTTTTTCCTCCGTGAACTCTGTGATATATTACCCACCCAAAAACACGGCGCGTGAGTGACTGATGAGTGGCCGAATGGTCCGCACTAATGAGGGAAACGAGTGCTGGTCAGCAACTGTCCGTTGGCATGAGAACGCATGGCATTTGTGCAGGTCGACGAAGGTGTGGCTTTGTTTGATTGGGCGGCAAAATTGAAGGTAGACAGCAGAATGGGATTTTCGGTATTGATAGTGTTAAAAAATCGCACACCCTTTTCCCAAGAGGTATCAAAAGTAAGTTTCCTAACTTCGCTTTCATATCCTGACTGGGATTATAATTTCACTATAATACTCCCAAAAGTTATCTGCTGATATAAGACCATTTAATGAAAATTTGTTTAAATAAGTAACTGCTTACAGCTATACCATCTGAGAACGTGAAAGACAAGTATGACTGACAGCCGTCTATTAACTTCTGTGCACTCAAACATCCATCCAAGAGCCGTATTAGCAACCAGAGCTCAACTATTCAGGGACACAAACAAACAAGCCTCTCCGGCTACTCTGGCATCAAAAGCCCATAATTAAGGTAACCTGAGCTAATTTTCCTAGCACGCCACGCCGGGACAGACAACAATTGTCGCCAGATTTCCAGGCATTCCTCCCGAACAACCCTTGCAGGCAGGATGTCCATCATCTGACAAGCCCAGCGCAACCCTTTGTGGCCCTGGCCCCGCTGACAACCGTTGAAAAATATCAAATTTCATGCAATTTAATTGTGAAGTGGCGGCAGGAGCTCCGTAGACCGAGTCGAGGGAAGGCAAGCCAAACAAGACAAATAAACAGCAATATTTCGACGAATTGACACCCTAAAAGTGTTAGGAAAATATTTTCCTACATTAAAGCTGGTACGTTCTCAGAGAAGTAAACCATTTTTGGATGCAAATGTAATACATAACACTTTTTTAAATTATTTAAATTTAAACCTAAGTATTTAAAAACAAAACTATAAATGATCTAGGGTCATTAATGAAGTTTAAAAGATTATATTTTAGCATCCAAAATTATTTTTCTAAAAATCCTTTTTTATGCGCTTATTAATTTAAAGACACATGGAACTATTTTTATATTCTTGTACAGCTTAAATGTTATATTCGTGCGCAGCTTCTGAATTTTCTCTAAAAGGTTACGGTGAACTATTCTCCCAAAAAGTGGTCATCGCCTTAGTGAATTCCAGTACAGAGTATTTTAAAAAGATTTGAGGCGCGGAACTTGAGGGAAATATGACGATGTCTTTTGAGTGACAGCAGCGCGGCAACACCTAATTCAATTTAACAATTCATTTATCATAATCAGGCATCAAGCCGTTGTCACTCACAATTACGATCAAACCGGAGTGCAGGAACTGAAAAAGGCCAACAAAGGACGCTGCTGAGCCGCAGAAAAAGACCTTCCAGCAGTGTCCTGCCTCTCCCCTCATCGTCCTACTTGGTGTCGCCTGATTGCCCTGCGCACCCGTCCTTCGCGTCGACGCTTCTTTTTGTCTGCCAGTCTCAGGCGCTTCCTGCCAGCCTGCCAGGGATCCTCCATCTGTCACTCGGCTGCCAGCGGCGCAACCCGGCACGAAGTCCAACCAGTTGGCAAAGAAGCGGCCAAGAACTCATTGTCAGTTAAAGGTTCAGAGCGACTCTCCTTTTAAATGAGACAACAGCGAAGCAGCTGACAAAATCTAAACGACTGTCAGGAATAAATAAAACTATTTGTTAAATCTAATTGAGATCACTGCAATGCTATCGGAGCATTATCGATGTGTACCTGATAACACTGCAGCAAGCATACTCGGAAGTTACTTTTGACGTTTCCCAAGCGCAATTTATAGCAAATATATTTTAAAGTGTATCCTTTCACATTACTAAAATTTTTTGGATAGATAAATAACTTTAAAGTCGGGTTTTTGTCATTTAATCATGTTCGCTCGACTCAACTAAAAACGAATCAATATAAATGAAATAATTAGTAATGTTAATGTTAAGCCTCTTTCTGAGAATATTTACCAATCTAAAAACTTGAAAAGAATAAGGGGTACTTAAGATAATATCGGTCTTCAATTGGATTCGCTTTTTTTGGAAATAATGTCCGCATTTGTTGGGTACGTAAACAAGCACATGGCATATAAATTTTGTGTTGCATTTCGCTTTGCTCAGCTGCCACTTCCACTGGCCATTAATTTTAGGGCCAACAGCAGTGACAGAATGGGGCACCCATGCCGACCCGTTCGTTACGTTACTAGGATTGCTGCGTTGCGTTGCGTTACGTTAGACCCCCTTCGCTTCCGCTCATGGCACTATCTGTTTTGGCTGTTCTGTTCTGCAGAACTGCGCCGCACCTCCTTGGCCCACAGCCCTTTCGAGCTGTCAGCCAACAATGCTTTCGCTGTCAGAAACAGCAGGGTTGTTGTTGCTGTTGCTGCTGCTGCTGTGCAATTTGTTATACGTTGCAATGTTCACGTTGTTGTTCCCGCCGCTGTGGATTTTTATAACAATTTCTGCCATGTTCAGAGTGGGGCGGGGGCTGTGGGGCTGAGGGCACGGGCGGCAGGGATGGTCACATGTCAACAGCAACGATGCATTCTGACAGCCCAATGACATTTTCTACATTTTCGTAAATTGCTTCGATTTGTTCGGTGCCATCGCGGGTGTGTTATATGACCGAAAGCGAAATGGGTCCCCACTGCGTTGTGCAATGCTAACAGAGGCAAGAAGGACATGGCGACCACGTGCAACTCACGAATTGTATATAGTTATATCGGAAATGTTATCAGCTGCACATTTTTAAAAACGCGGAAGCGGCGTTGTGCAAGCGCCGTCTGAACGTTTTACGATTGTACGTTTCGCTTATCGTAACACCAAATTGAGGCTGTGGTAAAGGAATTCCTATCTGACCTGTCCGGAAAATTTGATTAACATTGGCGGCTTCATTGCGTTTGTCTTCAAACTCGAATGACTATAAAATCGATTTTAATGCACTGTTTCCTCGAGGCATTTCCACATTCATTTTCACCCTCTGTCATCTGCTTTAATGTCAACTACTTCCTCCCCATTTAGCTTTTTATTGCAGCCATAAATTCATATTAAATGTGTGTATATATTTCGTGCATTTCGACAGTGTTTCTTTCATGTTCAGTTGATTTCATGTTGCCTCTCTTTAAATAAGAATTTTCATAAATTTCCGTTGGTTTCGGTTTCTATAATGATCCACACGCGCCCCCCACATTAACCCCATTGCCAGCGATTGTCTTGGCTGTAAAATATGAAGCCAACATGGCACTTAATTCTCAACGAAGCATTCCTTGCAACAGCGCCCTGCACTGAAAATAAATCAGTTCCTACTCGTTGGAATATATTTAAAAATCTGTATGGTCTTTAGTTTCGTTCAAGCATGATATTTTTCTCAGTGCTCCGCATGGGCAACTATGTTGCCGGCAATTGTTTTTGGGAATGGCAAGAGTGCAACGAGTTTGTGCCAAATTGAATGGATCATAAAGCAAAGACACAATAAACGCAGCACGCGCGATTAGCAAGAGAACTCTGGGATGTCCGAGCCGAGACTGTACCTTGCCTGAATTCCCATTTAATAATAATATTTATGCATGGCCAGGCCGTCAGACTAATTGACTCATAAATTAGCCAAAGGACAGACCCCTCTTCAGGCCCACTTCCATCTTTTCTCTTTCAAGAAATCTTGACAAATTCACCCGCATTTCTGTGACACTCGGACATCAAGCGGGGGTCTGGGAAATCATGATGGGAACTGCGACAGACAGTGACACAAAGTGCATTTGACAAATGACATTTCACAGACTGCCAGACACACAATCCTGGGGCGGAGACGCACGCCAGTGGGGAGGCAGCGAGACCAAGGCGAACATTCCCGAGGCCCATCAGAGCCAAAGTGTTTTTAAGTGAATTAGTTTCTCCTGATTTTAATTTACTTTACTCTACAGTGGGGAAGTGTGATTAAAGCTGAAAATGATTTTGTTAATTCCATTTAATTCAAGTGTGGTTCAGTCTACTTTGAGACTCAAGCAGTAAATAGTAAAACTAAAATACATTATTTTATTTTTCTTATAAGCATAAAACATCTTTATCTTGCCTTAAAAATACTTAATACAATTAATAATATTCCCTTAAATATCAGAGAGTATTCAGAATTCGATTATTCCTTTACGTCTCTCGGCTGTCTGAAGGTTCCCCTCAAATAAATATTTCTCAATTTTATGAAGCTCTCTGTTTTTTTTTTTATTATTTTATTCGCTTTTCGTCGTTCAGCGATTCGCATTGCAAGCGCCGTCTTCTGCTGCTTCTTCGCCCAAAAGGTCTCAATTTCCACTTCAATTTGTCTGCTGTCACTAGTAATTGAGTTCAATTTACAATAATATTCTCTGACGTCTGTGCGGCTGAGCGCCAGCTGGGAGACAGGGGCGGCCGCGGCAACGGAGCGCGAGGGGGAGTGTGTACAAATGTCTTGCGATTGCAATTTGTATCCGCTGACGCCGGACTCCAGACTCCCGACTCCCGACCCAGGACTCAAATCCGATCCGGGCACCCATCTCAACACAAACCATTCCGACCCCTTAAGCTCGGCAGTCAGCGCGCGTCTCCTTAGGGTCAGTGGCGGCAGGCAACGGGGGTCAACAGTTTCCAATTGAGGGGGCGGAATGAAAATCGTAATTGATGCGCTGGTTTTTGATGGGGGCAGGACGATTTGAAGTTTTATATATTTCAGCAATATTTGTTGGGTGGTTCTATTCCCGATGATCTTCAGGGGACTTTATCTGCCCGTGAAATTTCGACAGGGAGGGTATAAACTGGCCCTAAATCTTAGTTATTACTTATTGCTTTTAATATCCAAAGATTGAATGTGTAAATCCACAATAATTGAGTTCCTCTGAAAAAAATGTCCCTTCAAACAAAAAGCTATTTTATGTACTTGGTACATTTAAAATTAAATTTACGAGATCAGTTCATATGACGTTTTTATTTAAAAATTTTTTTTTTATATATTATATTCTACATTTATTGTTGCCTATTACTATACCAATCAACCGCCTTGACACCCAAGACGATTCCTATTCTAACCCAGCAGGTCTGTGCTCCACTAAATAAGTGGAAAGTATTCTTTGCAAACTTTTCAAATAAAGCTCGAGTGAGCTAGGAACCTGGTCGCAGGTTGGTTTCGGGTTCATGCATAGGGCATAATAAATCTTTTTAACGAAAACAATAAATCGCATTTCACGCATACTCTAGCACAGTCCCGAACACGGATACTGGGGGAGCTGAAAAATAATAATGGTTAGACCTGGAAGCGACTGGGACAGGATGCCTCAAGGGGGTCGGCTGGATAGCAGTGAAGGTAAACCCTTTAACCCAAAGAAAATTGTTGAATTTATGCCTTGGGTATATGTATGTAGGAATTCTCGGCGAGAGACAACGAAAACCCATGGGCCAAGTAATTTCTCACTGTGAAGTAGTCATCGAGCTTCCTGCGGAGGAACAGACACTTGCTGCAATTTGTACACCCTCTAAAAAGGTATGGATACCTTTTGAGAATTACTTGATATCAAAAGACACAACACTGTGGCAAGATTCTATTTTTTTGTCAGTCTCAAAAGCAATATATACTATTTGGTTCTGTAGGTTATTGAAATATTTTAGGAATAATAAAAACAGCTGAAAATTTTACTTATTTTGTGAACTTAGAACCGTTTATAATGAATCTTTCGTAAAAAAGCAAAAGGGTATTCCAGTTATCGCCTGAACAAGTATCGCTTCCATTTCTTAGGTAGAAATCTTCTTTCTCATGTGTGTGTGGCAGTTGTTAGCCCGTGTGAGTGCGATTACACCTACTTGAAGTCATATATCTTTCACTTTGCGCTTTCAACAGTTTGTGACGTCGTCTCCGTCTACACATTTATCCTCCACTCCGCTCTGCCCCATTCCACACCACTCCACTCTACTCGAGGGGGCGGTTAACAAAAGCTCTTTGAAATACCGCCGACGACTCGACTTTCAAGACTTACTACCAACGATGGAGCCCCGCACTCCTTACTCGTACCACGCCATCGCCTCATTTGCCGCTGCCGCTTCCACTGCCTCTGCCTCTGCCACTGCCACTGCCACTGCCTCTGCGGCTGCCCGAAAAGCTCAGAAGTGGGCATGTCAGCGAAAATCACCGTAAATTTTCCGCATTGTTTAAAATTTATTACACTTTCAGATTTGCCAACGAACCGAACCGAACCGAGCCGAACTGTCGGGGGCGTTGGTGCAGTTGATGAGGAAGTCGTTCGCCACGCCCTTTGTTTGCCGCGTTCTCCCGGGGCCTCCTGGTATCTCTGACATGTTGCTGTCTAATAAGTGTAACCAGTAATTTTCTTATCACTTAGCCTGACTCATGTAGACCCCACCGCAGTGGAACCAGCTAACGTCAGGCCTAGCGATGGAAAGGCGTAAGGGATAACTTGAACCAGGGCTTTGAGCCACTGCGGAGTTGCATATTTTCAAACCGGTGACTTTGGGTTTTGGAATCATTATATAAATGTTACGGGAACATTTCAAGTTTAATCATATGCATCTTGGTTACGAAGGTGTTGTTGAATAAATATATTCAAGTTTAGTGTTTTAGTTGATTTAATAATGGATTAACCTTCAGTTAAGGATGTGTAACACTTTTCGTTAGTATAGATCGCCCTGCTAGTACGCTTAGACCTATCGACGTGTGTTTATTTATTTATTTATTTTTTTTTTTTGTAAGAGCTTCGTTTTTGCTCGGTAAGTATGGGAAACACTAATTTTCCCAATTTTTCAAAGTACTCTTAATGCAGCCTTGGCCACCGGTTTCCAATTAAACGAATGGCCGGGGTCAATGGTTTTCAGCTTGATATCGGCCGAATTTGGTACGAATCCTGGTGTTGCTTATAAAACTTTTATCCTTTGTTTTGTTCTTAATTTTTTTTAAGATTGGAGGTATTTTTTACTCTATTTCGATTTTAACTTTGTTTTAGAGCTCACAAGGTTGGTTCAAGTTTCACTTAAAGCTCTCAAAGTGTCGGCGGAAGAAAGCAGTTTGCAATTGCAGGAAAGTAGTTGCTTTTGTACAAACAGTACAGTACATAGTCTATATTCATTTATATATTCTTTCACTGACTCTCGATCGGGAGTTCTGGGTTCGAGCCCCGAGTCAGTGGATCTTCTTTTTTGTTCATCAACAAATTTTTTTCAAATTTTATTTGTTTTCTTTTTTTTCGTTTGGATACAGTATTGGGACAAACAAATGAAATAAGATTCTTTACAATTAAACTTTTGAATTAAATGTGGTTTATTAACGATATAACATAAAGGATCGAAAAGGTGCAGCAGAAAAGTGGAAGAAATGGACACGCACCTTCACAATCTATCGAAAATGTATCGCTGACATTGGAAACTATATACAGGGTTGCCCATATTCGACGGACCCATGTTTTTCTTAAAAAAATCAAAGAAAAAAAATAAAAATTTGGCGGTTGGCAATCTTAATCATTTAATTTGTTCCAAGTAGATTTGTTTACATCAATTTTTGAATATGATATCTCTCAAATGGCCGCCTCTGGCGTTGATGGCGTATTGTGCCCTTTTTGCAGCATTTTCCATCGTTTTCGCCAACATTTCGGCCGGAATAGCGGCTATTTCTTCACGAATGTTGTCCTTGAGCTCTTCTACGGTCCTTGGCTTGTTAAAGTGGACCGTGCCATGCCCAACTGCTGAGAACGGCGTTTTTGGGATGTTCTTGGGGACCTCTCGGATTAGAAAGAGCCTCACCAGTCGAAAATTTTTCGTATAAACGCTTAATGGTGTTCTTAGAAGGCGCACTTTTCACATTTTTTTAATTTTTTAAAAGCACGTTGAGTTTTCACAATTGACTTGTTCTGTTGAATGTAAATTTCAACTATTTCAGAGCGCTCGCGTGGCGTGTATTGTTCCATGGTAAAAATCTGCTTGGACTGACGCTTCAAACGCGGTATGTCATTAAGCGATCTGACATCTCTGTCAAAAGTTATGGCGTTCTCAGATGGGTCCGTCGAATATGGGCAACCCTGTATTTATACCCTTGCAGAGGGTATTATAATTTTGCCATGATATTTGCAACGCAGGGAAGGAGGCATCTACGCCCCATAAAGTATATATATTCTTGATCACCATCACCAGCCGAGTCGATCTAGCCATGTCTGTCTGTCTGTCCGTCTGTCCGTCTGTCCGTCTGTCGGTTTCTACGCGAACTAGTCTCTCAGTTTTTGACCTATCGGGCTGAAACTTTCAGCATAGTCTTATTTCTTTAGCACGCAGTATATATGTCGGATTGGCCGAAATCAAACCACTATATCCTATATCTGCCATAGGAATGATGCCGATATTAATGTATAAAAAAAATATAACCTTTTTGTTTTTCAACGTATATCAATCAATTTCAAGATGTAGCAGTTTTTTACGGTTATAGGCTTACGGTTTTAATTTCATTAAGATCAGACAACTATATCATATAGCTGCCATAGAAGGGATCGATCGATTTACATGAAAATGTAAAATTCTACATATAAAATGTTAAATTTACAAAATTTACATAATTTGGCATTTTTTTTTGGATAGATTTTCAATGATCCAATTGCAGACTGCAAGGGTATACAAACTTCGGTTTACAGAAGTTAGCTTTCTTTCTCGTTTTTTTTTTTAATTTAGTATTTTTTTTTTTATTTTCATGTTTTAATAAATTTTGCAGCGCAGAGTGCAAGTTTTTATTTTTAGATTTAAGTCCTAAGGGATATAGACATCTGACCACAGTATAATATTTTTTTTTTTTCATGGTATATTATTTTTACAGAGGGCAAACCCGCTCTGGGACTGCTATTAACTTATAATATGCCTTTAATTGGATATTTAAATTCACTTTAGTATTAAGCACGTCGATAAATAACAATAGGTACTTATACAAAAAAAAAGTCCCAAAGCCCTAATGTTATCCCGTAAGCCGAAGTAGCATAATTTATGCATAATTTTCAGCTAATCCATATTTCATGTCGGACAACTGCATTGGCTTTTGGGTAAACTCTGCGCTATCGAAAACATCCTGTTTTTGCGGAAAGCCCATTTATAAAATGTATGTGTCCAATAGATAGGGGCAAATAAAAAAGCTAAGCCAGAACCAAACCCATAATTCGACTCTAAGCTCCGACTGCATCCGCTTGTAAATCATATTAAAATATTTATGCTGCCGCTCGATGTTTCGCCAGTTGTTGCTTTATTTTTTGCTGTTTTGGATTTCATACTCGTATTTTGTGGGGCCACCGATAAATTGCGAACAAATGACATTATGCACTTGTGTATCGGTATCAGTGCCAGTGTGTGTGCGGTTTATTTAGTGCATTTAGATATAGAGAGTGGGAATGTCAAATTTTGTGACTATTTTTCGTGTTTGTGAGTTTGTCGAGACTGCCAGCACCACAGCTACTACAACTGGCTGCAATTATCGTGCAACAAATCATGGTAACATTCGCTATTGTTGTTGCGGCGCCGTAGTTTATGGCATTAGTTGTGTTAATTTATGTCCCATTTATGAAATATTTACAAATTTTTCAGCTATTATTTCGCAGCGCGCAGATTTCACACTCCGCCCCTGCCCCTGTCCTTCCCCTGCCGCCAGCTTTATCGCGAAAACACAAAAATATTCTGTAAACCATTTTTCAGCTCAATTCAGCGGGGATCGGTTCGGTTGGGTTATTTATGGGATTTTCCGTGCTGACTCTGTACGACCTCCGCCGGATGTTTAGACGCAGTTACTTTTGCCGTTACCGGCGGAGGCTGCGATATTTAATATTTATTAAAATTATGCATACGATTTGGCAGTTAATTTATGTAATGGCGGTTTAAGAGCCAGCTTGTTCCACTGAATGGACAGGCAATATATGTGTAATTGGCCCTGCGACAGCCCTCTGAATTATTAATATAATTTATCCGAAATTTAAGTAATATGCAGATGTTGGGGAGAGCTCTTAACCCATTTTTAGGCATAGCTTGAAATAAGTGAAACAGATGCTTCAGTAATTATTCAGTTGAGGGAAGAGGCTCATTTGGTTTGGTTTGAGCCTTTATTCGCTGTCCATCGCCTCCCCACATAAATAATTGTACAATTTATCTTCCTTCGGCACCAATCAAACATTGACCCAGTCCATACTTGGCCAGAGCAGCCCCAATGTCACAACAATCTCCCATCAATTGCCAGCACAATTGCAGTTGATTAAGATGCTGATGCCTTGTTGCATGTTGTGTAAATGTTTGTGTTATTGATTAATTACATTTACAACAATCAAAGTTCATTGAGTGATACCAATCAAAACAACGCCGGCAACCGGACTGCATCCAGTGCGGTGCCATGAATCTTCTCGTCGAATGACTGACTGAGGGCCTGAGTGACTAAACGACTGACTGACTGACTCACTAGCTGACTGAGCACAAGGGCTGAGAGGCTGAATGACTGACCGAGTGATTGACTGAAAGACCGGAGAACATGTATGTTCGGCTTGTCGCTGCTTGTACGGCATTTGTCTGTTTTGGGCTCCGCTCCGCGTGGCTTTGATCTTATTTTCTCTCTCCTTTTTTGATCTTCACTCGCTTTGATTGATCAATTAAATTCATTTGTAAACAACTTCTTGCCGACGATGACGCGGCGTTAAGATCCCAGATCCCATATATTCACCGTCACGAAAGGGAGCCAGGGGAAGACGGCGCGGCGTCCTCAAAGAGTGCAGGAGATTTATTTGGTTTTCTATTTTTACGCGGGAGAAGTGAGTTAAGCCACAACAGAAACACCCCGCTGATAATAATTACCAGATGATTTCGAAGCAAATTTTTTAGGAAGGCCATCATTTCAATTCTGTATTTTTGAATTTGAAGCTAGTTTTTATACAAGAGTACTCGCTTTTAAGGAGTTTCGCAACCCTGAAAAATGTTTAAAAGTAATTTTTTATGTGTTCTCTAAAAATGTTTTATCTCGCCCATATCATTCAGACTATTTCAATGCAAGAAATTATTCTTTAAGTTTTAAATTTTGAAAATATGTGGCGTAACCTGCTTAATAGAAGTCCAAGCCCATCATCAGTCCCTTGTGACTCCCTTAAGTTCACTGAATTTAAAAGTTAACTAAAAATAACGTAATGAGTGACCTAAAATGGCCTAATGCGTAAAGCTTAAGTTAAGACAATATTGATTATAAATAGATAAATAGAATAGTACAAAGTAATTCCCACGGATACGGGTTCTGTGAGACACTAGTATTTATAAAATGACGCAATTAATGTTGAAGTTCGATCGGCATCAAAGTTCACTGATCTCCTTGGTAAGAGTGAAACAGACAGTATGCACAACCTGCAGCATTTGTCTTCTGACAAAAACGATCTGTGTATCTGGCAATTGATAGACAACAAATCTGATTTCTGTATATAAACATTACGTTGCCTATGGAACTCGAGTTGGCTAAAATTACTAATATATTTTTTTTGTTAAACTATATTATTATTTTTGTAGGAAGGCAACAACAAAAAAATAGTAAAGTTGTATCCCAAAATGCTTACAGTATTTTATTTAACTGTTGCGGTTGAGATGTGCTATTTCTGTCCTATCACAAACACTATCAAGAGTTGGTCGGCAACCGCAGCTCCATGCCAGGGTAATTACATTTATAAATTAAGAATTTATGATCAATTATTTCATTAGCTTAAAGCGTTTTTAAGCTGTTGGAAATTTTATGAATAATAGACTTGGTTTTAGGAAAAAATCAGCTAAGAATCACGTGAAAACATTTCTTAAGTCTAGGTAAAAAGTCTATTTGTTTTTGAGGTAACCCATTGTCTTTGAACCAATTTTTGCTACTTTAAGGCATGCGTTACCTTGGAATTAATCCCCAAATTTTCTGGGTGTAGTGCACGGAGTCATGTCTAGCCCTATAAAGTATATATTTTCTTCATCTAAGCTTTTGTCCGATTATACGCAAACTAGTATGTCAGTTTTTGAGCTATCTGAATGAGACTTAGCTTTTACTACAAATGTATGTTGGAGCCCAATCGAAAGACCGTATCATACAGCGATCGGTAAAATTATATGAGAAAGTAAAAATGCAATGTAAAATGGCGAATACCTACGTATTCAGAGTGAAATTTATTATATATTTGAATATGATTGAAATAGGTTTGCCAACTGCAAGGGTATGCAAGCAGTGGCTTTCCGAAGTTACCTTCCTTTCTCCTTATTGGGCAATTTTATAAATATTGTTTGTTGTTATTACCAGTAAAGCTGAAGTGAAAAAAATATTCGTAAGTTTACTTTTAAAAAAGCAGCGACTGAATGTAGCTTAGAAATGTCAATGTTTAGCTCCCTGCTTTTCGCAGCACACTCCCACTGTGCTGGCCATGTACGAACAGTTTATCGTACATTTTTATAGCTGTCAGCGTTGGCTGTCAAGTGTCAAAAACATTTGCAGCTTGCAACGCGCCAAATGCAAAATGCAAATGCACTTACGAACGTCTCTCGCCGAATGCCTGACAATGACAGGCCAGCAGAAGAAATACAGATATATGTAAGAGTAAAAAATAAACGTACTTGCACGACGGATTCGCATTGTTCGCCAGATATGTATTACACAAGTCACTGGCAGTCAGCATAACAACAGTTGGGTTTACAATAGTTTCTCGTGCTCGAGCAGGAGCACACACATGACTAACTGACTGACTGACTGGCTGACTGGCTGACTGGCTGGCTGGCTGGTTGGCTGGCTGAGCGTATAGTAATGATGATAGTGACGATGCCGGGGGGTTGATGATGCTCTGACATTGCCTGACGCCTTGATTAAACTGTCATTTAACTTCATTTATTTTGACACAAAACTGACAAGCGACCCCCATTCCGAGTGGCAGCTTATTCAATTTCGCACACCCGTCAGCGAGCGAAGAGCATTCAATAGAAATTAAATAATATTTAGTAGATAGTAAATGCACTCAATATGCAAAGCCCGATGCGGTCATCGGATCGCATCATTGATCTTTCAGAGGGGCGAGAGTCTGAGTAACAAATCAATTCCACTCATCCGCAAGCCATCCCAGGAGGAGGCAACTCATTTATGCTAAATAACAAGTGATTAAAGTTCGTTTTGCGCCGATATAAAGCTGTCACTAAACATAAATTACAATATGTCAGTCTCGAGAACCTTTGACTTTTATTAATGTAAACATGGAAAGCAACACGCACGCCGAACCTCCGAACGGCTACAACATGCTGACACTGAAAGCCGAGATAAGTTACCCAGGCGCACACACCAGGCCCGGACTCAGTCCCAGTCCCCAACTCCATCTCCAACTCAAACTCCAGCCCAGTCCCAGACCCAGACCCAAAGCCAAGGCCCCAACTCAGGGGCCGAGCTCCACTTGGAACCACCATCACTGACAGGCAAAGTTTTGCCCGTGAGCCGAGCAGTGTGTTTGCTATTAACGAAACCGATGCGCAGCCTTGGAAAGAAGATGCAACACTTGAGGCTTTCGGTTGCGGTGCAAGGCGACAGTATTTACTGCCTAAGTTGACCAATAACTAAGAGTGGTTTTGCACTCGGCCTTTGCCCAATTTAAATGTTTTCAACCGAGCAAACTTGCGAATTTCACTTTGGTTAAGTGTAGGCACTTTATTGACTAAAAAAACAGAAATGTTAAAAAGAAAAACAAGGGGTACAGAAAAAACTGAAAGAGGCAAATTAAAATTATAAAAATAAACATTGAACGATTTGCAAACATTTTTATGTGGCTACTAGAACTATTTGAATAAATACATTTAAAAATTTTAAATTGGTTGAAAAATCTTCTAATTCATACAGAATGATAAAGATTTTATTGTTAAACTTCTGTAAATAGTTATTTCAATCTATATAAAACTCGAATTATAAAAATATCTAAATTTTCGACATATTGTATGTAAGTTTATCATAGATGTTAGGCTCTGAAAGATCCTTAACTTTCCGTTTTTCAGCTTAAATTCTTAATTACTAAATTCGATTACAAGTCAATTTTAAGGATGCTTCAGTGTTTGTGCATTTTAATAAATGAATAAATTTAATTTATTGAGCAAATGACTTACATTTATGGTACATTTTTGGATTACAGCCGTGCCTAAACCAGGCTGCTGCCGATTTCCCACCTTGCAGGTTAAACTGTATTATCCGACCCCCTCCTTCCTCCGTTCTCCGTCGGTTTGGCATTCATCTGGCTATATCTCCGTGTGCCGTTCTGGGCTCTGTGTGTTTGCGCTCACTTAGCGATCATATCATTTTGACATGCTCGTGTGTTTAAGCTGTCAAATTGCCTGCTGTCTACGGCTGCTGTCTGCGATAGCTGCTGTCTCCGTCTCCAGCGCTCCATCTCGCTCTGGCGGGGTCTTAACTATCTTTTCGCTTTACATGGACTAGTCGGGCTTGTCTATTTGTATCTGGACAGGCACTTCGCCGGCCTCATGCCTCCTTAAGTTGACGTGTTACGCTGTCAGCATGGAGAAAACCTCAATTTCAAACTGTCAGTTTATATGTCAGCTCCAACTGACAGTTCTCCATGTTGTCGCTGCCCCTCTCTCTGCGTTTCGATTTGTTTCATTTCGTTTCGTTTCTTTTCCTTACGTTACGTGGCTTGGCATGCGCTCGGCTGGCTTGGCTTTTCCACGGCCTCAGATACAGAAACAGACACAGACACAGAGCCGTAAACAGAGACAGGGACGGACACTGAGAGATACTTAGATGGGCATTTGAATAATGCGCACACAAGTCGGACTTACAAGAGGACTCTGGCTTGCCATGGGATACTGGCTGCTCAGTTGGCCGTGATCCTAACTCTGTTCATGGAGCGCACCTTCTCCAGAGGAAACAACTCAACTCATTCGGACTGCTGTCCGCAAGGTAAATGGGCTGAAGACACTGATGCGACTACGAGTCCCGACTGCGCTCTGTTAATTTGTATACCCTTGCAGGGCATTATAGTTTACATGATCAGCATTAACAGCCGAGTCAATCTAGCCATGTCCGTCTGTCTTTTTCTAAGTAACCCTGTGCACTAGTTTTATAGATAATTGGATAAACATTTTTAATTTTTTGTATCTTGCTGTACAGCTATTTTTAATGATTTCAAAATTACGACTTTAATTTTTTTTAATTAGATGACTATATTATATACATATGTGGCTGCCACAGGAGTGATCCGTTTCTTTTTTTTATTACATTTTTATAGTAACGGTTGGGTCAAATTCCAAACTGCAAGAGTATACAAGCTTCGGCTTCTCGAACGTGGCTTCCCTTATTGTTTAACTGATGGTTGATTTAGTTCTACAACCAGATTTCCTGGAAATTCGAGCGCTTTATAAGTAGCTATGCAGTTGCAATTTCGATGCTACTGCTCTGATAACATTTGTAATCCGAAAATAAGTTTATTCTTCTTGTAGGCGAGATCTCAGTAAATTTCATCCAATTATTTATTTCCTGGCTTTTTAAGACCTTGCAAATAAATTACATCACCAGCTAAGTCGATCTAGACGTGTCTTTACTTAGCTTATATACTACACATTCTGAAATAAAGCGATATCAGATCAGCTGGATATAAAAACCAGAAAAAAGAAAATCGGGTACTAATAATTTCCGTTAATGAGATCGTCTAAAACTATAGAGAATCCTGTTTTTAAACTTAATTAGTTTTGGTGGAGTTACTACTTGCACTCTCCAAAAGAGAATCACTTCCCTGGCCGTGTTCTTAAACGATAAATTAAGTTGTGAACACTGGCTCGATTTGTTCTTGTAGGTAGGTTCTCGGTTCGGTCCGGTTCGGTTCAGTTCGGTTGGCTTTGACCGGGCTCGCTTGGGCAGTCGCCGTCCCAACGGCCTTATGGCTGCCCCCATCTCGCCTTCCCGACATCCATTCTGATCCAAGCCCAGGCTTTATCGGCTATGTCGTTCGTTGCACTGCGTCGGACACAAAAGATTTACGATTATGGCGCGACTATTAAAAAGTTTCGCCTCGCGCACACCTCCGCCACCGCTGCTCCTCATCTCTCACTCAGGCCCACATTCAAAGTCAAAATATTGTGTAAAAAATAAAGCGAACAGAGTGGGGCCCGACTTGCAGCCGGCTCTCTGGATCGATTAATTATGTGCGGAATTTGGTTTATTGAGTACGAACCGCCTTTAAATTGTCTAAAAGACCCAGAGAGCTGTCAGGGCATGTTCATTCGTTCGTGGGGCGAACGCTGCAGCGCTGGCCACAGAACGCAGGCTGCAGGCCGCAGATCGCTGATCGGAGAACGGGTTTCAACGGCTGACTACGCCTGTAATTTATGAGTTTAACTATAATTTTTAACATTTACGCTGCGCCTGCGTGCGCTTGCAATATGACAATTTTACTGCCCGCCAGCAGGAGCCGTAGGTAGAGAAGGGTGTGCGCCAGCAGGGAGCAGTCACGAGATCAAGACTTGGCAGCAGGATCGGGATTGGGTTCGGGTTTGCGATCGGGATCGGGAACAGGTCAGCGGCGTATTTGGACACTGCGCGGACAGCTGGTCAATTGAGTTGGTCCCACTGCCGCCTGTCCGCCTGTCCGCCTTGCCGCCTTTCCACCTTGCCGCCTTGTTGGCGGGCAACCATTTTGTTGTTTTCGATTAGACTGTTAAGTTGTCAGGCTGAAATTGATTTGTAGCCACTGGCCGCCGATTTTAAATTGCTCAAATTAATGTTACACAAGGTGTTGCTCTCGATGAGGTTACAGCCGCTTGGCCGGCCAACCGAACGCTGATCGTAAATCGATCTTGCTAACCATGTGCCTGCCAAGGGGTGTTATGACCGCTGTTAGATGCCGGATTAACCGCAGTTTTGTACAAGTGTCCAAGGCTTAATCGAAATTGATTGGTGTGAACTGTTTCCCGGTGATATTGCAGCTGCATCTCACGCGGAGAGCTGATCTGTTGGGGAACATTTCCCAAGTCTATATATAAGGTTGAAGGACAGCATAAATAGGCAATAATAATAAAATAAAATAAAATTTAAAAAATAATTCAGTTTTCTTCGGGACTGAATACGGGCCAATCTTGCATAACAGAACTGAAACGGCCACTCAAACCACTGAGCCATTCACAATATTATGTAATAAGTGGCGAATGTCATACTAAATATGATTCGCCTTTTGACCATCAAATGGCGCTAAAACGGATGCACAAAAAGAGCGTGTGCAAGAAATAAGAAAATAAAAACTAAATTCACTTGGTTCAATTTCGTTGCATTTCCCAAATTTGGCAGAGCTGAAATGAAATGTATTCATTGAATAAAAATAAATAAGCAAGTGATAAAACACTTCTTCGGATTGTGCGGGAGTTTACTCTACTAATCTTGCAAAAATAACTTAAACCCGGCACTCAGACGTCTAGGCTACACATTATGTTATGGGCGGCGATTGTCAAACTAAATAGCTTCAACATTTTTGGCACAAAAATGTTTTTTTTGGTATCATAGTTCCAAAACTTTTTGTATCATAGGGCCAAAACTTCTTATTCTTGTTGTGTTGGTAGAATATTTTTTTTATATTATGGTATCACATTTACCGCTTATTACATACATTTTTCTTCGCACTCAGGTATACCCCCTTTTCCGTTATGGGTATAACGGATATGGATCCGAGTGTTCTAGTGCAATAGAGCTTTAGTGACAGTGGCTTACGAGTCTTAACAATGCTGACAAGTTCTCTGTCTCGAATGATAGACACGCATTTATGCAGTCAGCCGATATCCTGATTCTTGGAAAGGGAAAAACCAACACATAAAATGCATTTCCACGACAAAATACAATTATCGATCAGCCCTCGTAGAGTCTTTTTAGGTTTGATACGTGTGATTGACACACAACACTCGACTGGCGGTGGATGTAATCACTCTGATTGGAGCTTAACAAGTGTTTAATCGCTCTAATAAGCACCTCTCCACAGCTGAGCTGCCAGAGATTTTGAAGTCCACTAAAAATCGCAATTAAGTGTCATATTCATTTTTCCAGCGCTCCGCTGGCTTATCACTGGTTAGAGGCGATTGTGACATGCATGGGGACACCATCATGGCCGCACTGACTAATCATCTTTCGAAATCCATTCCGATTAGACGTTGTGCACACGTCCCATAATCCACTAACATTTCCAGCTCAGTGAGCTGTAGGCTGCGAGGGGCGGGAGGTGACTAACTAACTGACTGACTGACAGATTCGGTCCCCGTTCTCTGGAGTCCGGATCTGGCTTCAAAGGAGTAGGCGACGCCTTTGACGGCGTTGGATTTGCCTGGCTGTGCCACGCCCCGACACGCGTTCCCTGGTACGTGTTGGTGAGGCAGGCGGTGGTGCGGGGCAGTGGCTTGTGTGTGTCAGTGCCGACTATAATCTGACATTTAATTAATAATAAAGTTGACAGTTTGTTTTGAGTGACTGTGACAGTTTTAATTGAGATTTGTTCTCCGAATACCCTGCACAGTTCGCAGTGGGGTCTATGGGCTTCGGCGCAATTTTCAAAAGGAGTTTGATGAGATTTTTACATTGAAAAATCCATATAATACTACAATTTTGGCCTCTCCTTAACTGTCACTGTGCGAAAAGTAAGCGTAAATAAATTTTTTTTATATATACAAACCTATATAAAAAGCTTTGTATAACATATCAGATAATTTTTAGAGGAAGATAAATCTGTAAAGAGAGCTTTTGGGGTTTTAGTTGTAAAACCATTACACACGCGTACTTAGGCAAACGAACTAATTTCCTTAGGGCCAATTACGATCTCCCCGGCGATCTCACTTCCGCTCGATCTTCAGTCCGCACCCACTTGCAGTTGGACATCGACAAACGACCATCGCTAGCTTTCTTTGATCCTCGAGTGCCGCCTTCTTTCCCGTTCCCTTGGCCACTAATTGGGGTGTGCAGGGCATTCGAAAAGACATGGTATCCGAGGCAAGCGGTGAGAGCCAGTGAGCACCCACCAACGTCAACGACATGCCACTCAAAAAGTCCAAACCACTTAAGTGCCCTGGGGGCCAAACGGGGGAAATCCAAAAAAAACAAGAAACAAAAAAATAACATTCATATAACGAAATGAGCTTCGGCTTTTGTGAGTGTAGTCAGGTCGATTGAGAGGCGATTAGCGCACAAAACAGAAGTGGCATGTTTTGATGATGATCAGCCGGCCCGTCTGATTGCCGGCAATCAAATTCAAATGGTGTGGAGTGGAGTAGAGTGGAGTGGGTGGGGATGGTCTGTGGGAGACCTCCGTAAGCTAGACACGCGTAAAAACGCTCCCAAATGACTTTTCAATTGAGTTGTTAAGCTGTCTGATGGCGGTTGTCAGACCCCGACTCCGACTCCGATACCGACAACGACCCCCAATTCGCCCCTTTAGCGGAATGGCAAATGCTTGCGCGATAATTGAGTTTTATGATTGACACGACAACTTTGCTTTTTAAATTGACATAAATTTCAATATGTCGCGCCAAAAGCGAGGGAACAACTGCGAGTTAAGCGAACCGAACGCGATCTGTATAGCTGCCTCTCTATCTCGGTCGCTATCGCTATATAGCTATATAGCTATCCTCCTCTGTGTCTGTCCCGGCGATAAATTGTGCAATAAATTTCAATTACAGTTATTTTGCCGGCAAAGCGCCCATAGAATCCGCACACACACACTCCAAGCGAGCTCTCGACCAAAACCCATATAAACTATTTAAGCGAACAGAAAAAATACGGAAAAAAGAATGGGAAAAAAGGAGGCGAAACAAGAAATATGCGACACACAAATTGTGATAAATTTTATGTTAAAGTGCATGAAATTATATGGCGACACATTTGGGCACTCATAAATTTTATTTAAACAATTTACAATTGTCATTCGAGAATTGCTTGTCGCAATTGTTGTTGTATTCGCAGTCACGGACTGGACTCTGTGCTATATGTATGTAGTTGTTATTTTCTCGTGGCTTTGGTCTGGACATTATTTATGTTTTTTTGTCAGTTGGAGGTTATTATATTGCCATGTTGAAGCACGTCAGTACTAAAAAAATACAAGCCAATGATATGTGAGCTTTGAAGTAGCTGAAAAAATAATGATATTGCTTTTGCAAGAAAATAATGAAATGTTATGCTTCAGAAGGTCTAATTTCTAAGGATTTGTTATAGGGATTCTTATATTCAATAGGACTAAAGAATGATATAGTATACAAATAAAACCAAAATTTGACTAATAAGTGACCTTAAAGGACAAAAACTTAATGAACAACAAAAGTATAAATTCAAATTAGCTCAACTTATTGCAAATGTGTGTGATTGAGTCAGAAATTATATATCTAATTATTATAAATATATTTTGAAATCAGAACTATTTAATTACTAAAAACATATTTTGAAATCAGGACTATCAATAAAACAAATAAGAAAGAAAGCTAACTTCGGCAAACCGAAGTTTATAAGCCCTTGCAGAAATTAAATAATATAAAAATAAGGAATCTTATATATCGTTTTATTCCGAAATCTTTAAAAACAACAAAAAGCGACGAATTTGGACCGATCGTTCATATGTCATCTATAAGATATTGTGGTCCGACTTGAATGAAATTTTAATTACATGGCTATATTTAAATTTAAACGCCATTTACTAAGTTTTAGTCTGATATCTTTAAGAACAACGAAAATCAACTATTTCGGGCCGAACGCTCCTTTGGCAGCTATAAGATATAGCGGTCCGAATTGCGTGATATTTAAAATGTATAGCTATAATATAATTAAAGGATCAAATACTTTATTTCAGACCAATATCTTCAAAAATTGCGAAAATATGACATTCTGGACTTCTTTTCTTCTTCCTATCTGCAAAGTTTCATTCGGATAGCTTAAAAACTGAGAGACTAGTTCGAGTAGCAACGGAGAGACGGACAAACAGACAGGCTAGATCGACTCGGCTGGTGATGGTGATAAAGAATATATATACTTTATGGGGTCGGAGATGTTTCCTTCACTGCGTTTCAAACTTATAGACAAAATTATGATTCCCTGCAATGGTATAAAAAATAAAGAGAAAATTTAACGAGAATCGATTTTTTTTTTCATTTTGATTTAATTTTGTTATTCATTATTTTCTCATATTAAAAAATAACATATTTCACTTATTTCTTTAAATTTATTTTAATCAGGGTGTAGTGTATGGGTAATTCTCCAAAAACGAATTCAAGGGAACAAGTTGTTTTTCGTCTTTATATAAATATTTAAAATTATAATATAATTCTTTACTATAGAAGAGTGCAAGCAAAGGCAAGAAAAATGAAATAAATTTAAATATTTAAAGATTTTTTTAAATTTGTCATTTATGTAAACAAAAATAAAAAATATTTGAATATTCTTAAAATCTGTTATGTACATCTTATGACCGTTTAATGACTCAGATTTTTGTACTTACTTTGACTTAACTTGAACTTTAATTTTAAAAACTTTTAACTTTAAAAACCGACATAAAAAAATATTAAGTGCGTTATTAAAATTAAATTGGAAAAAAACTACTTTCTGTTTTAAAGTCATTCAAAAAAGAAATATCAATAAACATTTTAAAATTACCTGTATCGACATCTTTGTTCACGTGGGGTTGAAATCAGTGTATGAACTTAGTTATCGAGAAAGTGACGTCTCTCTGTGTCGCCTTAGAATTTTTTAATTAAAGTTTTTCGATCATCTTAAAATCGAGATCTTTCCAAAAATCAATCTTAGCACAATTTATAGTGCTAACTAAGAGCTAAAAGCTTCGCTGTTTGTCAAAATAAAACAAAGTCATGGCGAAATTAATGTAACAAAACTTTTAACTTTTCTGTTTTCAACTTACTTCCATAAATTTCGAGATATAGCGGTTTTTAACGGTTTAAGAATTACGGTTTTAATTTCCTTAAGATCGGACAACTATATTATATAGCTGCCATAGAAACGATCGGTCGATTTATATGAAAATATAAAATTCTATGTACATGTAAAATGTTAAATTCAACATGTAAAATGTAAAATGTTTACAAACTTCGATAATGTTTAACTGTAACCCAAATGGATCGTTTTTCAATGATCCTATTGCTGACTGCAAGGGTATACAAGCTTCGGTTTACCAAAGCTAGCTTTCTTTCTTGTTTTTTTATACCCGGTACCCATAGGGTACAAGGGTATTATAAGTTAGTGCCAACCGAGAATGTATGTAACAGGCAGAAGGAGAAATCTCCGACCCTATAAAGTATATATATTCTTGATCAGCGTCACTAGCCGAGTCGATCTAGCCATGTCCGTCTGTCCGTCTGTCCGTCTGTCCGTCTGTCCGTCTGTCCGTCTGTCCGTCTGTCTGTCCGTGTGAAACAACAGATCTCAGAGACTATAAGAGCTAGAGTTACCAAATTTGGTGACAACATTGGAATCTGTTGCACGCAGATCAAGTTTGTTTTAAAATTTGGCCACACTTCCGCCCCCGAAAATGATAAAAACGGTATATAACCATATGCGTGATTTTCGGCAAAAGTAAATAGATAGGCTTAATAAGTAGTCAATAGTGGACGTGTTCTGAAAATTTGAGTAAAGTCGGGTGATAAACAAAGAAGTTATTAACGATAAAGTTTCTGAGAGAGAGAGAGAGGCACGCGTGCTGCTCAACATATTCCTAGCAACATTTGTCTTTGTTGGGTGTTGCTCAGCATGTTCCTAGCAACATTTGTCGCTTTTGAGAGTTGCCCAACATGATCCTTGCAACATTTGTCTCTTTTGAGTGTTGCTCAACATGTTTCTAGCAATATTTGTCTTCATTTGTCAGAAAATGTTCTTGTTTCCATGTTCATGTGCTGTTTAATTTCAATGCTTTGGGTACCGGGTATCTTACAGTCGGTCACACTCGACTGTAGCTTTCCCACTTGTTTTTTTTTTGTCACTTTGAATGCGTACGAATGTTGCATTCGACATTAAATAATTGCCCACACGCTTTCTTTGGTATTAATCAGAATCCTACTGAGTAATTTTATGGTTTTCCTGCTACACCTTTTGAATTTAACTGCTTTATTACTGCTTATCCACTTAGAAGTCCAAGGGAAAAGGTTACGTAAAGGAAATGTTTACAAAAAAGGACACTTGAATATAAGAGCAGATACCCCTATTAATAATTGTAATATATTTTATTATATTATCCCTCACTTGTGCTGCCAAAAGTGTGTTTAATCAAAAGGCAAAGCTACATGGTAGTCACGGTTGTACACTGTGCCATTCTGTGGCATTCGTAATGTGCATTCCAGATTGCCAGTTTAATTAACCGAGGTCGAACCAGACGACCCTTCCGAAACATTTCCAGTTCAAAGGCGGGGGCGGAGGCAGCCGCAGACTTCGACCGCCAGTCAATCAAGTGAGAACATCAAAGCAAATGTCGCCTGCACTTTACACTGCCAAAAGATGAAGGCGAAACCGCTGCGAAAGTTTTGTGCAACTGGCAATCCAGAGGATTGGGGATCGGCATCCCACCCTCCTTCAGTCCAACTGACTCTGCCAGACGTGGTCTGGCCAGCACTCCGATCCTGCTCCTGTCCTGCCCCACTGGCGGTGCCACTGACAACTTACTTTGGCATTTGGCTGTCAACATGCTGTCAGACATTTAAACAATAAATGACCAAACACTTTTCATTATGTTGCTCTTTGTGGTTTCGCCTGCAACAGACAGGAAGAGCGACTTTGACTTTGGCCCGCAATTCGAGTCAGAATCCGAGTCAGAGCCCGAATCCGAGTCCGAGCTGGCATTCGCCTGCACGCTGGCGGCAGACGGGACCGAGTGTGTTGGCCTTTTTTGAAATTGACCGAATCCGAATCGCACAAAGAATGTTGGCCATTCATACGAACATACTTTCCGGGAGCGGCTGATGTGGGTCAACAGGGGGCCAGGGGTCAACGCTTTACTGCTGTTACTGTCATAAAAACGCTGCCAACTCTCGCAAGACCCAAAAAGTTATATCTGGCCCCGAATGTTCTTTTCGCTCGCCGATACAAATGCGAACCCATTTCAAAAATGTTGACACCCAACATAGGGCAATTAAATTCATTTTTCATTCATCCAATACGTGTGCCTGCTGTGTGTGCGCTGGACACAGTTGGCAGCCTTGTTGAAAGTAATTGACATATTGCGTTGCAAAATTTGAAAGGTTTTCCTCCCCACACACACACACTTTGGAACTGTGGCTAGATTCGTGTGAGTTTGGGGGCTGAAAAAGGCATTCTTATGTCTGACTTGAATTGGGAAATTTGTATTTCGGTAAATGATTTTGTGTTCTCTCGTCATGGAATGCCAAAAGTTGATGAGTTCGCAGCCATTTTGTGTAGTGTCAAATCATTTAAAATTCCAAAGCTTGGAGTCGAAACACAAGGGAATATTTTCACAACACATTTCAAATTTTATATACCAAAGCTGTTTGTTTGCAGATGTTTCAGTAGTTTTGATTTCCGGCAAAGATTTTTTCTAGCTTACCCAGAGAATACTTCCGTTTACTCGTTTTGGCAAAAAGTTGAAAATACTAAAGTCTAAAGTCTGACATTTTTTCAAGTCATATGTTATTTATAAACAACTTTAACTTTTGAAAAAAAGTTTTTGGTTAATATTTGGTTATAGCTAACTAATGGTTCTAGCTAACTCGAGGTCATAATCGGCTCAATTTCTCATACACCCAAACAAAAAAAAATCAAGAGTTTAACTTTTTTATGCAATGTACCATAAGTATATGGTATAGTTTTATACTCTATAGATTCTATTGTGTATTATTGTTTTTTAATTTTTACACTAACATACATCGATAGTTCGCTGGTTTCGCGTAAGTGATTTTTGACAAGTCTTGGTGCAGACTAGTATAGTTTTTACACCCTTGTAGTATCAAATTAATAAGCATCTTCTAAAGAAATGTTTAATAGTCCAAATATAGAATTTTGTTGGTATATGTAAATCAAGACTCGATTATATGCCAAGACAGATGCCAGATACCATCTCGATCATCATCAGTAAACTTTGCTATACGATCAACTTCCAACATTAGCGCCTATTTAAACATGCGTGTCCCAGAATCCAGACTTAAGCATTATCTGGTGCTTTCTCTTGTTAATCAATCCTCATCATGTGTGTGACTTTGAACTCATATTGTGATTCGGATCAAATAGTGATCATCTCTTTCGAGATCCGAGTACCTGAAACTCGAATTTTTTCGATCACAAATATCACTCACCAAAGCGTTAATGCGTACAATCGACTCAGCCTCCGATTTATCGCCTCGAGCCCTATCTTCTTGTCACTTTTAGTGTCAGTTGGCATTAAGTGCGTTTCGAGGCCATTAATGGACTCTAAACACGTTGTTGGAATTCTATTCTCTGCGACCGAAGACCATTCCAACAAATTGCTTCGCGCACTTTAGGGAGATTTCGAATGGCTGTCTCCTCGGTCCTTGAGCACCCCTTTAGCCGCTTCTGTGTCCCCTCGGCAAGCCCACGCACTCGGGGGCGGCCATAAATTCTGTTTTATTTATGAGCATTTAATTTTTGTAACATTAATTTAAACATAACTGCCAAAACATAAATTAGCTTCCGTTTCAACTAATTATGTCCGCTGCCCTGCCTCCGCTCTCCGCTTTCCGTGGCAGTCGCTCAAGCATGAAAATTGTTGACTGCACAAAAGGCAACATCACAGACACCCCCGCACAGCCGTCAGCCGAAAACCGCATAAATTTAAATGTATGTATGGTCGGATCGGTCCCTCTGCAACCCCGCTGAGTCCCTTTCGCTGGGGGATTGTGTGAGCGCCACGTTTTATCTTTTCCGAGGTTCCGATGGCCGGGCGGTTGGGGCTGAAGTTCCCTAAGTGCCGTTACACATGCAGAGGCACCGCCATCGCCATCGCCATCGCATGCATATAAATTTCGATCTGTTTTGCCGGCTGCCCTTTTGAATTGCCTTCAAATTAGTTGTTCATCCAGGCAATTAACAAAAATGAACACAGGTCCAGGGCTGGAAAGCATATCTTAAATATATCGCTCAAAGGAACTTTAAGGTAATATTTCCACAATAATTCGAACAAATTTAATTAACTTAAAAAATAATTCAAATACCCATGGAATTACTAAGTAAAGAAATAATGTATATTTTAACTGAGTTTTGCAAATGACTAAAGCCTGAACGGTCAGCAGATTTGGGATTAGAGAAATAAAAGAATAAAATAAACCTTATTCTGACTCCCCATCATGTTTCAACTCTTTCCAAAGATCTACTTGGCTGCTTTGGGTGCCCTGGAACCATAAAACAAAAGCGAACAAAATTAAATATACGGCAAGAGACACGGCACAAACATAATAATCATAAATATATCAGACAGCTAACTTTCGGCTGGGCATAATAAAATCCAATTAAAAACCAAAGAAAGCAAATGTTTACGACCTGACACAGCCCAAGGAGCGGGAAGGGGTTGGTGAGCCGAAAAGGGCTGCCCGTCTGTCGACAAATGCATTGAGTTATGTTAATGGGAGGCAGACTGCCTGCGCCCCCACAAAGCGGAGTCCGCAGGGACTTTGAGTGTTTCTCTGCGGTGAAGGAGTGGATTTATAATTCGGTTTATTCATGTTAAATTTCGATAATGCTACTACCATATATAATTTCAAGCTTTGATTATATTTTTTCATATTTCCTTCTCTAGCCAGAGACAAGACGGTAGTCAACGAGCAGCAGCCATTCGTAACTAACACCACATAATTCACAGAAAATGACAAACAGCTGAGCTCCAGCTATCAGGCCACCCGTCTGCAACTCCTCCATCCCCTAATGCCCCCAGTTTCCAGGTCCCTGCCCCTTGTCAAGTGTCAGCGTAAATCTTAAAATTCGCAGAGCAGAAAGTGTTGCCTTTGTGGAAATTGACTTGGCCAAAACCAGCAGCAAGAGCGGCAACAAAAACAGCCGCATCTGACCAGACTTGGAATTGAAGTGGGTGATGTGGGTGTGGGTGTGGGGTGGTGCTTTGCACTTTATTATTTATGGCTGTCGGGTTGAGTACGAATTCATTTTATTTATGAACCAAGTCAGCCAAGCGACCAGCCAAACAGCCAAAAAAGAAAGACAGCCAAACCAAATGGCTAACGGACGACAGTGGTCGTTGTGGCTTTTCTCAGCTTCTGAAAAACAAAAAACATCTCTGAGTTTTCCTTTGACTTTAGGTTAGAACAGTGCACTGCAGTGGTTGGACACTCAATAGATAAGTATAAATATTTCTCTAAAAAGATGGACTTCTAAAACCCTTTACAAAAATGTAAAACAATTTTAAAATAAAAGCAAGTTCATCAGTAGTTTTAGAATAATAGACGGATTCTTTTTACTCCAATTTTTTGGACGCTCTACCCTCCAGTTACTTAAATTTCGAAAAGTAAAATATTAACGTTTTAGGTGGACTTAGCCCACTGTTGAGCCAGTCCGAACGCCCCAAAGTATGCAATACTAAACCGCAGTTGGGACTACTTGCACTTGGCTCGGGCAAACAATAGAGCCGCTTCTTGCTTTTGATTCTCCCACTCAATCCCTTGACTTTGGCCACGTTCGTAGCAATTTTCGTGTCGGCTAATTAGCTTTGGGTGTACTGTTTATAAATTTATGACGCATGTTAAATGGGTTTAATTTATTTATGGCACTTTGACCGCTCTGTGCCAGAGTCCAAGCCCAAGACCAGAGCGAAGTCGAGTGCCTAAGCTTTGGCCAATTGAATTTTCGTCGGTGAATTATGTTTATGAGCTGCCGGTTGGGTTGTGGCTGTGTCTGAATGGGCGGCGGAGCTCTCTGGAAATTGTGGCAATGTTCTACATATTTCTGCGGTTAATTAGAGTCGCCGCGTGACGGGGCGCCGCAAAAGAACAGCCAGACAAGAGACCCAATTAAAACCTCAAGTTGTCAGCTATGGAGCTATCACCACCACATTCCTCCCCCGCTGGGCCAAATGGCTCTATTATGCTGACTTGGGGGGAACGGGAAAATCAACCCTGATAATATTAATTATCAGACAAATTTCCGATGACTATCATTGTGATTATGGCTACTATTTAAAATATATAAGCCCATTGAATGGGGTTAGAGTAAAAATGACTTAATTACAACATTTGAAAACAAAAAAATGTTTGGAATATTCCCTTCGATGGTGTCTTTTTAAAAATTGATTAAGTTTAGCAGACATAATTTTATTACCGAATTTATAAAAAAAATGAGACAACAATTACTCGTTTTTAATTTTCTTATAATTTGCAACCAATACTATTAGTTGGTCATTGGGATTATTTAATTATAAAAAAGTGATGTAGTTTAAAGAAATGATGTAGTTTTTTAATTTACTTAAGCATTATCGGTTAGGGTATTTTCAAAGTCGCTGAGAGCTTCCTTCTGGGGTTGAGGGCACTCCATCCAAAGAAATTCGGTTGTCACACCCAGGCGCCAGCCACTAGTGATCAATGGCCGCTAATTAGTGTGTCCTCTCTTTTGGAAACTTTACACATGCTCGCCGGCCTGCTGAATCCACTCGGCTGGACGGCTCCTCCGCTCCCTTGCTGACCCGAGGGGTTTTCAGTTACAAGTGCTGATTACGGCTCTTCGCTTTCCTTTCCCTGTTTGGTTCTCTTTTTTTTTGTTTTTTGGGATTCCCGCTGCGGCCGCAGGTCATTTATTATGTTGCTGTTGTTGGGCGAGACTTGAATTTCAATCATGAGCTGTTGTTGCTGCCGCTGCTGGTCGGCCTTCGATTAGAAATTGCGATAATGTCCAATGGCGACAAAGTTCCCGAGACGCCCAGGGGTGCCCCTCCCATCCCGATCCCGATCCCGATCCCCGTATCCTCGTCTATGGGCGCCTGTCTGCAGTTTGTCAATGCGACGGCAGCCACAGGGCTTATCTGCACTCGGCTGCCACTAAATTATGTTTTATCTGCATCTGTGGGTCATCGTTACCCGTACTCCCATGCCACGATGTGCATATAGTACTTATGGGGCATACACATATCCCCAGCGCTGTTGCGGTCACTTTGATGGATGGGCTCGGAGCGCTAATGAGCAGCAATTAATAAAGCCATGGACTTTGTTGACCGCAACAATATTCCGGCCCAAGAGCGTGGGCTTCGAGAGAATAGAGACATCCGGGGGTGGCCACCGACCACAGGCCGGCGACTTGTCGGTGTCCAGCTGATTAATGCCCCGATGCCACAATAATGAGATTTTGACTCAGGTTCGGGCCTTGGCTCCGGAATATGTTTTAATGCCTATTTGATTGATGCCTTCGGCAACGACAAAACCGCTTAAGGCACTTCCAAAAAGTACATCTTGTGGGAAACATAAATGACAGTTAAATGAAGGCCTAAGTCTTGAGAATCCGAAAAGGCTTGGTAAACTAATTGGTATTATTTATTTTAGTTTTGTTTTATTGGCAGCGCCAAAATTGTAATATATTGATATATGCAAATAGGTTCGGCGAATTACTTATTTATTTTTATCAACTGTAAAATATATATGGACTGGTTTTAATTTAAATTCTGTCCCTTAAAAGTAATTCTTACATCCTTAGGTTACATTTCCATGCTTTTTTCTGCTTCTGCCTTTTATTTTTAAGACGCCCTTGGCTAGGACAGCTGCAACGATTACCACGAAAAAGGGAAAATAAATATGCTCAAGTTATGTAAATGAAATGCGCTCTGCAATTGCTTTCGGCGCGCCGCACCCGCTACACTGCGCAAAAATACATATTCTTGGCGCAGTAGTTCAAAACGCGAGGCGCGTGCAACAATAATTTATGGCGGCCATCAACAACCCTTAAAGCCGAAATGATAGATGGCGTGCCAGGATGTCTGCCATCCAAAAAGAGTCGGACGAAACTGAGACCCGGCCTGAGCCGAGACAGAGTCAGTGCCAAAGTCGAAGGCAAGTTAACCCAAAACCCAGAATATGCTGCGGGAGCAATATTTCTCGCACTCACTGTCACCCAGTCAGCCAGTCAGCCAGCCTGCCAGCGGAGGAGGTTCGGGGCATTCGACTGGAGAGTGTCGAGCACTTTTCGAATTGAAATGTCGTTTTGGCTGGGGATAGAATTTTTCATTGCCAATTGCTGCCAGAAGCGGCAACGCAGGGGCTTAACCGAGCGGGCTTGCCAAGAGCTGCCATATTTCTCGAGGGCCCAGCACAAATGTCACATCAATCTTATGTCCAGCGTTGCGTAAGAAGGAGAGAAAATATTCATTTTGTTTTCATGCAAGGAGCTCTCCTTCCCTGTTCATAAAATGAAATCAAGTCTTCGCGTTGGCTCCTTGCAAAAATGATTAATGGGCTGGCGTGTTCTGCGAATTTTAAATGCAAGACAGCAGTGCTTAGTGGAGAAAGGAAGGGAACCCGAAAGTGTTTTGGCTGAATCAACTTGGCCGAGGCGCTTGCATTGAAGTCAATGAAACTCTAATTGTGGCTAAGTGTATGATTATAATAATTAGATACAGGCTGATGTGTTAATAGTCAATTAAACAGAAAGAAAAGTCTAAGAAGTGCAAATTTTACTCAATGCCTTAATGAACTTTTTTTTTGATTTCTTGTAATAACATTCTCTACAGTACTTGGCCTTGGCTGATCTACCTTCCTAACTCGTTCGTGTATACAGTACTCCCTTCACTGATTTGCCTCTGTGGAACAATGTGTAGTGTGCTGGGATATGAATCTGATGGTCCCAAATTCGAGTCCGAGTCGTAACAATTGTGTTTAGAAGTGTTTTGAGTATTCCTAATAAAGTTTATATATAATAAATACATCCGTTTAGCTTCAACATATAAACTTACAGCGCACAGTGCACTATGGGGAATTTGACCAATTTTTTGGAAAATATTAATAACTCGCTTAGTTTATTAGATATCAACATGAAACTTTACCAATCGTAATAATATATATATACGAAAATTCAGAATGAAAATTAACCGGATCAGACAACTATATCCTATAGCTTTCATAGAAGAGATCGGGTAAAAGATAAGATATCTGCATAAAACTTTGTAAACTTAAAATTTATACTCTTTTAACACAACATAGAAAATTTTGTCGAGATCGGATCACGATTTCCTATAATTTTCATAGAAACAATCTCACCAGAAACTGCTTTCCATCTGGTAAGCAATACAGCGTTGCCATACAAAAGGTAATAATCTAAAAATTAAATTACAAGAGAAGTCGCACAAAGTGCACTATGAGACAATATGTCCTGAATTCACAATAAATGATTCTACAACATGGATATAGACACTCACTAAACAAAGTGGAACATTTTTTAAAACTCTATTGAAAGTTGAACTTTTTCCAAAACCCAAACGAAAACATCACCTGCTACATTTACAAATTGTAAGAAGTGGACGCACATATAAAGCAACATATTAGTAATTACACAAAGTACATACCTTAACAATTAATATTCATTTCAAATTTTAGTTTTTACGTTCTACTGTTGCAGAGATATTGATTTAAATGTGCCCTTCAAATTTAAGCAAAATGTAAACACACAATGTGCGTTGCAACAGGTGACTTTAACAGTTGGTATTTAAATACTAGACTGTTAAGTTAACATTTGCAGTATGTTTCATAACAGTTTGATCAATTCTTAACACATTAAAATTAAAAAATCGAAAATTGGCATACTTTTAAAAAATAGATTTATTCAAAAAAATCGGTCAAATTCCCCATAGTGCAGTGGAGCAGCAGAGACCAAAATGACGAACAAATCAACTAAGCGTGATAGAAGAGCAATTGTAATTTTTTCTTATCAAGTTTAATTCACATATAATTTTTATTTATTTAAGCCAGTTCTTAGAAACATATATTTAAACATGAAGAAAAATGTGTCGTTTTTGTTTTCACCGAAAATTTCATCGAAAAATGTGTATCTTTGTGAAAAGATTGTGGTGGTCGTGTAAAACAAGAATCAAAATGTTTTAGAGAAAATGAAAGGGCATTTCATGTATGTACTTTAAGTTGGCAACGAAAATGTTGGCGAATTCTAAAAAGAAAATTTGACATTAATCGCCAAAATTGGCTCTGTTATCCCACTGTACAGCACGTATGCCTTACATATGTAAAATTGCTGCCACAGATTACTCCTTGACAAATATCAAATCAAATTATAATTGGACATAAAAGCATGACAATTTATAAAAGGGATTTGTGAAATAGGTTCATATGAGTGTAATAAAATAAAAATCAGCCCAATACTGACCAAGGACCGTACACTAGAATCCTACAAATCTCCGTTCGACTTCCTTGCAGGGGAACGCTGCCTCCCCAAACACAAGTTATCAAGTCATCAAGCGAGGTTAACTCCCCCGCAAGACCGTGGCACACTTGACTAGACTAGACGTCCCCACGAAGCCCTTGGCCCGATCCCTGCCCGCCACTAACACGGCCACGACGTCATTTGCGCCGCTTAAAAGTTGATTCGAAAAGTTTCTCACCGCAGGCGAGCGGGGAAAGGTGGGCCCGAGGTGAAGAGGAGAGGGCAAGCTGCAGGGACCGGAAGCGGGAGCTGGGATCCTTGAACGGGGCTCTGCCGTCGACGCCTCTGCCACACACACACAATTAAGCATAATCACCTACACACACAATTAAGCAGACTCCGCACACATGCACGCACCCATACACAACTCGCTTGCATCGCCGTCGTCGCCGTACAATTTCCGCAAGTCGTAAAAGTCGGTAATTTATACCTTTTGCCCCATATGCTACGGCATGGTAATTTGTTAAGTAGAGTTAAAATAATTGCTCGTATTTATAATTTACACATTTTGCCTTGGAAATTTATCGTCGCGCTGAAAGTGCGCTAGATATCTCACACACACACACCACACCGAGAGAGCAGGCCCCAACGGAGGGCTCTTCTCCTCGAAACTCCAGGGTTGGGTAGCGGTGGGGAAGGAGAAGCAGGGTTGCCAGGTCGACGGCCGACTTGCCTCTGCAATTTTTCGGTGTATTTTCCACTTTTGCGCTGCGCACAAATTTATGGCCACAAGTTGCCCCTGCTAAACTGAATGAATGAGTAAGTGAGCTGCTCCTGCTCCTGCTCCTGGCGATGCTGCTGCAGCTCCTCTCCCGGCGAAGTTGAAAGTTTTAGCCGCTATTAATTTCCCTCGCCACCCCGTTTGGGGGGCCACTACGGGTAACCTCGCTGTGGGGAATATGAATTGCAGTTGAAGAGATTTACCGACGGACTGGGGTCCAGTGCCAAAGCAAAACAATTTCATTCGAATTTATACATGCTCCTTAGGAGCCTCTATTAAACACCTCAAGTTTTCGACTATTATATACATATTGCCTGATACATACCATACCTATTTTACCATGGAATTTCATTTTAAGCCTTTTAAATGTATTTCCCCATTCAATACTATTTTCCTAGACATAATGTTGAATTCCAAAACCATGCCTTCAATTAAAACACACTAAACCCACTTTTAACTTTTTTAAATCTAAATTAGCTTGATCTTAGTGCCTGCAAATAGTGACTTATATATCCAATAATTTATAAAATGCCCAAAGATCTGGGGAAATATTAAGAGACAAAGTAACATTTTATATGAACCCAAGCCTTGGTAACATTCATTTTCCGTCCAAATTACCAAGTAACTCCATTTTGCACGAAATTTCGAAAACCATAAAACATTGTGAACGATAAATTTCATTTTAATGGCTCGAGAATTGTTGGGGAACGGCGCTCAGTGCCCCTCTTCGACTCTGGCTGTTACTTTGTGTGCTGGATACATTTTATAAAACATTTATTTGCTTGATTCCTAGCCTCATTTCCGCCAGACATTTCGCACCCGCTTCCAGCCAGTTCCGCGGCCCGATTCTACCCCAATTCTGTAGAAAAGACATATATTTTGTCTGCACTCTCCGCTCTTCCTTTCGGGCCATAATGAGGCCATAAAAAGGGTTAAATAAAATGTGCAGCAATTGCTTTGCTAAAGCCAACGAGGCTTCCTTCCCCGTTCCCACAGCTAGGATCCGACCACTGACAGCGCAAATTTGCCCGATTTTCGCGCCGTTGCTTAAGAATTATCGACGTCTTTTTTATTTGGTCGAGGAATGTCAGAAGAGGCGTTGGCTCTGGGTCGGAAAAGTGTTCGGGGCGCGGGGGCAGAAATTACAGCTTGTAGCTACAAATTGCTTCCGTTGCAGGCACTTCGGGGCTCTTTGGATCGCTCGACGCGGAAAGCAATGCGGAGAGGAAGCGGGTTGGGGGCTGGGGAAAGCGGAGGGCAACCGAAAATAGACACATCAATAAAATTTATTAGTTTGCATGTGCAAGTGCAGCTGGCGGTGGTCGGGATTTTCCATTTCCCGCCGGACTGAGGTCTAATTCGCTCCACCACCGCCCGCCTAAAATGCACCGTGCCCCATTAGAACGGATGTAAATTGCTGCTAATTTGCTTTGTACACTGAGATTAATGTAACCTCAAATGAAAGTCAGTTCCGGGGAGTCCCTGAAAAACAAGATAAGTGCTTCGGGCATTTTGCTTATTCAGCTGAGAATGTATTTCGATGCCCGTCATTCGGGTCTTCAAGGCAGCAGATTAACACCAGTTTTTCATATTTTTAGCTCTGAGTAATAACGACATCCAAAAAAACAATCACTTCGTAGCAAATTGATATGTGTGATTCATTTTGAATCTACAGCTATCGTCAATATTTTAGTATCAATTTGAAACTGAACAATGTCAAACTGACCAAATGGTATGGAAAATTACACCTTGATACTAAATAGTATCAAACAGACATGAAAGTGTAATTTCGATACTCAAAGGATGCCCTTGTTGTTGCGTTAGTGATTTTTCTCAATCTTGGTGCATGAATAAATCGTTTTGGTATGGTTAGGTATGGTTAATTTTTCTCGTCTCTCCCAACTGCTCCGTAGCTTACAATGTTAAAGCGTAGTGAAGACATGTATTAACAAGAGCAGCGGGTTCACTTCCTGCTTTTTTTGAAGACACTATTTTTATTCTTCTTGTTTTTTTAATTTACCCATTAGTGAGTTTATTACATAAAATTAATTTTGTCAGATTTTGAGCTACTCTACCTCTTATATTTAAGATACTACCTTATGTGATGCCGAATGGCGAAAGTAGTAAGACTTTCGTCTACTCATCATTGAAATGTGAGTTCGAGCCCTGGGTCAGGAAAATGTTTAAGTTCATGTACTTGTATTTGCTTTTCAAATCGCCTTTTAAGAATATTACATTTAATAACATATATCCAAAAGTAGATATTAGGGTAGAGAGAGGTAGTGTCGAAACGAAGAATATTTCGTAATATAAAAATATGTGCGGGGAAAAAGTGGGTTTTCATAGTATATAATCCATTCTTTTTTATATCTACCAGAAAATAGGAATTTAATGACAAGTAGTTATGAATTTATACTATTTAGAATCAAATTAATACTTTTTTTTATTGAAACTTAGGGCCCTCTTAATACGAAGTAGTATCAAATTGAAACTATTAATTTGGTGGCAGGTAGTTTCATTTTGATATTTTGTGTATTATCAACCTGATAACTTCGAAAGTATCATTTTGATAATTTCGAAAGTATCAAAAGTTTTTTCAACTCAATAGTTTCATATTGATTTCAAAATAGTATCGAATGGAAACTATTTTTATTTTTCTTTTTTGGTGTACAAAAATTATGGCTTAATTGCCATAAGCTAGTGCCTCACATCAGCAGGACTTTACATCCTACGATATTGTCTCTGCGTAAAGATAACATTTCACCCCAAATTAGTCACAGTTGGTAGAACCAGTTGGGAATCATACATGTAAAGGTACACCCAGAAAAAAAATTCCTAAAATTTTAGGAATTGGCGATTCATTGCCTAAAAATTTCTTTTATGCAATAATGGCCTAAAAACTGGGTCATATTGCCAAAATGCCATATTTTTAGGCCATACATTTTAGGAATTGTAGGCCTAAAATTTAGGCAATAACCCAAAGCCAAGAATTTCATTTTTAAGCCATGGGATGCCTAAATTTTAGGCAATGGGATGCCTAAGCATTTTCTCTCGCGTGTGTGCATTTTATTCCCAACTGGTTCTAACATCCCTGGCATGGAGTGACGGTTGGCCCTCTTAGATAGGTTTTGCTACGGAAGTAGCAACAGTAAAAATATATACTGTATGCATTTTGGAAAACACTTTTATTATCTAAATGGTTGTATTAATACAAAATCAATATTATATAAAAATAAGTTTTAGGCCTAAAAATATTCAAAAAATTTAATTTTGGACCAAAATTGCCTAGAACTCAGGCATTTTTAGGCAATAACTTTCTCGACTTCCGTTTTAGGTCAAAAGGACTAAAATGTTGGCAATTTGGCAGCTTTTTTTTAGTCCATGAATTTTTCTGGGTGTAGAAAAAAAAACAAGTGAGAAAGCTACAGTCGAGTGACCGACTGTGAGATACCCGGTACCCAAAGTATTCCCGTGAAATTAAATAGCACACGGACATGGAAAAACAAAGTTGACAAATAAAGTCAAATGTTACTAAAACATGTTGAGCAACGTTCAAAAGACTAATTCTGCAGCTGTACGCAGCTGCTTTATTAATACTGCGCTCGACACTTTTTCGCTACTGCCACCCAAAGCTAAGTGCTCAGACACGCGAAATTATTCAAGCAGTGCGAGATTTAACTCAAATTTTCAGAACGTCCCCGATTGCCTACTAAGTCCATCTATTTACTTTACGCCGAAAATCACGCATATGGTTTTGTATTTCGGGGCGGAAGTGGCCAAATTTAAAACAAACTTGATCTGCGTGCAACAGATTCCAATGTTGTCACTAAATTTAACTCTAGCTCTTATAGTCTCTGAGATCTGTTGTTTCACACGGACAGACGGACAGACGGACAGACGGACAGACGGACATGGCTAAATCGACTCGGCTGGTGATGCTGATCAAGAATATATACTTTATGGGTCGGAGATGCCTCCATCTGCCTGTTACACACCCTAAAAATTAAAATTTAATTTTCCAAGAATTTTCGGTATTTTTTAAGCGTTCATTTTAAGATTTAAAAAAATCCTAAGTCAAGTTGATTTTGTTCATGAATTAAACCTGATAAATCTAATTCTTTAAGTGTTTGGTCTTTTATTAAGATTTAATTTAAATTTAATTAAAATTCTTTTAGACAAGCTCTCACATTTTTAAAACACAATTGGTACGACTCGACTCGGACTCGAACTCCGACTATCAGCTCTATTCCAGCAGACTACCAAATGCTCACTCAGACAAATCAAGTAATGCCGTCGTAATCCTTAATACATCATAAAATACGTGTGGCAGAGGCTAAATCTGAAAATTACATTTCAGAGTTCCAAGAGACCGGAGGTCGCTCAATTTTTCTGTCTCTCGTTTTCTCCTCCATAAAAGCATGTAATTAAAAATAGCTTCTTCTCGATTTCAAGATCGCTGTTTTTTGAAAAAAAAAAAATTAAAAAATTAATCGAGAACATGTTTGTTTCGTTTTCATGAACGCCACTTTGAGATAAATTGAGAAGAAATAAAATAAGCTCGTTCTTAATCTTTCTGGGCTTAGGAATTGGATATGCCACCTTCAGGAACGTCCATACATTATCCATATATAAAATATTGGCTACTTCACCTATCAAAGACAAAGAATTCAAAGCGCCCCAAAGTACATGGAATCCTATTCCTTTCAAATCAGCCTAATTTAAGTGTATATATAAAACATTGTTTCCGCTTCCCTCGATTTTGCGGAGTTTAATTCCTGGAGGGCTTTGATCTCGCCGCCCGCCTTTCACACATTTATGGTTTTATGATGCGCCCCATATGCACGACAAATGCACCAAAATGAAACGCTCGGCACGGTCTGCACTCCATTTGAATTTGGCCCGAACCACCACCCAAAACCCAAAAAACCACCCACACCACTCGTTACCTTCGGCTGTCTCGCTTTTACGATGCCTCAAATAGTGTGATAATTAGGTGAACAGACGTCTGAAAACGTGCGTCGGTCGGTGCAACATCAAAGCGAACGCCACTCCCTCTCGCCCCTTGTGCCACGAATGTGGGCGTGTGTCCGCCGGGATTTGGCCCCCGAGAACTGTGCGATGACGAATTCCCAGAACTGTTTGTTGTGTCAGTTAACAATTGCTGGCCACTCCGCGGAACTAGATTTAACACTCTACAGTCCGATATTTGACTAGGCGTCGACATTTCGGATGTTTACTTGCCGATAGCTCGGTCTTATTTATTTAACCGCTGCCACATATATAACCAGAGATTACAACTCGAAACGAGATGCAAAGGGTCGCAGGTAGAGAGCTAAAAATTTGGAACCTAGGGCATATCTGTATATCTGAACACAAGTGGGTTTCATGATTTTGGCCCTATTATGTATGTATTGTCCGTTAAAAACAGGGGTCAAAGCCTGATGCAATTCCTAAAACAGACACTATAAGAATAAACAATGTAGGTCGCTCCACCTGCAGATCGCAAATTAATAATATTAGTAGGTCCAAACAATTTAAGCCCCAACAGTTGCCAACTGTTGCGCCATCTCCGCATATATGTGTGTATTTTCCGACTCCAACTGGTTGCATGCGGCGGCTTGTCGCTGATTAGCATCGCCATCGCCATCGCAACTCGTGTCAGCTCCACAGATAAAAGATATATTCGCTCCATTGCCAGCCGGCGTCGGTGCCACAAATCATTGCCAAACATGATTTCTTATTATGGGCGCTAAGGTGTGGCTGGAATTCGTGTTCGCCTTCCAGTTAAGACTAGCTATTTCTGAGTTTAAATGCATGTAATTTAATTATAATTAATTAGGGATTTCTAAATGTGAACAGTTTGATTTATTTCTCTGGTTCCAAGTGGACCACAACTGCAATCTTCCGGGAATATTACTCTATAAGCTAAGAGTCTTCATAATACAGGTTTAAAAAGAAAAGACCAATAAACTTTAGCGGTATTAAGTAAATGCTTGAGTTGCTATTCTGACATTTTATTTAATTTGGAGTTATTAGAAATTAATTGCTTAGTCGGGTCTCTCAATGTTTTTTATTCTTACATGATATTAAGTAATGCGTCTTATTTTAAAGTCAAAGATATAGCATTTGTGCTCGTCTATTTTATTATTCAACGCAAAAGGCTTTAGTCCAGACATTCAACTGTTGCTTTCTCATCTGTTTCAATTGGCATCGCTCACATTTTCCCAAATCCATTTAGAAAAGTGTCTCAATCAATAAATGTTCAAAGCTAATCTGATCCCCTCGATGATGCATAATACACCACGAACAGACGTATAGACACGCACTTAAGTAAATATATCAATATCGCTGATAATCCCAATGTGAAAGCTTCCTGCTGAGATCCCCTGTTTTCCCTCTATCTCTTCCCACACGGAGGGCCGCGCTCATTAGCTGCTGCATTCGAAGATGCTGAACAAGCCACTTAATTTAAATTTAAATGTTTATTCCTCGCTATGCGTGTTGTGTGCGGCAAAGTATTTTGTCTTCGTTGCATTTTGTGTTTACAGCCGTCCTCGATCCCCGTATCACTCTTTAATTACACTGAAAAACATAGTTCTAAAAGATTTACTGAACTTTTGATTTAAAGTTTTATTACCTGAAAGAAAGAGTCAATATTTACATACGGTGATTTCCAGATTTTTTTGTTAGATCAGAAAATAGTTACCGACTGAAAGCTGCTAATAAAAAGATGATTATATGACATATTTCGTACTACCCCTTTCTATCTAAAATCGATCAAGGAACCCCAAGTACAGACTCAGACTTTCCCTATCACCACGATATATTTTTTGCATTAAAAGTTACTTGGTTTAACTTAACGCTTTTCCTCAAATATTCTATCAAAAACTTATAGAAACTTAACTATAAAATTAATGAAGTTTTATTTATTTTATTTGTATTACGTATCTAAACATTTTCTATTATCTTATATTATGTTTATTTTTTAAGCAAAATATTATATATACTTCTCTTCTGGGATCCACTTGTTTCAGTGCACCGTTCGCTGTGTGTCGCGTCTTGGCAAGATTTATTTTCGGTATTCCATGGGCGACTAAAATGCGCTGTCAGCGCAGCAGTTGCTGCCATACGTCGCCGTCCCATACCCCACGGATGTGATGTGGCTGTGGCTACAGCTACGGCTACATTAGCCGATGGTGGTCCGGAATGAGCTCCTCCGCCGAAGGGGACCCACAGAGCGATCGTTTCCCCCCATTGCACTTGACACCCGAAATTGATGCGCGACTGCGCCCAAGCTGGGCCACATTAATTAGGCAAAATATTGACACGCTGATGGCTGGTGTTGGCCATTGATTTATGCAGGTTTTGGGGTGTGGGAGTTTTATTGGGATATTTTCAGTGGAGTTAGTGGGGTATGGAGTGGGCTTAGCCTGGATATTTACTTGTGCATTTTGTGGGGTTGACTACTGGAGAAGGCCTAGTGTATCTTGTTCTTCTTGGGCAGTTGGCGGACAATCAAGCTGGAGGATACTGTCTTGGTTGGCTGTTTCTTGCTCCTAGTACAGCCATGCAGAGGCTTCAGCAGTCGAATTATGACCCGCATGAAGGGTCCCCAACGCGCGTGGCCTAGAATTCAGGAAGTTCTTCGGTTTAGGCTACATGGAACTGTTCCTGGCACTGTCCTCATAGAGTAATAAGCTACCAGAGACTAGAGGATTTCTTCAGAACGTGTCCGAAGCAGATTTCAAGGAGTCAGTTGGTTCAGTCATTCCCTACCAGCTTATTACTCTATGCTATTACCTCTAAGGCTTACCATGGTTCCCGGCAGTGAAGCTGGCCTTCGCATCCTCTTCAGGGCCGAATAGCTCCCGCTCTTTGTCCACAAGCTCTGCACTAGTGGCCACGTTCGAGTGCAGCGAAGGAGTTGCCTCGTCTTGGGGCAAGCTAACCACCTGCGGACTGCTCCTGGTATAACGTAGGAGACCTCAAGGATCCCCGAACTTGTCTTGGATGGAGGGCGGTCTATGGAAGCGGTCTTGAATACGGCATTGGTGGCGAAGCGCACACAACTCTCAGTGGATTTCTTGAGAAGGAACCATGACTGCTGAATGATATTACCTTCCTCGATCAGCTTCTCGTAGCCCTCAAGGATGCGACGCACGTCCACATTGATCAGCTCTTCGGGAACGTCTGGCAGTTCGCTAAACTTCTATGAAAAGATCAACATGTAAGCCAAAATTTCTGTAGAATATTATTAATTAGGGCTACCTGCGAGTTTTGGCGTAGATCCTCGAATCGCTGGATCAGCTGCTTGATGTTGAGACTGCTTTTCGATCCCTTGGACATATCGAACCCGCCCTCATTCACCCCCACCAAAGAGGCGGCGCCCCCCGCCGTCGACAGATGAGACCCCGGATGGGTAACCACATCGCCCACCATATTGGGGGAGCTAATCCGGGTGAGCATCTTGGCCGTTTGCTCCATGAAGGTCATTTGTCGCTCCCGCATTAGCAGCAGGCGCGTCTTCAGCTCGTCGAGGTACGCCAACTGGCGGGGAGTGGGCGTCGGATGTGAAGAGGGCTGCTTGCCTGCCATCGCACTTGCTGCCGCCGCAGATCGGTAATTTTGTGGTCCCAGCTCCAGATGGGAGTAGAATGGTAGGAAAAGTTTCGGGAGTTTTTGGGTTATGGGTTTGGTTTGTGTTGTTTGGCTTGTCGGACCTATTCTGCTTGCATGCTACGTTAAAGGCTACAAAATGAGTTTGAACGAAGCCTGACGGCCCAGTCTGTGTCTACTCCGTCTGAAAGATGACACCCCTTTCCCCTGACCTGATCGATTTTAAATTTCAGAAAAATAACTGTTCTAATCCATTAATCTATTTTTAGTTTAGGTTTTTTTACCCTTGTAGAGAGTATTATATTTTCGTCAGACTATAAAATATGTACTTATTTCATATGACATTGTAAGCAGGTAGGAGCGATAGTGAAAATTCCGGTAATGAATTTGTCACTGCTCTGCTCCATATGAATTTCCCACTGAGCGCTCAGAAGAAAATTCGTAAACGCAGAGCAGTGACAGATTCACTTCATGAACTGTACGCTCTTCAGGGAGCATAAAAAGCAGGTAGTCTTGGGAATACCAAATTCTATACCTCCCGGAGAAGTAAAAATTCTGAAAGTTTATAGATCTGTTATATATATCGACACGATTCTTTTTTAATTCTTTGTTCTTGGTTAAAGATGCACGCAAAGAAAGTATTCATCGATCGGCCTACTAGAGAGTCTGGAAAATTCGCATTTTCCCAAAATTTGAATTTTAAAGTACTCTTAATGCAGCTTTGGCCAGCCGTTTTCAACCAAACGAATAGCTTGGCGGGTAGAGTGTCAGATTGCGACCATGAGATCGGTGGCCCTCGGCTTATCCGGAGGTTAACCGTCCGTCCGTCTGTCTGGCTGTCCGTTCGTCCGTCCGTGTGAAACAACAGATCTCTGAGACTATAAGAACTAGGGTTACCAAATTTGGTGACAACATTGGAATCTGTTGGACGCAGATCAAGTGTGTTTTAAAAATAACGTTATATTACCAATAGGCGTGATTTTCTACGTAAGCAGATAGACTTAATAAGTAGGCAATCACGGACGTGTTCTGAAAATCTGAGTAAAATCGGATGATAAACATAGAATTTATTAAGCAATAAAATTTCTGTGTATACTTCTTCTTCTTCTTGAGAGAGAGAGAGAGAGAGCGCACGTGCATGTTGCTCAACATGTTCCTAACAAAATTTGTCTTTGTTGGATGTTGCTCAACATGTTTCTAGCAACATTTGTCTTTGTTGGGTGTTGCTCAACATGTTCCTAGCAACATTTGTCTCTTTTGAGTGTTGCTCAACATGTTTCTAGCAAAACTTGTCTTCATTTGTCAACATTCCATGTTCATGTGCTATTCTATGTCACCCACAATGCTTTGGTTACCGGGTATCTCACAGTCGGTCACACTCGACTGTAGCTTGCCCACTTATTTTTGTTCTATTTATGTTTTGGCATCGACAATCATCGACAGTCGGCATTGGAAAATTATTAGAGAAAATGTAAACCTTCTCCGATTTTCAGCATATAAGCATCTACTCAGAGACATATATTAATTATATACATATATATTTAAATATTACTTATACCTACAAAAATTTAGAACCATTAAAAACTTAATTAATGCTTTTTTTATTATTAAACATAAGAAACAATTATTTGCGTTTTGTCATATTCAACATATGTTCATTCGTTGCCTAATTCATTAACTCTTTCAGGAAATGCCATCAAAAGTGGGTGCGATATTATTATTTCGACAAGGTCTCTTATATTTTCGTTTCATAAAAATTTAAAAGGACTAAATGTTCATAATTAAGAATTAAGTTCTATGATGCTTTAAGACGGAGTCGTTAACATTATACCTGCCTCTGGCTATATAGTGGTTGCCTTTCTTTTCGGCCACCGCTTAGACATGGCCTATTACTCGTTATTTTTATGAGCCCCAAATTGAGATATCGCCTGCAATTCCGTCCGAGCTAACTAAGTTGTAAGTGCCCCAGCTGCCCCACTCTGAAACCGATCCCTCCGCAGACTTTAATCTGTCTGCGGTCGAACAATGGCGATTGGGGCAGGGATTGTGGGTGCGGGGTGGCCCAATACGCCTATATACCTATCTTCGGCTTAGCCTCTTACTCGACCGGCCTGGGATGCTGCAGGTGAGGATCGCGGGGAGGAGTAGGGTGGCGCAGGGGTGGGCTTTGGAATTTCACGGGGAAAACGTGCCGCTGCCAACGGCTGACGCCTACAATGAAGAAAAGGGGGCGTGACGGCCACTCTGTGACTCCCAGGCCGCTGTTGATTTCACCTGGAGGTGAGTTCCAGCGCTTCCACCCCTGTCCCTCCAGCAATTGTTGTTTTTCATATTTTAATGCCTTTTTGAGTTGGTGGGCGTGGCACGACACGATTCTTCTGGCCGATAAGCTGTTATTTTTATGGGCCCCGGCCGAATCAGATCGACTCGGAGTCTGAGTTGGAGTTGGAGTCGGCGGCCCAGAGTGTGCGGTGTGGGCTGGCTGCCGACTTAAAGAAGTTAAAATTATTACACCGCAATTGTCTTGATCGTTGATTTATGTGCGCTTTTGTTGTCGGCTCTTTTGGCCTTTTTTCTCGTTTTCGTATATTATTTCTGCTTCGAAGTCTCCAGTTGGCCAACAGGCAAATTTGTGTGGCTTTTGATATTTATTAGCTGGGGCCCGGGCATTGGCATCAATTGTGTATGCAATATGGGAAGTTGATTATGCCTTTCATTAGCCACCGTATTTTTCTTTTTGTGCACGAAGTGGCGACAATTACCGTGGACTCAAAATTCATCGGCACACAAGAATTGGCTCTTTAGCGCTTAGAACCTATTCAGAGGTCCCAGAGAATCGCAATGAATTGAAAATAAAACATTAAGTATATTTGGACCTTGTTTTATCCCTTATTTGTCTCTTTTTGTCTCGCTGCATAAATTGCCATTTGTTTTAGGTAATTCTTAAATATATTTATGTGAAGCTCGTGCTTCTGCCCTGAAGTCGATTAATTTAAATATATCTTCAAATACTGCATCGATTTTTGTGATTGATTACTAAAACATCAAATACTGGGTTTATGTATTAAATACATGAAATCAAAATTGCTCCTGTTTACATTGACAGATGAGATGCCAGACCCGAAAAATAAGTATAGTATACTAGTTTTAGCATAAGCTCGGGATTTCTAATCTATAACTTATTGTAATCTACTTTAGGACATCATAGTAATTGATGAAGAGGGAAGAGAGATAACTTCGGACTCGGACTTAAAATGAAGTTTTTTCCGGCTCGGCAAAATAACAGCTGATTTTCGATTTCTTTACAGCAAAAATCGATAGTTAACAGCACTGTTAACAGCAATATGTTATTATTTCACAGTTAGATACATTAAAAAAGGGCAGAAAACCGATTTTCCTATATCTGGTGATTATCGTTTCCGGGCACTTTGAGAGTGAAGGTAGAAATCGGCCCTTAAATGACAATGGGTGTTCCGTTAACAAACCGATTTTAGTAACCGCTTAAAGATTAGTTTAGTTTAGTTTTAAAGATTAGTTTAGATTAATGTGTGTTATAAGTATACTTATATATTATAATAATAAACACATTTTAAACTTTATACGCGTTGTCTCAAAATTATACTCCAAGCAGTATAACGAGCTTAGTATTGATTTCATACCTAATATTATAAATTTTATACTGAGAAGTATAGATTTTATAATCAATAGTTTAAATTGTATATTTTCGAGTACATTTTTATACGAACCTACATCGAAAGTTCGATTTTATTTATTTATTATTTAGATTTATTTAGATTTTAGATTTATTTATTTAGTATCCTGACGCTACAAGGATAATACTTTGAAGTTATTGCGTCAGTCACATGTGGCGTTAGCAGGAATTTAGTGCTATTTTGTTTGTCGCGTTAGGGATGTTTGTCAAGTCTTGGTGAATCTATAAATAGATTTTTGTATTTAATGTTCCTCGCCCCGCAAATGGCATCGTCATATGGCTATTTATAACGCTTTCTTATTTGATGCCGATTGGCTAAAGTGGTAAGACGTTCGCCTGCCCTGCATTAGGTAGGTTGGGAGTTCGAGCCCTGGGTAAGGCAAATTTTTCAGAATATGTATTCTTGTGTTTATTTGTTGTTCAGATCGCCTATGTATATAATATATAATATAATATAACACATTCTGTTGAAACCAACCGTTGAGAATAAAGCTATAGTCGAAACGGGAATAATAGCAAAATAAATAAACCTTTTTACTATTTTTAGATATACAGGCGAAAAGTTGGTTTTTATACAAAAAAAAATGGAATCGATACCAGCATTGTTTAGAGTTTATACGAAAAAGTTTAGAATTTATACGTAACAAGAAAGAATTTATTCGATCTGTTATACTGCGTAGTATAAAACTTATACGAATTAGTATTAAAATATAATAAGAGAAAATACTAGAAAGTATAACTTTTATACTCTAAAGTATACAATTTATAACGTCGAAGTATAATTTTTATACTTTCGAAAGTATAAAATCAATAAGCGTCTTATTAAGAAATTTTTAATACTCGAAAGCACAGAATTCATGTAACAATCGTATGGATTCTATGACGATTTTTTTGTTAGCTTTATAATTGAGTTCTTATTTCGAGTGCCTTGCATCCTGTTTAATGCATTCCGCTTAGGGTCTCAATGGTGTCATAACCGTCAAAGCAATCCCATCGTCTCCTTCCGACCAAACCAATCCCAGTCCAGCCCGAGCCCCATTGTATGGCTCTGACACGATTAAAGCCAACCGCAGCCGTAGCCGCCTCCAATTGCCTGCAAACTTAATGATTTCATCTTTCATTGAATTCAAATTTGTTTCCCCATCGGCCCCCGCGATGTCCGAGTGCGATTTGCAGCTGTGCAGAGAGCACGACGATCGGTGTCCGGACTCCGGACTGCTGACTGCTGACTGTGGGCGTGCCTCCATCATACGCCCCTGGAGTTACTGTCGTGGACGTCGCTGGCCGAGCCTCGAAAATAACGAATTTATTATTTATTTCACCTGACAGCACGAGCAACAGACTCTATAAATTTCCCTAGCCACTCCAGAGCTCCGACTCATATTTATGGCCCCATCTGTATCTTTCTGGCGATGCGCATATGAAAACGAAATTATTGATAAGGCAGCCACGGCCTGCATCTACCCTGTGCATATATAGATACGTACATACATATGTACATCCTCGTATATGGCATGGCATTCCCTTATTTTCAGCTCTGATTGAAATACCGCTTTCGTCTGGACTGCAACAGCTTCATTTCGACAGCCAAGGAAAACGGGAAAAACAAAAAGGTAAGTGGAAATAAGCTGCGGCAGCAACAAAGTTTATTGGCAACACACAAGGAGGTAGGAAAAAATAAAACCTTAACCCAATATCCTGCTTATGGTCATAATTTTTATGCTGCTTCCAGCAAGGAATCTGAAAACCCAGCGACCGCCTGGGCTCAGCTTATTGCAGTTGGTCCAGGTCCAGATCTGGGGAGGACTCCCCTCGAGTCCGCAACTTGCAGCGTATTTCATTATGAATTGCTCTTAACGATGTTCCATTTTTCATGTGCGCATTCATAAACCTTTTTCTTATTTTCGACTTGGAGCGGATTGTTGTTTGCATCTCGCCGTTGCCTCTTTAGCTGTGGCTGCTGTGCGGCGGCCAGGAGAAGATCCTGTCTGGCGGTTTGGTAACAGCCATCCCTCCTCGTCCGTGAGCTCCCCGGAAAGCGGGTTAATGAATAATTGCACCGAGGTGTTGTAAGGAGAACGTTGGCCTGCACAGTGGTTCTCAGAGGTTGGACACACTACAAAAAAAAAATTTAAATATTGCAAAATTAGCCGAAATATAAATCTTATATTTTCCTACTGGGTAACGTTTTTTGCCAACTATAAAACTTTAGCCAACTTTAAAGACCCCCATAATTTGGGTTCTATCAATAAAATAAAAACAAGTGGGAAAGCTACTGTCCAGTGTGGCCGACTGTGAGATACCCAGTACCCAAAGCATTGTGGTGAACTTGAACATGGAATATTGACAAATGAAGACAAATGTTGCTAGGAACATGTTGAGCAACATGCAAGTGCGCTCTTAAAATCTCTCCCTCTCTCTCTCAATAAGATGAAAATGTATACACAGAAACTTTATTGTTTAATAACTTCTATGTTTATCATCCGATTTTACTCAAATTTTCAGAACACTTCCGCGACTATATACTTATAAAGCCTATCTATCAGGCCTGTAGCTAATATAACGTTTTTTATGATTTTCGGGGGCGGAAGTGGGCGTGGCTAAATTTTAAAACAAACTTGATCTGCGTGCAACAGATTCCAATGTTGTCAACAAATTTGGTTACTCTTATCGTCTCTGAGATCTGTTGTTTCAAACGGACAGACAGACGGACAGACGGACTGACGAACAGACGGACTGACGGACATGGCCAAATCGACTCGGCTGGTGACGCTGATCAAGAATATATATACTTTATACGGTCGGAGATTTCTCCTTCTGCCTGTTACATACATTCTAGGTTGGGGGTATAACAAGTACGAAAACTACAGTCGAGGACAGGCAGAAGAAAATGTTGACAAATAAAGCCAAATGTTGCTAGGAACATGTTGAGCAACACTAATTGGTGCTGCCAATATATATGTAGATGTTGCAGGAGTTTGTCATGCAAAAATAATGTATTGTGTAATAACTCCCATGTATATCATCCGATTTCACATAAATTTTTAGAGCACGTCCGCACAAGTTATTTTCTTTTAAGTCTATTTACTTTATACAAAATCATGACTATTGCTTAGCTTTATGTTTTTGTTATAGTTGTAGAGTGCCCAAATTTTGAAACAAACTTGATTCGGTCTAGCTCTTATAAGCTCTGAGATCTGTTGTTTCACAAAAACGAACATAGTTAAATCGATGCGGCTGGAGATGCGGATCTATAATAAATATACTTTAGTGGTCGGATCTGCATCATCTTGATAAATAAAATTTGGTTACACTTGGTTTTTTTACCATACGTTTTTTTTATTGTTTAGTATTTCCCCTGACTTTAAAAATTGCTAATGTTCTTTAAATTAGTGTGTAAATATTTAATTTTAGAATTTTGTTAAAAAAGACCGAAAAATATCCAACCAAAAACAAATCCTTTATGTTTCGTTGAATTGCCTTGTGTTGATCCTTAAAAAATATTAATAAATATAATACTGGGACGCGGAACGCAGTGCATTGCGAAATGCGTGATATTTACAAAAAAAATCAAACAGAAAAGTTGGTTAATTGGTAAGATATTTATTTTAATAAAATAATAGAACATTTCATTAAATGGAATGCAACGACTTAAAAACGTGACTTTAAAAGTAGCCTAAAGCGAATACAATAGAGCAAACAGTTCACACATATCAGTTACTGCTTCTAAGTCTACAACCGGAATAAATTTTCACAAAATCGATGCAATAAAGAAGATAAACTAAGTTTAAATAACTCAATATGATTAACTCATAAATGTCTTACGGTTTTACCATTTTTAAATTCTTTCATAAATGTTCACAATTTGGTGCTATTGTTTTTTTGTCAGTTTTTATCATCTTGGGGAAAATTTCTTAAATAACATGAAAAATTTAGATATGTATAGCCAAAATTGTTGTCTCATTACTAGATTACCTATGTATAGTCTCACATTTCAAAAATGTATTCAACATTTCCCCCTAAGTTAAAATTGTGAGCCAGTCTCCTTGCGAGCCACACTCTCGGTGCTCATCGTTACTACGTTCCCTGCCGTACACAGTGATAAATAATAAATTAATTGAAGATAACTTTCTGACGATAAAAGATTTTATTTATCTTTCGAAATATTGAGATTATTCTGTAAAATGTTCTACCTAGATTCAGAAAAACCTGTAAAACCACTAGATATACATAAAATACCCTAAGGAATTAGATTTAAAAATAATTAATTATGTTAAAGTAGTACAAAATTATTGATTTTTCATTCTAAAGAGTTTCTGTTTTGGAACTTTTTGAGACCTAATAATGAACCTCTTCGAACATTTTGAAATATATTTAAGATATTGAAATCGATCTTTAAAATATACAATTTTTTGTGGCGGAGGGAGGGTTTTGTGGGATCGGTGCGGGCTGCTGTCAAAGGCTCAGCGGGCAGTCGTAAAATCGCGGCAGCTACAATTGAAAAGCGACTGAGGGAGATGGAGCTAGGCGGCCGGAGCGGAAGAGGAAGGGAAAGGAAAGGATTCGTGAGTAAAGGAGTGCGGCGGCAAACACTCCACACTTGTCAGCAGCGGCCTTAGCCAGTTGCGCCCTCTCCGCGCTACGCCCCTGCCTCGCGCTTATGCTCACAAATCATAAATTGCCGCCTTAAAATTTATCTTCAATTTTCGAGACCCCATGTGGTGCTTAGCGAATGGTGTTTTGAAATTTATTGCTGCATTTGCAATAAATATTGTCAGTTGAGTCGGGCTCACAACGAGAGCGGGATGGCTATAATGGCGGCGTTTGCTTGCTTTTTGCATGATTGCCGCTGTAACGCCTCTACCCACACTGGGCCCCTCGAAACTCCCAGCCAAGTCCGTCCCTGGAAGCCCTCGTCCTGCCTCCTTCTCGTCCCCTCGGATTGTTTATTGTTTTCGTGCATATTAATGTACGTTGATTGCGGGCCATGGTTAGCTGAGGCATCAGACCGGGGGGAAGGGCCGCTTGGCAGTTAGCAGCTGCCGTGCTGGGTCCTTTCCCCTCGGGTCCACCCCCAGCACGATTGTTAATTTACAGCGCGAGATATTGATTGCCATTTTGTTAAGATAGTGTGTGCGAAGAGGGAAAGTGTTCGCTGGTTAATTGTGGTTCCTTTTGATCTAACCAATTATTTATGGTCTTGATTTTCGTGGTGGGGCTAATTGGGCGGGACCTTAAATGAAATCATCAAGACAGAAAGATTTGACAAAACGGATAACAGATGGTGTCTTTATGACTAATATTGTGACATAGCTGTCGTTATTTATTTCTTACGGAAAGTAATATTTTGAATATTCAAATATTGTAAAATACCTCAACAAATACAAATTTAATTAAATCATATTTTGATTCTAGGTTTAATAAATTATATACTTTTTTAATTTATTATAAATATTGTCTCGGATGAATCGAGTTCGTGCATTTCGTTCTTTCGCTTAGCTGCTCATCAACCAGTAAATAGAAGTAAGCTCGAAAAGCCCAAACGACTCGTTGGACGTCAGGAGGCATTGCCAGAGCCATCAATCAATTCACACACAGGCCAGACACGGACACTCGAAATGTAAACCTCGTAACTCCGGCGCTGCCTATCGAATCCGAAAGAATGGAATAACTTTCCCTGCCACCCCGAACTTCCTGTCGCCACAATTTGTTTGGACTGCTGTCAGGCGACAATGACTCTCTCCATTCCCCCGCAGTTGCACTTATCTCCTATCTCCTTTTTCCTTGTAAAAAGCGACACAGGACAATACGGACACTGGAAAAAATTGATTAACTAAACTAGTTTTAAGGCCCATCAGAAATATAATGTACTATATACTATATACTAGATATAATTTAAAAAATATTTTAAAATGTCTAAATGTGTTTTTAAGTCCTTTTCAGTACCTGAAAAAGGTTAAAAACCTTTTCAAAGCTCTATCTCTGAATCGAGAGCTCCGATCGATTTAAAATTAAAAAGCAATATTCAGATATCTTGCGGTTTGAGTTCGTGTCTCGTGTCTTTTAGAAAAGTCACAAATTTAATACGATTGCAAATGTGTTTGAGAAAGATTGAAACAAGGTTGTAACTTTTAAATCTTATAAAAGTCAAGCCTTTATCCGATTCAACTCAAGTTTTGAAAAACGTATCTCGATTTTCAAACAAGTTCAGTTTAGAACTATTTATTATTTATCTATTTAGCTTTAACTGAAATTCCAGACTATAGTTTTCTTGTTGGTCTTTTATAATTTATGTAAGCGCAGGCAAAATTTAAAACAAGCTTGATTACCGTGCAATAGAATGTTGTTACCGAAATTGGTGACTCCCAGCTTTTGTAGTCTTTAGCATAAGTTTTTTCGTAGCAAAATTATTAAGTTTTGAAACAAGTATTTATTATTAAATGTCATATCATTGATATATTTGTAAATATCATATAAAATCATTAACATGATGTTGTCTAACATTTTTTACCGTCATAGATTTCTTTTTTAAATTTATCTTTTTGGTTTATCACAACTTATTGATCCAATAAAGCCAAATCATTTTTTACATTTAATTATTTTTGTAATTAAAGTTGAAAAGTTCATTACCTAATATGAAAATAAATCAAAAAAAAAATTTTTTTTTTTTTAAACCAAAAGCTCGGTCAAATTTGAAGTGGTATATTCCATAAACTAAAATATGATTTTATTTATATTTTACAGCGTTTCTTTAAGTGGGTCAACACATATTCGCGCAGCGTACTTTGGGTACCGGGTATCCCACATACTTGACTTTTCATTCTCTTATGTGGTGTAATAGGGCTAAACTGTTCTTTTTGTGGCTTTAATCCTTAGGACCGATATGATTTTGCAACCAGAAAAGTGAGTGCCAGAAAAAAATATTTATGAAAACTTAAAAAAAAAATAAAAACAAAATCATCGATTGGTTAATATGCTATTTTTTGCAGTGCACGAGCGGACAGGCCGTACACAAAACCCATCGATTCGAGCATGTGACAGGCATCGGGCAGAGCTCATCAATCTCCTGTCGGACCAAACAAAATATGCAATATGTTCACATTGCGGTAGGAAGCAACCTCAGCACGAAAGGCGAGCATCGATAACAGGGTCCGCAGGCAGGGCGCGACCGAGGGCCGGAGTGAGATATACACACAAAAATTAGAGCCCCATCGAAACCCTTCTTGTTTTGCGGCCTAACCACATTCAGTAAATATTGTACGGGCAAAACAAAACCGAAAAAATTAGAGAATATGTGTTGACAGCAGTCATCAATCAAGTGACACAACTTTTGACATGTCAAATGAACGAGCGAGCGCATAAATTACGACGGCGGCAACATAAATACGACCCCGAGAGTTACAAACTTCGAGATAGTGTTGGGAACCTCCAGTAGCAGGCCGAAAATTGGAAAATCAATTCCGTCAGGGGATGTGCGGCGTGTTGAGTGTCATTACACTTATCGATAAGATTGATAAGAGTAAACGCTTTTGCGTGTCGCTGTTTTTCTGAGTCTGAGTCATGCGCTGCACAGAAGCGCCGCACTTAATCACTTCGCAACCGACTCTCGGATACAGATACTCTCTGGATACACTCGCATAGATATACCAGCACTCACACCTCTCCGCGGGCCATCAGTCTCGGTTCAGACAATCTGTCAAACAGTCACGCTGACAGGCATTTCCACTTAAAACAATGCCAAACAGCAACAGCTGCGGAAAAACTCCTCATTTCGCTTTCCGCACTGCGCTGTAATTTATCCGGATTCAGCTTTGGGATGTGGGAAAGTTGCTGAGCCGGTCAAGATTTCCCATATCAGCCGGAGAGTGTTTAACTCATTTGTTTCGCCCTCAAGTCACTTGATTTTCTTTATTTATTTACTTGAAAGCCATAATTTAATTGAAATGCAAATTTAAGCTTAGTTCCAGCCTTCATTTGGTTGAAAACAGTGGAGCTAGACTACTATATTTTCTCGTTTTCATTAGATTAATAGTGACACAATATCAAAGACTGTTAAATATTGTTAAAATATATATATAAATATAATGGTGAGTCTTCTCCTAATCGTAAATGTACAGATGGAAGGATTAAAATATTGAAGTTCCTGGGTAGATTTTAGTTCACCAATTATCTCGATCACAGATTCATGCACTACGAAAGGATTTATCCCCAAATACCCACAAATCTAGAGACCCCCCGCCACAGAAAAAAAACGCAATAAAATCGAAACTTGGCAACAGTTTGGAGTTTGTTTTTCACTTTTTGCGTTGTTTCCGACGTGACAGATTTTACTTTTTGGCAGAGCGTTAATGTCACTGGGTGTGCACTGCTGGCAGTGACAAATCCTTTACCGTTATTTGCGCATGTCGACACTTTGACAGGCGCCGACACATGCGAATACGAGTCTCTCCACGTACGCAGTCGGCCAAAGCCCCTATCATATTTCTTTCGGTCTCAGTGGATTCTCTTTGTTGATGTCGCTTCCTGCCTGCCCAGCTTGCGGCAAAGTTTTTAATAAATTTGCGTCGTTTCTCGCGCATTTTTTTTCACGGTTCGGTTTGGTTTGGTTTGCGGGTGAGCGAAATCCACCAAAAACATTTATTTCAATTTTCCCCTCATGTCGGACAGGCAGCGCAACATGAGAAAGGAAAATTGCTGCTGCCAGAGTACTTTACAAATTTGTTTCCGTCTCAAGCGCGGCGACAGGCGAGGAGCGTTGACAGCTGTCAGTAGAGCTGGCTCTTGAGCCGGAGCCAAAAAATATTGACAGTTATCGTACGTCACATGCAAATCAAGTCGGACGCAGTGCAGCCGTGCGCTATGCTTACGGTGGCTTTTTGCCTCATTTAAATATATATATCTTTTCAGGAGCACTTTAAAGCCTTGGTCTGAGTTGTTTTGTAAGTCATCGGTGTTTGTTTTTTTCCAGCAGGTGTACACGTGCATTAGATCAGCAGAGCTGAAATTCTTAATGAAAAGCAGAAGGTCCTAGAAAGCCTGTCTAAACAGCCATCTTCTTTATTAGCCTAATATTCTAAATTTAAACAATTTAAACAAAATAAAGCGTCAAATAATCGTATTATTGCCTATAATTTTCAAAAGCCCCAGCGAAAAGTAAAAGCTGGTGTATAAATTTAAATAAAATGACAAAACGTGCGAGAAACAGAGTGTTTGCCAAAAGTAAAAGGCAGCGACAAGATCTCAAAAGCGAAAATCCTTTGCAATTAAGAACTGTCAGCGGTCTTTTGTACACACAACATTCCTCGAATTTCTGGCGAATTCCCCAGCACTCATTTGATTTACGATTTACTGCACCGTGTTGAAAGTAATTTGGCGCTCGATTTTCCTCAACACTTTCTGCTTTCCCTCTCAGCTCACCATTGCCTACCGAATTTCCCTGCCGTTCGTCACATTCGCCCTGACTGTTCGCCGGCTGTTTGTTGGCTGTCTGTGGCCTGACATGTTGGCATCTCTTTGTAATTGATTAGCCAGCGGGGTTATTCACTGACACTGCATGTCGAATTCAATGAGAACGGTTCCTCTCCTCAAGGGGAGATCAGACGGCTTCACGAGTGTTTGCAGGGCGTGTGTCCGCTAGTGATTGATGGGACTGATCTCTCGAATCAATTGATCAGGCAACACCTCCTATGAACTCGACGAGGTCACAAATAATGAAGTGAACGAGTTAAACTTCTGATTGCTTGGTTATTGGTGGAGTCTTACAACTAACCTGCAAATATCCTCATAGACTTAACAATTATTTCATGATTTTCAATAATGTACAAATAAAATGCAAATTTTCCCTAGCTATTGACTATATTTTTATATAATGTTTTTCAGTGGTACTAAGGTAATTTAATATGCTATTCTAGGAGTAAGCACTCTTTTTATATTTCGGTACCTAATATGTATTTGCTTTTAGATCTTAACTTGATCAAATAATTGAACTATTTACCAGTTCGTGTTGGATTTATGTGCAGGCTTACCCCATCCGTTCTCTTATCTCAGCCAATGTTGATGTTAGATTGCCGTATTCCGCTCACTGAGTGATCGATGAGGGGCCATAAAGCTGTCACAGTGTAATTCCAGTAGGCGCCAATGCGGAGAGTGGGCGATTGCACTTAGCCATATAAGCAGTATCTATAAATCCTATTTTATTATGCTTATCTTGTGGATATTGTGATAGGTAAGCGGCGAGTAAGAAATGTGATTTACTGTGCTTGCTGCCGGCCATCAATCAAGACCGGAAACGTCAGATCGTCGCCTTAAATTATGATCTCTCCCCCCGTTTTTGTGGCCTTCTTAGTTCCTTTATGCCCCCAGCACCGATCAATAATTCGCCGCTTATCGAGAATGCAATTTATAATACAAAATGGCAGACGAAAGCCGCTCGAGGAAAGGGTCCATAATTAATATTTAAAAGCCGCTGCAGCCCTCGGCTCTCTGATCCCTGTTTCCAGGTCCATCTGGCGAGCTCTCCTGTTGCTTCATCGGCGATTCGAATCAGAAAACATTAGCACGTCACATCACACAGCGTGCCAAAATTATTATTCATTGAATTTGTGATAAATGTGACAGGCCCAACAGCACTCCAAGGGGTCTCAACAATGCCGACCGACCCGCCTGCGTTTCCAGGCCAGGCCAGGACCGGCCCGACCGAACCGAAACCGAGGCAAGCCAGGCCGCATCGAAGCTGTCAAAAATTTTTTGCAAAAAGATATTATCTGGTATGGATGGCGAGGACCAGCAATGACGTACCCTGTCTTCCCAATGCTTGCTGTTGTGTAAGTTTCAGCGATGGTAGTTTAGCCTTTTTCGTAAGGAGCTGATCGCCACTAAAATTCCCTTTTAGCAACCAATAAATTTTAGGGATCAGTATTCCCACTTATTTTATTACATGAACCGTCAAATACTTTTACATAACTCTTTATCTTACAAATCTTTAACTTACGAATTTAAAATTAATATCTATCAGTATTATAATGATAGATATTCCTGTTTGTCAAATAAATCATCACTGGCCGGTGAGTGTACTCCGGGCTCATCAATAATGAGGCGGCGAGGATGTGGCTCCACCCGACGGCATCGCTGCTGATGATGGTGCTGACCATGATCGATGATTGACCTGTTTTTGTTTTGCCCATCTTTAGAGTGACGATTGCCGGCTAGTCGCCTCTGCCTCTGCCTCTGACCACACCCATTGACAGGCTTGTGTAGTGTGCAATTATTTGCAGGGAATGGCCGCAGCAGCAGAAGCAACAAGGGCAGTACTCAAATGGAATTACCCCAGTGATTGATGTGCTCAATAAATTGCACAACGAGCATCAACTGTTGCATCAATCTGGCATTGGGAATGTGGCATGTGATAAAGCCACTGAAGGTGACAAGAAATGGGAAAAAGACTCTTTACATTACCGAATTTCCCAGAATTTGACTTACAAAAATTAAGCAAATTATACTAATAAAATATTAGACGTAACTAGTAATTATACTATCAAGAATATTTTAGCCTGTACGAGATTTTCATTGAATAATTGCTTGGTATACGAGTCCATTAATAACCTTTTTGGCGCCGCAACTTGAATACAGTTTTTCTGAAAAATGTTAATGTTAGAGCAAACTTTATTTACATACATATTTTTTTTGGTATGTTTGTAAGTACCTATCTAACTACAGATAATTTTGTGTATATAGTTCTAGATGTTTTCCAAAATTTATAAAATTATTTTTTACTGTCAAGAACTTGATTCTTATGCTAAGAAACACTAATCAATTAATGAGTGTCGACTATTTAGCGAAAATATAAAGTATCACAGCTCAAACCACAAAAGGAATATGTGAAATAAGTTTTTTCATATGTTTATTTCCCGTATGATAGTAGCTGTAGTTTCTATATAAGAACATACATATATATACATATATCAACATTGATTTTCATGATTTTTTAAGGTATTACAAAAAAATACTGATATCAGCAAAGGCTAAGTTTTAATTTGGCTTATCGCCTTTGCCACTCACTCAAAATAGGCAGTCAGTTAGCATGTGGAACGAATACGCTGTGGATATCTTAATCACCAGCGGAATGTCTTTCAACGAGTGAATCATTTGCGAGGCCCACACAGAAGACTCACTCACCCTGCTCGTTTGCGATCTTCGGGGAACATTTTAATTATGGTTTTTAATTTCACGGCCCATATGGCGGGCCGTCAGGTGATTTCCACTGAAATATGCGCAGAGCTCACATCTATCAAGAACGCTTCGGCGGAGCGAGCACTGAGCGGTGAAATATATTTCACTCTATTTCTGTTTTCGTCTTTCAGAACGAAATTAAGTGTTAATCTTATTTGATTTGTCATTTTCACATGACGTGATTTGGCGGCCTTCGCGTTCTTGCAGTCGAGGCGATCGCTCTGGCCAGTGATGTATGGGAAACAAATGTTTCTCTGACACATTTATTTGTTTAATGAGACGTTGAATAATTAGTTGGATATGGCACAAGCGCAAGAAACGGCCGTACAGCCCGGCACAAAGGCGAAGCTCAAATAGTTCACGATTCGAGCCCCCTATGTCGGCACACCCGCGCACCCATAAGTTGGCAGAGCAATTTATAAATTATGATTGACGACTCTGTGTGCGTATTTATGTGACCCATCGCAGTTAGCCTCTTCCTGCCCCCCTGGAACCCCGATCCCGACTTCCCACTTCTCCTCAATCGTGTGAGACTAGTCTGACATTTTTCTATATGGTTTTTTGCCCTGGCCTCGGTCATTATGGCTGACAGCGCGCCTTCAAAATGATGAGTTTAGATTGATGGCCGCACATCACTCAGCGAGATGGCAGCCACACCGAGCGGAGTCGAAAAGTTGGGCGGACTGTGCGAATTCGGAATACTCTCACTTAGGGATTCCGGGAAATCAAGAGACGTCTAAGGATTAAATATGCAAATAAATAAAACATGCCAGAAAAATAGCATCCGAATTCAGAAATTATTAAATAATCAATTGGTATTTCAACGGATTTCAAGTCCACACCAATTTTTGTAGTATTTTTGATAGTAAGCATCAGCGGTAAAATTCCCATTAAGTTTTAGCTTTGCCCCGATCTTCTTTCTACTATGATGTAATCTTATGATTAAAAGATAGCTGCTGCACAAATTGAGTTTTCCACCTTCTATTCTCCTCATACATTTGGCGCCAAAAGTGTTAAATTAAATAATCCTCATAAAAGCTCTTAAGATATCCAAACATCAAATTCCTAAGCTCAAATTACTTCATTTAGTTCTTAACCCTCCTCAGCTTCTTGTTGTGGTAGTGGGCTCCAATGCCTATGATCCCCTGCCTCGCCTGTTGACATGTCACTAATTTCAAAATCGCTAAGCTGGTTTTTGTGGAAACTTGATTTTCGCGTTGAGCCTGCCCCCTTTCCTTACCCGATACCCCAGAGATGATTGATGTGCTTGGCATATGAAAAACCGAGCACCGAACAAAAACCCTTCTTCGAAACATATTCTATGTCATTTTGTGTGCCAGAGAAGAAATGTATTAATCATCCATGGCGAGCCGAGGTGATAAATTAGGTTTAAAGACGATTGGAAGATGTCTGTCGAGTAATTAGTGAGCTGAGCCGGGTCCCGACTCCGGACTGGGGTCTCTGCGGGGCCCTTCCGATCTGAGGATGCTTAGAAGGCGGCGGCGACGGCGGCCTAAGAGAGCAATAATGATGTGCATGACAGAAGAAATGCAAGAGACCGAAATTAAATATGATAAAAGACCCACACAGTCTGCTGCCATAATTAAGTATGACATGCAAAAGTATGAATTATCACTGAAATGTCAAAATGTCACAGCTGCCATCAGGCGGAGGCCCCGGGAGATGGAGAATCTGGCGGAAGGCATAAATAAGAGCCAGAGCGGGCAACGAGGGGCTGACAGCGAACGCCGCGTGTGGGATTAACCGACTTGAAAATTTATGATATGAAAAATTACTTTAGCTCAACGCACTCGCAATGGCACTGGCACTCGCACACAGGCTGCCAGAGATGCAGGGATATACAAATACACAAAGAGAGATGTTTAATGTTTATTTTGTATTTTATTCGTCGTCTCCCATTGAGCACCGAGAAATTTGTGGCCCGAACAAATTTCCCAAAGTCTGTGTTGAAAAATTAATGTGCACAACTGTCATTGCAGTGACAGAGATGCGAAGTGAATGGGTTCATATTCGGATGTGGATGCGGACTCGGATCCGGCCCCCGGCCCGGGCGTGAGGGTTGCTGTTGTGAAAGCTCTTGATAAATGATTTTGAAATGTGACAAAATGCTTACGAGCGGGATTAACGGAGACGAGACGAGGCGACGATGGCCCAAGGATTGTTTGCCATGGCTGCAGGAAAGAGTTATTTGCCGTCTGAGGGACCGGACCAGCAAGTTTGCTTTGCGCCATCGAAATCAGATGGGATTATAGAGATTTGCTCAAATGAAGTTGTTACCAACGCTGAATGCTGCAATAAGCGGAGGGATGAGCAGGAAACACAAGAAACCAACATCAAATGAGATTATATTTGTTTTGGCAGTGCTTTGAGCAATACGCATCTGTATATTTTTGATTTTAAGCAGGTGATTAGTTTTAGCTTCCTGGTCGAACGCCTGGCTCTTAATAAATGTAAAATGTATAACATTCTTATTTTACATAAAATCCATAAACAAATACGTAAATGGGTTAGCCATGTGCCTAAATGAGATTGCATTGGTAATTTTGGTATTTTTCCCTTTTTATAAAAATGTATTACTGAGTTACATTCCTAGTCTCGGTTGGCTGGTGATCTGCGATCCATCCATCTTGCTGCTTTTGACGCGTCTGCAAGTGGCGGCGACACAAGCTTGAGAAAGAGATGCAACACAAGAGACCAAAGAGATCCCCCGCGAGATCGATCGCCCGATCGCTGCGCCGAGGTGATCGGATCGGGGCCAAGACACCATCACCATCAGTCAAATGGCGCGACAGCGTCCGTGGCCGGGTCAATTCGCCGTGACAGCTTGCTTGATTTATGCGCCAGACACTTGAGTATACCTTCAGATAGTCGTCGCATTCCCCGCCGGGGCGCACACTATTTATCATATAATTTGCCGAATCGATAATGTCATTACACTGTCTATAAATCGGACACCGGGAGATCGGGGCTCTGCTGATAAATTGGGCAGAGTGTGGCAGGTGTATCAGCGTGGCTCCGAAGAAGTGGCAAGTACTTGAGGAACAGTCGACACGACGGCAAACAGAGATTACGATCCTAGGGTAGCGCCTCAGATGCGGGCGTAGGTCTAAGCTCTCGAATGATTGGAAAATACACTGGAATGCAATCAGTGAAATAATAATTTATAAATATTTCTATATGGTCCATTGTTTAGGTCTCCTAAGCTTAATAAACTTGAGATGCCGATTAACGCTATTTTATGTTGAACAATTTAGTCACATTTCAGACACATTTTTAATGCAGCCTTAGCACGTCTACTGGGTACCTTCCAGTCGGTAAGGGTCCCATCCTGCTTTCTTTGTTTGGGGCGATTAAGCGAAAGCGCCACTCCCTAACTTCCCTGCACTGTCCACTTTCCGTTCCAGGCACCCCATATAAATCAATTAATTTAAACTGTCAGGCAGCTGTCAAATTGTGTTGCTACCGGGAGCGTTTTTCGCTTCGCTTTGACTCGCCTGGCATCGCTACGGATCAGTTTGGTACGGCTCGGGTTCGCAGGGGTCTGGGCCTGTTTTGTTTCGCTTGGGTTCGGGTTCTCGAGGTGCGGGAGGAGCGAGTGGCGAGTGGAGAGTGAGTCTTTGGGTATGGCGACATGTCGAGATTTACTGAGTGATTGACGACTTCATGTGTCATTAAATACCGTTAGCAGCCGCTTGTGCATGGCGCATGCACACTGGACCCAAGTCAATTTTTTGCCACGTCTCGTCGCCCGTGTTTAGTGAAAGTCGCTGCTCTACCTTATTTGTTGCTGTCGCACTCGACGTTGTCTCGGGCAGCGAGTGTTTACTGTGTGTGATTAGCCGCAATTAGACATCCCATCGGGGGGTGGGGCGACAATTACTCTGCGGCACGAAATTAGTTGGGGGTTCGGATAAGAGCGAGCATGGCTGCGAAAAAATTCCCTTAATTGATTTTCAGCTTAACCCAGCTTAGGGCAGTACCTATCCGCAAAGCACAGATTAAATCAGGCTTTGAAAAGCTTCACATTAGAAATCAGTACTTTACATTTCAAAATAAAAATTTTTACATACACAAGACTGTCTCCCTTTTTATAAAATATTTTACTTCAACTTGCGACTTCTAAAACTTCTAGGAATATGATTTTTTCAAAAAAAGTATCACAGATATATGTAATTATATATTTGATAAATCTTAAAATTAAACGGTTACCAATTTAACTCTAGCTGCTAACTAGATATTTTAATCTATGCCCAATACATTATATATCTATGTATATACAGTGTATTGCACTACTATTTAATTATAATACAAAATGGATCTGTGTGCAACAGGTAAGAATATTGTCATTTGTCATTTGATAGCTCTAGCTCTTGTAGTCTCTGATATCTGTTGTTTCATACGGGCAGACGGACTAGATGGTCTAAACCGACTCGGCGTGTAACTTTCTCCCTGCTTTCTAAATTTGTAAGATTACGTTACAATAATAAATTATTAATAATGAAACTATTTATTTAATTGGAGTTTATTGATTTAAATTTATACATTTATTTATTTATTTGTTTGTTATCCTAACACAACAATTGTGTACTTAATACGGCAGTCACAATAGATGGCAGATATAGAATTTATAATTAATGTTAACTTATAAGTTGTTGCTATGCTAACATTTTCATGCTTGTTTTTGTTAAACGATAAATATATTTTCAGTTAACTTTTGATTATAACTCTTTAAGTTCTTTGAATTCGTATTCATTTTACATCATTAGCTTTGCATGTAAGAAATATCTGCAAATAATTGTAACCTACAATTATTAACCCAACAGGTCATACGATCAGCTTAGCTCAAGTCATCAGAATAAGAGCGAATCAAACGTTCAATTCAAATACGTCTGCACTTAGCCTTGCTCCTCCCCTGCTACACCGCATTCCAATCCGGCAATTCTGGAGTCCTACGGCAATCCCCGGCGAACTGGCAATGTTAACTGGCACTCAACTAGCAGCTTATTAGCAAACTTTCCCATTGGATTATATAGTTGAATATTATAATAATCGAGTTAGGTCCGTGTAAGTGGGTGCTCTGTACCCCGCGCCCCAATCCGCAGGCTTTGGGGCATGGTTAGCAGTCAGCTTTCATGCACAATTTCCGTTTTCATGGCTCCGGGCATGAAAATAAGCCCACAGTTTACGAGACGGCGGGCACGAGGATGCCGTCTCGTTCTGGTGTAACAAAAAGTGGGCAACTTTTTAGAGCGACGAGGAAATACTTTGCTAAATTGCCAGGGCAGTAACAGCCCCTCCGATGGCCCCGGTGGCCTCCGTGGGCTCCGTGGGCCTGCCCGTGTGGAATGGCTACAAAAACCAATAACAGGACGTAATACACTCATGTGTGCGAGATGGGGGGATTCCAACTTTTACAAATCGTTAGCATTTCGCACGTTTATTGAGTTGTTTTTGTATGTAAATTGGTTGCATAACTTTTGCTATGGAAAGTGTCGAGTGGCCGGAATGGCAACACAAACGCAAACTAACCCTTTTTGTGTTCCCGCACTATTCTACACTGGATTATTGTCTGTAGATTTTCAGATATCCAAACGAACATTCCCATGCCCGCCTGAATGTCCTCGTGTGCATAAACTTTGATTCCAATTTGAATGCGCCAGCGCATTCTAAGCACGTTAAAACGCTTCAGCAGTGGTCACTATTAGAAAGTCTTCTATTGTCAGATACCCTCCACTAAACACAAATTTGTTTTATATTTCAGTCCGTGTTGGGTGGGCTCTTGGAAATGGCCAGGAAATTAATTCAACTTCAGCCGAGTTGATTAAAAAAATTATATCTCATCGCAGATGTCTTAGTCGTACCTCATTTTCTACCTAGAATTTTGTTAACATCAAATTGATTACCACCAATGAGGCTAAGACAAGAGCCGAGCTTTAATATTTAATTGGCAAGAATTTTTCGTAGCTTTTGTAAGTCAATATACCCAATAACATCCCAGACTACGGGGCATGCAAAGTTTAAGCTATTTGCGTATCTCGCAGGCGGAAGCTTTCCTGGCTGGAAGACGAAGCGGGGTGGGGTAGCTTTGTCTGTGGTCGTCGGGCTGGTTTGGATCTTCTCGGTTTGGTTTGGTGGTGCATATTTGTCGTTTGCGGTTTTTAGCTGCAAATATTATAGCAAATTGAACTGTAAATAGTTTTTATTGCCCTTTAGCGCCATGGCAGGAGTCGAGCAGAGTCTAGGCGAGAATATGCCGGGACGAAGTGAAAGCATAACTCTGCTCTTGCCTCCCAACTATGTCTGGAGAAATGCTGGCCTAGAGAGGTCCCCGAAATGAAGTTGTTGAAATGCGCACAGATTAACTGGAGGAATGCAACAAAAGGCAGTGGACCTAATAGGGGATCGTGGAAATACAGCAAATATTCTTGAACAATTCGGATTAGGTCTATATATCCTTTACTTAATAAGTAGAGGTGATGACTTCTGCGCAAGACTATGGATCATAGTTAGTTTAAGTTGAACACATCTATATTACTTTCTATCTACTCCAGGTAATCGGAATATCGGTCCCAAATGCTCATACACAAATTAGCAAAAATTTGACTGTGCATAACACCATATATCTTAATCAAACGAAAACACATCTTAACGAGGTAAGATAAAAGTGACAATTGCACATTACACTCAAAAATTTTCTGAAATCAAATGTTGTGACGATTAATTGTTATTCAAAAACAATAAGTAACAAATTTCATTCAAAATCAGCACATAGCTGAAAAAATTTAAACATTGAATTTAAAGAGAAAATTTGAGGCAGCGCATCTAGATCAAGACATAAATGTTTCAGATCGGACTATCGTAGCAAATTTGCATTCCTACGGCTCTAAATAGTAGTCTCCTTGTCTCAGTGCTCATCGTCACTACGTAGAGTGCCACAGTGATAAGGCAGCAACAACAGCTAAGCCGATCTGTCTACCCGTTCATATGCATATCTAATTGTGAAGCATTATGTAAGCCTTTCCAAAGTATTGTTCAAATTTTTTGCCACCTAATTGATTTAATAAAGCCCACAATCTCCCAAATGCCGGTGTCAATTTTTCCCGCCACTCTGTAAGCAGTAGTTTCTCTCAAAAAATATGTTTTTGTAACAAATTACCGCCATTGTTTCAATTATGGAAATTAGGCAGCGTGAATTCACTTAAGTCGAGGCACACCCCGCCGTCGAACAGCCACCTTTGACACTGTCCGAAAGAATCAAACAACTGACGACGCCCCCCATCGGATGATTAATGGTTGGCAAATTAATATGAAATTCCGCAGCCCGACTCTAGAGCCGGCGTCGTCATCCTCGCGGAACACGAAACTAATAATTTGTGTGCCGTAATTTGCATAGATATATCATTATTATTATATTTCTTTCCTTTATTTCGAACACGCCTCGCATTTTCATCAATCAATCGCGTGCAGGACAGGGGGGGAATGACATGACATGAAAAATATGGTTGCCAGTCGATGGAAAAATTATAATTTATAAAAATTTTAAGAGCACTGCAACGTGCGCCGCACGCCATTAATCAAAAAATCTCGGTGGACATTGCAGACGGACGGAAGGCGGACAGACGGACGTCTGTCTGTCTTGGATCCGAGAATTCGAGGGCTGCCGTCAACGTCTTTACCTTCCGTTTTAGCATTTCACCATGGGAAAATTATAAAATGTTAAGGAACAAATTAAAAGGGTAAAGTGCGGCTTTTCATAATATGTTTTTCAAGAAGAAAATTAAACTAATTTAAAATAATTTAGTTTTTGTTGTCTAATAGTTTATTTTTGTACCTTTATTTTAACCAAAATAATAAAAAATAAGCAGCAAATTGTCATTCGCCCATTGTAAATTTCTCTATCAACAGCCTTTGGAGTCACAAAAGTTTGGTACCCTATATTGCAAGTGGCTTAGAATAAAATATGCCCATAATATAAACCTAATCATGATGTATTTAAGTCAGTTATTTTCTTTTTTTTAATACAAAAATTAAGCAAGAACAAGCTACTTTTGTCCTACTGTTATAAATGACTCGATTTATAGTACCGACATCTGCATCGACTACTGATGGTGATGGTGCTTGCCATCCTATATTTGGCCATTTCGCCTTTCCTTAGCGGATGTTGAAAAATGTGAAGATTGTGAAAAAATACTATAACAATTCATAATAACGAATACCCCAGACGGAAATAAGGGGGAAAAAAAGTGTATTAGATTTGTTTCAGTCCGCGACCGGACAGACTTCCATCGGCATCAATTTGTTCGCTTTGAAGCGAGATTAATGATGTCCTGGCACAAGGGCCATCTAGCTGCGATGGCTCGCATTAAATGCCACCTAATTAATGATCAAACTGTTGCCAGATATGACACGCCCCCAGCAGTTGTGTGCCCACATTTCGCACGATTTGAGTCCGAACTAAGTGACACAGTCACTCCGTACGAATGATGATTGCTGCGCTTGGTCCCACTTCCCTCCCGGATTGTGTGTGTCCCATGATTAATGAGCTTATTATGTACTTTGCCACTGGCCCAATCTCTCCGACTCTCTGCTCAGTTCCTGCGTCAAGTCAGAATTTCTTTTCTTCTTAGCACAGGCCTCATTATTCTTCATTGTTCATTTGCTGTAGTCTGCCAGCAAGATTCATGGCGATCCCAGTGGGCCTAAGATGAATCACTCAGAATTAGTTTTGGAAAAAAATAAAGGGGAAGAGTCACGTTTTTTAATATTATTTATTTTGCACACGATCCTTGCAATATGTTCGGAGTGCAGGAAAAAATCGGAGGACATTTGAGTTTTATCATATAAATGTATGTGTGATTATTTTATAAATGTAAGTCACTAAATGCTTTATTTTTCCTAGAACCCATCAACCTTTCAACTGAAAAAATGTAAATAAATTTAAGGTGAAGGAGAAGTCTCCGACCCTATAAAGTATATATATTCTAATCGGCGTTGCTAGCTCGATCTTAACTGCTACTGTCCGTCTTCGGTTTCCCCACTTGTCTCGTCTGTCTCGTCGTCCTCTCCTGTCTGGAAACAGATTCTGCTATAAGAGCTCGAGTTACTTTGGTCATTGGAAGATTCATCGATCTTTCCTGGGATGAATCTCAGAATTTAGTTTTGGCATTTAAAGTTTGAGTCACGTTTTTAATATTATTTATTTTGCATACGATCCTTGCAATATGTTCGGAGTGCAGAAAAATCAGGACATTTGAGTTTTATCATATAAATGTATGTGTGATTATTTTATAAATGTAAGTCACTAAATGCTTTATTTTTCCTAGAACCCATCAACCTTTCAACTGAAAAAATGTTAACAAATAAATTTAAGGTGAAAAAAGGATCTCAATGGTCTTTAATCTCTCCAACGTTTAACCGTTTCGTTGCTAGCTCGATCTTAACTGCTACTCTCTCATCTTCGGTTTCCCACACTTGTCATCGCTCTCATCTCGTCGTCCTCTCCCTGGCTCGGACTCGTCAAATTTCTGCTTTCTGCTCGTCGTCTTTGCTCGTCGTGGTTGCTCGCTTCCTCGTCTTTCTTTGGATGATTGCTCGACATCTTCTCTCGTCTTTCTGCATAAAACTCGTAGTCTTTAGGGTTGTCATTTTGTTTGTTGTCTAGGGAATCGGTATAATTGCAGCTTAAGGCACACCCGACATTCATTATGAAAGCAAGTAAGAAAGCTACAGAAGAGTGTGTTTGACTCTGAGATAACAGGATCTCAAAGGTTTACAAAAATAACGTAGAAATACAAAAAAAGCAAAAAAAAAATACGTATTTTTGGATCAGCGTAGATAATAAGTTCCATGTGTTACATAAGTTTCGATCTTAATTAGATTTTTAGAGTACGTCCGCACAAAAGTTCCTATTAGTTATTATAGCCTTGCAGGGTATTATAATTTTGTCCATAAGTTTGCAACGCAGTGATAGGAAGAATCTCGACTAATTATATATATTTTTTTATCAGATCTTCAACGAGTTTCTATTAATTTCCATCTGTCGTCTGTAGTTGCTATGAACTAGTCTTCAGTTTAAGCTGTCCTAATGAAACTTTGCAGATAGTCTTTCTATTGTAAAGGTATATAAAATTATATTTAAATTTTACATTTAAAATTACCAAAATGGATCGATTTTCTATGATCCAATTTCTGACTGCAAGGGTATACAAACTTCGGTTTACCGAAGTTAGCTTTCTTTCTCGTTATAAATATTTTCGGTAGGCACCTATTATAATACGGTGTACGGGGTAAAAAAAGGTTATTAATTCTCAAACAACTCCTATCTATTCTGAGATATGGCAATTTTTTATGAATACAAAAATATCAAATATAATTCTACATCAAATAGCCGCCGTAGGAGTGATCGGTTATTTTATATGACAGTACTTTATACTATACTTAAGATCCTTTAAAATGTTCTTGATATTAGATCGAAATGTTTAAATGTCTTTATATTATCGATTTACAATAGGTAAATCCTTTGGGAAGTTGAATATTATTTATTTTATTATTATTATTATATTTATAAGCCACTGAGCCAGGAATTTGCAATGCCCAGCTAAGGCAGCAGCAGCAGCATCTACAGCTACAGTAAGAGCAACATCAACGAACGCCGCGTTGACAGCTGTCAACGTGTCGTATGATTAATGTTGGCTAAATGCGGCTGCATTTTTGTGCGTTTCGCGCTGTAAATGAAATGATAAATTGGGTGTGGAAAAATTTTACTTTGCTCGTTACCCAGCAGCTGAAGCGATTTTCAACTTAATATCGAAATGAAAAAGACCACGCCGAGTCGGGCAAGAAGTGCCTCAATTAAATTGCCTTTCACCGGCAGAATGCCATTCAGGAAACTTTGCCACATATCCGTTGCTTCACTCCGCACTTGGAGTTGCACAAAAGGCCAACAGCCATTGCTGCAGTCGCAGTCGCAGTCGCAGTTGTGGCAGTGGCAGTGGCGCGCCTTTGTTGACACCTTTTGCCAACACAACCTCCGGCGCTGTCGTGGCGTGTGTGAAGTGGCATGTCCACATCCGTATCACCTCGCGTTTGATTGATTGAAACTGCAGTTGCAAGGTGCTGGCACCAAAGGCGTCGACAGCCCGCCTTTGGCATTGAGGAGGTAGCGGGTGGGGCTGGAGGTAGTGTTGGCATGAAAGGAAGGGGGTCGAGCACTGTACAAAGTGATCAAATCAGCGCTAATAATGCTCGACCTTTGCTCGCATGTCAGTACAGGGTACTCTTAAAGTAAGACTTATTTTTTCTTGAAAAGAAAAACTTTTAAAACAATAAATTAAAAATCGTTTACATATGTTAAGCTACTAATCTCATCGTAGAGCAGAACCAAAATTACAGCAATGTTTGTGAGGCGGTGAAAGCCACTTCCAACCCATAATCAAACATTGCTGCATTGTCACTTGCACGCCACGTCCCTTCTGCCTGATTGGGCACAAATCTGAAGCTTGGAGCTCTGCCCATTTCTAATGAGTACAAATTGCCCATTTACATCTTGGATGCATAATGCACCCCATCTCCTTTTCTGCTGGTCTTAGTTCCGTTTGGTGCCTTGCCACGGTTCGAGTAAATTTCCTGCTGCGACTTGAAATGCTCAACTAATAACACATCGAGTCGGGGCTTGACTTTCCAAGCAAACATTATAAATGCAGCCATAAATGCGTCATAAAGCAGGCAGCAGCATGGAATCGGATCGCAGAAGGGATTGCCTGCGCTGCAGAGTCGCGAAATATGGCCAAAGGCTGCTAGCGGCAACAACATAATAAATTAATTATATGCAACATCAGCAACAGTGCCTACCCGTTTCCGTGACTGATGTGTGGCATAAAGTCGTGAGCGTGAGCGTCTATTAGCAGTCAACGTTGACGACGTACAACAGAACCGGCAACGATCCCTGATTCTGCCCCTCTCCTCCTTGACAAGGCGCACACGAGCGCGAACAAACAAGGGGCGTGGCACGCAAAGGGGGCAATGGCAGTGCAGATAGTTTAGCATGTGTGGCATCGCGGAAAGGCGAGCCACGTCAAGTCGAGTCGGGAGTAGAGTTGAGTTGAGTTGGCTCCGGGGCCAGGGGCACGGGCAGGCTGACAGGGGTTGCTCGGCAGATAGGGACCGGAGCCAGTCAAACGGGCAATCCATCCATCAGCCGCTGGCAGACAGCAATTGCAAGCTGCAAGTTGTGCGGCTATGAGGCACGTTTGAAGTGGCTACACTAACCACAGCCAGCGAGTTATTACTACACGATGCGAACCAGCTCGGACTGGGACGTTACTCCAATTTGAAGGAATATGGTATCGTAATAATAGGTGAATAGGTGTCAAGGCAGGTGAATCCATTCCTGAGGGTTAATAATTTATTACCATTACTTTATTACAATTATTAAATTATCTATATTTGTTACTAGTACTTGGTATATTAATTATTTATATTTATCTATTTATTTATTTACTTAATTATTTATTTACGGCCAGTTTCTACCCTCCCTACCCTAAAGTCCCGCCAAAGACTATCGTGTAAATGTGAGAACTAAACTTAGCCGGACCCAGACTTCCTCAATATCATTTCCAATAGACAAGTGAAAAAGAAGTAAGGACTTACAGCAGTTTTGAGTCGTTCCAACAGTGTATTTGCGTCTTACAGCACAATTCGGTGCTTTACAGCAATAATCGATTAACAGCAATATGTTATTCTTTCACATTCAATTCCATTTAAAAGGGCAGAAAACCAATTTGCTTTACGATAAGTTGATCTGGCGGTTATCTTTTCTGTAAGGATAGCTATCAGCACTTTGACACTGGGTGTAGAAACAGACCCTTAGTAAGGTTGGTTAGGTTTAGGAGAAAGCCTATTTGGGGTGATATTTTATACGAAAAGCTGACAAAAAATTAAAGTTAATTCTAAACACAACAAACTTTATTATTATTATAGTCCGTTCCGTTCGACATAAATTATATTATTTTTAAGTTTGATTTGTTCCAAATTAAGGAGGGTCAAAAGTAGTCTAAATAATTTTAAAATTATCGTGTTTGTTCTTACAGACTTCTATTCTTAAAAATCCTTAAAAAGTCGGTGGCCCTCTGCAACAGTTTAATGTTTCCCTAAGAGCGGATTTAGTACTGGTAGAGTATTCCGAGATCGCCTCTAAGAAAAGAGCCAGCCGTAATAATTCTCGCATTGTTGCTGCAAAGACGTTGCCACAAATGTTGCTGACGTTGCTGACTGGCCAAGTTGAGAAGGCGCTCGCCGTAGATTGCACCAGGGCTCGGGGTGATAGGAGGCGGGAAGTGAGGAGACTTCTGATTGGAAAATCAAGTGTGTGCATCGCTGGCCGGGCATGTTTGCCTGCTTTTAATGGCCCCCACTGACAGGGACGGCAGCTCCGCTAATTGCGAATGCTTGACGCATGTTGCAGCCACTCGTGGCCAGACATGGGCGGCGGCAGGAGTCAGGCCTTCGCTTAGACAGCTCCACTTCGCTGCGCTCCTCACCCGACTCCACTCGATTCGTCTCGAGTCCTCAGCTGGCAGTGCTGCGTGATTTTTAATTAGTTTTCTTAGAAATTAAATTGTTAATTTGATCGACGCACTTTCTGCCCGGCCACCCGCATTCCCCGCCCTCTTATATCTTCTTTGCTGAGCTGCTAAGTGGCCTGTTGCTTTGACTTTGGCTGTTGCTGCTCGCCTGAGCTCTTTGTCTGCTCATTAATGCCAATTCTGGCGCGCCGGAGTTGACGCCTGCCAGTGGATACTACTCGCACTAGGTATTCCCCGCAACTCAGTTCAGGTCGGTCCATCTCCCGCGTTTGGTCACGGCCATCAGCCAAGACAAGTTGCACTCGTGACTGAGTGCGCGAGTGTCGGTTGTTTATGGGTCTTGCCGGGAATGAGCTGTCCGGCATTTGGCAGGCGAACATACTCTGCAGCTAGGGGAATTCTCGCAGTAACGTAAGAAATTGCTTGTTGACATGCAACTGGTAAAAAATAAGCCAAGAGCGTATTGATGGATGAATCATTAGGTTACATCAGGATGATGGATGCTCAGCTGCACGGAATAAGAAATTAATATGCATCGAGAGTGAAGAAGCTTCTGAAGACCCCAATCCTAATCGGTTTGATTTGTCAAAAATAAATCCACACAATCTCTTAACAACAATTTTAGTAATTATATGAAGTATGTCTATAATTAACTTTGGCTTAGACAACGTCAGCTGGTTGAAAAATTGTTTTATCTGGCCTTTCTTAAATTATCTTTTCCGCGGAACGCATCTATCTAGAGATCTGAAGGCTTAATAACAATATATTATAGTTTTATGCAATTTGTAATTTCACGAATTCAAGTTTACTTGAAACCCACGACTTAAACTTAGTATGCCAGTCTAGACTAAGCTAGTTTTCTCGTAACCTTTTTGTAGATCGCTCACAATCAACCCTTCCACCCTGAAGCCTCACAACTGAGTGTTGCCCACAACCACACAACTTTCGCTGGCAATCAGTCAATCAATCAATCAATCAGCTCTCAACTGGCAATTGTTCTCCCGTTCTTCCGCTTTCCTGACACCACCTCCGTCTGCCACCATCTCCGTTGTCGTGTCACGCCCTTTCGGTGGTGCAACGTGGTTGCATGTGCATGTGCATGCGCCACTCACTGGCAATTAAGGCCGAAATAAAATAATACACCGAAAATGCCAATTAACCTTTGAATGCCATGCATGACCACGTAGCCTGTGCCCGTCAGCCAGCAGCGAGTCCCTTGGAGGGGGCTCTCAAGAGGGGCGGTGGAAGCCCGGCACTGTGTGTGTCCGGGAGTCCGGGAGTCCGGGGACTTGGGGGCCGAAAGATAAAATAATTACCCAGACGCATAACTCGAAAGTAAAATATAAATTTAATTTATGCATGCACACAGCGGCGTAGCAAAAGGACCGAGCACCAGCCCCAGAGCCAGTGCCAGTGCTGTTTATCTCACGCGGATCGCAGATTGCAGATACATCCATCTCCCCAGTTCCTCGCTGCACCCCATGCACTTCGATGGCGGAGCCCTAAATATGAAATAATTTATGATGCGACATTTTCATCAGCAATTCGTTAAAATTCATGCATGCATGCATTTTTTAGCAGCTCACCCCTTCTGGTGCCGTATTTATAAATTTATTAAGCCGCCCATTGCATTCGGGTCGACAGGAGGGGATCGTTCCGCTCCTTGGCCCTGAGTTCAGCAGACAAAGCCGGGCGACGACAACACGAATCGCATGTAAAATTCTTATTTTAATCGATGCAAATATGCAACAGCAACAGCCACAGCAGCGGCAACGGATGGCTATGGCAATGGTGGTGCATGCTACATGGCAGGACCGCTGCTGGGGGGTGGCATGTGTGTCGTTGGGACCTGGCACTGAAGGGAGCAGAAACGCGGCCATCGCGATAATAAATCAATTTTCACAATAAACAGTTGTGTGCCCTGGCTGCAGACGTCGACGACGGCTGACGATACAGTGGATCCAAAGAGCAATATAATTACTAAGATGCCGAACGGCCATACATTGGCTTTGCAGTATGCGTACAAAGAGCGACTGGCTCTAGAGCAAACTCTCTCTGGCCTTGTCTTTGGTGGAATCGAGGAGAGTATTCTAAATATATTATTTCTTCGCTAAAAATCAATGCGGACTTCTCAAAAGAATATCTGAGGCTATTCTGTAGGCTATTAGTAGTTTCTTCAGTCTGACTGAGATCAATGGGTAAATGTAATAGTGTGCTGTAAAGCTAACAAAAATCTTAACTTTTTATCTTAAAACTTGCGATACAAATATATTGAAAATTAATACGACTTCCTAAAAATATTCAGCATTACGCCACTGTGCAGAGCGGTCTTGTTTGGGGCGAGGGGCTTTTCGCACCACTTCATGTCTTGGCAGCGACATAATAAATTAACTGCACTGCAATTATTTTCGCATTTTCGCAAAGTGAATAAAAATTATAAAATTATGTGGAAGCGATGAGAGATAGAGAGGGCAGCGTGGCAAGTGTTGATTCGCTGGCTGCGAAAGTAAGAGCTTATGTAAGGGATTAGCTGGGGGCCAAGCAGCTGACGTCTGTCGCCCGACCTCTCACTGCTCCACTTCGCCCCTATTCCCAGCAGCTCGAACGTGAGCTTTCCCCCTCGAAAAACCAGTCTGGCCTGCAGTTAATCAAAATATCAAATTAACTGTCGTGTCTGTGGCAAATAAATCAAAATAAAAGCTGGTCCCAGCTCTCAAGCCCGACTGAACTCAATAGGGCTGGAGCAGGCTGGAAGCCTGCCTCCCTCATTCTGCCTTGCCCCCAGGTCTTATGCCTCCTCCTCGATCAAGTCTCTGATGACGCTCCCCATGAAAATTTCATATGCAGAGACTGCCTGATGAGTGAGCAGAATTTATTATAGGCTCAGGCGATGTACGCGATTTTATGAATGGACGCGAGTGTGCACGACAGAGAGGGAGAGTGTGTCGTCAACGCCTTTGGCGGCGATTATTCAATGTCAAAACTTAATGTCCCCAAATTGCAGTTGTTGTCAGCGGTCAGCCGTGAAATTGAATGCATGTCGCCGAGCACTGAGAGGGGCGGGACTGAGGGGTGGTCGCTGCGGCAGCTGTTGCATAGTTTTAGGCGTGACACATGTCAGCTCCTCCTCGACGCAGGCACCCAATCCCGCACTTATCCCCGAAATGCAGCCGCCAATTCGGCCAAGACGCATATACAAGCAAAAAATCTGATCGAAGTATCTATACCCTAGCAGGTGATGCGCAAGTGTCTTAAGGGGGAGGCATACATGTAAATATTGTAAATTTATGCATTTGCTTGGAACTGGGGATATATTTATAGGTGGAATTGATGAAGTTAACACAAATTTTTTTTCTGAAAAAATTTTACAAAAAACTCAAAAATGAGAAGTGGAAAAAGAATGTCTAAAGTTTTCGATACGGCTGAAAAGTTCTATAGTTCCGCGCTTAAATGCTGGATTTGAGGCACTTAGAGTTCGAATTCGAATTCACATTTTTACAGCATATACTTAAATAATAAACAATTTTTTAAAGAAAACAAAATTTTTGGTCAACAAATTTGGGTCTACATGTATGTCCGTTTATAAAAAAAAGAACAATGAATGTTAGGAGTGCTACTGGTTTCTCTCATTCGCTTAGTTCGATATCTAGTAAATTAAAAATAAATTGCTTAACTTATTTTAATACATTTTAAAATAAAGCAATAATATTTTGGGTCACAATCTATTACCATTAAGAGCTTCAAAGACATGAACATTTATTTAAAGTTTATATATATAGTATATTTAATATCTATACTTAAAATCTTGCTCTTGATGCCAAAATTATAGGAATTAAAAGATTTAGTGGGCCTATTTATGTTCAAAACTATAAATAAATTAAATGGGGTTAAACAATCAATGTTTCTTGATAAATAAGAGTTTTTTGTATTCTTATCAACATCATATAATTGATATTAAGGCTGTATTTATTTCTGTATTGCATTTTGTAAAAGTTTAAATTATTTTAAGTTTTTATTTTTGTTTATTTTATTTTTAGCCAAGAGCGGCAAACTTAGACTTATTTTTATTGCGCTTATTATTCTCACCATCATTAAATTTAAATTAGGAAACAATGCAATTTAATTTAATTTTATTTTTGAGTTAAACTATATGGGTAGTTTTTCAAAGTTGTACATGTTTAGGACAAAACCACGTTAAGCACTGTATACCACAAAAAGGCGAGGCCAAGTTTATACAGCCCTTACACTGGTATAAAAGATATTTGCTATCTATCTTAAACCGGATAATACATTGACTATACTTTTTTTGGCACTGTAGGGTATAGAAGTAAGCGCCAATCCGGCCGGTCCAACGCCACCCGAACCCGAAACCAACTTAACTCCTTTGCCAGCAGCTGCCATGGGGAATGTCCAGTTGAGGAGCCAGGAGAAGGAAAGAGAAGGGAAAGTCGGTTCAAGCTGGAGAGAAGCTTGTTACCATAAAATTGGTGTAAACGAATTGCAGTCATCGTCATCGTCGTCGTCGCTCTGTCGGCATTGCAAAAGTACAATCGTTTGGGCCAAGCCGAAGTGAGAGGGGTGCGTCATTGTGAAATGTCTGTAATTTGGACAATTTGATGAATGGTTATTTGCCACGAGATGGCAAAGTGGTCATTATTCTTTATCTCCTCCACTCGTTCCTCCTGCTCTCTTCTCTGCCGCATATTTCGGGTTCATTTTTTGGTGCAACGTTTTACTTACTTTTTCATTGCACATTTGGGGCAGCATTTTAGCCTTTTTTTGTTGTCGTTTATACGGCAGTGGATTTAAACGAATTGTTTATACGGACGGTTCGCTATGTTATCATGAGTTGGTCATTTGGTCGATGGGGCCTTGGCCTTCGAAGGCAAGTTCTGTCTGTTTTACAATATAAGTATTTTTTGTATCCCCTACCACTATATTTGATCAATATGTTTAAGTTTTAGCTCCGTGAATCTGTCTTCTAAATAGAAATAACTTATTGTTATTAAACTAATAGATAGAGATAGACTTTAATAAGAAGCCACCACCAAACAGTTTACAAAAATTACAATAAAAATATTTTGTGTAAGACATAAAAAGACAAAAACTCATTGTGATTTTTTGCAGGGTATTTAAAACAGCGTCCAGCTCCACCGCTTGTGGTGCAATTTAATGGCTCTCTTTATGGTCGAATAAATAGCACTTGCTCAGCCCGCTGTTTGTTTCAAAATTCAATAAATTCCAAAGGCGTTTACCTGGCGGACAGCGATTGGTAATATTGTCATTAGCCCCCAGTCACCCCGTAGAGTATGGCTGGGGCAGAGATGATCGCCTGGCGGAGCGGCATTCGTGACCCGTTATCATTTGGGGCAAGCAATTGCAGTTCACAGAATGCAGCTCCGCTGGTCGCTGGGATGTGTGTGTGGTCGTGGTCAGCTGAAAGCCATCTGTTACCCAACCCCTCGGACCACAAGACAGCACCGCCGCTGGACCGCCCCTGCACCCTCGCTGGCCCGAGAACGCCCCTGGGCCGGCCAGAATGCGTTCCACATGGCGGCAGGCCTAATTACATTTCTCGGCAAATGGCAAATGGAGAATGGCGTGATTGCACACGCAAATGCGCTCCGTTGTTTATATGCGTAGCAAATAGATTTATGCGCTCGTATTTTACACGCTTAATTCCTTAAAGCAAAACCCCCATAGCAGCAAAGGCAGGAAACGCAGCTGAAGAACTTGCTCTCCTACACAGAGCAAAATAATACTGCCTAATATTATTTTTTATACCCTTGCAGAGGGTATTATAATATTGCCATGATATTTGCAGCGCAGTGAAGGAGGCATCTCAGACCCCATAACGTAAATATATTCTTGATCAGCATCACCAGCCGAGTCGATCTAGCCATGTCCGTCTGTCGGTTTCTACGCGAACTAGTCTCTCAGTTTTTGAGCTATCGGGCTGAAATTTTCAGCTTAGTCTTATTTCTTTAGCACGCAGTATATACATATGTCGGAACGGCCGATATCGGACCACTATATCTTATAGCTGCCATAGGAATGATATCGAAATTAATGTAAAAAAATTTTTAACTTTTTTGGTTTTCAACATATATTAATGAATTCTAAGATATAGCAGTTTCTTACGGTTATAGAATTACGGTTTTAATTTCATTAAGATCAGAAAACTATATCATATAGCTGCATAGAAACGATCGCTCGAATTAAATGAAAATGTAAACTTCTACATGTAAAATGTAAAATTCTACATATAAAATGTAAAATTCTATTTGTAAGATGTAAAATGTTTACAAGCTAAGATATTTTTATACCCAGTACCCAGAGGGTACAAGGGTATTATAAGTTAGTGCCAACCGAGAATGTATGTAACAGGCAGAAGGATAAATCTCCGGCCCTATAAAGTATATATATTCTTTATCAGCGTCACTAGCCGAGTCGAACTAGCCATGTCCATCTGTCCATCTGTCCGTCAGTCCGTCTGTCCGTCTGTCCGTCCGTCCGTCCGTGTGAGACAACAGATCAAAGAGACTTTAAGAGCTAGAGTTACCAAATTTGGTGACAACATTGGAATGTGTTGCACGCAGATCAAGTTTGTTTTAAAATTTGGCCACGCCCCCTTCCGCCCCGAAAATCATAAAAAACGGTATATAACATATGCGAGATTTTCGGCGTAAAATAAATAGATAGACTTAATAAGTAGGCATTCGTGGACGAGTTCTGAAAATTTGAGTAAGATCAGATGATAAACATAGAAGTTATTAAATAACTTCTTATAGAGAGCGCGAACGTGCGTGTTGCTCAACATGTTCCTAGCAACATTTGTCTCTTTTGAGTGTTGCTCAACATGTTTCTAGCAATATTTGTCTTCAATTGTCAACATTTTCTTTTTTCCAAGTTCATGTGTTGTTTATTTTCACCCACAACGCTTTGGGTACCGGGTATCTCACAGTCGGTCACACTCGACTGTAGCTTTCCCACTTGTTTTTTATTAGGGAATTATTTTTTTCCAAGTTTATTCTTTGCAATAAAATTATTCAGTAAATTGCATTATTGTTGTGAGAATGTACTATTTATTTTCAATATAAATCTTTGTGTTAACTGTATTGGATGATTATAGCTTCTCAATACAAAAAGTGACATAACGCGTGTAAAATTGAACCTGTTAAGACAGTTTATTTCCGCAAACACATTATTTGTATTCCCCAAATCACAATACTTAGTGCGCTCGGGGAGACGGAACGCTTAAAGCCACTATGGGATCTTAATCCACCTCAAACGTCATCCCCTAGCCCAAACGCCCCTATATGGCGTTTCTGTCGAGTGTCGTCGACAATTGCGCCGCTGCTTAATTTTCCAGTCCGCTCATTAATCAAAAGTCGCCTTATTTGCATTGGCTCCGCTTCATTCATTTAGCCCCTACCCCAGCACCCCCTTAGCTTGCCTGGGTGGCAAATTCCCGGATTTTATAAATGGGCTACGAAATGGCCTAGGCATACCGCTCCTCTTCTCCTGGCCGCGTAATTTATTTGTAAATATTAACACATAAATCGCTCCCGGCAAACGTTTCGCGATGTTGTTCATGGGATTGTGTGGAGCTCTCGGGCATTTATCAATATTTTATTGGCCCCATAAGCTTATTAATTGTCCGGGTTACCTTTCTGTGGGGGATTTAATTAGCCGGCAGTGGCATTGTAATTGCATTGCCTGTACATATCACCGGCCCGACACTGGTGGGCGAAACTCCTCATATGCGAGAATGAGTGACCACAAAACAAATGGAATGACAACGCTGCTGAGGAACGCAGTGGAAAGAAACGGAAGGACCAGGGGGAATTGAATGCACTGACGGCTGCTCTTGACAAGTGCACACGAATGAGTTTCAAGAACTGGAGTCATCCGGACAGATTCCAGGATCAGATTCCAGAAAGCGTTATAGTCAGAAACGGATTGCGTATACTCTAAAATGTTCTTTCCCTGCCACTTTTGAATTGTAATTAAATGTTTTGGGGTGATATAGATATCTGATAACTTACAGGATTGGGCTGTAGCTTTCTTACTTGTTTTTTAACATTTATTAAGCTTAAACAAATGTATTTTTTAAATCACTCTTATTAGTTAAAAAGCTCACATATTTTCTTAACTTTTAGTGGATCAACTCCTCAGATATACAAGAGTATTAGAACTTTGATAATACTTTAACTATCTCCAGGAACCCAGAAAGGGTAAAGTAAGGGTATCCATGGCATCCCTCTTCCGGTTTAACTGAGTGACAGCTGCTTGCCAGTTGGACATTATGTGTCGCTGCAGCTAACCTTCCAGCCAGCCACCTAACCACCCAACAACTCCTCCGCCCGCCCGGACACATGAAGATGACACGAGTCGCCCCGCCCCGGCTACAAACTCTGATGATGGCCTGGCCCGCAAGCAACTCATGCTGAAAAATCCTGTTGACGAGGATAAAATGCAAAAACAGTCCGAGGCGGGACAGGAATGGCATTGGAGTTAAGCGAAGTGTAGACACACTGTCGGGCTTTGCATCCAAGGACAGGACTTGGCTGGGGATAAGTTTATTGTTGTATGTGCCACACGAATTGTTTTCTGGTCAAATCTGTCACTCGGCCTGTCCAACTGTCACTGCCCAAAAACGAGGAAGGCAGGCGGAGTTTGGGCAAGGACATGACATCGTTGCGAATGCCAGGACCAGTTGAACTTTAATCCCCCGTCTCAGAACTTTGAAGTAGATTGATCAATGTGTCGTGCTCATTGGGCAGAATGTGTCATAAACTAAGAGTGGTAGGAACTGAAATTGGGTCCAGGAGCCAGAGGCTCACCTGACAAACGAACTGGGGTCACTAAAGCTGGCAAATAAATCTAATTTTCTGACTGCTCGTTGCCAAGGAAACCACTTCGATTACGAGGCCAAGTTTCCCCAGCAGATTGGGCTGAGAAAATAGACCCCTGGGGCTTGTGCTTATGGCCGATTACACACAAAGACATTTCGCCGATAGCTCTCTGGGATAGCTGCCTAGCTGCCTGTGGGGCCTCATGCTGATTTCAATTTCTCGCAACGCAACATGAAACGCTACAAAATAATAATGATGGCGATTGGCCGGGCATTGCTTTCCAGTCGAGTACGAGTATCTCGGGCCTTGCGCATTTCTTGACTTCTCAATGATAGAGCGCAGCATTTGTCGGCTTCCTTTTCTTTAGGGGATTTCTTTATTATTGTGCGTCGATCCGGCGGTTCAGGCGCTCGGCGATCCATCGAAGCGACCGCATGTGGTCACAACTTGAAGCCGAAAAAGAATTAATCGAAACGGGCCTGGGAGAGAAACCCACCGTTCGATTCATTCATGAAAACCCTCGACTAATTCGAGATGAAATGTGTGAACAACAACGGAGGAAGGCAGCCGCGTACACGATACCGCCTAATGATTAATGTATGAACGGTCTTTGGAAGCCGGCAGGCAACCGAGCCTCCTCGCGGCGGAAATTCAGTAGCCTCTCTGCGCTGTCGATCGCACTGAGTGTCATTAAGGTTGACTGGAGCCCAGCTGGAATCGCCTACGGAATCGAATCAAGTCCCGACTCCGGACTCCTAACTAGAACTCGACTGTGGGGAAAATGTCAATACGCTTTTAGCGCAATTTGCGATTTGGAGTAACTCAATACCGGCCCAGTTTGCCAGCCGTAATTGCCAGCCAAGTGAGTTCATTTATGCGTTCATGCATCATGGATGATAGTCTGGTTACTGGGTACTGGGTACCCGGTACTCGATACTCGGGGATCATGACGCGGGCCTTTGCTGACGGGGCGTAAATAAACCCAATTTGTTGCGCGCGTGAGCGTTTGGCTGCTTTTTCTGCGATCGGTCGTTGTGCCTCTTCCATCAGTCTCTCTGTGATTTCATATTGTCTTGGCTTTCCGGTCGTCCCAACATGTCAATCATGCTCCGAGGCATATCAAACGCATTTCCATCGTTTGAATGGATATTCTCTTTCTGGTTTCTTTGGCTTCGTTTTTTCGCGATAATTTATTGTGATCGCTTCGCTTTGCAGCTTTGGCTGATGATTTTATAATGGGATTTCGGCTCATGCTCGAGTCTTATGATTAAGATGACGATGCAAGGTGCTGACTGCTAAGAAAGTAAAGTGTAACGAAAGAGTCATGACTAAGAGGTATTATTGTATTAATGTTTTATACTTAGTTTCTAAGGAGACGATATATACACTTTTGATCTGAATAAACCACTATTTTTCTCTACTCGAGTATTTTTAAAATAAGTTTTAACACTTTTACACCCAAAAAAAATCGTCATAGAATCGATACGATTGTTACATGAATCGTATACTTTCGAGCATTAAAAATTTCGTTCTAAGATGCTTATTGATTTTATACTTTCGAAAGTATACAAATTATACTTTCGACGTTATAAATTTTATACCTTAGAGGATAAAAGTTATACTTTTTAGTATTTTCCTTTAGTATATTTTTAATCCTAATTCGTATAAGTTTTATACTACGCTGTATAACAAATCGTATAAATTCTATCCTCTTGCGTATAAATTCTTAACTATTTCTTATAAATTCTATACAATGCTGGTATTTTTTTGTATAAAAACCAGCTTTTCTCCCGTATATCTAAAAATCGTAAAATTTTTTTTTTTATTTCGCTATTATTGCTCGTTTCGACAGTAGCTTTATTATCAACCGTTGGTTTCAACATATTGTTATATTATATTATATATTATATTCATAGGCGGGCGATCTGAATGACAAATAAACTCAAAAAAACATAAACTGAAAAACTTGCCTTATCCAGGGCTCGGAACTCTCAACCAAATGCATGGCAGTCGAACGTCTTACCACTTCAGCCAGCCGGCATCACATAAGAAAGCGTCTTAAATAGCCATATGAGGATGACATTTGCGGGGCGAGGAACATTAACCGTACAAAAATCTATCAGGCAGGCTCCGGTTTTCACTTTTTTTTTCGTTTCCGTTTTTGGGCGAAAACGTACGTTTTCGTTTTAGGTGCTCCGGTTTTCACAAATTTTTTTCATCGTTTTGTTATCGGAATGTTTCATTTTCTCATCGTTATTATTATTATTATTTCATCTTGATAAGTCGACTTATGCTTCCCCTGAAAACAATAGCTTTGCATTTAGTTTTAAATACACAAATTAAGTTGTTTTACTTACATTTCAAAAGTTTAAATAAGCCTCCACCAGAAATCAGCTGTTTGACACAATAAAGGGCTGCCACCTTTTTGCAGTTTTAATTCCACTATTCTCAACCACTTTTTACTGCACTTTTACCATTTAAGAAATTAAATTAAACATATTTATTTATAAAAAGCTTATTTAACTTTTCTTTAAAAATATTTTCTTCTTCGTTTTCATTTTATAAGTATTTTTAGGTGGTTGTTTCGTTCCAATACAAGTACGGCAGCATTGACGATAACTTCTGGCAATAGATTTATCGACCCCTTAGCAAAACAAAGTTGTTGTTGCCGACGGCAAATATTTATTTGCGAATTCGAGGTGGGGTCAGAAAATAATTATTTAAAAGTAATTACGAGCTAGATTGATCTACTGATGGTGTGAAATAAACATCAATAGACCAACGAGCCAACTATTTTTTTCCTTTTGCAATTAAGAACCGATTTGATGTAGAAAAAAGCATTTACTTTTCATTTCGACAAGACAAACTTTCCCGTTTTTGAAAACGAAAGAATCTTGTGAAAGTGAAAACGGGAGCACCGATTTTCGTTTTCGAAAACGAAAACGAAAGAATCTTGTGAAAGTGAAAACGGGAGCACCGATTTTCGTTTTCGAAAACGAAAACGAAAGAATCTTGTGAAAGTGAAAACCGGAGCCTGCCTGTATTTATAGATTCACCAAGGCTTGACAAAAATCCCTAACGCGACAAACAGAATAGCACTAAATTCCTGCTAACGCCACATGTTATCGAATTTTCGATGTAGCTTCGTATAAAAATGATACTAGAAAAAATACAATTTAAACTATTGAGTATAAAAGCTATACTTCTCGTATAATATATGGGACATTCCATATCAACTCGGCCACCCCTGTTTTTTTTTCGCTCTGAAAAAAAAAATGCATGCCCACATTTTAAAGTGCTCCATGTCCATATAGTGACCCTTAAACATTTTTATACCCGGTACCCATAGGGTACAAGGGTATTATAAGTTAGTGCCAACCGAGAATGTATGTAACAGGCAGAAGGAGAAATCTCCGACCCTATAAAGTATATATATTCTTGATCAGCGTCACTAGCCGAGTCGATCTAGCCATGTCCGTCTGTCCGTCTGTCCGTCTGTCCGTCTGTCCGTCCGTGTGAAACAACAGATCTCAGAGACTATAAGAGCTAGAGTTACCAAATTTGGTGACTACATTGGAATCTGTTGCACGCAGATCAAGTTTGTTTTAAAATTTGGCCACGCCCACTTCCGCCCCAAAAACGAAAAAACTTAAATAAGCTAGATTCATAAATTTTGGCTCAAAGTAAATAGATACAATAAATAAGTAGGCATTTGCGGACGTTTTCTGAAATTTTGAGTAAAATCGGATGATAAACATGGAAGTTATTAAACAATTAAGTTTCTTACCATCTCGAGCCACAACGGCAGTAGCGAAAAAAAGTGTTGCGTGCTTTTGGGCGCAGTATTAATTCGTAATGCAGCTACGTACAGAATTTGTCTCTTTTAAACTTTGCTCAACATTTTTTTGGCAAAATCTGTCTTTATTTGTCAACATTTTGTTTTTCCCATGTCCGTGTGCTATTTAATTTCACGCACAATACTTTGGGTACCGGGTATCTCACAGTCGGTCGCACTCGACTGTAGCTTTCTCACTTGTTTCGTTACCATCAATACTTTTCGAGATAATCGCTGTTGGACAAACAACTTTAAAAAATGGTGCATGCAATTTGAAAGACAAAAAACACAGTTATCCTTTTTTCAAACATATTTTTCATAAAAAAATACTAGACTAATCTAGGATTAATATCAAGCGGGTTTTTAATAAAAAAAAACGGTTTTTAATTTTTTTTGTCTTAGGGCCAGTCGATATTCGCTCAAATTTGTTTTTGCCGGGTAGAGGAGGTTCAGATACATAAGAAACAAAAAATCTTAGAATGGTAAAAATGTGTTTGCGAGGAAAAATTAATTTATTTTCCTTGTTTATGAATTAATTACTTTTGGAAAGGGGTATATCGGTTTATTGGTCATCAGGCTATGTAAATTTTAGGGTTCTTTCTTTGGGAAAATTGCGCTTACACTGTCACAATTTAATCTCCACTTTTTAAAACCGTTATGTACGATAAACTTACATATAAATTTCAAAATACACGCTTAGTCTCCCTAAATAATATTCAGTGTTGAATTTTGAGACTGATCCTATATATATTCCATATCTCCATAATATAATGAGATTATACCAAATAATAAGTAACCGAGAGTAGAAAAACTGGACAAGGAAATCGGGATTTGAAAATGCCGTCGCATAATGCCCAAGCTTCGTTAAACGATTGTGGGGCTCCAGCGCGAATAACCCCAATGAGGGGTCCACAACCACTTGTTTTACAGCTGGCTATATTTTTGCATGCTGTGGGCGGGGGGATGGTGGTGCCGCCTGAGAGCGACAAAAAGACGTTAATCACGGTGAGTTATGTGACATTCTTATATCTCTGCGCCACCAAAGTGTCACGTACGCATTTGTTCCAGGCCAACCACTTCGGTGGTGTATGTGGTGTGGTGTGGGTGGCGATCGGGGGTTGTGAGGACCAGGGGCTGTTGCTGCCGCTGTCAGTCCGCCATTGTTATTGCTGTTGCTGCTGCTGCTGCTGATACTTGCTGCAATTTTGCAGTTTTCTTTTCCTGGCCTTCTGCCTGGTGTCTTTTCAGTCAGTCTGCTTGGGTTTTTATCGCCGGGATACCAAACAGAAACCGAACCGAACCGAACTTCACTTCTGTCAGATTCTCCTGCTGCAGCATATGCCGCAATCTTCACCGAGGGGTTACACCCCTTAATAGTACATCAACAGGGTGTATAGTATTATACTGCGCTATTTATTTGAACCTTAGTAGGGGTTCCGGGTCCTAATCTTACTTTAGGTGTTTTCCAAAGGGACAAGGATGTTGACAAAGGCATAAAAAGCGCCTAAAGCTGCGAATATTTTTTTGAAAGCAAGTACCGGGTATGACATAGTCCGTACATGTTGTTTTTTTTTTTTTTTTGTTGTTTTGCTTTTACAAAGTTTTCCGAGATTTTTTCCACTCGTGCTACAAAACAGAAAACACTAGACAAAAGGGATTTTTCTTATTTAGCTTTTGCCATGTGTGTACGTTTGTTGAGGTCTGTTGTTTTTGTTTGTCATTTCTTTTGTTCTTTCCCTACTCTCTGCCATTGTCAACACTCTCTCCTCCTTGTTTGCGGCTGTTTTGGGTGCAAATTGCACTTTTGTTGGAACAAATGCGATGGAAACAATGCCGCCAGCAGCAACACGGTAGCGGGACTGAAAGATAGACATTGGCAGTGGTTATGGGGAAAACCTTCCTTTTCATTTCGCTTAACTTTTCACTTTTTCAACTCATTTCAGGCAATGGAACTTTTACAGTTCCGCAGTTGGTGTGGTTGTTGTCTGATTGTCTGCCTGCCGTTGACAGTTTGACTTATGCGACTTATGCAATCTGGGAATTACTCTTTTACCTGATATGCTGCGTTGGTAGTTGCTTCTCCGGGTAAATGGCATTCTTTTCTACAGAAGTCAGATCGGTAATGAATGGCATGTAAAGATGTGGCCTAGAATATAAGGTTTTCAGTCATGCTTTATACATAATCTATGAAGGCTTAAGAAAGTTGATTACGCTGCTGCGATTTGGGAAGAGAAGCTTCTAGGCAACTGTAGAAGAATTAAAAAATTTGGCATGGAAATGCAGACCGAATGTATAATCCATTTGTGCTGTAATGGGGAAAATGCCCAAGGATTCTTATTTTTGTGGATTATACATGTCTAGCCCAATGGCATGAATCCCGCTTCTTTCAGAGAATTTAAATTAAAAGATATTAAAAAGTTTTATTTTGGTTACTCTAGTACCACTACACTCACATGCCAACATTGCATTTGAATAAGTGGAAAATTAACGATCTATGGCTAGATATGAGAAAAATAAGATAGCTAAAATATTCTGTTATATGCCAAAAAAAACCCTTAACTCAAAAACAAGCTATTTAACTCTAAAAAGGCAAAATCTTGCCACACAACTACAAGCTAACTGCACTGATTCTGCTGTTCTCTTTTGTTCATATTGTGCGTGAGCGGCAGAGACGTCGACTAAGAAATTTCCTATCCCGCGGGATAGGGCCGTGCCAACCACTGCTCTAGTTTGAAGACACGGTTCGAGAATCGAGTGTGGTGAGTACTAGTGCGAGCGAGATGGAGAAAGAAAGTTGCACCTTTATTGTCTAATAACTACCAAGTTCATTATCCGATTTTTGTAAAATTTTCAGAGTACATCCGCAACAATGTAACATGATTTCTTGATTTGCGGGGTTGGTGATGGTTGGTCATGGCCCAATTTTTGGGAAAAAGTTCGCACAAATCTATTTATTATTTTGTCACGAAAGTGGTCACTTTATTCATTATACAGATCGTAGCTCAAAACACTCGTTGCCACTGGTGTTAAGTTTTTCAAAATATCTCGGTCCGGTTACAGGCTAAGTCCTCAGTCACATTTTTAGGTACTGTATAATGGTGTTAACATGATATTTTTTAACTTTTTTGTATTAGTAAATTAATTTATTTTATATAAATATAATCATATCGTAACACACAAACAATTTTATATTGAATATAAAGTCTGCATTTTCATAGACAATTTTTAGAATGAACAGTTGTTGCCCACAAATTATGGAAAAGCTCTTTGATATGTCCGACTTGCCGCTCCTTTTCGCCTTTCATAATTCGGTAATTTTGACAAATTGCTGCTCATCAGCCGCAGAAAGCGAATTGTCCCAAATGGCTCGGATAAATTCCAGGGGCGCCTGAAAGCAGAGTGAGTAGTCGGCCAACCAAAAGTGAATTAATTACGCGTTTCAATCATTTTGAAATGTATCTTTCCCTGGCCCAAATCGGTCTCGGTCACATCATTTGTCAGAAGGCACCAGCTTTGCAACCCGCCCCTCCCGAAGTCGACCTAAGTTGGCCGGGACGAAAGGCGTCAATGGCGTCGAGACGGGAAGTGAGGAGGGTAAATCGAAGCCCATCAATTCGAAGGCGGCGGCAGAAGCAATAATCAAAAGTTGTAATTATGTATTATTTATTTTTTATTTATTGTGCATTATTCACAGCGAGAGCGGCCCAACTGATTTATTGTTGATAAATTATGAAAATTTTTCTTGCCGGCCGGCCCTTTAGGCCAGAACTTGGTGCCCGGCTGACCGGCTGCCAGACTGCCTGGATGGCTGGAACTCATCAATACCATTAATCATAAAATTAAGTATCATTTATATTAATTTATTATTGTGCCACAGAAATTTCAGCAGAGCATTCGTTGCCGTTCCTCTCGCTTCCTCTTTCACCGCTGAAGCGCTCAGCGCTCAGCGCTGGCTCCACTGATTTATCATATAATGCTCATCATCATCATTATATTTATCATGATGATGTTGTGCTCATTTTCGTCAGTCTCACGTCGCTGTCGCTCGCCCCATCCCCTTCCCTTCCGCCGGGCTCACTCCGTCTCTGTCTCATTCGCAGCCCATCATTAATCAGCCGCTACTCCCTGGAATCGTTTCTCATCGTTACTCGCCGCTCTCTCTCCTCTCTATCTTCCGCTCGCTCGTCCGTCATTAGCAGCTCTCGCTGTCCCCGTCTCGCCCCTTTCGTGTGCAGCTCGGAGCTCGGAGCTCGGGGCTCGGAGCGGTGTAATTAATTATGGTCTTTTGTATTCCACCGACAATTTTCAGTGCTTTATGGCTCTCCTCTTTTTGTGTTTATGAAATATCGTGTATAAATTGGAAGCACTTAATCATTTCGATTTACATTTTAATTAAAATATTATATATCAAAATGAGTCCCCGATGATCGGATCAGATGCCAGACGCCGGGTGCTCGGGTGCTCGGGTGCTGGACGCCAGGGGGCGCTTAACCCAAAACATGTGTCGACGGTTGAGGTGAGCCGCAAATGGTGTGGGTTTTTTGTAAGGCCCTTGTTGCAATTAAATAGCAATGCTTAAACAAAATTAACTCTCGATCCCCCAAAAGGCAGTCAACGTTTCCCTGTAGCAATCTCTATTTTGGGACAATTCCATTTTGGTATTTACGGGGCGACATTTTAATCTACAGCATTGGGTGTCAAAGGGCATTTCAATGAAAAATAATAATGGAATCCTTTGGTCCGCTCAACAAGAGAAGGACTCCGGAGCGTGTAACAGCCAGGCCAGAAGTCAGACAGGAGTCATTACCGAACAAACAATGAATGGAATAGAATGGAGTGGAATGGAAAGAAAAGGACGCAGTCTGAAGCAGAACAGGAGCCAATCTCACAAGCAGCTAAAAAATTAAAACCAAATGCAATGCTGAAGCCAAAACAAATCGAAGAGGGAACACGACGGACGGACGAGCGAGCAGACGGAGGCAGAACCTTGGCCAATTCACAATTTAACAGACTAATAAATATTTTGCTTTCGCCTTCCGGTGCAGCGAGCTCTGCGAAATGTGCTTGCTCCAAAGGACACGAATGGCTTTGCCTGGGAAAATAGAGCAATTCCTTTGGCATCAGAAAAGTGCAAGGGAGGAAACAACTGAGAACTGGAGCGTCCTGGAGAAATATATAAATCAAAGGTTGAACTAAACTTTAGCCCGCTCGATGTCGTTGCCAGGATAACAACAAGAACGATGACTATTGCCGCATATATACAGCTAGGGAGGAGAACGTGACTCTGCCGGCAAGCCCTTAAATATTTGAATTGGAATTTATTTAAAGAAATATCTGCGGGCTATCAATCCTATCTTACACTTTTCGTAGTAAAAGTAAATTATAATGCAATAAGATCATGTTAGTTACTTGTTTCGTCTTCACGTTCTCGGATATATATCCATATTTAAACATGTATAACTCTATGAAAACCTTTAAAAACGTGCCACGCATTAAAGTATTTTAAAACCGCATTCATCATGTATATGGAAAATATTTGTTCCTTTCAAAACGGCTTATTTTCTTACAGTGCAGGAATGAGGGATGAGAGTTGTCTGAGCTCGTGACACGTTGACATCGCCAGTGGGATCAGCAGTGGGAAGCCTGCCTCTGCCTGCTTGATAACTTGATAGGTGCAGGCTGCATTGTTGTTCTTGCCGCTGCTGTTCCTGTTGTTGTGCCGCTGCCAACAAGGACACTTCGGTGTTGGCCTCAAGCAGCCGAGGGTAAAGAGAGTGAGAATGGAGGTGGAGCAGGCCCGATACCGACTGGGACTTCGGGATCCGCACATGGCTTGCAACTGCCGGGCTGTCGGATATGCACTGACATAAATTGCTTCAGCTGACAACGCCAGAGAACGGGGGCTGTGGAGCGGACGGAGAGCTGCAGGATGGATACTGCAATGCCCAGGACCTTGCCCCATGATTACTGCCTCTGTCTCTGTCTCGGTCTCAGCGATGGCAATAACTTTTCTGTGTCCGGGGTCCCGTCTGCTGCTTTGGGGTAAAATTAATATTAAAATGGAAGCTTCGCCTTCGCCCAATGTCCGACGCATTGCAATGCTAGCAAGGACCTTTGCCTCGCCCTCCCCTTGACTAGTCCACACTCGAAGATATTTTTTATTACAGATATTAGAATATCCCCATAAAAGTCTCACAATTAAAAATATTTCTTTATTAATTGGAAAGATTCAATGTTATTTATGTTTGTAAAAAACGATTGAACTACAGTAATACAATATCTAAAATGTTTCAGTTATGTATTGAGTTTTTAAAGGCGTTTCAAAAGCATCCTATTTACAGCAAGCTTGATTTCTAGAAAAATGCGATCCTTTTCTTTAAGTGCACTCCTGCATCACTCTCTCACCAACTTTCCCCAACTCTCTCAGCAACTGATGGGGGGCACTGCCAGGGCAAAGGACATTTCCAATTTATTTACGCTCAGAGGCACTTTGTCTGCTCCGCTCTGCCTCGGCCAAGCTCAACGACTGCTCCTTGTCCTGGAAGCTCCTCGTTCGCTCCTTTCCCACTGCATATGACAGTATTTGTGTAGCCTGTCAGGGGGAAAGAGACTGGGACCGGGACAGGCCCAGGGACGGGCAGAGAGTGAGAGTGAGACGGGCAGCGTCAGAGGTCGAATCCTTTGCCTCTCTGCCAGTCTGCTTTTTATTTTTGACACCAAAATGTTCCTTCTGGTCGTGTTAGCGTGAAAAGTGTTGAAAGGTGTGAAAATGAAAATTTACTACTTGGCCGCCAAGATTTATGCTGGCCAATGTTTTCGCTTTCTCCTTAAAAAAGAGTCGGACAAGATGACGTTGAGATTGGGAGGACGAGATGACCCTTGACTGTGATGACAAGATGTACAGATCTAATAAACTGGAACTGTTGCAAAGTTAAAATGTCCTTCTTAGCAAGTATACGTTTAAATCAAGTAAAGCCATACTCTAATTAATGGACCCAGGCTCATTTAAATACTTTCAATATTTTACTTTTAATATAAAGCAAGGTTATAAAGCTATAAAGCCAGGTTAGACGTATCCTAACACACACTCAAACCTATTAGGGTCTCTCGCTTATGTTGGACCCCATCCGGTTGCTTTAATAATTTTATATACTCAGCCCGGATTTATCAATTCTAAATACATAAGGATATACCCAAAGAAAACGGTAATCGCAAAACAGCAGATATGCCATTGAAGCCCATTTTCTTTCATCTGGGCAGGAACAACGGTATTTCACACAAAAGTGTACTGTTGAATTCAACTTACCCCAATTCTTATTCACATTTTATTGTAAATACTGCACTAAAATGCCCAATATACTTTCGCTCTAACGCGTCGGAACGCTGCATCGCTCTAATATCAATTTCCGCTTTCGAATGGGATCCATGCAAATGTCCTGCCACTGATTGCCTTATCGATTGCCGGCAACCTGATCCAATACTTCACGTCTGTCTGTCACCCGCACTGGCGTCGATTGGAGTCCCGACCTGACATATCCCAACAGTAGCAGCAACAAATCTTGTGTCAAGCATCCCGACACGCACTTGATAAATTATTATCTGCAGTCCGAGTGATGAAAGGCAATGAAGTCGGCGAGGCAAGGGCGGATACTCAACCCCGGAGAACTCACATCGGTGCCCTGCACTTTGTGCCCTGCACTTTGCACTTCGGCACAATTTATATTTAAAAGGCAGAGTATGTAGACGCAGCGTCCAATAGATTGCCGCACAGAGCGAAATCACAACACCATGTTTCACAAAGCATATTAGATATTATTATATTTTTGTTGGTATAATATTATTAACAGTTGAAAATTCTAACGTGACACGTCCAATTCTATACCTAAGTGAAATTATTTTGTAGTTTTAAGAAAGTAACTATCAAATAATAATTACTTTGATAAATTTAGGCAAGCTCACTAAAATAGGCGCTAGTGTTGGGCGTATCTTAGAAGGAATATATTAAGATTGATATTTTTTCAGTGTATCTATGACCGGCCAATCTCAATGAAGCGAAAAGGAAAATGGAAAGGAGCTGATGCTACACAGAGCAGCAGCCGGAAAACTGTCCAGCAGCTCTTGAGAGCGACGCGTAAGTGGAGCGGTAAACAAGTGACCCGACCACGCCCACCATCCGCCCATATGGATGCCTCAAGGGGAGTAGAGCTGGGAAGAACCGGAAGCAAGTAGTCGAAGAAGGAAAGAAGGCAAGTGGAAGGAGCTGGGTCGAGCGCTGAGGACTGTGGGCAAAATGTTGGCTGCAGTCGCTCAGCGGGCGGGCGCCATTTACCAAGTGTCAAAAGCAAAGCCAAAGCTATTGTCGACATGACTTTGGACAACAACAGCAACAGGACTGCTTCCCAACCGAAAAAGTGAAATGCTTTGTTGGCAATTGCTGAGGAGTTTCCCCGAGAAGTCGGATAACTTGCAGCTCTGCCAGTTCCACGGAGAAAGAGAGCAGCATGTGTCAACTTCTTTTCAGATGGCGAAGGGATTTTCCTCTCCGCCGGGGCAAGACGACAGCGCAGGGCGGTAGCGTTGGCGGTGGCGGTGGAAAAGTGGGTGACAAGTAACCGGAAAATGTATTTTATTGTTTGCATCCGGACATTTCGTTTTTCCGACCTCTGCCTTCCCAGGTTCTGCCCTGCCCAGTCACTTGGGCATGGGCTTCTTCTGGCACTAAATTTGTCGAGTAATTGATGATATTGCACTTTTCCCCCAAACACACTCGGCGAGGGCGGGGTACTGAGCTACAGATGCTCCAAGAGTTGTGGGCGTTATTGTGGTAATGTCCTGGTGGCGGAGAGTGGCAGTGTAATGGATGGAGATATATTCCCAGGAATAGAGGAAGAGAACAACTGTCATTGACATCTTGAAAGGAGAGCCGAAAAAAATTAAGTGCTACAGCTGCGAAAAAAATAATACCACCGCCAGGATAACCAATTTTTAAATAGTTGTCCAGCTCACAATTTTAACTTTAGTGAGTGTTGAATACACTTTTGAAATGGGGGACTACAGCTAATCTAGAAATGAGACAAAAATTATAATCGTATTTTAAGTTTTCAAGTTACTTAAAAAACTTTCCCAAAAAGCACCAATTTGTGTTTTAAAATTAAAAAATGACGAAACCGTAAAAAATTTATGAGTTAATCATATTAAGCTATTAAAACATAGTTTATCTTCTCCATTTAATATTGTATTTAAGTAACATATATAGCCAATAACAGATGTCTAGCCGCTTGGCATAGTGTCAAGTAGGTCCTGCCATCGGTTTTGGTAAATTGGTTACTAGTTACTGGTTATTGGTTACTCCAGGACTCATTGATTGACTTCCAATTTGATCTAATGGTTGAAGACTTGGAAGCAGTAACTGCTCTATTGATGTCAGATCACAGATTTTCGATAAAATTGAGGTCAGGCGACTGTTAAGGGCGCTTTAAAACTAAAACAGAGCCGATCATTTGCCTTGCTCTTTGTTATACCCTTGCAGAGGGTTTTATAATTTTGCCATGATATTTGCAACGCAGTGAAGGAGGCATCTCCGACCGTATAAAGTATATATTTTCTTGATCAGCATCACTAGCCAGTCGATTTAGCCATGTCCGTCTGTCCGTCTGTCCGTCTGTCCGTCCGTCCGTGTGAAACAACAGATCTCAGAGACTATAAGAGCTAGAGTTACCAAATTTAGTGACAACATTGGAATCTGTTGCACGCAGATCAAGTTTGTTTTAAAATTTGGCCACGCCCACTTCCGCCCCGAAAATCATAAAAAACGGTATATAACCATATGCGTGATTTTCGGCGTAAAGTAAATAGATAGACTTAATAAGTAGGCATTCGTGGACGAGTTCTGAAAATTTGAGTAAAATCGGATGATAGAAGTTATTAAACAATAAAATTTTCTGAGAGAGAGAGACAGAGCGCGCACGTGCGTGTTGCTCAACATGTTCCTAGCAGCATTTGTCTTTGTTGAGTGTTGCTCAGCATGTTCCTAGCAACCTTTGTCTCTTTTGAGTGTTGCTCAACATGTTTCTAGCAATATTAGTCTTCATTTGTCCAAATTTTGTTTTGTCCATGTTCATGTGCTGTTTAATTTCACCCACAATGCTTTGGGTACCGGGTATCTTACAGTCGGTCACACTCGACTGCAGCTTTCCCACTTGTTAATTTTTAATTTGGTGTCACAATATTTTATTGCATTCTTTTGACGGCATTTAAAGTGATTTAAAAACCTTTGTGATTTCTGGGGCACCCCGTTTATATTTATTTATGTTTCATCATGTCATAGTCCCGAGTCTGGAACATAAATCTCTTCCTTCAAGCCTCCGATTCTTTAACACAGGTTCCATTCAAACAGAAAGTAGATCACCGCTCCGACTCGGGATTAGGTTCGCAAACGGAAGTGTCCGGGTCTGGATGGATCAGCTCTGGAGGGGTTCTCCTGCCTTCCTTTCTCGTCTACCTTACCACCCAGCTGGGCCAACTTGATAGATTGTCTAAATGTGCTGCGTATGAATGAATGAATGAATAAGCGAGTGCACCCCGCGTCCACAGCACGGACCGCCAGCTGATGGCCCCCTCGAACACGCCCGTTGGGTCCGCCTGATGCTTCCCGAGATTGATGGCCAAAATGGCTGTTGAAACAACGACGAGACGAGATGAGACGAGAAGAGACGGGAGGCAGGCAGCAGCGACTGCCGCTCAATGAAGAAAAATAATCACCAACATCATTTATTTTCCGTTTTGCCTGCCGACGTCGTACAGCACACATCAATCTTTTGCAACAGCAACAGCCAACTATCGACCATGACCAGGCCTGGACTTTGGCAGAAACTGGTGAACGGGAGCGGGAGTGGGAATGGACGGCTTTGCCGTGATGTATACTTTTGTGAGCCTGACAGCTTCTGACGTGGATGTGGACGTGGACGAGAAGCCAACGCTTCAGCTTGATGCTTGATGTTTGATGCTAGGAGCTTGAAGCTAGCTTGGGGCTCCTGCTTGGCTGACAGGCGACTTTTGACGTTTGCCTGCAATTAACGATGCCATCCCACTGGCCCAGTGTTGAAAAATGACTGCAGCTGCAGGTGAAAATGGCTCGGCAGAGTGTTGGTTAATGACATGACAACGGTTCGAGTCAGCCAGTTGCCGCCTCCCCGCATTTAAATCATTAATACCTATGACGGCGACCCCACACACGCATCCCATCACTCAGCCGGAGTGATGTCAAGGATAGACGAGCATGGCAGTCGGCCAGACGGCCAGCCGGAGGATGTCTCTGCGTGGAATTGCCCATGGCAGGGAGTAGTCATCAGAGTCGCAGTGGGAGTCGGAATCTTGTCCTCGTTTGCTGAGACTAATTTGTGGCGATCTAGTAAGACGCCTACTATATGAGCTTCCACACTGAGAGTACTTTGGTCACCTCAACTTATTATATTATATTATAATATCAAAGAATAATATATTATTTTGAATTATGGCCTCTGAAATTAAGAAACCGCGCTCAAATACGTACTCCTCTCATTTAAAGTATGGATTTTTTTTTTAATTTAATTAAGTATTTTTTCTCCACTTTGAGAACAAAAAACCGCAAAGTGAATCCAAAAGTACTTACACCAAAATTTGAAACAAATATTCTTGAATTCAAGTGGTTTTATCCTCGAATTGAGTTTGTTGAGAGGATGAGGTTTGAGGGTGAGAGGGAAGAGCGGCAAAGTCCCTTTCCTCTCCCGCTTTGAACCGCTGTTGCTCCGTCTTGCTTTACTCTCCCGCTTTGTCCATTTATAGTTCGGCCTCAGTTTTTAACGCTGCCCTTTGATTTGCCTGCGTGGCGCAATGCTTAGAGTGCTCAAAATAACGGTCGCGGGTTCGAGGCTCAGTCGCAACAATTGTGGTTTAGAAATGTAAGTTTGCTTTTATAGACTTTACAGTGTCGCTTAACTGAATAGGTTTGAAAATTATTTCTTCTATTTTTCCTTCTCTCTTTGTTCCTATGGCATTTTTTCATTCTTTTTTTTTTTAACATTCATTTGTTTACTCATAATATGACAAAAAAATGTAACGGGTTATTTGCAACGGTAAATTAGAATTTTGCTTTCATCGTGAAATTCGCTAAATGTGTGGTCTATTTTGGCTCAATTTTAACTTCACTTTTTGATTGACTGCGTAATTGAAAACATATATGTAATTTCTTTGGTCAACTTAAATTTAAAGTAGTTGCAATAATTTTTATTTAATGGGTCGGGAAAAATCTTTATCCAATTTTGAAAAAGTTTAAATTTAAGTCTATATTGAATCTGGACTAAAACATAATGAAATGGCAAAGAAGATTGGGCGAAGCCTAAACGTGGTAAGCAATTTTCTTCGTAATGAAGTCGATTACGGAAATAAAATGAAAGGAGGAAAAAAATATGATACATCGGCATCAGAGAAGCGACTAATCCTTCGAATTCCCACCACTCTGCCAGTAAAATCAGGGATGAATACGGTGTAAATGCTAGTTTGGCAAAGGTAAAACGAGTTATTCGGAGTGCTAAAAGCTTAAAAAGCTTAAAAATAAAAAAAACTCCTCTCAATGATGCACGGAAGAAAGCGCGACTTCGATTTGCGCGGGATCACATGACATGGAACAATGAGTGGAAGGCTTTGGTCTTTTCCGACGCGATTGGCTACAACTCTTATATTCACGATCTGCGAAAAGAGACATGCTTTTTGAGTAGTCATCACTCCTGTACATGAGGCGTAATGGTTTGGGGAGCCATATCGTTTTATGGAACTTGCGAGCTGCAGTTTGTTTCATGAAAGATTAATGCAAATGTCTACAAGACTGTGTTTCAAAAGGCTTTTCCCCAGTTTTCCGAAATTTTTGGATTTTTTTAAATATTATCGAGAACATTTGGGGACTTTTATCCAGGAGAGTGTATGAAGGGGGAGACAATTTAAAGACTCGGCGACCCTGGTTGAAGGAATTAAAAAAGCCTGGTCAACTATTTTACTGCTGTGAATAATTTTTTTTATAGTTTTGTTGGTCAAATCTATTCACTTGAGCCAAAAATAATGTAGATTTTCAGCAATGTTTTTGAAAATATAATAAAAAAATTTAACAACTAAACCAAAAAAAAAAACTTTTGTGTCTTATAAATAATTGATCGTTTTACTTAACAAAATTTACTTGGTTTGAGTCCGAGTGGTCGTTATGAAGATATTAAGTTCTAAGTCTAAAAAAGAAGTCAAACCTATTCAGTTGAGCGGCACTGTATAAAATATATTTATATTTATATTTCATATTTTATATTTTATATTTAAATTTATATCTTAACATATTAACATACAGAAGCTTTGCCATTTACAGCCGGCAGTGGCTGATCCTCTCCAGAAACTGGCCATTTACAGCCTCCCTTTCTCAATCTTAAGAACTTTTTGTACTCTTAAATTAAGTACAATCTGTACTTTCGTTGAGCATAAAAGTTCTCAAACATTAAAAAACAATTCTCAATATGAGTATTTATATCCCTAAAAATTGTACTCAAACTGAGTAAAAATCATCTAAAAGTAAGAACAAACTGACTCGGTCATTATTTGAGTAGATATTTTCTCATTTTGAGTCAATTTTTCCTTAAAAATTCTTTCTTTTTATATATATTCTCTTCGATCTGCAGAAAATCTTTAAACTATTTGTGGCATTAACAAAAGTCTTTGAACAAAAAATACCGTTTTGGTACGTTTCATTTTTCGCTGTGCAGACGCAACTTTGGTATCCTTGCTGAGGTTCGTTATGTGACTGGTGACTTGGTTTTGTTGCAAGTCACTTGAAAAGTCATTAATCATTTTGGGGATTTCGCTTTTTGCGCCATTTGGGACGTAGTTGTGCGCCGAGCTGTCGGAGTCGCTGGATTCCGACTCGGAGTGCTGCAGAAATCCATCAAGCGCCGAAATGCCAGCCACTCGCATCAGCCACCGCCACCCAGCGAATAGCCAACAACTAACAACCAACAACCAACAGCCAACAGGCAACAGCTAACAGGCAACATCAATGTCAACGTCAGGCAGAGCAGGACGCGGATGTGAGCGCGGACAAGGCGACGGCAGCAACGTCGCTCGGCTTAGATTAGTCTATTGTACCATGAGATTGACTGTGGCTGCGGCTGGAGACTGGTTAGTAATGGATAATAAACCGAAAACACAACTTAATAACCCTGGGCTTAAAGGCTGAATTTTTATCGAGGGTTCCGTAGATCTTTCTTTCTTTCTTCTTTACTTTTTACTAAAATCAAGTTAAACAATGTAAGTAAGCTAAAGTGAAGTAAGCTCGACTGTGAGATACCCGGTACAAAAATAAAGCTTACGTTAAATAATAAGAAGAAGAATTCAATGCCATCAATGCCTTTTCCCACGCTTTTTGAATTCTCTATTCTGAAAAATGTGTTTTTTGTTTGTCAAAATGAAACACTATTTAGCATGACAATCGCTGCAGGAGCTACAGCTATGGATGTAGCTTAGTAGTTTGCGTGGACGGGGAACTCTGTTTATGCAAGATCTATGGAAGTTCAAATCGTCACAAAATGCAAAATAATTCTTTTTTTTAATTTTTTGTTTAATGTTACTATCCATACAACTAAAATTGGTTAAGTCTACTTATTTATTTAATGCGTATTTGTTAAATTGACGTGAGCTATTAGATTTGCTGCTCCTGTTGATTGACCACAGTCGAAATATATCCGTTACATTTCTAATTTATTTATAAAAAAATTATAATAACAAAAAATATATATATACATACATGTACATTATATACATGTACATTAACCAATTCAGCATTTTAACATTAAACAATTTGGTACTTCAACAGCAGGTGGTACTGATCGATAATATATATTCTTTTTGGCGACGGACATGCCTCCTTCACTGTGTTGCAAACTTCTGGTCAAAATTATGTTACCCTCTGCAAGGGTATAATTAAGTAAGAAAGCAAAAGTCGACCGTGCTCCACTGGGAGATACCCACTACCCAAACTTTCCCTTCTCGAACAAACACTCTGTCGAATTAGAACAATCGCAAAGAAAACAAGTGAGAAAGCTACAGTCGAGTGACCGACTGTGAGATACCCGGTACCCAAAGTATTGCCAAAATAGCACACGGACATGAAAAAAACAAAAAAAAGACAAATAAAGTCAAATGTTACTAAAAACATATTGAGCAACGTTAAAAAAAAGAGTAATTCTGCAGCTGTACGCAGCTGCATTACGAATTAATACTGCGCTCGAAAGCACGCAACACTTTTTTTTGCTACTGCCACCCAAAAGCTAAGTGCTCAAGCACGCGAAATTATTCCTAAGCAGTGCGATAGAGCGAGAGAGTGTGAAAGCATTTATTGTTTAATAACTTCCATGTATATCATCCGATTTTACTAAAATTTGCAGAGCACGTCCGCAATCGCCTACTTATTAGGTCTATCTATTTACTTTAAGTCGAAAATCACGCCTATAGCTAATATACCGTTTATTATTATTCGGGGGCGGAAGTGGGCGTGGCCAAATTTTAAAACAAACTTGATCTGCGTGCAACAGATTCCAATGTTGTCACCAAATTTGGTAACTCTAGCTCTTATAGTCTCTGAGATCTGTTGTTTCACACGGACGGACAGACGGACAGACGGACAGACGGACATGGCTAAATCGACTCGGCTGGTGACGATGATCAAGAATATATATACTTTATAGGTTCGGAGATTTCTCCTTCTGCCTGTTACATACATTCTCGGTTGGCACTAACTTATAATACCCTAATACCCCGTTTTCACTTTCACAAGATTCTTTCGTTTTCGTTTTCGAAAACGAAAATCGGTGCTCCCGTTTTCACTTTCACAAGACTTTTTCGTTTTCAAAAACGGGCAAGTTTGTCTTGTCGAAATGTAAAGTAAATGCCTTTTTCTACATCAAATCGGTTCTTAATTGCAAAAGGAAAAAAATAGTTGACTTGTTGGTCTATTGATGTTTGTTTCACACCATCAGTGGATCAATCTAGTTCGTAATTACTTTTAAAGAATTATTTTCTGACCCCACCTCGAATTCGCAAAAAATATTTGCCGTCGGCAACGACAACTTTCGTTTTGGTTGCCAGTGCTGCCGTACTGTTGGTGGAACCAAACAATCTGGTCGAAATGCTTGTAAAATTGAAAGTAGGGCATTAATTATGTTCAAAGAAGATAAGAAAGGTTTTAATAAATAAAACAGTTTAATTTTATTGTTTAAATAGTACTTTACCATTTAAAAAGTATAAAATTTCCTGTTTAAAGAGTGGCAGCGCTTAGACCGATAAATAAACAGTTTCTGCATTTATTTGGGTTTAAAACAAACAATTAAAAAAAGTAAAGGCATTTAAACATTCCGTTTGCTTCTCAAAACGTCCAAGTCAACTGTTTGAGCAATAAAAATAATTAAATATTTCGATAACAAAACGATGACAAAAAGTTTGTGAAAACCGGAGCACCTAAAAACGAAAACGTACGATTTTGGTCTAAAACGAAAACGAAAAAAAAAAGTGAAAACCGGAGCCTGCCTGATAAGCTTAATATCCAAAAACTCTACGAAGCACCAACACTCGCTCGATCGCAGCCAACGAATAATATTATTACGCGCATGCGGAATGAAATCGTTCGGCTCTCCTTTTTGCGCACAGAAGTAATGTCGCTTTTTGAAAAAGTGTTGAAGATATTTAGTGTGACATTTGCCGTAAATTATACAATATAATATCGGTGTTGCCTAGATGTCTGAGTTCCAACTCCCGCTCATTCCAAAGATTTTTTTATTATTTATTACAATTCCATAGTTCGTTTTTTATACCCTTGCAGAGGGTATTATAATTTTGCCATGATATTTGCAACGCAGTGAAGGTGGCATTTCAGACCCCATAAACGATATATATTCTTGATCAGCATCACCAGCCGAGTCGATCTAGCCATGTCCGTCTGTCTGTCTGTCTGTCCGTCTGTCTGTCCGTCTGTCTGTCCGTCTGTCTGTCGGTTTCTACGCGAACTAGTCTCTCAGTTTTCGAGCTATCGGGCTGAAACTTTCAGCATAGTCCTATTTCTTTAGCACGCAGTATACACCCAGAAAAAAAAAATTCCTAAAATTTTAGGAATTGGCGATTGATTGCCTAAAAATTTCTTTTTAGGAAATGATGGCCTAAAAAATGGGTCATAATGCCAAAATGCCATATTTTTAGGCCATAAATTTTAGGAATTGTAGGCCTAAAATTTAGGCATTAACCCATAACTATGAATTTTATTTTTAGTCCATGGGATGCCCAAATTTTAGGCAATGGGATGCCTAAAAATTGTCTCTCGCGTGTGGGCATTTAATTCCCAACTGATTCTAACATCCCTGGCATGGAGTGGCGGTTAACGGCCAACTCTTAGATATGTTTTTGCTACGGAAGTAGCAAGTCCCTACTGCAACAGTAAAAATAAATACTGTATGCATTTTGGAATACACATACATTTAATATTTTAAATGGTTGTATTAATATATAAAATCAATATTATATAAATTTTTTTTTTTTTTTTTTTGTAAGTTTAATTATCACGCTTCACAAGAGTAGCTCTTGTTTTCGTGTTTGATTAATAGTAACTATAGATCCCGGAAACTGCGGGTGGGAAAGAGCGCCACTTTGGGGCATTTTATGTGTGATTATATGGTGTTAAAGTAATCGTCCATGTCTGTCTCGGCCGAGTATCCATAGGTCCGCAGGGTGTCTTCTGCGCAGACGTCTTCGGCCTAACGGGGTGGCAAGGTGTCTTGCCAAACGGTTGGTATGCGCTAGCAGGCGGTCTCTGTATCGGTTTGCAAATGATGAAATTGTTTCTGTTACAGTTGGTATTCCTGTGTCTTGAAATAGCGTGTCATTGTGTACGTAGTGGTGCCACTTAACTCCCAGCATCCTTCTCAGAGCCTTCGATATTATATAAAAATCAAGTTTTAGGTTTATTTTGGCTAAAAATTAAGTCTTAGGACAAAAATTACCTAGAATTTAGGCCTGTTTCTATTGCCTAAGATTATGGCATTTTGGACATAAATTGCCTAAAAATATGGCATTATGAACAAAAATTGCCTAAAATGTAGGCCTGTTTCTATTGCCTAAAAATATGGCATTTTGGACAATTTTTAGGCAATAACTGCCTCGACTTCCGTTTTAGGTCAAATGGACTAAAATTTTAGGCAATTTGGCAGCTTTTTAGTCCATGAATTTTTCTGGGTGTATATGTCGGAACGGCCGAAACCGGAACACTATATCTTATAGCTGCCATAGGAATGATGGCGAAATTTATGTAAAACATTTTTAACTTTTTTGTTTTTCATCAATTTCAAGATAAAGCAGTTTTTTACGGTTATAGAATTACGGTTTAAATTTCATTAAGATCGGACAACTATATCACATAGCAGGGGTCGGCACCCAGATACACACAGTTTTTTAGTGCGTATGTGTGCGAAGCTAACAGACCCGAATGATATTAACAGACCCGAATGATACTACAGACCCGAACGATTTGCTTCTCGGCTGCTGCGCGGACCGAGCAATTGTGTACAGGCTTCTCGGTAGCTTCTCTGTCGCAGCGGTACCCGAACATATATATACGAAGTTGTTTTTACATAGCTTCGAAGTTTGCTACGACAGCCTTACAGAATCCCGAACAAACACGAAGCGCTTATTCTATACATGTGCCGACAGCGCAGCCTGAAAATTTTTCCTATACACTGGTTATACGACGCTGCCGACCCCTGTCATATACCTTCAATAGAAACGATCGGTCGATTTAATTAAAAATGTAAAATTCTACATGTAAAATATAAAATTCTACATGTAAAATGTAAGATATTTTTCAACTGTAACCAAAATGAATAGATTTTCAATAATCCAATTGCAGACTACCGAAGATAGCATTATTTCTTGTTTCCTTTTTATTCAATTAATACATTTCATTTCAGTTCTACCAAAGTTGGAAATAAAATTGAACAAAGTGATTTTGAATTTTTTTTTTCATTTCTTGCTCACGCTCTATCTGTTCTCCAGTTTGGCGCCATTTTATTTTTGTCAACAGTTTTCGAAGCATTGTTAGTATGATTCATATGTGATATTGGTAATTGCCCAGTTGTCTGGCGGCCGATGCATTTAAGTTTTGCGAGGTCGGCCCGTGTTCAGTTCCAATGAAAACCATTTTATTTTTTATTTTATATTTATTTAGCATAAAAATGTTGTTTTCTTTTATTATAATAAATAATAATATTAACATAAAAATATTGAAGAACAAGAATTAAGAAAATTTCGCCTGCGCCTGGGATCGAACCCTCGACCCGGTCGACTACATGCAGCTTTGCTTGTTGCAAAGCTGTTTGTTGCATTAGGTCTCTGGTAGAGCCTATCTTCGAATTCCCACATTATTGGCTATTAACTCCCAAGTTTAATATCCGATATTACTCAAACTTTCAGAAAACGACCGCACAATCCTATTAATTTAATTTATGTATTTACTTTGAATCGAATATTACGACTATATTATTCTATATTATTCTAAGGGCGTGGCCAAATTCTGAAACAAATTTGATCTGTGTGAAACGGTAGTGGTTTTAGCTCTTTTAGTCTCTGAAATTTGTTTACCAACACGGACAGACGGACAGACAGACAGACGGGCATGGCTAAATCGACTCGGCTGGTGACGCTGATCAAGAATATATATACTTTATGTTGTCGGAGATGCCTCATTCTGCCTGTTACATACATTCGCGACTGGCACTAACTTATAATACCCGTGTACCCTATGGGTATCGGGTATAACAAGTATGTTGGTGGCACAGAGAATAAAGGAAAGCTAGCCGCACGACAATTTGAAATACAAGACAGCTGCCCAAGCTAAAGGCAGGTAATACCAGCGATGGCAATACCACAAGAAGATTTTTCTCTAATGCTGAAACGACTGCGAATATTGCATAAATAAATGTTGACTAGATATTGAAGTGTCACAAAATTCTCACATATATAGCGAGCTGATGCCCGATCAATATATTAGCTCTACTTGCGGGAATTGTCGTCGTATTACATGACAATCTTATTTTATGGAGATGAAATTATTTCTACCTACATTCTTCCCATTGGCAATTTCTCAGAGAAAGCACAGGACGCAAGAAATAACGAAGTCAAACAGGCAGGCTCCGGTTTTCACTTTCACAAGATTCTTTCGTTTTCGTTTTCGAAAACGAAAATCGGTGCTCCCGTTTTCACTTTCACAAGATTCTTTCGTTTTCAAAAATGGGCAAGTTTGTCTTGTCGAAATGAAAAGTAAACGCCTTTTTCTACATCAAATCGGTTCTTAATTGCAAAAGGAAAAAATAGTTGGCTCGTTGGTCTATTGATGTTTATTTCACACCATCAGTAGATCAATCTAGCTCGTAATTACTTTTAAATAATTATTTTCTGACCCCACCTCGAATTCGCAAATAAAATATTTGCCGTCGGCAACAACAACTTTCGTTTTGGTTGCCAGTGCTGCCGTACTGTTGGTGGAACGAAACAATCTGGTCGAAATGCTTGTAAAATTAAAAGTAGGGCATTAATTATGTTCAAAGAAGATAAGAAAGGTTTTAATAAATAAAACAGTTTAATTTTATTGTTTAAATGGTACTTTTACCATTTAAAAAAGGTATAAAAATTTCCTGTTTAAAGAGTGGCAGCGCTCTTGAACCGATAAATAAACAATTTCTGCATTTATTTGGGTTTAAAACAAACAATTAAAAAAAGTAAAGCCATTTAAACATTCCGTTTACTTTTCAAAACATCCAAGTCAACTGTTTGAGCAATAAAAATAATTAAATATTTCGATAACAAAACGATGACAAAAAGTTTGTGAAAACCGGAGCACCTAAAAACGAAAACGTACGATTTTGGTCTAAAACGAAAACGAAAAACTAAAGTGAAAACCGGAGCCTGCCTGAAAGTTTTCTCGAACATTTCACTAGGATAATTACGGATCCTATGCACAAGTAACTGATATCATCCAATCCATTTATTGTTAGTTTGCGAGCACTACCAAAAGCTATATAGTTAAAATTTGTATTTCTTATTTCTCTTATTATATTCAATATTAAAAGGTCGAAATGATTATGTTTAAAGAAAATATTTAAAGAAAATTTATATTTATGAATTTTGGGGAGAAAAAATGATGATGATTACGTAATCATACGGGAGGGGGTTCCTCCAATGATTACTCTTGATTACATAGGTGGGAGGGGGTTAAAATTCATTAAAATCGTGATTACGTAATATATGGACAGCCCCTTATGGGTACCGGGCATAAAAGTCTAAAGTACATAAAGTGACGTGAAAAAGTGAGTACATGTTTACGACTTCGACTTTCATCATCTATAAAATCAAAACCATAAAAGCAAATCTATACATTTCCTTTATTTTATTTACATTGATACATCGGTAACAAATAAGCATAAGAAACATTTTAGATAAATTCTAAGACTTAAAACGAAAAAAACCCAAAAAGCCCCGCATAATTTTTTTTTTGTACGTCTAAAGAAAATGTAATAAGTAATCAAAATTTAATTATTTTGTCCATATACACCCAGAAAAATTTATGGACTAAAAAGCTGCAAAATTGCCTAAAATTTTAGTCCATTTGACCTAAAACGGAAGTCGAGGCAGCTATTGCCTAAAAATTGTCCAAAATGCCATATTTTTAGGCCATAGAAACAGGCCTGAATTTCAGGCAATTTTTGTCCTAAAACTTCATTTTTAGGCAATATAAGCCTAAAACTTGATTTTTATATAATATTGATTTTATATATTAATACATCCATTTAAAATAATAAATGTGTATTCCAAAATGCATACAGTATTTAGTTTTACTGTTGCAGTAGAGACTTGTTACTTCCGTAGCAAAAACATATCTAAGAGTTGGCCGTTAACCGTCACTCCATGCCAGGGATGTTAGAACCAGTTGGGAATTAAATGCACCCACGCGAGGGAAATTTTGTAGGCATCCCATGGACTAAAAATATGGCATTTTGGCATTATTACCCATTTTTTAGGCCATCATTGCCTAAAAAGAAATTTTTAGGCAATAAATCGCCAATTCCTAAAATTTTAGGAATTTTTTTTCTGGGTGTACCCTTTTAGGAAATGACTTGATTTATACGAATAATAATATCCCTAGAAATTGTATTCAATTCCGATTATACGCATTTCCAAAGGTGGCCCCTGCTGATTCAACCTACCCGAGCCGTCCTTTTATATTTCCGCTGCCATATCTGACAGTTTTCTTTACATTAAAACCAGATAACATGTTTTCAGTTATTAATTGTCCAATTCTTGTTCTCTTGCAAATTTTAAGCCCGCTTTGACATTCTTCTCTGACAATGCTGGTTTTTATACCCGGTGCCCATAGGGTACAAGGGTATTATAAGTTAGTGCCAACCGAGAATGTATGTAACAGGCAGAAGGAGAAACCTCCTACCCTATAAAGTATATATATTCTTGATCAGCGTCACTACACCCAGAAAAAATTATGGACTAAAAAGCTGCCAAATTGCCTAAAATTTTAGTCCATTTGACCTAAAACAGATGTCGAGGCAGTCATTGCCTAAAAATTGTCCAAAATGTCAAATTTTTAGACCATAGAAGCAGGCCTAAATTTTAGGCAATTTTTGTCAAAAATGCCATATTTTTAGGCATTTTATGTCCAAAATGCCATTTTTTTAGGCAATAGAAACAGGTCTAAATTCTAGGCAATTTTTGTCCTAAAACTTCATTTTTAGGCAAATATAAGCCTAAAACTTGATTTTTATGTAATATTGATTTTATATATTAATACAACCATTTAAAATAATAAATGTGTATTCCAAAATGCATACAGTATTTATTTTTACTGTTGCAGTAGAGACTTGCTACATCCGTAGCAAAAACATTTTTAAGAGTTGGCCGTTAACCGTCACACCATGCCAGGGATGTAAGAACCAGTTGGGAATTAAATGCACACAAGCGAGAGAAAATTTTTAGGCATCCCATGGCCTAAAAATATGGCATTTTGGCATTATGAACCATTTTTTAGGCTATTATTGCCTAAAAATTTATAAATTTTAATTTAAATTTAAATTTTAATTTATAAATTTTTAGTCAATGAATCGCCAATTCCTAAAATTTTAGTAATTTTTTTTTTCTGGGTGTAACCGAGTTGATCTAGCCATGTCCGTCTGTCTGTCTGTCCGTCTGTCCGTCTGTCCGTCTGTCCGTTTGTGTGAAACAATAGATCTCAGAGACTATCAGGCAGGCTCCGGTTTTCACTTTCACAAGATTCTTTCGTTTTCGTTTTCGAAAACGAAAATCGGTGCTCCCGTTTTCACTTTCACAAGACTTTTTCGTTTTCAAAAACGGGCAAGTTTGTCTTGTCGAAATGAAAAGTAAACGCCTTTTTCTACATCAAATCGGTTCTTAATTGCAAAAGGAAAAAAATAGTTGACTTGCTGGTCTATTGATGTTTGTTTCACGCCATCAGTGGATCAATCTAGTTCGTAATTACTTTTTAAAGAATTTTTTTCTGACCCCACCTTCGCAGAAAAAATATTTGCCGTCGGCAACGACAACTTTCGTTTTGGTTGCCAGGGCTGCCGTACTGTTGGTGGAACCAAACAATCTGGTCGAAATGCTTGTAAAATTAAAAGTAGGGCATTAATTATGTTCAAAGAAGATAAGAAAGGTTTTAATAAATAAAACAGTTTAATTTTATTGTTTAAGTGGCACTTTTACCATTTAAAAAAGGTATAAAAATATTCTGTTTAAAGAGTGGCAGCGCTCTTGAACCGATAAATAAACAATTTCTGCATTTATTTGGGCTTAAAACAAACAATTAAAAAAAGTAAAGGCATTTAAACATTCCGTTTACTTCTCAAAACATCCAAGTCAACTGTTTAAGCAATAAAAATAATTAAATATTTCGATAACAAAACGATGACAAAAAGTTTGTGAAAACCGGAGCACCTAAAAACGAAAACGTACGATTTTGGTCTAAAACGAAAACGAAAAAAAATTGAAAACCGGAGCCTGCCTGTATAAGAGCTACCAAAATTGGTGACAACATTGGTATCTGTTGCACGCAGATAAAGTTTGTTTTAAAATTTTGCCACGCCCACTCCCGCCCCCGAAAATAATAAAAAACGGTATATTAGCTATAGGCGTGATTTTCGGCTTAACATAAATAGATAGACTTAATAAGTAGGCCATTGCGGGCGTGCTCTGCAAATTTGAGTAAAACCGGATGATAAACATGGAAGTTATTAAACAATAAATGCTTTCACACTCTCTCTGAGATGTTGAGAGTGCCAATGCGTGTTGCTTAACATGTCCCTAGCAACATGGGTACAGGGTATCTCACAGTCGATCACACTCGACTGTAGCTTTCCCAGTTGTTTTTAGCCACTGCATTAGCAAAAAATCCGAACATTACATTAATGGCTAAATCTGGGGTTGTGAAGCCCTAGTAATTCTGTGTGATGTATTTGCAAAAGATCAATATAAAACAAGTGGGAAAGCTACAGTCGAGTGTGACCGACTGTAAGATACCCGGTACCCAAAGCATTGTGGGTGAAATTAAGCAGCACATGCACATGGAAAAATGGAAATTTTGACAAATGAAGAAAAATATTCCTAGAAACATGTTAAGCAACACTCAAAAGAGACAAATGTTGCTAGGAACATGTTGGGCAACTCTCAAAAGCAACAAATGTTTCTAGGAACATGCTGAGCAACACCCAACAAAGACAAATGTTGCTAGGAACATGTTGAGCAACACGCACGTGCGCGCGCTCTCTCTCTCTCTCTCTCAGAAACTTTATTGTTTAATAACTTCTGTAACGATCTGCCCTGAAGGGCAAACCGTCACAACAAGATTTAGTCGTAGTTCGTTAGTTTATAAGGAAAATGTATATAGCTGTAAGTTGCAGGCAATATAATGAAGTTCCTTAGTATAAGTTTAAAGGACACGAAGTCCGCATATATTAAAATGAGTTTTAGTTCAACATACGATCCGATAGCCAATGTAATTTTGAATCTCGAACCGTCGAAAGATCGCCAAAGCGCCACCTCCGATAGGCAATTAGCTTAAGTCGGTAGGAAACCGCACTTAAGATAATTGAGCTCCAAACCCACGGCCTAGGAAAATACTGGAAATCCAGCAAGAAACCAGATCGTCGAGGTTTAAATACCAAATCCACCTGGAGGAAAATACCAGATTTCCCGATAGGCCGTGGTGGGACCAGATCATTGGGATCCAAGTTCCAAACCCTCCCCGACGAAATACTAGAAACCAGTGTGGTTTGGCTTACGACGAGATCTGCGTAAGTAGAGGCCCGAACCGATTTCCGCTGGAACGCTACGGAGTGGGACCAGACAAGTTCCAAACTACGTAAGAGGGACAGGAAAATACTGGAAAAAGGGAAATAAAATCCCAGAAACCTGGAGGGACTAAAAAAGGACCGGGAGGAAGCGGAAACGAGGAGGTGACCGTACGAGATTGTCAGCGGTCTGTTCTCTCGAGGTCTTCGAACGCGACGGTCGGGTCACGGTAGTGCGAGGAAATTAAGAAGTGAATTTAAGGAAAAACACGAGGAAATATAAAGGTCAGTGTGGTACAATGGGTGGATGGTGCAGTGGATACAATAAATAACAATATAAAACGAGGTCAAGGCCAAGCTAACCCGACATATTGAGTGCATAAAAGTCGAACAGACTACACAAAAATAAAAAAATATAATAAAAGTGAAATACAAGTGTTTTCCTTTCTTCGAGATAACCCGATCGTGTCCGTGTGATTCGACCCGACTAGTGCCTGATAGTCGTGTCGAAGTGTGAATATCTGTGTCTTCCTATTCCTCGTAGTGGAGTGGTAGAACCCTCCGTAGCCCTCCTGAATCCTCGTAAGGGAATGGTTTTATCCTTCCCGAACATTGTATCCCCGTGGCCGAGCGGTAAAGCCCTCGGAACTCCCCGAATCCTCGTAGGGGAATGGTTTTATCCTTCCCGAACATTGTTATCCCTGTAGCCGAGCGGTAAAACCCTCGGAATTTCCCCGAATCCTCGTAGGGGAAAGGTTTAATCCTTCCCGAGCATTACTATCCCTGTAGCCGAGTGGTAAAGTCCCTCGGAATACCCTGAATCCTCGTAGGGAAAGGTTTTATCCTTCCCGAGCATCATTATCCCTGTAGCCGAGCGGTAAAGCCCTCGAGATTCCCTGAATCCTCGGAGAGGAAAGGGTTTATCCTTCCCGAGTATTAGTATCCTTGCAGTCGAGTGGTAAAGCCCTCGGCATTCCTTTGTCTCCCCTGTAGGAGGATAGTTATGTACTTCTTGACTGTGCTCGAGTAGTAGAACCCTCGACATTGATCTATATCCTGGGTGGGTAACGGTAGTATCCTTCCCGTCGTTCCGTCTGACCGTAGGGGTGGTAGAACCCTCCCACCATTATCCTGGGGTGCATTGTCCCCCGTTTTAGTCCAGTCAGAAGGATATCCGGCTGCGGCCTCGCCCGAAGGTCCAGCCCGTGGGATTTTCCGCCCCAAGTTCGTCTTTGCAGGAGTGTGGAGTGTACTGTGACACCTCCCTCCCCCCCCCATGTTATTCGCGCTTCGGTGAAATCGAGACGAATTCGCGGTAACTTTCGTAAACAACTTTCGCCTCGAGGCGAACTAAACTCTCTAGCCCAAAGTCTCGATGATTTACAAATTTCTTGTAAAGGACTCTGTGATCTCGACTGAGAATTGTATCCTGGCCAGAGAGCATCCTTACAAGTGGCGCCCGAGCAGGGACATTGAGGCTAGTTAGAGAAAAACGAAGCGGCCTAAAGAACCGCTATTTCGAGAAATTACCGCGAAGAGTCATTCGTCGACCCAAATCGTGATAACGAACTTTTGTCAAACGGGAAGTGTGCTGACAGTGCTAATAAACGCGAGTGGATCGTCCCTATCCCGAAGAAGAAGAAGAAGAAGTAAGAAAATACGAACCTAGAGGAAGAAGGAGAATCCCCCCTGGAACGAACCATGTTTGACCCGAAGGAATCCGACGGTGAGTACGAGGAAGCCGATCTAGTTAAGAATCCAGGCGTGGGTGTACGATGGATATACGCTCGGCGTAAGGACGAACTCGCTGGGCTCGCACGTGAGTTCGGATTCAACGCCGATGGGACTGTGGCCGAGACCCAGAAGGAGTTCGCTACACTGGTGAACACAGGGTTGCTTCCTAAGTCGACGTGGAAAAGGCTCGCACAGTTGCAAGAGCTGTACACTTCGAGGGCCCCGAGTCCAAACCCGAAGGTGGTTCTGTCGGAGCCGACGGTAGAGGCCGAGGCAGCTCAAACCGATCAAGTCCGGATCCCGGCGATCGTCGGAGCCTCAGTGTATGGGAGGTCAACTAGTCATCGAGGAGTACACCCAGGGTTTCGCAGGATGTATTAGCCACCCCACGTAACCCGTACATTCAGAACGATCGGTCGGGACTGGATTTCCCAGCTATCAACCCCCCTTCACGGCTTTTACTCCCGGAAAGAATGCAGAAATGGAATTTAAGATTCGACGGCAGCTCAGATCCGTTGACCCTGATCGCCGAGCTCGAGGAAATATAAAGATGGAAGAAGTGATCATCTTGTCCGACAGCTCGAATGACGCCACTAGCCCTTATCGGGAGTCGAGCGGCGACGAGTGGACCATGGCGGACGACGAGGAACACTTCGCTACCGAAGGGGAGGGTTCGAACCCACCCGAGAGTCCTGACGACCGTGAATCGGAACCCCGTTTCACCAGGTTACGCCAGGGCATGTGGAGTCCAGGGACGGGTGAATCCCGGAGATTCTGCCCCTCGACGTCGAACCCCCCACCGAATTGCTACGTCGAAGATGACCCCGAGGACGTTAGCGAGAGCGACGGGTACGAAGGGTCGTCTGACCTCGCCGACGAGCACTGGCCAGGAGAGGCAAGAGACGGTGGGTACGACTACCGCAAGGAGTACCGGCCCTATCAACCGGGGTATTACGTGCCAGCAGGAGGAGAAGGCGAATACCGACCAGATGAGCCGGCGTACTTCAGACCATACGACCAGGACAGCGATCGCTATCCGAAGGTCTCACGTCATTACGACCCCCGAGGGTCGAGGACTTCAGCCGAGGACGAGGAGCCATGGTCACGACGCGACCCTCGAGCTGGTCACCCTCGTTATGCCCGAAGCAAGCCGAACCTGCCCTTCGAGCACGAGTGCTATCGCACGGTCGAGCACGAAGTCGACAGGTGGGATGGACACGTAACATTCAGGCGTATCGAGACCCAGACCATTACCCTCAAGGTTCCTGGAGTCCGAGCCGAGGATCCCTACGTGGAGGAGCCTCCCCCCCCCCCCACCCTCTGCAGGAAGGGTGGACAAGAACTCCGTCTGGCAATGGGACCCCAAGATACGCCCGATTCTCCCTCGAGGGCCACCAGAGATGTCCACCGCGACAACCCAGACATCTCCGAGGGTTCACCAGGCACGAGCGGGGGCTAGCCTGACGTGTGGCACCCAGACTTCCCCGAAGGCCAGTAGACCCCGCCTCGAAGAGGACTGTTCGCGAGATGGTCCCAACGTGGGATTAGCAGACATGGCTTCACCGGAGAGCACCGACCGCGCGTACGAGAACCCGGTATCGGAAGTCCAGCACTTCGGCTATGCGGCTGAATACGAGTCCATCTCGGACAGCGAAGATGGCGGAGAAGACCGACCCCTCTTCTGTCGGAGATTCGCGGAGACGACGACTTCACCCCTCGTGAATGTGGGGACCTCGAGCGGATGCGATGTCGCCCTGCTGCAGCAGGAATCCCCAAGACGACTAGGAGGGGATACGTCGGCTAATTTGAGTCCGCCCCTCGTATGTGCGGCCCCAGACCAACCCCTGGCCGAGTGGGAGGACAGAGTCCTCGACGAGGTATTGACAGAGTTGCAGCAGACTGGATGGACTGGAACCTCCATACAGGGAGCAGAGATGCCAACGAGCCCGGAGCGTGACACACAACCGGACGTCACGCCTGAACCCCAATCTGTCGACGCTTGTCCAATACCGGCAGATTGGATCGGAGCCGACGGGCTGCAGACGTTGCCCTACGCAGTGATCCAGCAGATCAGAGAGAGAGTGGCCAGGAAGCCAGGACGCGGGCGCCGTGTCCGTTTTGCGGTGGACGACAGGAGCACCCGCTACTCGGTGACAATCCGGGGTGACGGCCAGCTCTTTATCCGGTCCCGGCAAGAAAGGGGGGGGTGTAACGATCTGCCCTGAAGGGCAAACCGTCACAACAAGATTTAGTCGTAGTTCGTTAGTTTATAAGGAAAATGTATATAGCTGTAAGTTGCAGGCAATATAATGAAGTTCCTTAGTATAAGTTTAAAGGACACGAAGTCCGCATATATTAAAATGAGTTTTAGTTCAACATACGATCCGATAGCCAATGTAATTTTGAATCTCGAACCGTCGAAAGATCGCCAAAGCGCCACCTCCGATAGGCAATTAGCTTAAGTCGGTAGGAAACCGCACTTAAGATAATTGAGCTCCAAACCCACGGAAAATACTGGAAATCCAGCAAGAAACCAGATCGTCGAGGTTTAAATACCAAATCCACCTGGAGGAAAATACCAGATTTCCCGATAGGCCGTGGTGGGACCAGATCATTGGGATCCAAGTTCCAAACCCTCCCCGACGAAATACTAGAAACCAGTGTGGTTTGGCTTACGACGAGATCTGCGTAAGTAGAGGCCCGAACCGATTTCCGCTGGAACGCTACGGAGTGGGACCAGACAAGTTCCAAACTACGTAAGAGGGACAGGAAAATACTGGAAAAAGGGAAATAAAATCCCAGAAACCTGGAGGGACTAAAAAAGGACCGGGAGGAAGCGGAAACGAGGAGGTGACCGTACGAGATTGTCAGCGGTCTGTTCTCTCGAGGTCTTCGAACGCGACGGTCGGGTCACGGTAGTGCGAGGAAATTAAGAAGTGAATTTAAGGAAAAACACGAGGAAATATAAAGGTCAGTGTGGTACAATGGGTGGATGGAGCAGTGGATACAATAAATAACAATATAAAACGAGGTCAAGGCCAAGCTAACCCGACATATTGAGTGCATAAAAGTCGAACAGGTAGTCTTTTCCTAATAAAAAAAAATATAATAAAAGTGAAATACAAGTGTTTTCCTTTCTTCGAGATAACCCGATCGTGTCCGTGTGATTCGACCCGACTAGTGCCTGATAGTCGTGTCGAAGTGTGAATATCTGTGTCTTCCTATTCCTCGTAGTGGAGTGGTAGAACCCTCCGTAGCCCTCCTGAATCCTCGTAAGGGAATGGTTTTATCCTTCCCGAACATTGTATCCCCGTGGCCGAGCGGTAAAGCCCTCGGAACTCCCCGAATCCTCGTAGGGGAATGGTTTTATCCTTCCCGAACATTGTTATCCCTGTAGCCGAGCGGTAAAGCCCTCGGATTTCCCCGAATCCTCGTAGGGGAAAGGTTTAATCCTTCCCGAGCATTACTATCCCTGTAGCCGAGTGGTAAAGTCCCTCGGAATACCCTGAATCCTCGTAGGGGAAAGGTTTTATCCTTCCCGAGCATCATTATCCCTGTAGCCGAGCGGTAAAGCCCTCGAGATTCCCTGAATCCTCGGAGAGGAAAGGGTTTATCCTTCCCGAGTATTAGTATCCTTGCAGTCGAGTGGTAAAGCCCTCGGCATTCCTTTGTCTCCCTGTAGGAGGATAGTTATGTCCTTCTTGACTGTGCTCGAGTGGTAGAACCCTCGACATTGATCTATATCCTGGGTGGGTAACGGTAGTATCCTTCCCGTCGTTCCGTCTGACCGTAGGGGTGGTAGAACCCTCCCACCATTATCCTGGGGTGCATTGTCCCCCCGTTTTAGTCCAGTCAGAAGGATATCCGGCTGCGGCCTCGCCCGAAGGTCCAGCCCGTGGGATTTTCCGCCCCAAGTTCGTCTTTTGCAGGAGTGTGGAGTGTACTGTGACACCTCCCTCCCCCCCCATGTTATTCGCGCTTCGGTGAAATCGAGACGAATTCGCGGTAACTTTCGTAAACAACTTTCGCCTCGAGGCGAACTAAACTCTCTAGCCCAAAGTCTCGATGATTTACAAATTTCTTGTAAAGGACTCTGTGATCTCGACTGAGAATTGTATCCTGGCCAGAGAGCATCCTTACACTTCTATGTTTATCATCCGATTTTACTCAAATTTTCAGAACACGTCTACGATTGCCTACTTATTAAGACTATCTACTCACTTTACTCCTAAAATCACGTATATGGCTTATATACCGTTTTTTATAGTTTTCGGGGGCGAAAGTGGGCGTGGCCAAATTTTAAAACAAACTTGATCTGCGTGCAACAGATTCCGATGTTGTCACCAAATTTGGTAGCTCTAGCTCTTATAGTCTCTGAGATCTGTTGTTTCACACGGACAGACAGACGGACAGACGGACAGACGGACAGACGGACATGGCTAGATCGACTCGGCTAGTGACGCTGATCAAGAATATATATACTTTATAGGGTCGGAGGTTTCTCCTTCTGCCTGTTACATACATTCTCGTTTGGCACTAACTTATAATACCCTTGTACCCTATGGGTACCGGGTATAACAAGTGGAAAAGCTACAGTCGAGTGTGACCGACTGTAAGATACCCGGTACCCAAAGAATTGTGGGTGAAATTAAACAGCACTTGAACATGGAAAAAAGGAAATATTGACAAATAGAGACAAATATTGCTAGAAACATGTTGAGCAACACTCAAAAGAGACAAATGTTGCTAGGAACATGTTGGGCAACTCTCAAAAGCGACAAATGTTGCTAGGAACATGATGAGCAACACCCAACAAATACAAATATTGCTAGGAACATGTTGAGCAACACGCACGTGCGCGCTCTCTCTCTCTCAGAAACTTTATTGTTTAATAACTTCTATGTTTATCATCCGATTTTACTTAAATTTTCAGAACACGTCCACGATTGCCTACTTATTAAGCCTATCTATTTACTTTACGCCGAAAATCACGCATATGGTTATATACCGTTTTTTGTTTTTCGGGGCGGAAGTGGGCGTGGCCAAATTTTAAAACAAACTTGATCTGCGTGCAACAGATTCCAATGTTGTCACCAAATTTGGTAACTCTAGCTCTTATAGTCTCTGAGATCTGTTGTTTCACACGGACAGACAGACGGACAGACGGACATGGCTAGATCGAAAAAGAATTACCTTAAAATAGCGCTGCTAGAGAAATGGGCTAAAAAATATTATATGACGGGTAAAAGAAAGTAATAGGTTCCATTATAACTATTATTATTAGGTGCGTTGCACGAAATAAGCTGTGAGCCACTGTATATGTATAAGAAAAGCCGACACAGATGAACGATGCTAAAATATGTTTGAGTAAAGAAGTTCGCCCAAGATCTTATAAATTTGACTTATCCATTTGGCTACACTACTTACTATTTACATATATCATATAAACTAGAGGTCCAAATAAGGCAAGTAACAGATGTAGAGAAGAAGATTAAGGTCGATTCTTTTTATTTTTCGTAAACTTCAATGGTTACTTAAGAGAGCTTGTAGAGCTGACAAAAGTGTTTGGGAGTTATTAAGCCAAAAAAGTGTCAATTCTAGCAGTGTTTGACCGCGATTATCTCAAAATTGGTACGTGATGGATACTTTTCATTTTCGGATTAGCAATGTACCGATAACGACCTTTCAGAATCAATATCGTTTTTCGCCGGTTTTTTTTTTGTCGACCAGTGTTATCAGCATCATAATTTAAATAAAAGGTTAAATTACGTTTAAGCAATCTCCAACTTTAGACGACCGAAATGATTTGTAGTCGGTGCACTGCTATGTCAGGGTCCAGTAGGACCATGTTACGTATACTCTCCATTTGTGCACCAGTCTTCTGTTTATTTTCCGTATTCCGTATACTAGATAAGAAAATATCGTTCTATTAAAAATTCGGGCTAAAATTGGATAGCTCACCTTTCCATAAGAAGGCGAATCGTGCTGCGCTTCAGGACAAAGAGGACAAAAATAATGATGCCAGTGCAAAAATTACAGTAATAACTTATTGTGAAGAGACGTTTCCAGAAAAAACTGTAAGAAATTATATACACAGTGGACTGTAGGTCCATGACGATAAAGAGCCGTAAATACGTATGTACATACCTGGGATCAAGTAATGATAAACCAACTATGTCAATAAATTTAAAGTAGTGTATATTTAAATTTTCTTACATCTCCATTCTCGAGCTCCGATTTCTTGCCGATTCGTTCTGGTCTGAGAAGTGCTTTAGTAAAAGTTTTACCTTTACAATACTACGGGTCGTCAATATAAAAAAGGCTGTGCTCAATGTAATTAGTATTGTAATTGGGCCGTTAACGTATGCAATATCAGTTAATCTTTCTGGGAATAGGAGACATTACTTTTTGGATAACTTGTGAATGGGAGGGCTTCAATTAAAACCTACCTCCTTTTAGGTCGCAACGATCCCAGCCAATTCCAGGTATCCACTTTACTTTGTTGGGCTCGGCTTCCCAAATCTGATCAATCAGGAATATCAGTCCCGTCATGCCAGCCGCCGTTCCCCATGTAAAAATGCTGTAGGCCTGGAAGCTATATTGAGATTCAGCTCGGTTAACTGAAGTAAAGTCTTTCCACATCTGATAGCTCATGACCATGATCCAAATATATCTGGCCATCAAAAAGTAATAGTGCCAGTAAGCTGGAAAAATCAGTGAGAGATGACACTTATCAAGGGACTAAAATATATCCTTTTAATAACTTACCGTAAAATGCACAGAATTGAAGAGGTATTCGCCAGATAATCAGCCACCAGTGAAGTTGAACCATCAACTTAGTAATCATGAAACAAATGAAACACTTGCCGTGCAGGTTCCTAAGCTTTTTACGTAGAGGTATACTGCGATCGTGAAAATCAAGAATACATCTGAAAGCCAAAAAACTGCAGGAAGAATTTAAAAAGCAATTGGTATTTAGCTGGAATAATAGTAACTAGTCTTACGCTCAGTTGTTTCTGGACGCGGTAAGACTGGACGGTCATAATAAGGGGGGTTATGGATAGCAACAACAAGAGACTCTGTGTTGCCTGATCTAAACTGATTCGGATCGAGGCAGTCATATCCCCGGAAGGGTATCGTCGTCCCCTTGTCGCCTTTTACTTCATGTCCGTCCTTATATAGTAAGCTCAAATTAAATTGGGAAAAAAATGTCGGAGGGAACGACGAACCTTTCCATATACTGAGCGCCAAATTGCATAGGGACGTATTAGATCTCTCAGTACTATTAAATCGCTTGGCAAGGTGCTTCGCACCACGGATCCGTTGAGGAGTGTCACGTTAAGATAGGTTTTGATCTTATCCAGCTCTTCTATCAGGCCATCGGCGCATTCGCCATTAGCCTGCATGTGCTTGAAGCGACAGCAGAACCTCAGGCAGGGCTTTAACTTGCAGACACATCCCCTTACGTGGCCTTTTACATTTTTCAGTATTCCTAGCTCCGTTTGTATGAAGTCGTATTTTCCGGTCAAGCTGAGAGGAACTAAAAGGCCCTGGTATATGTATGAACCATTGCGAAGCTTTTGACTTGACGAGATATTCACAGTTTCTGAGAAGTCCGGGAATATTTGCCCTTGCTGTTTTCAGGATAAAAATCACAAGAAGCGCTCCAATGCATATAAATTTAAGCTGCATTATGGCTACGAAGTCAACCGGCAGAAACCTATTCTTGACTCAAAGTGCTTGATGCGAGAGCTTATATAGCTTCTTTTTTAAGCGTCTTTTGGCAAATTTCAATATATTTCCCCCGTATTCTCTTGGGGCCTATAATTTATGCAGCTGATTAGAAAACTATATTTAATATTCCCCTGGTTCCGCAGATTAGTTCAACTTCATTTGCAATAGCATTTGGTTTTTAATAATGTTGAGAAGCATGCTCAAAAATAATGATTCAGACATAATAATAACCCCAATTGTCCCCTGAGTAAAACCCTTTAAAGCGTATATTGTTTTCTCGTTTATTATTTATTTCTCCCCGGGGCTTTTTCCATTTCGGGAATTACTTGGGGGTACATATACACAAGTAAACCGTGAAATAATTCCAAGCAAAATGAACGTTCACACGATTTCGTTTTGGGGGGGAGACATGTACATACTAGGGGTCCCGTAAACAATGTTCTACGCTTCCGATACCTACGAATAATATGTTACAACTAAGGGCGTCTCTGTGGCAGATCATTTGAGTTCACAAATGGATTGGGTGGGGCTGAGTTTTGGATCTGGATCTGCGTCGTCTTGGTTGAGCCGTCTAATAAAACCATCTATATATATATATATGTAATCGTAGGGGTGCATTTATTTATCTTGTGTTCGATTGTTATATTGTATCGATTTATTTATCTTGTATCGCGTGCGATATCTTAGTAAACTTGATTGAATTTCTGTATTGTATTTACGGTTTCTTAAGATTTTGCTTAACTCTTATGGGGTATACTTTCTGTTTCTGTTTCCGTTGCGATATTGAAGTGCTTGCCTATATGACATTCTCGAACAAAAGGAGACAAAACCAGGAAAGTGTAACTCGTTCGCTATGCTCTATATCTGGCCAACACAGCCGGGATTCCCCATTAAATTGCAATCAATGGGGAGGTAGTCCTCGGCCCGGTTGGGTTGCTGATCTTAGGTCTCTAAAATTTATAACAATTAATTCTTGGAAAGTTTGAAGAAACATCAATGTTCCGAACCCAAAGCGTTATAACTAAAGAACGAGAGGTCTCCCATTGAATATTATTGTTTAATATTCAAGTAGAAAGGCCAAAGTTCTTTTTAGGCTGAGTACCCGCTCTGGGCAACGTAAGGTTTGGGAGTTATTAAGCCTTGAAAAGTGCCGATTCAAGCAATGCATGATACTTTGACCGCGATTTTCTCAAAATTGGTGGGTGATGGAAACTTTTCAGTTTCGGACTAGTAATGTACCGGTTTAGATCTATCAGAATCAATAGCTTTTATTCGCCGGTATAAAAAAAGGTCGATTTTTGTCGACCTGTGTTATTAGCCCTTACAATTGGCTTCTGGTGTTCAAGAATCCCTCTCCCCAGACTGAAAACTTCCTTATGAAACCCCTCCATCACTCGCCATCTCAAACTTAGCCTAATAGTTCTATTACTTGATGCGTCCGCTTTTCGATTTCTGCTTTATTTGGTTTCACATGCTTTGCATTTCGGTTGCTCAAAACGTGTCTGAATGTGAGTGTATATGGTGTGGTGCCGGATTCCAGGATCCACAGCTTGTCCAGGTCGGTCTGCTCCCTGTCGGCTAAACTGATCGGTGACATTTCCACACTGTCCAGCTCTTCTCCTCGCTGCAGCTGCTGCCGGAGGCATAGTCCATGTCCATCACGAAGATCCTCGAGAAGCTGGAGGTCACGCTCATCATTTGTTGGCTGGGAGCTGCGCCGGCTGCTCTCGTACTTGTAGTCCCGCAACGAGCGGGGCGAGATCCTCGGCGACGGATTCTTCTCCATCAGCAAATTATTGCTCTTGGCTATCCCGTTCTTTCGGTAGAACTTGCTGTCCCGCCAGGGGGTCTGCCGGACGGATCGGCAGGGCGGCGTCTAGCTGGTGGGCGTGGCCGTGGATGAGTCCTGGCCCTTGCTGATGCGAAAGCAGGCGTGGGTGAGCTTTTTGTACTTCTCACTCTGCATGTTCACGCGATTGTCCAAGTGGATGCGATCCGACATCGGTAGGAAGGCGTTGTCGATTTGGCGCTCCTCCTCCAAGGAGCGGAAGGCCAATCGGTTCACGTGCTTTAGGTGCTGCTTGTCGGAGGTTCGCTTCGGGAACATGTCCTCGAAGGCGCTTACCTGGAAGGGAAACTAATTAAGCTTTCTTTGACAGACTAAGGTAATATACAGTTTTTACATTTTACTCTTAAGAAACTATAAATAAATACATACATAATAGCATTAAATTACTTTTTAAGTAATTTTTAAAATAGTTTATTATATGATTTATTTATACATATTGCTGAAACGCCAATTTTAATTAAATTCGACCAGTGCTATTATTATAACGAAATCAACTGTGCGTATACGTTATATGTATCCCAGTGAAAAAGGTTGAACACTTTGATGACATACGGTGGAAAACTTTGCTCTGAACATGGAGGAAGAGCAGTGCAAAGGTTGAAAGCTTGGACGAAAATCAAAAAGCAGTTTAAGTGCACTGCTTCGATTTGTAATCCGTGTTTTCAACCCCGCACTGCTTGTCAAATTTCGAACCATGTTGAGCTTTTAAGCTGCTTGCTAGCGAAGTTTAACATTTCTCCAAAACTTTTACTTACTAAACAAACTTTTTTTTTTTAAACCAAAATAAAACTATATTTTTCCGGTTTATAAATTTATATTTACATTAAATAAAGCTGACAAGCCCGCTTGCGGCCTTCTCTAGTGTCTGACAAAAATTCCGCCCTAAAATAACTATAAAAGAGGAATATAAATGCAAACGAATATTGATATGCCACAATATCCCTCTTAAACTAGGTTTTTAGCGGCTCGCTAAGCACTCTGATCAATTTTAAAATAGCGCAATATTCCATTTATTGATAAAGTTAAAAACAATAACAAGGATATTTTCAATTTTTTTAATTTTGAAAAATGTTTGTTTTTAATATTTTGTTTAATGTAATTAGTGAGCAAGAGTTGCCCGGGACCATATGTAATCCTTAACCACAGTTTCTTTTGTTTAATAATGTATTTGTTAATATGTTTTCCTTTTGTGTATTAGTGAGTTTATTTACTTATTTAAAATCAGACAGTCTGATGTTGTGATTCACTACAAGGTGGAAATTACTTTAAATATTTTGAAGAACATAAAAAAATATAAATACAAGTAATAAAAATTGTACTCGTACTATTTAATAAATATGTATATGTAAGTATGCATAAATTTATTTACTAATAGTAATTTTAGCCAACTCGAGGTCCATAGTCAATCTTCATATACAGAAATCAGATTTGTTGTCTATCAATTGCCAGATACACGTATCTCTTTTGTCAGAAAATCGGTGCTCCCTTTTTCACTTTCACAAGACTTTTTCGTTTTCAAAAACGGGCAAGTTTGTCTTGTCGAAATGAAAAGTAAATGCCTTTTTCTACATCAAATCGGTTCTTAATTGTAAAAGGAAAAAAATAGTTGACTTGTTGGTCTATTGATGTTTGTTTCACACCATCAGTGGATCAATCTAGTTCGTAATTACTTTTTAAAGAATTATTTTCTGACCCCACCTCGAATTCGCAAACAAAATATTTGCCGTCGGCAACGACAACTTTCGTTTTGGTTGCCAGTGCTGCCGTACTGTTGGTGGAACCAAACAATCTGGTCGAAATGCTTGTAAAATTAAAAGTAGGGCATTAATTATGTTCAAAGAAGATAAGAAAGGTTTTAATAAATAAAACAGTTTAATTTTATTGTTTAAATGGTACTTTTACCATTTAAAAAAGGTATAAAATTTCCTGTTTAAAGAGTGGCAGCGCTCTTGGACAGATAAATAAACAATTTCTGCATTTATTTGGGTTTAAAACAAACAATTAAAAACAGTAAAGGCATTAATAAACATTCTGTTTACTTCTCAAAACGTCCAAGTCAACTGTTTGAGCAATAAAAATAATTAAATATTTCGATAACAAAACGATGACAAAAAGTTTGTGAAAACCGGAGCACCAAAAAACGAAAACGTACGATTTTGGTCTAAAACGAAAACGAAAAAAAAAGTGAAAACCGGAGCCTGCCTGATAACTAAATTGATATAATTACATTTAGCAGTTGAGAAGCTCTGGCGAGAAGAATCTAAAAAGGATACCATCCAGCGAAGGCTAATTGATTCATTTACACAAGCAGAAGTGGGTTTTCTAATTTTCTGCATTATGTTATTCTAAATTTATGTATATTTATTTTGTAAAATTTGCTAGCAAAAAAACATTGGTATCAAGAGATCGAATCTAGATGCTAATGTATTGATATACTTCAAAAGCTTAACTAAACGTCTAATGGAATTTTCGATAAGAATTTTGAAAATTTGTATACGTAATCCTTTGAAATCGGGCTTACTAATTTTAAAAGTATAATGGGTACTTCCGGTGGTAAGTTTCTCAACTGACAAAAAAAATATTAATGTAACAATAAATTCGGGTCTAGCGTTCTGCATCGGCCACCTGCTGCTCGTTCTCCACTTATAGCCGGCTAATTATTAACGCTCGGCTCCCACCCGATGGCAGTCACTTAAAGCAAGCTCTCCGGAGGCGCGGCGGCTAATTAAAACAGCAGTTAAATTAGCGAAGTAAAGCGGGGCGAGTAATTGACAAATTGTCAGCCAGTCAAGTGCAAGGCAAACCGAATCGAATCGAAACCCGACGCATCGATCAGCTGCGACAGAAAACACTTTGCCTGTCGTCTCCCGGCTGCTTGGGCTTGCCTGGGCCATCTGGCGGAGCTGACCAGTTCAGTTCCTCTGCCCGGCAATCTGCGCCGTAAAATGCCGTTAAATGGACATGCAGCGCGAGCCAGAGCCTGGCCAAAGCCAGATCCTCAGCTGCAGTCGCAGTCGCATCCAACGAGTTTTCCGAAAGAGATGCTTCCTGTTTGATAAATTTGAAAATCAATTGGAAATGCCCGAAAGACCGACGCATCTTGGCCAGAGACAGACGCACATAGCGAGAGATTCGCGGAAAGCAGCTGGAAGCTGTTCCGAGTAGCGGAGATGCCGCCCCAGGGACTGGGAACGGTGACTGCGAGCAGTCACCGGTCCAGTGGGCTTAGGGGATATGTTTTAGGGTCTCATGGGAGCGAAAAAACTTGTATTTTTGACAAGGTTTTTATTAGCAATTTCGATGTAAGTCACAAGCCGAATAATTCGCAAAATAATTTAGTTATATTTGACAAGTAACAAATTTCTAAAAGTAAGCATTGTTTCCAGGTGATAAACTTGCGAATTATGTGGATTGATATGGTCAAGGCACTCGGCTACAGAAACTCACTAATATTTATCCGCCGATCCTCTAGCTTCACTAATTTGGTTTTAAAATCGAAAATATAATGACAAAATTATTCTCAACTATAATTCTTAAAGTGACTTATCGGCATCTCTGGCACTGGCCATAACCTAGAATATTTAAGTTTTTATTGATATTTTCTAGCCATCTACTTGCGGCGGCTGGATCATCTGCCGAGGCCGAGACCAATGCCCAGTGCCTGAGCCCGCGCCCCGCTCCAATCGATGCAAATAAATCACTATGGAAAATGCAGTCGTTGAAAAAAACCGACGCGTAAGTGCCGCCAAATAAATTTCGCAATTTATTTATTGCTGAGTCGGCGCTGGCTGCCGTTCGAAGGGGACGCCGACTCCCCTCCGTTGCCGGTCAGGTTTTTGGCTATCGGCACGGCACAACGGGCGAGTTACGGAAAAGAAGTATTTTATTTCATTGCCAGCAAATTGGCAATAAGTGAAATTTGTTGGCCCCGCTCGGCAGGTGTGTGCGCCGCCATTTTTTTCGGATCAATTCGCACGCAGATTCCCTTACCTTGCCAGAGAAATTGGGTTACCAATGCCATCGACCAATTCCGGGGCGTGTCCGGGCCTTTTGGCAGCTCCTAAAGACTCACTTAATACATCATCGGCCGTTTTAATTTGCTGATAATGCACCTGCTTAACTCCCTGCGCTGCTGCGGCTCTGACCCATTTCCCAATTGTTAACATTCACTTTTGGGCCCGAAATTTATGGTTATGGCTGCGTGATTTCTGCATAAATAAATCAGGCGCAGCGGAGTCGAGAGCCGAACCGAGCCGAGCCGGTCAGAGTGCAAATGAATTAGCATTTGTATTCACATGATTCCCATACGCATCATTAGCCTAAAAGGCGGCATCAAGTGTAATTTAACCGTTAACAAAGGCCCATTGTGGGTTAACAACCCATTGTGAGTGCGGTGTGTGGAAAGCCTTTTACCAGCCTTTTGCCCGAAGAGCAGCAGCCCGCGGAGAGAAAAGAATCCGCGCAGACGCAAATTGATTGAACGCGGCGCAGGAGTCGGAGAACCTGGCTAATGACCGCAAATTAACACTGGCCAAGGAGCCGCAAGACGAGTGTCATTAACAGAAGTGTTTGCCGGCGAAGCAACTTCAGGGGGAAGGATGGTCGAGTGGCAGCCACTCACTTTGGCGCGGGCTTTTAGCATATCTTCTAATAGATCGCCAACTTGGCATACTTAACTCACGGCCCGAGTGAGTGTTTTCCTTAACTTTTACTCCCCTGTTGACCGTGCTAAGTTGGGCCATAAATCGGCACTTAATGCCATCAGATCGCTGGCTACCGTTGTAGCGGGGGGTACTCATAATTTAAAGATCCTCTTTCAAATCGGTGTAGTGCAAAGTCAATACAAGACAGTTTCAAAAGCATTATTAATTAGACGAAGTATTTAGGAGGTAATAGGGGTGATGGGAACTTAAAGCTATCTCCTAAATCAAAACATACATTTTTGGGAAAACTGTGACTAAGCATTACAAAACTCATTTTCTAACTTTGGCTTATATTAAATATAAGTATTAATTTAATCTTAAAATCTTTCAAGTCTCTCTTAGGATATAATACGCGAATTTACCAAAATTGTTAGGAAAGTTACAGTCGAGAGTGCTTGACTATTAGCCATCGTCACTTTAACCTTACCTCGCTATAAGGTGTTGTTGTTTGATTAACAAAGAGTTCGATTTATCATATTTATCGGTTGGGATTATTTTTCCATTAAACGTAAACATATTGAACTGCACTCACTAGCTACCGCTAGGCTATCCCCTCCAACCAGCTGCTCGATTTGCGAGGTGAAAATCCAGCGAAAATACACAATTTTGTTGCAAATTGCTTATGTGTGGGCTTTGGTAGATTTTTTTGTTTGTATCTCTCTATTCCTATAATTACAGCAGGAATCGCATAGCAAGCTGCTGCAGCCACGCTGAAAATAAAACGAACCAAACGGGGGCGGTTGGGGAGTAACTGGGTCAGCTGTGTGGCATTATTGGCTTAGTGGATCAAACCGACAACGACTACGCAAAAGGCAATTTGAGTTGCAGAAGAAAACTAAATAAAACCAAAAGCGCGGTCCTCCACTGGCAGCATTTACTAGATCAATGTCTCGGCAACATCGGGAGCAAGTTCGGGCTGCGCTACCCACAAGACTTCTAAACAAATTGCAGAGGCTGCGCTGCGGCCTACTCGAGAGGCAAAATAAGGCAAAAAACCAAGAAAAAGCACAGAAGCGGACGGATGACTAGCATGAGGCCAATATATAATAATGGTTAAACGCCCAGGCTGCGGCACTGTTCCGCAGCAGCGTCTAATAACCGCAGCAACAGGAACAGCCAACAACCAGCAGCCCATTAAGCGAGGCTCCGGAGAATCCGCCGACTGGCAATGGCACAGCCATTTAAATGGGATTCGCCATCAATGAGGAAATCGAGTTAAATCTGCTGCTGATGTATGCCCATGTTGCTGCTGTTCCTGATCATGTTCAATTTTACAGCACCACCCAAACAAAAAATAAATCAGAGGCTAAATATTTGAGCGAGTATTCTATTCTTCGAGGATGGAAAATAAGTTAACTCATACATTTCGCTTAACTATATACAGTCTTTTGGTCTTACTTTATCCCTTTTAGCCATATTTGTTTAACTTTCTAAGTAAATTATATAAGTCTGTTTATAACAAGGAAGAAAGCTACAGTCAAGTGTGCTCGACTGTGAAGTACCCGGTACCAAAACAATTGTGCTTTACATTAAAAGGAAATTTTAATTAGCTTCCATGCAAAGCCTAGCTGTCTAAGCGCTGGGCAAACGTTTTTTATGCAAGAAAAGTCCGAGTTCAAGTCTCGCAATATCCAAGAACTTTTTTTAATTCTATTTTTAGATTTTTATTTATTTTTTCTCTTTTTTATTCCATTAATACATTTTATATCAATTCTGTCAAAGTTGGGTTGTGAAAGCTAACTATTGTTATTTTTTGTAATTTCTTGCTTTCGCTCTTTTTGTTCTCAAGATCTGGCGCCATTTTTTGTGTCAACAGCCGATTTTTTTACACACACACTTGCTTGTGCATCTCTATTACAATAACCCAGTAAACCAGCCCAGTGGACCAGCTCGCCCAGCTCGCCAACGATGTCGCAAACGAGACATTAGCGAAACTCAAGCGGATGACGAGTATAGTTTTTGACTCGCAAATGATAAAAAAACGAATCACTGGCCGCTCAGTTTGTGACGCAAAAGTATCGTAAAAGGTTCGCAAAAGAGCAACACTTACAAGCAACACTCTATTAATATTAAAAGCGATTAAAAAAATTTTTTTTTCTGATATGTTTTTATTATTTTTTTAACAGACCTGTTAAATTTTATGAATTACTTTTGTTCCCTGCTCAAATTTTAACTTTTCTAACTGTCGAAAATGAAACTTTCACTGCCACAAACTGACCGACCAGTGATTTTGCAATGTTGTCACCAAATTTGGTAACTTTAGCTCTTATAGTCTCTGAGATCTGTATACCAACACGGACGGCTAAATGGCTAAATCGACTCGGCTGGTGATGCTGATCAAGAATATATATACTTAATGGGGTCGGAGATGTCTCCTTCTGCCTGTTACATACATTCTCGGTTGGCACTAACTTATCCCTCTAAGCCCCTAGCGTGCCTTAAGGCACGTATTATAAAATCTTTATTATCTAAAAAAAAAGAAAAGATTTTCAATAATTTGACCTATAGTTGTCAGTTGACAAATGACATATAGTTATTGTCAACTGACAAATATAATTCGAATAATTTTAAAGCTTCTCGGTTTTTAGATAATACAGATTATATACAAAATTCCTCGAGGCACCTTGGGGCTTAGAGGGTTATAATACCCTTGTACCCTATGGGTACCGGGTATACAAATAAACTTTTATTGTAATATTTAAATATATTCAAAATATATACATAGTGGTTTAATATGTTTAAAGTAGTCTTCCCTTTCTCTCCTCCTTATGAGGATCAAATCTCTTGTCTGCTAGGGTAGTGCCCAGAATAATAAGGAGTTTTGTGTAAAACGCACACATGTCGCAAGATTTATATGCATGCATTCGCGGTATTAGAAATTGTCTGAGCAAATGTTTTTGGCAAGCATGTTGCACATGTTGCTTCGCGAAGGCAAGGAGTCTCGTTTCTGCAGCAAGATCAATAAAGCCTGCCCGGCTACCGGCCTTGCCCTGGTCGGTTCCGCCTATTGCTGTTTGTTACCTGCCTGCATATTAATTTATGTTTCGACTCTTGCCTTGGCCCGAAGAATTTCCAAGACACACCCAGCCACAAATTGTGGCTTTGCTCTGGCTGCTTGCTGCTTTTTTTGGCCAATTTTCCCTGAGAGGCCTAAAATTCAATTAAAAATATTAAGGCTGAGCCTGGGCTACTGCTTATTAGACTTTTGGGACGTACTTTTCTCCATGGCATTTGAATTGGGGGTTCTCCCGGTCCTGCCTTGCCCTGGCCTCTGGCCAATGGGCCGGAGAACTTTTTTGATTAGCGATCCGAGATCGACCCCTGGGTCTTTATAACCAATGGTTTTCTCGACTGCTTTGGCTACCGCGAGTTCCGGCTGTGTGTTTAGGCGGAACTGTGAATTAGCGCTGCTCATAAAGAAATACAGTTATGGACCGGGAATTGATAGCCAGTGACGAACTGGTTGGAAGTTGTAAGTAAGTAGTTGGCCGATTATAGCTCATCCAGTCAAACTCGTAAAGTCAGAATAATTTAGAATAGCCATTAAATACCTTTTTGAATATTTAATTATTCAGTTTATAGTTTGACATTCGGTTTGATTACACTGGTCGACAGAAAATGCCGGCGAATAAAAGCCATTGATTCTGATAGATCTGAATCAGTACATTCGAGTCGAAACTGAAAGTCATTTTTGAGAAATCGCGGTCAGTAGCACTGCTTGAATCGGAACTTTTCAGGCTTAATAACTGCCAAACCTTACGCTGCCCAAAGCGGGTATTAAAGAGCTTTGACCTTTCTAATTCAATATTAAACAATAATATCAATGGGAGACCTCTCTTTCTTTAGTTTTACAAACTTAAATTTGTCACAAATTTTGCTATGTTGTAGCCCTGAAACTTAACAAATCTGGTGAGAGTCTTGGCTTTGGTTAGAAACATTGGTTTGGGATTATAATTTAGGCACACAAAACAAACGTTTTATGGGCCGACAACACATTCCCTGGACATTTATTATTATGATATTTACATACAAAGTTGAATTTATTCTTAAAATATTCAACTTAATAACAAATAATTCTTGGAAAGTTTGAAGAAACATCAATGTTCCGAACCCAAAGCAGTCTCTAACAAAAATGTTTGAAATATCAGGGCTACGACATAGCAAAAATTTGTAACAAATTTAAGTTTGTAAAATGCGTTATATCTAAAGAACGAGAGGTCTCGCATTGGTTATTCTTGTTAAATACTGAAGTAGAAAGGCCAAAGCTCTTTTTAAGCTGAATATTCGCTCAGGGCAACATAAGGTTTGGGAGTTATTAAGCCTTGAAAAGTGCCGATTCAAGCAGTGCATGATACTTTGACCACGATTTTCTCAAAATTGGTGGGTGATGGAAACTTTTCAGTTTCGGACTCACAATGTACCGGTTCAGATCTATCAGACTCAATGGCTTTTATTCGCCGGCAAAAAAAAAGGTCGATTTTTGTCGACCTGTGTTATTATTTATTATTTTCACTTTCCTGAGCTAGGACCGTCCGGGTCCAGACCTTGGAACTGTAGTCCCTATTTTCCTTCTCGCAACGCCGAAAGCAAGAGATTCGCGAGGATCTTGTCCACGTTAATTCCCTTGGGGCGTGCTCTGGTGCTTTATGTGGAACCATGGCAAGCACACACGCACCGTGCGCGCTCCGTTAGCCGGCAGGAACGAGGAACGGTCGACAAATTTATGACTTCACAGTCACAGTTACCTTCAGCCCCAAGAAGGGGGGGCTTTGAAATGGGCCCCAACTACCGCGCAATTTACGATCGGTTCATTTAGGTGGCCCATTGTCCGATGTCCCGATGTTTATGCAATGTTTTGTGATTGCATATCAGGCCAGCTGGGAATTTGTAGCGGCAACGCCTTCGCCTTTCATTGTGGGCGTTGGATGGCGCAATCTCCTTTTTACCTCCAGCACCAGCTCCTCCAGCTCCCAGGCCCCGGAGTGCCATCTCCATTTGCTCTCTCTTCGGGCCATCTTCTGGGATAAGCGCATCCTAGCCAAATATGTGCGAGCCAAAAACGTGAGCCGAACAAATTGTTACTGCCTTAAATAGTAAACAGATTTTTTCGTTCATTTCTGCCAGCGCCAAAAACGGGGCTTGCGTATTACGGCAGCCACAAGATTCTGCAGATGCTGCATTCGATTCTTCTCCGCCGATTCCCAGAGGGTTGAGCTGGGTCAATCCTCGGCCTAGGTCCCCAGGAGCATTTAAAAATCAATTTGGGCGCATTTATGTTTCACACGATTGCCCAGAAAGGAACATAGACAGAGCCAGGGCCGCAGGCAGAGCTACAGCCAGAAGAACCTCGTTTGATGATTATCTTGGTTTGTGTGACTTTCGGTTTTCAAGCTCGTGTACAATGCATGTCGCTGGTGTCTGCCTGTGCTTGTGCCTGGATAATGGATGGAAATGTGTGTCACCAGGTCTCTGGGCCTCTTCTCTTACCCAGCAGACCTCCACCGCCTCTGCCATTTCCATTTCCAGTTCGAAACAATTACCAATTGTTTATTCGTTCTTACAACTTGTTGTCGACTTCCTCAGTTGCCTGGCGGCCGCTGGTTTCCGCACCTTTTCGCCTGCTCGCCTCCTCGCCTCCGTAAATTCATCAACTGCCACACTATCTTGATCCAAACCTGGCGCACCGAAGCCTACACTGACGAAACGAAACTTTCCTTGGCATCTTTGACAGGTGGCACTCTATCTTGCCGACATTTAATTTCACTAATGACGATCGATGGTCGTACATGTTTATGAAAATGGAAAATCTAATGAAACTGAATTTCCAACAGCGCTTCACGGCAAATAGGTCAAGGCGAACGAAGTCCTTAAAGGGGCGAGTACAAGAAAACTTATCTGCTTGATTATGAACATTTAGCTAGCATTACATGCTATTTAGAAACAAAATATTATTTTAGTTTATCGTTTACATTTTACGGTTTAAAAAGAAATGGTTTCAAGCCTATGGCTGGCTTCCAATTAGCTCGGCAGTTGAATAAAATGTGGCACTGCCACACACATTTGGTGAGTGTCTGCCGAGGCATTTCAAGATCGCGGCCCTCGTAAATCGCCGAGGCCTGGAAACATTTCGAGCGACCAGCCCACAAAGCCTTCGCCATCCCATCCCCATCCCGATGCCAATCCGCAACAGGGATGCCTAGAAAAGTATGCCAGCAACGAGTGCCAGTAGTTATTGCGGCAACGGCTGCTGCTTCTGCTGAGGCTGCTGCTGCTGCACAGTAGTTGTCATCGTCAATTAGTTTAAAGGCAGTATAAATTTATGTTAACAGCCACCAAACATAATATCCCCTGAGAGCCAGAGCTGAAAGCAGGGCGAAAACGAAACGATGCTATTTTCCCTTTCCAACCTCAAAGCCAGCTACCGTTTCTGCAACTGTTGCAAGTTGCTGTTGCTGCCCCTGCTGCTGCCTCATCTTTGCTTTCTGCTAATGTTGCTGCTGTGGCATTGTTTCGGACCGCGCGATTTCGTGGCCGTTATAACAGGCCCAAAGAATCCGCATCCGAGTCCGAGTCTGAGGCGAACGTTATGCCTCAATGAAGTCAGAGCCCGAGCTGGCGCTGCCCGGGAGAAGAAGGCCAATTGGGTTGAGGCTGGGCCTTTGATGTTGTCGCAGTTTGTTAGAATCTGCTGCTGCAGCCACACCAAGACAGAAGTTGCTCATGGCACAGGCGCAGCAATATTTAATGTAATCGATCGTGATGGGTTTGTTCTAATTTGCGGTGATTTTCTTTTTGGCGCTTGTTAAGACCTCGGCAGCCACGATGGGTCCTTTGAAGTCTGCAAACGATTTAGTGTCGTATCTTTTATGGTATATCATAGCAATTTACGAGCGTGTTTAATTAGTTGGGTAAAAGGACGAAGAGTGCTAGAGTTAAAACTGAAGTTTGGTAAGTGGATAAGGTTTACCTTTTCTGATGAAATAATAGAAACAATATCAGCAGTGATAAGTCCAAATTGAAATACTAATGAAACTTAAAATCTAGTAGTTCTGTAAAATCCTAAGCTCAATATATGTTTACCTATTAAAAAGGGCTGTAATATCTTGTTATCTTGTATTAATTTTATGCTCCAAATGTAATCTAGTTTAATTGTATGTCATTTCAATTGGAAGAACCATATCCAGTACAGCATTTTAAGGTACCCATTCCTATTCTTCTTTCGTATCGCAGACTATTCAGAGCTCTGAGCTCATAATTCGAGTTGGAAAATGGTACGGAGAACTAGATGGTAATTGCAGGTGTGCAACATGGTAATGACGTCTCTCGCCAGCTGCCTGAAGTTAAGGGGAAGTGGATGCCCCAATTGGCGGATTATTGAAGGGGACGGGTGTACGACTTCCACCCGATCATGCTTATTACTGATGGACTTGTTTTCGTTATCGATGACCAGCTCATGCCCCGGAATCATCGATATGACCCAGATTCAAACCACAAATATGTGCATTACAGTCTGCACACCCATTGGCAAAAATAATAATATAATTCAGCTTATTAAAAAGATTTCAAATTACTTTATAAACTTGCAGATACTATTTGATTCAATTCATTACTTTGCAGTAGTAAGAAATAACAATGTCTTGAGTAATGGGAGTTGGCCATCTAATCTTATTAAAATTATAGCTGTAAGTCATTTTTAAATAGTTGCTTAGCTCACGATTTTAACTTTAAGGTAACGTTGAATACATTTCTAAAAAATTATAAACTTAATATCTTAAGTTTCAAGTTATTTAAGAAACAATCGTACAAATTATAAAAATTGGGGGAAAAATAATAGCACTACTGCAGCACATTTTTTTCGTGATAAAAAAGTTAGGTTATACTTGTTTTTTTCTTAATTTAGATTTTTTATTATGTATGTATGTATAATTCTCTATGAAAATTATTTAAGGTAGCCAATAAGAGCGAATTAATTAATATTGAAATATACATATTTTTAAGACCTTACATACATTATTCTGCATCAAAACTGATCTGAACTGGGGAATTACATTTATGTATTTGGTTATAATCAGACAAAATTTACTGTGTGTGTATGAATTAAGTTTATATAAGCTTTAGGTAAAATACGATAATATAGATATATTTTGTGAAAAAAAAAATATTAAAGGTTTCTTAATTTGGAAGATAGCTGCCTTGAAGTGCAAAGTACTGGAGACAGCTAAGCAAGTTATACTGTATAGCAATTTATACTTTCAAACTGGGCGATTCAAACATAGAATTTTTTTTTTTTGGTTTTTTACACATTTTTAATTATTAAAAATTAATTATAAAAGCTATATGTAATTACCTATGCATATGTACATACATACATATGTATAAAGATCAGTTTATTATTATCCAGCTGGCAGTCTCTTAGGTTCAGAGTAACTGAACAGGGACTAATCCTGTTCGGATCACCTGCTGTTGAGTTAACCCCATTTGATCCGGTGCCACTAATGTCGACTGACAATCGTCTGAATTAAGTAATTTTGATTCCGTCACGTCAATCGGCGGCCGACGCGAAGGCAACTGAGTAGATAATCAAATAAAAAGGGTTGTTAGCCAGGCTGGCAAAGCCGAAAGAAAATCGCCACCGGGATTGGGACTCTTTGTTGTCGTTGTCTTTGTCGTTGTCCCTACAGGGGTCAGGGACAGGCAGCGAAAGGAAAAGCCGGGACAAGAGCGACGAAAAACGGGGGAAAACCAAACAAATTGTATCGATGGTTTGCCAATGAAGTGAAAATCGTGATTCAAGAGTCAAACGGAGGCCTGTAATTTTCGCTAATTTTCACAACGTTTTCTTTTCTTTAGTCTTTTTTCTTTTTTTGTTTTGTTTGCCTTCGTCAACATTTTGTCGAATTGCTTCCCAAGTAGCAAAACAATTATGCGAATTAACGGGGAGCCGAGGGGAAGGGCAATCGAATCGAATCGCGCGATTCCAATTGGGGAAAAGTTCAAATATATTGCGACTCATTTAAAGTGACGTCACAATCGCAAACACACCAGAAAAGGCAAAAGGTCTAGAAGGAAAAAACGCATTACAGATACCACAGTTCTCGGGAAAAAGTCCATAACACAGCTGAGACGAGACGACGCATTCTGCATTTTAAAATAGTCAAAGGGTTTTTGTCGCACGTCCCCAAGGGAACGTTAGTTGACATATAAGGCAGCGGGCAGCGGACTGTGTGCCTTATGCCAGCTGCAGCTACAGCTACAGCTACTGTCCAGTTCATTCTCCTTGCCTTTTTTGTGGAAGCTATTCTGATGCGCCAGACTGCATGGAACCGAAGCAAGGTCCCCGATGTCTGAACGCGCTCATTTATTCAGACACTCTTTTTGCTCGCTGCAGCAGAAATTACTTGAAATGGCATGTAATGAGTCGAGAATCTTTATCTCGCAGTTGTGGATGCGCTTTTGCGTTCTGCTCGCGTCTTCGGTTTTCCAGGAAAGCTCGCGCCTGTTACGGCAAAAGCTTTATTTGCACTTGAGCATGGAAACACTGCCATAACAAAACGGATTTTTATCGCCCGTCTTTCAACCGGCTCGTTGGTCTAGGGGTATGATTTCCGCTTAGGGTGCGGGAGGTCCCGGGTTCAAATCCCGGACGAGCCCAAGTAAAAGCGTATCATTTTTTATTTTTTTTTTGTAATGTGTTTGATGTTTTTATTATTTTGTTTTCAATTCTGTTTTATTTTTTGGTGTTTGTTTTGACTAAACATTATATTTAGGAAAATGCGAGAAAAAGCTGGATGAGGAAAACACAAGGCGATTTTACAACAAAAAATTAATAATTTATAGTTTCATTTATTTTTAACCAATTTTTTTTAAATTCTTTTATTTTTAATTATAGATTTTTTTCTTTTATTCTTTTCTACTTTTATTTTAGTTTTATTATCTAAACATAAAAAATAAAAACATTACCATCTTGGGCTCGTCCGGGATTTGAACCCGGGACCTCCCGCACCCTAAGCGGAAATCATACCCCTAGACCAACGAGCCGATTGATCGAGCCATGAAAATAGCTATTGAAATTAAACTTCATCAGCATTTTGGTCAAAATATTTTAGAGTCGCTTGCACTTCCAATGTAAATCGTTGACGAAATGAAAATAACTGGTTAGTGGCTATTTTTAACACCAGAGCTTTCTCTTGGTGCAGTAAACGAAACGTGGCTGAGCTGCCTGTAGCTGATGTAGGCATTTGAACGGCCTGCTCGCAACCGGCTCGTTGGTCTAGGGGTATGATTTCCGCTTAGGGTGCGGGAGGTCCCGGGTTCAAATCCCGGACGAGCCCAAGTGAAACAATTTTTTTTTGTTTTTCAAATTATAAACATTGCTTAGATTTTTTATTTTTGTTGCACAAATAACGACTTACGGGTAAATAATATTAACATTTGTTGTTTTGCCCCTCTTATGAAGTAAGATTAAAATTGCATAAAATATTTGATTAATACCAATGATTAACAAAACAAAAAATATAATTGTTTCTCAGTTATATTTGCTTTATGTATATGCATTTACAGGTATGTGAGCAGAAAACAATTTCGATATACGTAATACAAACGAAAAAACTGAAACAAGCCAACCACTTAGATTTAAGTTGCTTGTTTCTTGCTTCGGAGAAGACCGACCTAAGAACTACGTAAACATAAATAAATGACACATTTTGTGGACATAGAGAATTAGGTAAACGTACAATAGAATAACATACGAAACAATGATACATAGAATAGATGATAAATACATAAATTTGGCCCAAAAATCTTGCTTGTTTTGCTGCGCAGTTGAAGCTGCTACAGCTGCTGCTGCTATCCTTGTGGTTGCTGTGCTTTGTTGGGGTTAGTTTTTCATTGCTCGACGTCCCTTCCAGTTAATCCTTGGAGGGGGGTGAACAGTCGTAGTTAGCCCAACTCCATCTTCATCTCCATCTGAAGCTCATCAGGTTTTCACCAACATCATCACCATTATGTATGCATGTTCGTCAACCAGCTTTGCGCTCGGTTAGAGAATAGTTGTTATTTGTTATTCATCATGATGCTGTGCCGCTTGATTTTGGTGATTGGTAATTAATATATTTTTAAATAATTATAATTATTTATTTATTTATTATTAGCACTAATTATTCTTTGGTTGTTCCACTGGTTTTGTTTGTTGTTTGCTTGCTCTTGGTTATTGCATTTAATTTGCTTTTCATTTTCGTTTCATGCTTCGACTTCGTTTTCGATTTGTTCATTGTGCTTTCTCATTTTGGAGTTGTTGTTGTTGCTGAATGTTAATAACGGCAGCCGTTCTAAACAATTCCTTGTGACTGGGTTTATTTGGATGGGTAGTTGGCGGCACTGTTGTTGTTAGTTCTGATGATGCTGGTGATGCCTGGTGAGCAGTGGATTTTCGCAAGCTTTTGCCAAAGGTGGAGCTGCCTTTCAAACCTGTAACGAGTCCCAAGGAAAAGGAAAAGAAAACACAGCCAAAAATTAGTTTGTCACGCATTTATCGTTTGCAGTTAGCAGTGGAAGCCAAACAAATGTTGGGTTAAGGCCAAAACAGATACGTGTGTTTACATCGAATCGAGGACAACACTAAGAGTGCCAGGAGGTGGGATGTACAGAAAGACAGAATCGGAGACAGAGACAGTCGTGATGATGTGTAGAATATATAGAGAGAGTGCGCTGCCCCAGGAGAAAAAGAGTGGATCGAAAATTGCTTTGCGTTTACCTTGGAAGCTCAAACGATTCTGATAGATGGCGAATATGTCGAAGGGCCTGTAGCATGGCTCGTAGCCAGCCTCGGGCCCATCGAGATCTCGGCCGGGACTCTGATCAGAAGCGTTTGCGGCAGACACGGGGGAACAGCTTAGCATATGGGAGGGTATCACGAAGAGACTTTGCTGCATTTTCACGGGTGGCGCTCGCGATGGCTCGACGGCGGGCTCTGTGTCTGTATCTGAATCGGGATCGGGATTCGACTCTGTGTCGCTTGAGGCCGCTGATGGGGCTGCTGCGGCTGTGGTTCTGGTTGCTGTTTTACCCATTATTTGAGGTGCAGGCTTGGGTGGTTGTTTGTAGTTGTAGTGTGTTGTGTGTTTTTTTGTTTTTCGTTTTTAGATAGTGTGGAAGATGGTAACAAAGTGGATTAGTTTGTTGTCTGCTGTTTGTAGTGATTAGTGTTAGTCACAATTTTTACAAATTCTTTGGTCTAGTGTTAGGAGAGGGGGGTGGAATGGGGCTGCATCAAGGGACCTTACCTCGCTATCCTCACAGTTATCGGCATCCTCTCTGGAGTCGCTTGTCAGGCCCTGCACAAAGTGAACGTCACTCGCCGGGTCATCGGAGGAGGCCAAGTGAGCACGAAATTGCTTATTTCTGCAGGAAGTATATAAATATAAAATATTCTATTCGACCTTATTAGGTTACCTTAGTTCCAGTTGCTGCATCTGCTGGAAGTGTCTCAGTTTGCTATTCGCCATGTGCAGTTTCTCTTCCAAGGCCGCATTCTCCACACACTTAATGGAGTACTTCTCAGAAAACGAGAGAATTTCCAGTCGAAGCTCTTCGAGATCCTCCCTGAATAGTTCATACAATTTCATAAGTTATGGGTATTATTAAATGCATTTCCTATATTATTTTTGCGACCCTGTTTAACGAGACTCTTACACCTTAATTCCGTTCTTATGAGCAAGAGTTCAGTTATTAAATTTTAGCCAACAGCAGAAGCGACTTTACTTACTCTTTCAGCTTGGCTCCATCGCCCAGCATGTGCTCGCCCCTCTGGACCTGGCGGAGGAACTCCTGCTTGAAACGTGCCACCTCCCGCTGCACCTCGCTCTGGTGCGCCTTACGCATGGCATCCAGAGCTGCCAAAGTGGCCTTTAAGTAGAGAAAAGAGGCAATCGCCAATTTGGTATAGGTTGAACGGCCTTTAACTGCGTGTTGGGTATCTAACCTGAGTTTCCTCGGCCAAGGCGGTTTCCTTCTCGGCCAGCAAGCGCTCGATCTCCAGCTTGTGTTTCTGTTCCAGGTCACAGGTAAGCCGCCGGTGCGATGTCTCCATTGCACTCAATCCCTTCTCGCAGAGAGTCTTAAAAGGAGAGGTACAAATTTAAAATTTTAAAGAATACTTTAGAAATATCCAAGAGAGAGTCGAACACATACTCTTAGCTGCTCGATTTCGGTCTGGTACCGCTTGCGAAAGCTCTGCTCGTCAGCGACGTTCGTGTGCTCGTTGTGATAGACTTCTCTCAGGCACTCCAGCTGCTTCCCATGCTCCCGCTCCAGCAGCTCCAGGCGCTTCTCCAGGCGTCGGCAGCGTTCCTGTTGCCTCCCCAGCTCCTCGCTAAGCTCCCGGCGCTGTTGTAGGAGCAGCTCCTGCTCATGCTCCTGACTGGCGCACTTCTCCAAGGCCTGGGCCAGGTCACTCTCCCGCTGCTCCAGCAGCTGCTCGCTCCGCTGCAGATCCGTCTCGGTTTGCTGCTGCAGGGCGGACAGCTTCTCTACCCGCTGCCGCAGATCGCAGCACTTGTGGCACGCATCCTGAAGGCAGGTGAGCTCCATTTGCTCGCTGACCATTACGCAGGTCTCCGCCAGAGCCCGTTCCAGCTGCCTGAGGCCATCCTTTCGGTCGTTCATGGGGGACACAGAGCGACGAGCCCGTTGGCCCGCCCGGATCTGCTGCAGTTGGGTGAGGCTCTGCTCCAGGCGCTCCTTGCTGCCCAGGAGCACGTGTTCCAGGCTGTGCAAGCGCTGCAGGAGGTGGGCATTCAGCGGTGACTGGCTGCTGGACTCGCTGCTGGAGGATTCTGGAGGTGTGCCCTCCTTCCTGTCCACCGTTTCCCTCTGCATCTCGCTCAGCTTCAGTTCCAGCTGCTCCTTCCCCTTCAAGGAGAGCGAGCGCCGCCGCTCTGACTTGGCCAGCTTCTGTTTGAGACCCCGCACCTGGCGCTCGGAGCTGCTGTACTTCAGGGTCAGATCCTGAATGCGGGCTGCCATCAACTGCAGCTGGGCTCCGTCCTCGAGCTGCCGCCTCTCCAGCTTTTGCTGTAAAGCGGCCTGAGCCAGCTCCAGGGCATCGTATTGGTTTTGCGACTGCTTGAGCTCCCGCTTCATAGCTCTGATCTCGTTGACCGCCTTTTCGAAGCGCGACCTCAACTCGTTGTACTCCTCGGCCAGCGAATCGCGTTGCAGGCAGTATGGATCTATGTCGGTGATGGTGGTCAGGTCGCTCAGCGAGTCCATGCGCTTGATTTTGTGACGCTGCAGGTTGCTTAGACCGCCGCCGCTGTTGTCCTGCGCCTTGAGCTCCCTCAGACGCTTGTACAGGCCCTCGTTCTCCTCGATGCCTTGTGCCAAGCGGTCCTCCAACTGCTTGATCTGGCACTGGCTCTCCGTCAGCTGCAGGCCCAGGTTGTGCATCAGGTCCGAGGCACTCTGCTTCGCCTGACTCAGCTCGCTGTTCAGCTGCTGCTGCTGCTCCTGCAGGCGGGCGGTCAGCTGCTGCTCGGTTCTTTGGAGGGTGGCCAGGAGCTCCGACATGCGGGCTTCCCGAAGAGAGGCTTCCGCGCGGAGAGTCTCGCACTGCTGCTTGAGCTCCCTGCTCTCGGATGGCAGCTCCTCGGGAACCACTAGCAGAGGCAGCTCGTCGCTGGCCACACTATCCACCGTGCTGCGCCGAGAGCTGGGCGGTGAGCTGCGACTCCTTTTGTGCAAGCTGGCCAGGCTGCGGTTTCGGAGGCAACTTCTTAATACGGGCGGCGAGGGGGACAGCGGGGATCCCCAGTCCAAGCTGTCTCTCCTTCCGCCCTCCGAGGCCGTTCTGTACTCTTCATCCGAAGAGAAATGTGGACCGACTGGGGTGCCGGGAGTTGCAGGACTGGACGCTGGCTGCTGCATCTGGGCCTTGATGAAGTCCTGTTCAATGTCCGTTGGCTGGGGCGGCGATTCCAGCAGAGGCAGTCCGGCGGCACTTCTCAGAACTGCCAGCCAGCTGTTCCTCGAGCTGGGCGACAAGCTGGCCAGGAGCAGCCGCTGTTTATCCCAGGTTGTCAGCTGGAAGGCGTGCTGCTTGCTCGCCGCCGGCTCGGCCAAGACGCTGGTCAGGCTATTGACGTCTAGGACGCCGTCGAGGACTCCTCGCTCCTCACACAAGGGATCGCGATAGTAGAAGAGAGCTGCTCCACTCAGGGTGAACCAGTGCTTTGACCACTCGCCCGTGCGATTGTCCTGCTTCATCAGCCAACCCTTCTTGGCATTCAGAGACTCCTCTGCGGTGCTCTTAGCAGAAGGTTTGCCCTGACCCGAAGAGGCCTTACCGCCCGACTTGCCCACTGATCGCAGCTCATCTGTCTTGGCCATGTAGTTGACGCATAGCTCGTCCAGATTGCATCCGCCATCGGGGTCGCCCCTCTCGTGTTGGTAGTGCTTCGGCGACTTCAGGTGCAGTTGCAGCCTGGCAGTGGGCTTCGTCTTATCCCCCTGCTCCATGACCGTGGGAATCTTCTTGACTATGGCCGAAACGATCGCAGGTGTGGAGTTGGCCGCCAGGGGCAAGGACTTTGGTCTTTCATTGGCCGCGCTCGGGGCTTTGTTACTGACTTTGTTGGCGACAACCTGAAAGTCCGTCTCGTCCCTGGACGACTGGTACTGGCTGTGGTGGTTGAAGTGGTGCTGGTTGTTCAGGGCATTGTTCACCGCCGTGGACCAGCGCTTGTTCTGCTGCTGGCTCAGGTTCGTAATTGTGTTGGCGATGTCCTTGATCGTCTTCTCATCGCGCCGAATGTCCTCTATCAGGAGACAGGTGGTGGGCTGTGACACTGAAATCAAAATAAAAGACATACCATATCATTAGTTTTTACTAATCACTCTCATCTTTCACTCTCAGAGGATTTTTTCAATTAATTATCAACATTAAAAAGCCCATCAAAAAACAAATAGATCGTTTGGACAGATATTTAGGCATTCCATTCTTACGGGTCGCCCAACCTGTGCTATATAAGCTATAAGCGTCTGCTACCCAAACAAAGCATATCAATGTCATTGACTGAAATTAACTTAGACAGAGGAATGAGACTCCTCCGCCCCCAACAATATTTATGCCCAGCATAGGGCCATAAAATGAGCCGAGAGAGCCAAGTTATGTGCGCGCAAATATAATAAAATTATTAAAACACACGGTAAGGGGATAAGAGGGATCGCGATAAGCCGGCCAAAACGATCCTGAGAGCTCGGCAGAGTGCCATAATTTTATTAACACCCGAGCGGGTCGAGGACAAGCCATCGGAGACGAACCGAACCAGACGAGAGGCAGCTTCGAGTTGTCCCATAAAATATGTGATTACAAAATATATATTTAGACGGGAGTGAGCTTTGCTCGCGAGTCGCGACCTGTTCCAGGCTGCCGCCACCTTTGTGTTTATTATGATTATGATACAAATTTCCGACTGGTCATAAAATCGAGAGAGCGGACCGGGACTGGGACTGGGACTGGGCCGCAGACTGGAACTCAGGCTGGGAAGGGACTAAATCCGAGCCCGAGTGCGCATCAATTCGTTCAGTTGAACAGGTTGGTCGCTTTTCGGCTGCTCAGCGGCGTTTATCTTGATTATTGAGCTGTTGCAAAAAGCGAAAGGAGGTGGACCAGCAGCCTCTGAACTTCGGCTGGGCGAGCATCAGTAATAGCTTCAGCTGCAACTCCAGCTCCAGATCCCAGCTTTATCTGCAGATCCGGCCGAGACTCTGTCAGAAACGGGGTCGGGGACTGACTGTCGGCTGACTAACTGACTCACCGAGCAGGTTCAAGGTTACTGTGCTAACTGCGGAAGGGGAGGTTACTGGGCGACGCGACGGCGATATACAGGGTATGCCTTTAATTGGTCGACTGTCGGTCCGCCGCACAAAGAGGCAAAGGCTGACTGGACCAAAGTGGCCCCGGCAACGATTCTTCGATTATGGTTCGGGGCTGGGACTATGTCAGCAATGGAATTTATAATGCTTATTATATTAAGCACACCACAGATGGAAGGGACAATAAGGACACGGTTGCTTTTGCACACATAAAGTTTACGTTGGAGCTCGATGCGATGGTTCACTTCGCAATTTATTATGTTAAATCACTTGATCCCCAAAACATTTTAATAGAATTAAAATAGCCAACATAAATCCACTGAGAATGCCAGTCATTAAATGATTCATAATTCTACCGATCTAGTTTCCAGGTCATCACCTATTCGACCAAAGTACCCCTCAGTTGTCCTGCCAATAAAACCTTTCCCACTTGCTGCTTTATTATCTTGGGCTCTTTGTCTTGTTTTTTTTTTTTTTTTTGCCTGCCCTTGATGTGTTTTGCACCATTTAATATTTATTGTGGCTTTTACTACGAACTTTCAAGTTCAAGATCAAATCGGTGAACAGAGTCCGGCGAGGAGGAGCAGGACGCGTAAGGTGCTAAGTGTAATTAAGTTGATAAAAACTGTGTTCGCAGATACATGGGCTGGCAAGTGGCTTGATGCCGAAGCTGATGCAGAGAGCTCTATAATTATGCTTACTTGCAGAGAACTCTCAAGATCACGGACAATGTAAAGGACGATTTGGAAGGAAGAGGCGGGAAAGATGGATTTAAACGGGGATTTTTGGAATTGTGTCCACTCCATCGGGAGTGGGGACTTTTTTCCATGCACTAATTAACAGCATTTGATTAATTACGGCCACAATTAACCGCTCCTAGAACAACCAACTCAATCACGACCAGGCTTCCTGCAAGCTCCGCCTTTGCCGTAATAAATAATCAAATTGCCAGTTGATTTACCTGCTTGGCTCTGCCTTTTGGGCGAACGAAAGCGAAAATTGCCTTTGGATTGGAATCGCTCCTGCTCGACGACCGCCGACCGGCCCTTCTCTCCTGCGGCCCCCTCACACGATGACTTTGAAAAATTTCTAACTGGCCGTACACCCCGCCCGCCATAAACCGCTCTTCCTCGATACCCCGCCACCCCTGATCCTTGATTAAAAAAAACAAAAATAAAAAAACCCTGCCAGACCAGACCCATGTATGTTGCATAAATTTCGCTCGCAAGTCGTTACACTTATGAATATTGATTGGTTATTGGCGGTGGTGGTGACGGTGGCGGTGGTGCTGGTTGTATCTGCAGCTTCTTCAGCTCCTCTGGTTGTGCTCCCGAGCCTCGTAAATCGCACAACCTGCATCGTTAGCTGTTGAGACGCCTCCTTCTTTTTGCCTGTCCTATGCTGTCATTTTGCATTTGCACAGAAGTTGTCCGGCCTCAATGAACCTGGATCGAGGGTTCCTCCTCTGGACACGTTTGTTAAAATGGCCAGAGAGCCATGTGAGGCTCACAATGAGGTTCCCCAATAGAAAGATATTGAATTCAAGGGAGAACTAATGGAGCTCCCTTCCTTGGTCCACTACAAAGTTGCAAAGGGGTGTAATTAACGATTGATATAGTACAAAGCCTATGCACCGATAAAAGAGATCGGCATATAGTTGAAGTGTTACTTGAAACATTTAAATCAGTCTTTCCCAAATAATAAGTTTTAAATTTAATTTATATTTAGGTATGTTTTAATGCAAACCTAAGCGGGTAATATAAGCACAACCAATTCAATCGCTTACTTAGATCAACAATCATTATATTATAATAATCTTATACTAAATCTAAAGTTTAAACAATTAAATTTCAGTGCAGTTGATTCACGAAAGAGCATCTACTTTGTTGCAATCATAAGTAGTTACTTCTGCCCTTTTTCTGGGCTACTGCAATTTGTCATTGTAATACCATCTTGCATTTAATTCTTGGGCCACTCTAGCCTCTTCGGCTAGTCGTTGGCGTGTAATGGGGCCTGGGTTGATGCTTTTATTGTTGGTCTGGGTTTTCTGAGGGGACTTTTTCGGGCGTTTAATAGCTGGTTACTTGACTACTTGGCTACTTGGAAGGGGGCTGCATTTCGTCACCTCTTCCAAGGGGCTGTTGCAATTTCTAAGCCTATCCACAGATCGGAGCCTTTCCACGCCAGTCCACGAGATTTATTTGCACTGTAATTATTCACTTTGCCGTAAAGCTTTGCCCATTACAAGCAGCCCATGCACGGACATGGAGGAACTCGGACTCGGACTCGGACTGGGACTAGGACTCATCTCCAGAGGGGCTTATCTTGTAGCGCTGACTTGGTAAATATTTCAGCTGGCCCCTGCCTGACATTGGACAGCCGAGGGCTATTAGGTGTAGACAGTTTATAATCTTTGTCGTTGTGCATTTTAAGTCTTTCGCCCTGTTCGTTCCCTAACGCCCATTCAGAAAGTGCCCGCTCCCCTTCGCGGCGGCCAATGAATTGCCTCATTTGGCGCACAATTTTCCTTATTGATGGAATATAATTAGTCTGTGTCAGCACCAGCTCCACGGAGCGAGTGAGCGAAATGCCCTGGAGTCCAGGTAACTGATCTCGGACTCTCTGGACCTATTACACGGCCACTGTGCATTGCTAATCGAAAAAGGTGTCACGTGTGAAAACTGGACGTTGGAGTGGTTCCTCAGGAACTACTATTTCGCAATGTTACAAACTCCACTATTGGGACTATTATCAAAATTTCTAGAAATATCTCAACCTCCGAAGAGTACATATTGGGCCTCTGAAATCTGCCGAGGTGCGTAGTTAATGTACGCTTTCAATTTCGTGGACTTAGCAATTTGAACTGGCTCACGTACTTATTTAACTGGCGATTTATCAACTGAATAATGCCATTTGATGTGGATGCTGAGTCTTGAATTTGTAACTACAAGGAACGAGTTGGACGAAGGGCCAGTGAGTGCTCTGGAGGCCGCCACTACCCCTCGGATACGTCGTTGATGGGCACAACTACGGCTCTGAGGGCAGACACACTATAATTTAAGCGTGAATATCATTTTTCCATGAACAAGTATCCTGCAGCAATGTATGTGAGAACATTCACAGTAACTGCAATTACCGACCCACCAACCGATCCAACAACGGAGCAGATCCACTCGGGTCTGCTGGGATCTAAAGAAAATTTATGAGGCCTACCATTATACGATCTTAAGTAGTGGAGGGGATTCCTTCTTGACGAGCCCCGCCGCCGCTGCTGCACGTTGTGTTTGTGTGAATTCAAGGTTAATTTCGAGGCTGCGGCTTTAACTAGCTACACGCACTGCGACGATCACCCATCCCTTTCCCTTTCCCTTGCCCTTTCCCTTTCCCTTTATGTTTCCCTTGCTCTCGATATCCCTGCAATCCTTCAGTTCCGTCTGCCCCTATCCCTGTCTGTCCGAGGGCCGAGGTTGATAATTTTGATTGCTGCAAGCCATAAATGATCATAAAAATTATAGCAGCCGCTACGAGCTCAACCGAACTCAACTCAACCCAATGGAAAGGATGAACCGCACTAAATTCGCGAAAAAATTCAGGGCAAGAAATGGGTATGGATGCAACGTACATATATTTATGAAAAAGTCAAAGTAAGTTATCAGCTTTAACTACAATTCATTCAGAATCGATTATTGTTGATATTAGTTAAAGTTCATAAATGTATTTATTTGATTTATAAACCAAAGGGCCCGCTAAGGACTTCTATGTTCAATCGAAAACTCCCTTTCTGTCTGTCCGTTGCAAGGCAATTTAGTCCTCCAGTTTTTGAGCTGTCGGGTTAAAACTTTCAAAGCCAGATCGAACAACTATATCATATAGCTGCCATCGAATTTATCGAGAAGTTAATAATAGAGAACAGCCAGAAGGAGGAAGCTTCAGCCCATAAATTATATATTCTTAGTCAAGATCACCAGCTAAGTCGCTTTGCCACGTCCGTCTGTCCGTAAGTAGAACCGGATGATGAACATAGAACTCAGATGATCTATAATGAAACTTCTTTATTTTTTATATTTTATTTCTAGGTTATTTTTAGAAGTTTTTTATTTAAAGTCGTTCAGATTGATCGTTTTGAAGAGTCTTGAAGATAGTCTCTGAGTGACACTGAAAATTTGACCTTCTTCTTTAACTTGATGCATAAAGTTTTGTGTACACCCAGAAAAAATAAATTACTAAAATTTTAGGCAGGGTATACCGGATATCTCACAGTCGAGCAAAATCGACCGTAGGCTTTCCTTGTTTTTTTACAAAACTAAATCTTAGAAACAAATGTATCCACTGAAAATTGTAGTAATAAAATGTTTGTAGTCTTGGGGAAACTAGTGCCCTTTTCTTGTGCCTAAGTGTGGCGCTCTTAAATAAATAAATAAAGTCTCACCTCGATTTGTAATTTCGTTGCCCGCATTTCGATTGTTCTCATCCTGTCCGCTAATGCAGGAGGTTGTGCTGGCGGCACTCGACTTCCTGGGCAAATCCTCCTCGTCCTCCTCGTCATCTTCGACATCCTCGCCCGTCTCCACACCGTCGTCCTCTTCGTCGTCATCGAGAGCAGTCTGCGTGGTGGTCAGAGCCGAAGAGCACGACTTCGTAGAACTGGGGCCCAGATCCAGAGAACTGAGCAGGTTGCCCGCCGACTGCGAGGACGTGAGCGTGTCCTTGTGGTAGGAGCTGTGCCGATTGCCCAGCTTCGTGGCGAGCGTTAGATCGCCGTTGCCCCCCTGACGCAGGCTGCCGACAACTTGGCCGCCGGGCAGAGTGGCGCTGCGCTTATGGCGACCCTTCGCCTTCGGGAAGGCGGCCAGGATGTTGAGCCACCACTGCGACTCCTCTGAACTGGTGCCCTTGACGAAGGTCACGCGTTCCGGGGCTGCAATGGCGATTGAGTTCGGATGACCAGTCACCTCCACTGCGTTTGTCACCTCCAGCACTTTGGTCATGTCGATGCAGGCCTGCGGTATGGTTTCGGGCTGCGATAGAAGCAAGTAATACACATTAAAAGTTGGGTTATTGTCTTTTAAAACTATATTTATTTAATTTCCCTAAAATTCTCTTATATCTTGCAAATGAATATGCCAATTTTCCCGATTTTATCATAAACTAGAATTAAGTCATACTTATTCAAAAGCATTTTTGGATTTTTGTTTCTAAGTATGATATAAATAAAATATAGTTAAATGATTCCCAAGATTTTAAATAGGAAATACATATATATCTCTTTAATAGGTCCGAAATGTATCATTTAAAGCAGTGGTGCCCACAATTTTACTCGGAAGTCGGCAAATTTCTCTGCCCAACCAGTGCGGTCAAATTGTCATTTTTCTGGCTTCATATTCTTAAAGTTTAATAGCAATAGCTATTTTGTATGCCATATTAAAAAATTGTTTTTTTTTTCTTATATCTAACCACTTTGTTTTATTTCTTACTCACACAAATGCAATTCTAACATGTCAATGTATTGCATGGGCACCACTGATTTACTGTGTTCCAAACTCTTCAAAATAGAATAACCCGACAAGCAGATTGGCATTTTTTTTACCATATTTCATATAAGCGAAAACCGTTTCGATAGGGTGAGCTTTCATATAGCTTAGTTCCCAACCCACTAAAAGTACATTAATCTAATGTTCACACTAACGTAATAGGTTCAGTCCGTTACGGCGCAAGCCGATAAGATATAATTAATAGTGTAGTAAATAGTTTCAAGAGCAGGCCTATATTTAGAAGCTATCGCACTCGAGTACTAAATATTTTATGAATTCGGTTATCTCGTTCACTTAGATCTTATGGCCCTCATATTACTATAATTTATTTATTATACGTTGTAGGCAAACGTTTTAAACTTAGTCTACAGGAGGACTCGGCCATTAATATTATTTATATTATTGTTTGTTATCAATACAGAACCTCTCAAGAGGGCATTAAAATACGAATAATAAGAACACAAAATTTAAATATTTATAAATAACTTGCTAAGAATTATTAGAGATAATACTTACGTAATCATCAACCGAATACGTCAGCTCGCCATCGTCGTAGAGAACAAACCATCGTCTTTGCCAGCGCTAAAATAAATTGAAGGAAGTATTAATTATAAAGTAATTTTGAAAATATCTATTAAATAATGGGTTGGCTTAACAGTATCATTTTTGTTGGCTTAGATCAAATGGCAATATAACTTATGTTTATCTCACTAAATCGTATGTCCATAAATATCGACTGATCTCGTCACTATAAAGCACATTTTCTTTGTCGCCTGCAATTTGGAATAGAAAAGGTGGGACCAGAAATCTAAAGAAAGAACAGAGATTGGGGTAAATAATGTTCAACGCCCCCGACTGGAATCATAATTCCATTATAATTCGTTCTTTCATATATTTTCTGCTGTTGTCATTCCCATGAAAGGTAACCAAGCTCCGACGCCTTTGCCTTCGCCCTCGCATCGGCTCTGATTCGGTGTGGATCTGGATGTGGATGTGGATCTGAATCTGGATCTGATTCTGATTTTTATTGTTAGTTGCCAGAGTCATAACAAACGTGCCACAGCAAAAGCCGTGTAGGAATCAACGTGTGCCTGATATTTATGCAAATTACTAAAAGTCAAAGCAAATTAAGCTCAACCTTCAGCGAAGATGACGTTGAAATCTGATGCAGGCAGCAGGCAGCGTGCCAACCGGCTAGTTGCACCTTCCCAAACTTCAGTTTTATCCCCATCCAATAGTGGGGGCGATCGGGGGAATTCATGTGGACTGGCGAGGTGTGTCGGGCGCTTTATTTATAAGGCCTAGAAGAAGCGAGCTCGCACACGAATAATCAAGCCTCAGCACCATTATTCGCTTTGCGCTCTAGTTCTTGACTTATTTTTTGCATTCCTCTTCTCACTGCGGTTTTAACGATTGATTTCATAAATACTGAAGTAAGTCTGTGTGGAGGCTTGAAGTAAGAAAACTAAAAGGTGCAATAAAGTGAAAGATTTGTATTTTTCCTTTATTTCAGAAGAGTTTTTCTTTTGTTAATTTTAATTTTAATTATAATAAGAATGTTTACTCCCTAAATTCTAATAAGAAATATTTATTTATTTCCTTTTCTGTCTGAGTCGCATCTAGGAAACTGTTGTGCGGTTTGTTAGAAGACCCCAAAGTAAAGTCAAGCGTAAAGCGAAATCTGATCGCTTCCTCGGAAAGATTTTCTGATTTAAATTACGTCAAAGAGAGCTGCTTTTCCCCGTTTCCCACTTTAGAGGGATCGACATGAGTCAAATGGGTCAAACTGTGGAATTGTAAAGTAAATTAGATTACTTCTGCCTGCAATGGATGCAATGGAAACCACGCCCCAAATATGTACAAAGAATTCCCATTTCTCGCGTTTGCCCTAGTACCGCCCAGGTAAGCCGCTTATACGGTGTCGTTTAGAAGCCCCAGTTTCGTTTTAATAGGCAGACACTCGCTGCGGGAAGACAATGCCACTGGCTTAATTAGTCGGAGGAACGACATCTCAATGTGCGCCAGCGCCTACTTATGGGCGTGAGTGTGTGTGGGGCAACTGGCGCAAATCGGTTTTGACAGGTACTCGTTCGTGGTTGGCGTCATTACCTCCGGAGAGGTTGAATGTCACCAGCAGCATGCCTTGGGGGCCAAGCCGATAAGGAGCTGGCATGGCACACTGAACAAAATAACATAAAAAACCATAAAATTATATAATAGTACATATACACAGAAATAGTATTAACATAATCAGAAAATGTTCTATTGCAAAAAAAGGCAACGATAACTTAACGAACACCATTCAAAACTACTGTAAAAGGCCAATAATATTTTAAATTACCGAAGAATTATTGCTTGCGTTGAATACGAGTACTTTATGTTAAAAATCACCCACAGTTTAACATAAGAACTAAGTACTGACAAGAGTTTATAGTAGGGAAAAAGCTTGCCGTAATAATATATCTTTGTAATCTTAATAATAATACCATTCTATAATAAAGCAGCTTTAATATCGCCTGAAACAGAAGTAAATGTTGAAATGGAATATATTGTAATACCATACATTTTATTTATGGGATAAGGGAAGGCTAAATTCTCTGGAGTATTAACTATAACTCAGTGTTCGTAAGAGAAATCTTTAATTATAGATTTATATTGCTATTCCCCCAGTGTAGCTCGTCTGCCTCAAAATAATTGAAAGACGTTATAACGTCCTCTGATAAGAAAAAGTCTGGCATAGTCCAGGCCAGACCTAATCAAATCAACGTCTGGAGGCGCGAACAGTCATACGATGTTTCTGGTTTCGCTCCCTTTTCAGTGTTCAGGCCAGCAAAGCAACCCATTTGATTAGTGGGTCACTCGGAAAATTAGCTATCGACTATGGGAAAAATTCAATTTGAAAGTCGCTATCAGCAACCAAATTTTTAGTAGCATGCACTCAGCAAGTGGTCTAGCGTGTTGTGAGATAACGCATAGTGCGACCCCCAATGATTGCAAATTGAATAATTAAAGAGTAAAAATAGACTTCTGCAAAATAAGAAGTTTAAATCACATAAAATCCCTGAAGTCTTATACATACATATGTATATATGTATGTAGATTTAGCCCACATCTAATCAGAACTTTTAGTGTGTATATTTAATTTTACTTCGGTAAACGGGTTAAAGAATTTTGTAGGCTAACTTAAAGCTTAATTCTTCCGCATGCTTATCTCTCTCGCACTCATCACACGTGCCATCGTTTTACGGGATCAACAAATTTAACCCACTTGGGACAATCAAATGCGAAACTGATCCTATTTTTGTTTATTTATATACCTCAGGAGTACAACAAGTACAATACAGGTACAATGAGCTTTCTTATATGTAGTGGAACTTGGATAAATATATTAATTAAAAAAAAACTTGAGCAATATGTTAAGAATTAGAGCATTCAATTAATCTAGGAAAGGGAAAGGAAATTTTTTTTATCTAAATATCTGAATTGTTATGATTTTCCACCTTAAGGAATCGGCAACAGTGGTAATGATTTTTAAATTATTCTTAGTATATTAAGAATAAGTTTAAGCCAGCCACTAAATTATATAACCTAATTAGAAGGTTCGCATATATATGTTCATTTCAGCTTGCAGTTTCTCCAGTCTCACCATTGGAACATGGGTTAACTTTTAGCTGCTCCTGCAGTCTATGAGCACTGGAAACCGCTATTCTAGATTTCAGCTCGGTCACAGAGTGGGCTTGGTCGCAGCGCGCAACTGTGGACAAGCGGGCATGCTAATGAGCTGTTTTAGGGGGCGTGTCGTCGTTCTGCTGGCTTTCCAACTTTTCCAGATTGATTCTACGCTGCCTTCGTCTTACGCCGCGCCCCACAAGGCTCTCGATTCGAGGTACACGTATGCAAATTAAGCCGAAGTTCAATTGCGACAGCAGCAACAACCCAGGCTACGCTTCTGCTGACTGGCTTGACATTCACCCAAGGTTAAAGCTCTTACTGTCCTCTCTGAGTGGGCTTGCACTGAGGAAAATAATTCCAAGACCACCCTTTGGGGCTGTCCATATAGTACGTAATCACCAATAGGGGAGGGTCAGCGAAATGGACTCGGCTGGTGATGCTGATCAAGAATATACATACTTTATGGAGTCGGAGATGCTTTACTCACTGCGTTGCAAACTTCTTCAAAATAACCCTAATTAATTTTGATGAATTTTTGGGGGAAAAAAATGTTAATGATTACGTAATCATAGGGGAGGGGATTCCCCTAATGATAACTCTTGATTACATAGGGGGGAGGGGGTCGAAAATTATCAAAAACTTGATTACGTACTGTATGGACAGCCCCTTTAATCTGTTGACGTTTTATTCCACTAAAAGTTAAATTATTAAGACTATTAGGGCCATGTACTAAATAGTTTATTAATTTTAGGAATTTATTTTTAGTGAAATGGCAAGGAAGACTAATTAATATTGAAAAAATGATCCTCTAACTCCATGTACTTAAACCAGATGTCCGTTCTGCACAAAAGCGAACAGAAGAATCTGTGCAGTCAAATTGTATTTGCCTTTTTCAGAGTAAAATAGCTTGCTTTTAAGATATAGCTATTTTATTTTGCCATATTACAGAACATTTAGCCATCTTTTTTCTCATTTCTATCCATAGATTGTTCATTTCTTACTGATACAAATGCAATGTTGACATGTGACTGTAGTTGTGCGGACCATTGTCTTAAATGTATCTAAACCTAATGCTACATTTATCGGGTTACTTATTTTCCAGTGTACTTTCTGTGCTCTCTTTTTCTATTGGCGTTCCCCATTTATTCGAAGATCATTTGTTTGCTTATTGTTATTGTATTTTACATATTACATATTATAGCAGCGCCGCTGTCGCTGGCGTCGGCGTAGTCGCAGTCGTTGACGTCGACTGCCCCCACAGACGGAAGAGTATTTAAGGCCGCGCTAATCCCGAAGACGGCGATTATTGTCCCAGTGCAGTTGTCAGTTGCAGTTGGACAGACCGGCAGCGGGAAAGTGCATTTCTTTAAATTTTCTCAATAGATCAAGTGAGTAAATATACCGGACACCTACTTAATTCAAATTGTGGCTTAGGAGTTACCAGAACCTTAATATTCGTGCTCTATGTGTGCTGACTTCTTAAATTAGACAATTTAACTTAACATTATTGAGCTAACATTTAAATAAATTAAATATGTGGGTCGGTAATACTGAAAATCGAGTTTTAGTGGGTACGTCGGCACCTGTTAGCTAACTTCTATAATTAGAAGCCCGCTCCTGTTAGCTGGGGTCTTGCCATCGCGGGCTATCTCGAACGCAAGGCGCGTGTAGACTACGCAGCGCTGCCCAGACTAGCAGTAATTTTCCAAACTTCGCATAATTTACATACCTACAAGCAGAATGCTAATCTTGAAAGCTTTGCCGGCAAAAGATCCCAAACAAAAACAAACCGAAGCGTGCCGAAAACAAAAATACGAACAGGGAACCGGCAGTTTACGTAGTCGATCACGTAATGCGAGATAACGCCAAAGCTTCCACGTTAGCAAAGCTTAAGGGGAATCGTCTTCCTATAAATACGGGACCGAGGTCTGATGGAAACCAACAAGTAACCAAGCGTTCTTTCCAACCAAACAGATCGAAAGAGCGAGCCAAAGGAGTCACAATGTCGACGACACTCACCAACAAGAACGTGATCTTCGTGGCCGGTCTGGGAGGCATTGGCTTCGACACCAGCAAGGAACTGGTCAAGAGGGACCTGAAGGTAACTGGTGACAGAAAACTAAAGCCCCGTTGAAGGCAGGAGTTACAGTGTCCTGTCTTCCCCAGAACCTTGTGATCCTGGACCGCATTGACAACCCGGCCGCCATTGCCGAGCTGAAGGCAATCAATCCGAAGGTGACCGTCACCTTCTACCCGTACGACGTGACCGTGAAGATTGCCGAGACCACCAAGCTGCTGAAGACCATCTTCGCCAAGCTGAAGACCGTAGACATTCTGATCAACGGAGCTGGCATCCTGGACGACCATGAGATCGAGCGCACAATCGCCGTCAACTACACGGGCCTCGTCAACACGACGACGGCCATCATGGACTTCTGGGACAAGCGCAAGGGAGGCCCGGGCGGCATTATCTGCAACATCGGATCGGTGACGGGCTTCAATGCCATCTACCAGGTGCCTGTCTACTCCGGCACCAAGGCCGCCGTGGTCAACTTCACCAGCTCTCTGGCGGTGAGTGCTTCGCAAAACGCCCGAGTCCAGGGCTTAGAATTGTTATATTTATATCATCATATTATCCACAGAAACTGGCCCCCATCACTGGCGTGACCGCGTACACCGTGAACCCCGGCATCACCCGGACCACCCTGGTGCACAAGTTCAACTCCTGGCTGGATGTGGAGCCTGAGGTGGCCGAGAAGCTGCTGGCGCATCCCACCCAGCCCTCCCAGGCCTGCGCCGAGAACTTCGTCAAGGCCATCGAGCTGAACAAGAACGGTGCCATCTGGAAGCTGGATCTGGGCACTCTCGAGCCCATCCAGTGGACCAAGCACTGGGACTCCGGCATCTAATGTAATCCAAAAATCCCCAAACACTAGTTCATAAGGTTCTGCGAACCACTTGATATTCACGCATAGCAAAAAGGCTGATCGATGCACACTCACATCTCCCCAAATACGATAATAAAACTCATGAAAAAGCACCAAATTATAGGAAAATTCAAAGAATCCAAAACAAATGATAAGACCAGAAATTAATTAAAAAAGATAAGGGGGAGTGGCTCCTCGGGAATGGCGGGCCAGCCGTCAGTCGTAAAACAGAAGTCGAGGAAAGCGGAAAAAAATGTTCGATTTGACGGGCAAGCATGTCTGTTATGTCGCGGACTGCGGTGGCATAGCGCTGGAGACCAGCAAGGTTCTCATGACCAAGAACATAGCGGTAAGTGAGCGGGAAGCTGGGCTCTGTTCTGTTTCAGATTTCTGGTTCTGGTTTTCCCCAGGTCCGCTCGAAACTAGTCACCTGGTCGCTGTCGAAACTAATTAAGTTAATGAGTTTTTCATGTATGTTTCTCGCGCCTTTTTACTTTTCGGTGCTGTAATTAGGTTTATGTATCAGGCTGAGTTCGATTTAGTCGAAGGATTAGGAACTTTCGCTTACCAAGCAACTGGAAAACAAAGTGGATTTTAAGTGCGATAAACATTATAAATAAGAACTAGTCAGCTCATTAAAGTGCTAATTTTAACGGTGTATCCCCAGAAATTGGCCATATTGCAGAGTACAGAGAACCCCCAGGCCATCGCCCAGCTTCAGTCCATTAAGCCGAGCACTCAGATATTTTTCTGGACCTACGATGTGACCATGGCGAGGGAGGAAATGAAGAAGTATTTCGATGAGGTGATGGTGCAAATGGACTACATCGACGTGTTGATAAATGGAGCGACTTTGTGCGATGAGAGTGACATCGATGCCACCATCCACACAAACCTAACTGGAATGATGAACACGGTGGCCACTGTCTTGCCCTATATGGATAGAAAAATGGGTGGTTCTGGCGGATTGATAGTGAATGTCACTTCAGTCATTGGCTTGGATCCATCTCCAGTGTTTTGTGCCTACAGTGCCTCGAAATTTGGTGTTATTGGCTTTACCAGGAGTCTAGCGGTGAGTGTAATTATCTTTTGTGTATTATTTCCTGTGTCTTTAATATTCCTTGCAGGACCCGCTTTACTATTCCCAAAACGGAGTCGCTGTCATGGCCGTGTGCTGTGGTCCTACCAGAGTTTTTGTGGACCGCGAGCTCAAGGCCTTCCTGGAATATGGCCAGTCCTTTGCCGATCGCCTGCGTCACGCCCCCTGCCAATCGACTGCCATTTGTGGCCAGAACATTGTCAATGCCATCGAGCGATCAGAGAATGGCCGAATATGGATTGCTGATAAGGGCGGACTGGAGCTCGTCAAGTTGCACTGGTACTGGCATATGGCCGATCAGTTCGTCAACTATATGCAGAGCAACGATGAAGAAGAACACGAATAACTTTGAGTGAAATAAAGCGAAAAGTGTCACTAAAAGTAGACTCTTTTTTCTGTATTATTATAGATTAAGGTCTGAGCTCATAAGGGGGTGTGAATGAATAATGACAAATATCAGTGTGCCTAAAAGTATGCCGTAGGCTGTAGTTGGCGACATAATTAGATTAATATTTTGCCACTGTGAAATTTTTAATTAGTTGTCCAAGGCATGCGTACATGTACAAAAATAGTTTGCAAAATTAATTTGCAACGAAAAAACTCAACGCTTTTATCAAAGACTAAACTAAAGTAAAGAAAATAATAAAGCACTTACAATAACATAGTTACTAAAGTTTAGTTTCAGTGGAAGTTAAAATTCCAAAAAAAGGAAAGGAACATAATTTAAAAATAAAATGGATGTTAAATAGACCCAATCGTTACTATGATAGTTTAAGGACATAGTCGACAGATTTTGATTAAATGAAATTATTGGTGGTGTATAAATTGTTTATATATAAAGATTGTTATGCAAAATTACCGATCGCTCCTATGTAGTACCGTCTTAAACTCGACTTCATATTATATTATTGTAATGTGAATCTGTGAGTCTTGAGTCGAAAGAAAGGTGAACAAGAATAAGAGCGACCAGGCTTAAATGTACCCAATTTGATATTTAGAGTTCTCGCTTTGAGGATAAAATCAGGAAAAGCATTTGTTCATAGTTTTTATGTTCATTTCACATTGTGTGCTCAAAATGATAAGAGTCAGTTTTTGAGAACGCCATAATTTTGTCTGCGTAGTATTATTAGCCACAAGAAGGAGTTAAAATGGTTTTAATATACCAAATTTTTCTGCTATTTCCAGGATCTCAGCTATATGTCTATATTGTTTACTACAAAAAGAACATAGGCAAACAAGCTACATCAAAATAAAGTAAACACTGATAGAAAATAAATCCGAAATTAAAACTTTTTATGCGCCAGCATGGAACTGCCTCTATAGCAAATGCAGTGCGAAATTTTACCAGAGCAATGCCGTGCATTGAACTTTGGCACATTTCCAAATGCCGATGAAATCCCAATCGAGCGACCGAGAATTAAATGTGAAAACAAACAAATCTGCCGACACGGCCGGGAATGGATATATAAGTGGGGGAGGGGGGTCTGGGACTGTACTCTATGGTGTGATAGGGTGAACTGTGGGCACGCCGCCTTGGCATACTTCCAATCTGAGTGCGTTGTCGCTGTCTTCCTCGCAGTGTCTCGGCTTCCTTACCGGTCGGGGCCACTTGGATCGTAAAAATCGTAAAAATCAATAGCTAGCAGACCAAAAAGAGCCACAATAGCAACGGACATTGAGGACCCGACGCAGCGGAATGGAACCTGCGGAATCGCATGGAATGCAATCGTTGGCTTTGGCATAGGCCGGGCGATATCAAACTATTTTTTCAGAGTCTGCCGTCCGCTTCCGTTGCAAGTTTGCTTTCCTTTCTGCCGCACAAAACTTAATTCCCAAAATCGATTAGTCACTGTAAGCGAACCATGCAATTGTCCAGCATTTTTCATTTATAACTCCTTTTTTTCGTTAATTTTTTTTCTGGTTTCTTCCTATATTTATTTTTTCGTTTTTAATTTTTTTTTTTTGTCATGCGCTTGATTAATTTGGCCTGCTGCCGAGAGCCAAGAGGGGGGCTTCTAAAAATGCAGGAAGTAATCGATTGGTTAGGGCGCAGTCGCCATATTGATAGAGGCCGTGAGGGGCAAACATGTTGGGGTACGTTGGCTGTCGGAACCGGGGGAAGGTGTTGCATTTATTCATGGATGATGTATGACAATTGATTTAAGAATAAGGGGTATTCCCTTGATCATTCCTTTATTTATCCCGGATTTTTATTTTACTTAAAGTTGTATTTACGAGGGCATTCAATCGTCGACCAGTTTTCATTATTTTTAATCCCACTGTGTATCGAGCAGAAACTGCAACCGACCGGTTGCCGGCAGTAGGCGGAGATTCATCAAAAAAATAAAAAAATTACTGAAAAATGGGGAAAAAACTGATGCTTTTTAAATGGCAATACGTGCCTGGTCACCAGGTATTTTACTAATTAAACTGGCGGATTCACGCTACAGCCGAAGATGATTGTGATTATGCAACTACATGGACACTAGGTCTTTAAGTTTATGTGAATAAATCTAGAATTTAAATCAGTATATCTTAATTACATATTAGTTAAATATTTCAATTGTTTTATTTATTAAAGAAGGAAATTTATTTATAAAACGATCAGATACAGATATAGATCTAAATTCATTTAAGTATAGATCCCCCGGCGTAGTTCACCGATCCCGACACATTTCATAAGACTTGTAGCAGCGCAACCGAAAATAAAAATAAGAACACATGTTGGATACGAGAGCAAATACCCGCACAATCGGCTCTGAAACTCTAAAGGCCAAGACTCATTCGCTGGAGCCTGAGACTCTGGTCTGGCGGAGACCGAGACCAATGTGGAGTTCGCAGGGGCGCTTGGAGATTATCTACGGCTCGCACATGGCACCAGGCGGTCAGACAAGATTATATGCGAAATGCGAAGCCAAATAACAAGTGTTACTCAAGGCAGCAAATTAATAGCCAACATTTTTCCAAACTAATCACGACAAGTGCTCCGGGTTTGGGACTGACACAGAAACTCGAACGGTCGGGCTGGCTGGCTCAGAAGGCAAACGCCAGCTCGCAGGAAAAGACAGATAGATCAGAGCGGAGCTTAAATGCCAGAAAATGCAGTAAGCGAAAAATAAACATGAAACATGATGAAAAATGAGGGGCAAAAACGTTTCTTGCCCTCCGGGGGTCGTCGCTTCGAATCGCTCCGCCAGCTCCACCAGCTCCACCAGCTCCTCCAGCCCCCCCTCTGCATTCAGCTGTCGACCGTGGACAATTCCAGATTCGGCGGGAGTGGAGTGGAGCAGAACTTGAGAGATTCCGAGATTCCGACACGTGCCCAGCGACAATGGGCCCGACAAATGCCCATGACAATTGCGGGAATATACTGAAAGCATTTTGTAAATTTGCGTCCATTGACACTTTGAATGATACAGATCTCGCTGATCTCGTTTTGCTGGCGAGGAGGCACCCTGTTTGACTGGGAGGTCTCCTAGCTGGTGAATTGGCCCACGCAAACTGGCAACCCCTTCACAGTGGTCCTGTGCTCGCGATACCAATTTCAGCCTTGAGGCAGCAACCACTTTGTAGGTACAAGAGACGAATGTAAAAGATGCCAATGCACTGAGAGAACGTGATCGGAAACCACGGTTCTCACTAAGGGAATCTTTGATTTCGGCTTAGATTTTTTAATAATATGGAAATATAAAAAACGAGAGAATCCTAGTTTTGGCTATATTTAAAAATAATGAACATCATTCATAAAAATTATTCTGTTGCCAAGCTCCAGGTTTGACTTTGGGTGCACCTTGCAATAGTAGCTTTTCGATTTATTTAATAAAAATATTTGAAGTATGTAATCCTTTATTACCAATATAAATTGAATATAATACTTTGATCCTAAATTTACTATATTGAATAAAATAATATGTTAAGAGCACGATTTTTAGATTTTTTGAAATTGTATTCCTAAATGAGAATTTTTCGAAACTCTATGCTTTATAAATGAGCATCAAAATAGTTAACTCAGACTTGTCCCTCTTCATAATTTTGTTATCTGTTGAAATAAGCAATATTCTCAAAGGGGGAGTGAAGAAGAAAAGGAAAGGAAGCACCGGGACCGGTCCTGGGTGCATGTAACACAATCAGGAAGTAATTTTTATGCTATGTACCCATAGCATGTGTCGCCGTCATCGTCGGCGTAGCTGTTCTTGCTGGCATGGCTGGTGAGGTTGCCGCAGCGAGTGATCTGGCCAGTCAGTTGGGACAGTCGCTCAGGCAGTCGAGGAGTTGAATTCAGTGGAGCTCAGTTGAGGAGTCGAGGAGTCGCTCCGACAGATCATGAAGCCATGGCTGTTCTTGGGTTCTCTCTGCGCGGTCTGACGGGGGATTCGCATTTGAGTCTCCCTTCTCTCTTCGCCATTCGGGGGGCATTGCTTTGATTGCCAAGATGATGAAGACGATGATGTGAGGCAATCGTTTGATCAATCTTGACCAGTAGTTCAACGTTTACTGTTATTAGTTGATGGAACATTCTGAACGTTCCGCATATGATTTTCTTCATTGTTCAATAAAATGTTTCTGACAGCGAGAAAATGGGTGTTTATTGTGAAATGTATAGACTCTATAGTCTAGAGGTATCATGCCCCGTTAAAGCAATCAATTTTGACTCACTAAGTCATGTAGCCATTTTAAAGATATTCTTGTTTGCATAAAAGAAGTCGATAATAAGGTAGTACACATTTCTTTAGAAACAAAAGGTTACTATGAAAGTTTTCCCAACGGTTCTTTCGCTTATTTTTCTGCGCACAACACACTGGCAATTAAAACCCTTTAAAACGTAGAAAATGAAATCGGAACCGCTCAGGCCGATACTAGAGTCCACTCCAATCAACAACTCAATCCAATATAATAGCAAGTATCTGAAATGCAATTTATGGTGCCTCACGAAAGACCTGCGAAATGGGAAACTAACGGAAAACCAACGAATTGTTAAATAATTTGGTAATTTCAAATTTGATGAAAGCCAAATTGCGGCAATAGAAATCGATTAGCGCCACGCTTCAGCTGCCCAGGAAAAGTAGAAACCAAGCTGCTGAGCCGAAAAATATTAAGTTATCGAAAATAGCTATAGAAACCGATCGCTAAACGAAGCTCGTGCGGAATGCGTTCGCTCTATCCTACATATCCGCACTCCCCGCCCCTGCCACTCCACTCTTCGGAAAACTCATTCAGCCATTAAATGCCGTTATCTGCTGATTACACAATAAAAGCACAACCACAAAGCTGCAGCAACAAAGGCTACTGCAGCAGCGCCCAGAGCCAAGAGACCTAATTCGAGGCGCATCTGTGAAAGAGTTGCGACTTGTGGCGGCCAGGAACCACCGACGGAGGCAGCAGCGGCAACATGCAATAATATAACGTAACATTTAGAACGTCTTGGAGGCTGCTGTTGCTGCTGCTGCTGCAGCAACTCTCTTACTCACAGAAGAGAAGTTGCCGCGGAAATTTCTCGCAACATTTTGCTGTCTTGCATCATTAGGAGATGCACAGAAGAAAATGCCCAACGTTTAGAGATGAAATATACCATTTAAGTAAGCAAGCCTGCGTTTACTATGCAATTATTTCTTTGAAAAAAAAATGTAATTGAATTACTTTAATTTAAATTTCGGAGAACATCTGGTCCAATTCTAGGAATAACATATTAAAAGTATCATTATTTCAAGTTGTGTTACGGATCTAGCTTTAAAAATAACAATTATTAACTGGGAGTAATGTAGAATAGATTTTGATTTCGTTTAACGACAATCTAGTAGCGTATCTCAAAACCCTAGATAAATAATCAAATCAAACAACAAAAGAAGTAAATAAAAAGGCGTTGTCCAATTTCAATTGCAAATTCGAATTTAGAGAAATAAAAGGTCTTTTTAACATGTTTTAACGAAAAAAAAATGTATGTAATACAGGTTTTCAATTACCTTCCTTCCTTTCGGGTTCTTACTTCAAATATTTGGCTTAACAGGTTTTTATTGTTTCAAAATGACACTTATAAATCTAGGATATAAAGTATAAATGAAAATGATTGTACTTTTTATAGATTATAATCTCCCAGACAGATAGACCAACGACAAATAGAGTTGAGACAGTATTGCGGTGGGTTTTCTTATAAGAAACCATGATAATAAGGCTTAAGCCCTCCACCTGGATGCCTCAAAGCTATGTATAAAAATAACTAAATTTTTCTCATATACTTATGGGTCAAATAAAATAAATAATATTTTATAAAAATCTATAATTTTACGGGGAAACCTAAAAAAAGGGGGAAATACGGGTCATTCGGATAAACCCACTTTTGTGGAAGCCCTTGCCCATAGTGTGCATAGTTACGGAATAACGCCTTGTTAGAAAAATAGGCAAAATTTTAATCTTAAAATGTACTCGGTATGTCACATCCAGGGATTTTTTTTACAATGTTTTACAATACTTAAAAAAACTTGTTTTAAATTTACAGGGTTACAAATGGGGAAGCGATTATCATTTTAATAAATACAACAACTGTTTTTAAAGAAAAAAAATGTTTTTTTTTATTCTCTAAGGGAAGTGATTCCTTTCTGCAACCGATTAATAGAATCGGAATGAAGTTAACATTGCACATGGAAAAATAACTGATCAGCATCAAAAGAGGGACTCTAAGTACGTTATAAGCTTCAAAGCAATGTTCATAAGAGTTAAATAATTTCAGTCAAAGTTGTTTTCAATATTAATTAATTAATATAATATTCAAACATTTTAAATTCAATTAGGATGAAAAATGGCTAAATTTAATATATCCGATAAAATTTTGCGAAAAGAGAAAATTCGTTTTTATATGAAGGGTTATTTTTGTAAGACATTTTTTGTTGGTACTATCTGAACAACAGGTTAGGGTACTTGGGATGTTGGTTCCATCGCAGTCGACTTTCTTTTCTTATTTTCAAGCTTGGGAAGTGCTGTTGGCGATTGCCTGGCCGACTGCTGGCTGCCTGCCTGCTTACCTGAGCTGCTTGTATCTAGGTGCAAGAAATCGAGTCTCAAATTGCGCCAAAGCCGGCAAGTGGCCAGCTCGGCTCTTGGCCATTAGTTATTAGAGCTTGGTCAACGTGTGTGCTGTGGCAGGTCTTGGTATTGGTGTCTTGGAATTTGCAACAAGTTTTGCTAAAATATGATATTACCCAAGCAGGTTGCAGGCAAAAAACTCCAACAGCCGCAACAAGCGCAGCAGAAATATTTGTTGGATATTTGGAAATGGCCCCCCATTCCCATTCCAAGTCGGGTGAACAAACTCCGAAAGTCACTTCAGTGGCAAGACTTGAAAGCATGCATATCAAAAATCTTCGGGGGACACGGAGCTGTGAGCATCGTAAGTTATTCTCCATTGATTGGCATTGATTGCCGGTCTGTCTTGTTTGTCGCGCGTTTATTGAACTAATTTACAGATTTAGCTATTTTCTGCAATGATGCGGCATGAAATGTCAACCAAAGAACTCTTGGCACGGAAAGTAACGTCTTAAAGATATTCATGCAGCCTGTTGGTACAGCAAAGTGCGAAAGTTTGAGGCTTTCGCACAGTTATCGGCGGTCCTATGATTTCAACGTTGGCTGTGTGAAAACTTCAATGTTTTTTCTTTTAACGCTACCACCTTACTCGCCTTATCATTTATATCTTATAGCTCTTGTAAGAACATTTAATCTCATTTATAATAGTTCACCTTTTATAAATACTTCAGTATTTATATATGTATTCTCGGTACCCATAGGGTACAAGGCTCTTATAACTAAGAGCCAAACGAGAATGCAGGCAGAAGGAGGCATCTTTAAATTAACAAACTGTATATGTAAATATATTATCAATTAGTTCGTATTTGGTGGAAACCCTTTTTTTAATGGCCGGTATATAGTTGGATAGGACGACTGTATCATAAAGCTGCCATAGGAAAAATGGGAAAATTAAAAGAACCAAAATGAAATTTCCGTTATTGTTGATGATATTTTAAGCTACTCCGAGATATAGGAACTTTTTTACGACTTTAAAATCATTTTTTTATTTTAAATATTATTTCTTGTTTTATAAAATCATTGATTCCCAAAATTGAAGCATTTTACATACATACTGAGATTTATTTATTTCACCTCAAGTCAAACATTTATTCTCCTTTCAGAGCTCACAAAAAATATCCCACAGTTCAAAGAGCATTATGCCATAATAAATTGATGCAAGTGAACTTTTGACCAATGAAGGTCAATTGCCTTTTGTCAGTGTTTCTGTGTTGTTTGTTATGCCGTGTTGTCATGGCGACAGAGACAGATGAATGAATGGAATGGATGAGGCTTCTCGGACCCACTCAACTAAACTTGGGCTAATTATGAGCTGCAGCCGACCCCTGCCATTCCCCTGGTATACAAACATAAACTAATTGAATCGGCAAGACTAGCGAAAAAACAAACAAGTAGGAAAGCTATAGTCGAGTGTGACCGACTGTGAGATACCTGGTACCCAAAGCATTGTAGGTGAAATTAAGTAGCATATGGACATGTAAAAAAAAGAAAATGTTGACAAATGAAGACAAATGTTGCTGAAACATGTTGACAAAAAGACAAATGTTGCTAGGGACATGTAAAGCAACACGTATGTGCGCTCTCAACATAGAAGAACAAGAAGAATACACAGTGAATGTATCGCTTAATAACTTCCATGTTTATTATCGGATTTTAATTAAATTTTCAGAAATCGTCCGCGAGTGCCAGCTTATTAATTCTATCTATTTAATTTAAGCCGAAAATCACGACCATAGCTAATATAACGTTTTTTGTGATTTTCAGGGGCCGAAGTGGGTGTGGCCAAGTTTGGTGGCTCTAGCATTATAGGCTCTGAGACCTGTTTACCAACATGGACAGACGGACATGGCTAAATCGACTCGGCTGGTGATGCTGATCAAGAATATATACTTTATGGGGATGCCTTCTTCTGCCTGTTACATACGTTCTCAGTTGGCACTAACTTATAATACCCTTGTACTCTATGGGTACCGGGTATAATAACCCCAAAACCGAAGCCGAAACAGAAAAATATCGAAGAAAAATGCCATAATGGGTTCACTAATTGCTTCAATTAGACATCGACTGAGGCTGCCAAAGGCAGCAGCAACAGGTGTGCGAAACGACCGACAAAGTTGTGCAATATCTACGAGTATATCTATGGGGCTCAATTGCGGTCCCTCGGTACTCGGATCTCTCTATTGTTTTCGAAAGCTCACGATATTTTTGTTGTTTCGCTTTTGCGGTCGCACCTTTGTGGATTTTTCAATTAAACGATCCGCTGACCTTGATACCTGGGCTTCGCAATCAAGTTTCTAAGTGCACAGATCAATCGCTGCAACTCACTTCGTTCTTCATTTTTCATCCCGTCTTCACTCACCTGAAAGAAAGGAAACATTTAAAAATATTCATTAGTGAGTTATTAGATGCAAGAACACAGGCGTAAGACGAACAAACACACTTCCTTATTGCCTACGGGGAGATCCCTAATCTGGCTGGCCATTAAAAATCCAAGAAGCCCTCATATACACTGAGAGGTAAAGGGTGTAAGAAAGCTTATAAAAGTTAATGAAAGAATGAACAAGAAAATAAATTCACAACAAAACTTGCCTTTCAAATAAGTAACTATTCGATCATTTATATTGTTTAAGTCAGATCTATAAAAGAATTAACCATTCTTATTAACATTTGAGTATTTACTTAGAGAATACCAGTAAATTTAGCACAGTGTCATTAACTCTTTTATGCTAAAGTGATCGCAGCAAAGAGCTTGCTGGCATAATGAATTGTCAATCATTATGCAATCTTCGAGTGAAAAATGATGCAGCAGGTTTCCGTGCTCTTTTAGCCGGAGAATGCGTGGGCCGCGAACATTTAGACAGACTCCGAGACAGTCAGATAGGCAGACAATGTTGTGATGTGCAACATGGCCTTAGATCTTTTGCCGTGGCATGTGGCGCTAGAGTAAAAGGCTCCAGAGGGAGAAAGATGCCTGAACTCGAGCTCGAATCTCGACTTGGAGTCGGGCCCATCATTTATAACTCGGACAGCTCTTCGTTCCTTTCCCTTGTCTGTTAGCTTTTGGCGTTGATTATGTGGCGTTTTCGTTAGCAATCAGAAAAATATTATATAGCGTATGCTTGGCCCTTTTAGAATGAAAAGACAACCGGAACTATGATGGATGCCACAAGTTTGCATCATAAATTGAACTTGTTTCTATCTTGGACGAAAAGACGGGCAGATTTGCGGAGGCGTCGTTGGTTAGCCCTGCCAACATGCCCAGCCCAAATGGTCATTGGGAAACGATTTTGTCATCTGCGTTTGATTGCGTTGGGAATGAATGTAAAATGGCATGAGTCTGAATTCGGAATTGGGGAATGAATACAGCTTGATGGCGCTGAACTCGAAATGTAATTAAAGTTACCTAGATTCACTTGTTTTTAATTACATACAAGCTCTAAAAAAAGAATCGAAAATAGTGGTTAATTTACAAACAAGTTCAAGTCAGCTTATAAGAATTACCCATTAATAATGGATTCTTATTAGATCAAAATATGTGCTCCCTAGAATTATTATTATAAACCCAAGGCAAAGTCAACCAAATTGACAAACACAGAACTAATGAAGGCCATAATGACCGACTTTGATTGCCAAAGCACCGCAGGAAGTCAGTTATTGATTTAGTCATTACCCCAAGCTCTAATTTTCAATATTCGTAAATTGGTTATTTCACAGTTGCTGTAATCGCACCAAGCCTACATTGTTGTTGTTCTCGAGTGAAGGCAACTTCCTTTGGGGCGACAAAACAGCACTTGTTGTGGTCATAAAAAGTTAATAGAGTTAACTATTAACTTGTCAGTCAGCCCCTAAGGAGTCAGTCGCTTGCTAGAGGCGCCAATTAGCTATAGACGCACACTGAAAAAATTTTCTGTGGTTTTATGTATTAAGTTTGGCGTTAAATACACTTTAATATAATAATGGAGCATCATTTGTTAGGGTGACACTCTAATATAAATAACTTTTTGTTAGAAATACACATATGATATTATTGTATAGAAAAAACTTTTTTAAGAACTTTAAAAGTTACATACGATAAATATTTTTTAGTTGGAATTATAACTATAAAATTGAGTTGACACTCTAAGTATCTTTTATTGGCCAATTGCCATTTTCTTATGTAATTCGGATTGAACTTTAAAGGGGAACTCCAGCGTCTGCAATTGGATCATTGAAAATTTGACCCATTTTGGTAAAATTGAAAAATATCAAATTTGGAAAATTTTTTTAAAATTTACCTACATGTTTTTTATTTTAAATTTAAGAATTTTACATTTTCATATAAATCAACCGATCGCTTCTAAAGCAGCTATATGATATAGTTGTCCGATCTTAATGAAATTAAAACCGTAATTCTAAAATCGTAAAAAAACTGCCATATCTTGAATTTGATTGAAATACGTTAAAAAACAGAGAATTTATAATTTTTCTTTCGCCATCATTCCTATGGGAGCTATAGGATATAGTGATCCGATTTCGTCCGTTCAGACATACATACTGCGTGTTAAAAAAATAATACTATGCTGAAAATTTCAGCCCGATAGCTCAAAAATTGAGGGACTAGTTTGCGTAGAAACCGACAGACAGTCAGACAAACAGACAGACAGACGAACAGACAGACGGACATGGCTAGATGGACTCGGCTGGTGATGCTGATCAAGAATATATATCCTTTATGGGGTCGGAGATGCCTCTTTCACAGTGTTGCAAATATCTTGGCAAAATTATAAACCCTCTGCAAGGGTATAATGATTAGTTTTTAAAGAGTTTTGAAGTTTAAAATAAAGACCTATTCAATATATTTTCTACCTTTCTCAAATGAACACCTTTTTAAAATAAGCAGAAATTGGACAAAAAAGATCGACTGTATACGGTATTAGCTGAGTGCACTTTAACTAGCTCACAGGTAGAATCGAGACTTAGCGAGACGTTAACTCACAAGTCGTCAATCATTTTTATTTCTTTAAACGTGTCAAATGACGGTCGCGAGCGGAAATCGTTCACCAGTGGTTACTTTTTAATGGGAGAACGGAGAGGGGTAACCATCGGCGTCTGGGAGAGCGGCAATTGCTTTTTTAAATGCACCTTAATGCGATACGTGTTACACCGAGAGGCGGGAATGAAAAACAATGAGAAACAATTGCAACATCGCTGCCCCGCCCACAAATCTGCAGCTGCAGGAGGCTGACTCTCTTTTTTTTTGTAATTACTGCGAACGAGACACTGTTGAAACGGAAAAACTTTACCCAAGCCTTGGTAACACAAAAAGGAAATTACGCGGAAATCAAATATCAAATGTCTCTCAGGTGATTTTGCAAGGAGCCATTACCATTATGATGAAAACTTTAGAGCGACCACTCCAACCTATTTTTTTCTCTCGACTGAGCAGTATTGCATATGAGCACAGTGCGCGAGACAGATGACAAAAAACAAAAGCTGCAGCAGCAGATGAAAAATAAAACAAGTACCCACAACAACAATACTCGAACTTGCATAAAACTGCAGCCAGCTCATGAAAAAGTTGAGTAATATCTTGGATGGGCAGGCTGGGCTCAGAAAGATGGGTAGAGATTCCATAACAGGAGCGAGTATCGAATGTGTAATACCCTTAGGAAGAGTCTCGATAAGCAAATAAAAATTTAAATAGATATAGAGACGCTTAGGGCCGGCGTCTGCCCTCACTGTCAAAGTGCCTGATAGCTATCTGTGCGGAAAAGAAAATCACCACATAAGCTCAACGTAAAGAAAATCGGTTATCTGCCCTCCTTAAATTTATGTGAACGTAAAAGAATAGCATACTGCTGTTAACTACGCTATTAACTACCGATTATTGTTTAAGGGCACCGAATTGTGCTGTAAGGCGCAAATACTCCATTCTTTTGTTTATTGAAACCACTCTACTTCTTCCTCACTTGGTTATGGGATATCAGCTGTTCTTTTGCGGGCCGAAAAAGATTTTACTACTCTCACGCTTACACTATAGAGGGCCAAATTTTCTTTGCCGGGACTTTTTTTCAATTAAATTTTGACAGGAAGGGTAAAAACTGACTCTAATTGAGTAACACAGTTCATCTCAGGTTACTAAAAATGATATGTGTAAATCGGTTTTATAGTTTATTTCGGTGAACAAATACGAAAAAAAACTTTGAAATCCTTTATTCCATCCACGATAATCATATTATGTGACTTTTCGTGCCAGCTCTAAAAATGTCTAGTATATATTGTTTAAAAACCTATTTCACTGAATGATCTCTAGCAACAGAACTTTTTATTTAAAATTTTTTAATGCAATATTTTAATAGTTTAAATAAGTTATAAATCTTTCAAAATTTAAACAATTTTACCGAAAACTTGGGAACTACAAACTAATTAAATTTTTTTGCTTAAATTAAAAAAAAAATTGTTTAATATATTCACTCTACCATGTAATCCCGCTTGTCCAGCAAACCCCATATTTTCCCAGCTGGGTATCTGCGGAGCAAACATTTTATTAAAGCTAGTCCATAGGCTTGATGAGCACAATAAAACCACAGCTCAGTTAGATATATAGCCTCCGACTGCATAGTGTCGTCTCTTTCTGCCGTCTGTCAGTTCGTCAATGCAACCACCGCCCTCCGCCCCACCAGAGCCCCATGCTCATCACTCATAGCGGCTCCATTCGGCGACAGTGACGGCTTTGAAATCCAATACGCGATCTTTCGCAGTCATCGTCATCTCCGTTAGACGCTCCGTCACGTAAGTCCCGCCTTGTCTTAGCTCGCCGTTTTATGTAATTACAGAAGCAAAAAGCGAGGCAAAAGCAAGAAGGAACCCTATAGGCGACCACAAAATACCTTGCTTTAAGCAATAGTTGTATTATTACTTCTTCATTTTACATATATGTTTTTTTTAAGTCAAGTATACTGGCGTACCCCTATATTTCGCTATGGATATGAAAACAAGTGCGAACTGTGATCTCTGTGGATCACACTATTAAAATCCACTGAGGACGTACAAACTATTCGACAAATTTATCATTTAATACCATTTTGGCATTACATTTATTGTAGATCATTCGTTCAAAAATTCCTATCTCGCTGTTTTATTTTTTAGTGTCAAGTTGTTTTAGTCTTTAAATTTAAATTAGTTTCATAATTATATGTCCCACTTAACTGCTCTTTCCTTATGACCATCTAGAACCCCCTAACGAATTTAATAGCTATCAGACTTGAAGGGCCCGAAGTGGACAACCTCATGAGGAATATGTTTTGTTTGACATTTTAGAGTTTTTAGCAAAGGCTTAAGTTGACGATAGGGTATCAAAAAGAGCATGTGTTGTTGCGTCGTTGTCAGTTTGAAATATGACTATAAACAATGCGCAGAGAGAATTCTATTGTAGACTACTTTTTTACTCGCTGAAAGGACTTGGAAGCTTAGATTAGACTTAGCTTATGCTTTTCTTCTGCATCTTTCTTCAACTTTTTTGTTCAGCGCCTTCCTGCCTTTCAATGGCCTGAGGCACTGGTGGTCCCGCCAGCGTTTACCGTTAGCAATCGGAGGCCTAGGAGAAGCGAGCAATCAATTAGCTGAACTTCGGGTGGGTGGAAAAGGGAGGAGTTCGAGGCCCACGCCGAGAATTACATCCACTCCGCGCTCTACGACGCTGACAGTTACAAATGCATCACTCGCTTACGAGTCGTGGGCTAATTTGCGGTTTCAGCTTGCAGCCAAACTAATTAACATATAAATTTAGAGGTGTTGCACTTTGTATTTATTTATGAATGAAACTGACTGAGACAAAGAGATGGCTGTTGGCTGGCCGTGGAGGTGGATGGGAAGTGACAGAGTTGCCAGGGCACTGAGAAAATCGGTCATTTAAAATTAAAGAATTACCCTTCTATACTTTCTCTTTTAGAAAAATATACTGTATTAAATCGGGTACATACAAATATTTTATTTAAGTGTTGAGTAGTTTGACTTTAATTTTATTAAGGCAATTGACTAAAAATCCTGAGATACGCTGTAACTCTTTCAAGTGACCAATTATCTCTAGAGATTTCTACTTCCAGTACTTCCAGTAACGAAATTATTTGTATTATTAAATATTGATTGCTGTTATTTAATTGTGATACAAACTTTATTTTACCAGTTGTTTTGAATCAACCCTTACTAGCTTACTCCTTAGCTCTTTTTGTGAGCGCTTAAAGATATAAGATGTTTCTTTTTTGCCAGTGCGCCAATCTGCAGTATGCATTTCGTTCTCATATGCAAGCCAAGGTCGCCTTCAGTTCCGTTCAACTACAGCAGCAGCATCGACAACTGTCGATTGCAGCTTATGGCCAAGAGTTTAGCTAGCCAAGATTTATTGGCATGTTATTCTAATTGCTATTTATTAGCGGTGGGAGACGGCGTTCGCAGAACTGCAGAGCTGCAGCAGCGCAGCTACCTCGCTCTCCGGCAGTCAGTCATTCAGTTAGTCATTCCGCTCATTCATTCATTCAGTCATTCCGAAGCTGTCAGGCCGTCAAGTGTGCAAATTAGTTTGTTTGGTTTGGTTTTTATGCATGAGCTTAACCCACTTGTCTGATGTTTATTCAGAATTGATCACCCCAAGCCGCAAAAATAACTACAATATGTATACATTTTTGCAAAATTTCAAGTACAAATAATTTTTTATGTTTGGGAGGTTTTTGACAGTAGTTTCCGGTTTTTTGATCAAAGCTAAATTCAATTGTTAACTGCTCGAAACTTTAAATGATTATGTTAATGTTTCTTTCGTAAGTTCTTGGCCTCCTTTTTCTTCAAAAAGATACAAATTAATTTTAAGTTAAGTGTCTATCCTATCGATATGTGCCATTATGATAGATAAATAGGGGAGAGGTCGCGGTTGTGGACAGTGCCCGGCATGCAGATGCTACTAATCTGAGTATGATAAGTTATATTCGCAGCTTTTGTGCTAATACCGAAAAAAAAAGCAAATTTGGTGTAGGTGCTGTGGGCATAATAAGCAAAAATTGAGAAAAAAAAACCAAAAAGTAAATATTCCTATTTTTCAAGTTCAAAAAAATTGGATGTAAATTTTTTCCAAAAATTTTGGTGTTTCGTTTTTCTTGTAGTGTGGTCATTGTAGTTTCTGAATTGCTTTTAGTTTTTTTCCAAAATATATGCACAACATTTTTTTCGTATTTCGGAAAAATTGTCTTTATTTTATTTCTTTTTTTTTTAACTTATGGACTGCATAATATTGTTGTTTATGACAATTTAGAACACAATAATAACAAGGCACTGTACATTAGGCAGAGCTTTGAGCTTGACATCGAAGCTAGACTATTAAGCGGTGATTACATCGATGCAATCATACATGCACATGCTGCACAGAATATCGAACTGATAAAGATATTTGCGATGGATCATGAGCTTTACGCTTTTCTAGCTTTATATAGGTTATTTGTTGTGAATTCCATTCGTATTTTTGAATTTCAAACGGATTTTTCAGGCGTGTCCAAAGCTAGGACTAATTTTTTTTTCTCGAAAAAAGGTTACTTCATTAAATTCCTGATACAATTTTTCTGAATACATGAATCAACTTAGTTCTTTGCTGATAGTTAGCTAATGCCTCTAGCTTTAAATTGGTTCATATATATGTGTATAATATGGAATTGATCCAACGTTATAATGCAAAAATGAGACTGTGTCCACAACCGGGACCTTTCCCCTACTATTAAATCTTTTTATATTTTAGTATTTACGCTAGTATCGGGTATTTATTTTTCGTTCTGTGCAGCCACAGCCTCGCCCACACTTCGGTAGTTTCCATTTCTATCTTCCGTTAATTGTAACTAATAAATTTGCTTCGTGTAGACGATTTTAAGTTAATATTCTAATTTGTGTTGGTTCCCCCGGCCTCCTCACCGGGAGTTTGTAATTAGTTTTGAGACGATATTACCAACGCTTACGCACACTGTGGGCGTTGAAAAGAAAAGGAAACCAAATGGAACTCATCCATATACAGATATGCCGCATTACAAAGATAGTAAGGGAACGGACGACCGTTAAAAGTTGTATGCTTATTTTTACAGCGGGTTCTGTTGACCACCTAAAGACCGTAAACCGAGTCTGGGTCTGAGCCCGACCGCGATTCTCAGCTATTACCGCTAGATATACGAAATAAATATGCGGCATTTCGTGTAAATTGCCCACCAAGCCAAAACACTTCCTTTATAAAACCCAGGCAGACCGACAGAGTGAGAGGCCAGCTAATGCGTGCATAATTTTTAATAAATATTTTTAAGAACTCCCAGCTGCAGTCGCAGACTGCCCGTGGAGGCCGACCGAAAGTACTTCCTGGTTTAATTAATAAGCCCCAGTCTGCCAGCAGCAGCTCCTACCAGCTGGCGGTTGGTGGGCAACTCCTGGCAAACTTGTCAATCAGGAGCATTTCTAATTATCAACTTTATCATAAGATCCAGTTGAGATGGATACATCAAAGGAAACATCGATCGTATTATATTAATCTATAATATACTGTAATCGGATTTAAAATAAGTCCTTTTGTTCCCAAGTTTTACTATGTATATACTAATTTATTTATCAAGTTTTAATTTTCATGTTCAGCTCATTTTTCAGCGATCGATAGTACTGACAGTGCTTTCGATTGTGTTGCCAACACTGCTACACCGCTCCGAGACGAACACTTCCGCTTGGTGGCTCCGTTTGGGAGCTGGCACTAGTACATTGAACTCCCCTGCTTAACAGCATCGCTCAAGGCTTCCACCCATTGCCTTCTCGCGCAAGAGTCGTCATTATGAAAATATTCCCCATTTCCCCGCTCATTCCCCGATGAAAGCCAAGCCAGCATCTCCGGCAAAAGCTTATCGGCTGCTGCTCAGCCAGCGCTTATGTTGCCCACGTGTCCACTCGTCCAACCGTCCAACTTTCCGACTGTCGTCGCTCGAGCAGGTTTTCTTTCTGGAAATTATGCACTTTGTATGCAGAAAAGTTGGCGTGGCGATAAAAATCTGCATAATTTCAAGACGTAAGTTTATTGCCGTTTCCTAGCACTCGGCGCGAGCGGGAATGGTGCTCGACGGGCGAGATAAAGATGCAGGGAGCAGCCACAAGAATTTGTCTTTGCATTCCTCCTGGCCGGCCCTTTCATAATCGTAATCAATATTAAGTTATATGATAAATTATCAGATACCAAATTGCAGCATTTAACTTGTCAAGGAAAATTACGGAAATTATGCTAAAAAAAAAAGTTTCGGCGAGAGCAATGTAAATCCGGTTAACTGACGATTTTTACTAGGGGTATTTATCATGGAACCGATGCGCTGAGTTGGTCTACTTATGGCTAAGCGTCAGTTAACTGTGAGTTTGCATTTTTCGGAAAATGAGAATATATTCTTACCTAAAATTGATGTATTAAAAAAATTATAAACAGATTTATTTTATTCGCAAGAGAAGTTATTTAAGATTAAGAGGTAGTAGGAGGCCAATTTCTAGGACCGAATTGATCTGGGTGCCATCTATCAGAATGTTGCCTAACAATTTGGTAGTTTTAGCTCTCATAGCTTCTGAGAACAAGGCTTTACGGGGTCTAGCATTCCTTAATTTGTCTTTTACTTACATTTTCTACAGATACTATGCTATAACGCCATTGCACCCAATGGTTAGCTACCCACCCTTGTACCTCTTAATAGGTATAAAATCAATATGAGGCCTTTGTAATCAAGTTCAGAAGAAACTCAAAGGTATCAATGCATGGACTCCAAAGTTGAGCTAGAGTCAATAGTAAAGGCGCTGAACCTGTTATGGGGCCGGAAGAACTGGGATTTCTATCTGGGGCCACAGGAAAGGGAGCAAGCTGTTTGCGGGTTACCCAGAGCGAAAGGCTGTGGGTTTGCTCGAGGCAAGGAAATAGACAGACCTTGATGACTGTTCAAAGGAGATAATAGCAAGAAGTGAAGATTTTTTCCCAAACGGTTATACTAATCCTTTATAGAATAGCAATGATGGGGGAAAGCTTGAATAGAATAGAAAATATTTTCTCAGCAGCGATCAATTCAAGAAATATCAAATCTGTAATAGAAAATCACGCAGCCGATCGTATGCGTGATATACTTAAGAAAACCTTCAACTTTGGCTCAACTTCTTTTTATAAGTGCACGCCAAAAAAAGCCTATAGTGGATAATTGCCTAAATGTACTTTCTTTCCATTCCCGCACCAGCACCATAATCTGCCCCGCCCTTAATTCGCGGAACTGAATGAACGTTTTGCCTTTCCTTCCGACTGTCTTGGATCTGCGTGCTTTTCCAGTCAGCTCAGCTCAGCTCACAACATCCGGTTAGTAGCTACGACTGCTTCTGCACAAATGTTAATTAAATACCTGTCCATCTATTAAAAAACATACGTAAATTTATGTTGTTAACAAGGAAGTGCGCTCTGCGCATGCGCACACTTTTATTATTATCATCAGCATCGGCGTCGTTGCCGGAGCTGGTCGGAGCTAGCCGTCGCTCAACACACATCAGTGGCAGTGTGCGGCCACCATTTGGCCATTTCTACCTGTCCGCCCGTACCGCCACCTGCCACCTGGCCCAAGTGGTGGACACCATCACCAGCCAGATGCTACTCTCTTTTGGGGCAAGGCCTGTAACTGTTTGCGGCCATTTGCATATGTCGCCGAACGTTTGCGTTGTGGTTTTAACGAAGCGCTGCTGTCGCCACGTCGCTACGTTATTCACTAATTGGTGGAGATAAAAATCGCTGGCAGGGAGTAAAGTGACGACGTCGACCAGCCACTAGCCTCCATCCTCCAACCATCACATCACCCTGCATCCTGCATCCTCTATCATCCATTCCCCAGCTCATAAGAATGGGGCAGATGATGTGGAACAGGCGTGGCAGGTGCTGGTCATCAGCTGACGATACATGCACAGCAAGAAAAGCCTGCCAAAACAATGAAGACTGTTTCCGTTCAACAAACTGTTGGGTAGCGATTTGGTATAGATAATATTGAAGCCTTAAATTAATATTTATGATCAAATTTCTCCGAGTTTAAACCAAGTAAGCGAAGCAAGTCTGTTATAAGAATGAATTTTTGATGTGGTATGCTTATTAAAAAATTATACAAAGTCTTTATATTTAAATTTTCTTTAAGTGCACCGGCAGACAAACTGTCATCATTTTCTAGCCATCGCTGTGCCCGTCTCCGTTCCCATTCCCGTTCCTATTCTCGTTCGCGTTTGCGTTCGCCCAGGTCACCTATTCCCGCCTCACCAGCCAGTGGCACTTTCTTTGCGAACCGCCAAGCAACAAATCGGTGGCTGCGAGTCGCCTCCTTCCCGCCAGATGCTGTCAAATATTTGCTCAAGTGTTTCTGCTTTTCGCACCACCCCGCCAACGCCTCCGAGCCGCCACCCATGTCACCCCTTTGGGAGGACAAGGCAGGCAATTTGCTTTATGGGATTTACTTGTAGTGGGGATAGGCGGTTTGGCATTTTTGGGAAAGTGGACATCGGAAATTTGGTTAGCCTTAATGCATTCGAAGTGTGATTTTTTTATTTTTTCGAGCTTTAAGACGAGCTGGTTTGCCGGACGTGGAACTCTTGAGAAAAGCTTACGCGTATCTATAATTATTTTCTTAATTTTTAGAGCCTCACCTTAAAATTGTGAAGCTGTTCGCATGATATGCGAAAACCCAAACACATTTAAAGTATATATAAAACATTAAATTCTAACAGATCACCTATTAACTATTAATTTTCGATTTCTGAAGTAAACATCCATGTTATGAATAAAACTCACCTTTGTTCTGTACAACGGATTGCTGAAGTCCCAGTCTGGCGCCACAAATAAATATCCGCATTTAGAGACCTTTCGCGATGCCTAAAGAAATGTTGAAAGAGAGAAAATAATAATAAGTGTTAAAAAACGTTGATAATCATAGTTGTTGTATAAGTCCCAAAAAATAACATTTCAATGCTAATTAATTGTGGAATATAAATTACATCATTTTGACATTAACTACGGCAAATAATGTAAATATTTTTCTGGGGCTTGATAATAAAAAGGCATTATAAAAAAATTTATTGTTCTCAATTCGCGAAACACATTTATTCAAAAACTACAGTGGCGAAAGAGAGAAAAGAAAACAAAATTGCTTATCATATCTCGCTTATCGCGTCCATAAAAGAAACAAAAATTAAATGTGTTTTTAATTAAAAAATTCCAACTTTTTCTTAGCCAGCCTTTTGTGTTTGGGTTTTATCGTTGCCGGCTTATCGCAGCTTTTTGCTGTATATGTGGCGCACGTGTTAACTTTACCTCAACCAGTCAAATATGCGTACATATATAAGCCATGACTAATGTTAATGACGTTGGCCAATTCAACTGTATTAGTGGCGTTTTGGCTTTTACTTTTTTATACCTTACCAGCCGTAATAACTGAGTAACTGTTTCTTAGATAAAAGTATTTGAATTTAGAAGATATGTGTTTAATATCTACAATATTCGATTACAGTCGATATTTTGCTATAAAAATAATGAGTAAAAACAATAGATCATGTTAAATTAAATAAATAATATTAAAAAAATATTAATGTATAATTGGTATCTTAATACATTTTTTTTTTTTGTCAAGATATGAAATTATAAAAATTTCATGCTATAATTGCACAAATTGCAGATAACTGGCAAGCCTTTTTGCTAATAAATAAAAAAAAATAGTTAACCCTCAATTAAGCCACCTTTGGTCAGTGATCGTAGCACCCTCTGGTGTCGCCTAGGATGCCGACTTCTCTCCTGATCCCGAACGACCCCGATCATGTCTTGTAAGCTGACACCATAAAATGTATACAAAACAATAAAATAGCAAAGAGTAAACTAAGGCCCAGAAACGAAATGTGTAAGACGGTAGTTCCCGGCCACTCACTCGGCTCGGTACCAAACTATCCAACAACTTAACAAAGTTGGCCGAAAGAAACACCTCCTCCCACTTCCCTGGCACGGAGGTCTGATCGAGCTACTCTACTCTATATATTCATTTTTTCTTTTCTTTTTGGGGTCTCCGGCTGTCTGGTTTGCAATTACGCTGGCTAATTTTATTTATCTGGCTTGTGTATTTTCCTTTTTTTCATTTTATGATATTCTCTGCGATTTCAGCGGTTGTTTGTTGGCGGCGGTGGGTCGCTTAAATGCGCCATTAACATTGATTTATGTGAAAAGTCGCACGTTTGTATTCAAATAGCTGGGGTAGACAGAATGAGCGAGAGACTTGCAACTTGCAACAGTAGCAGCAATTGCTATTACTGTTGCAGTTGCAGTTGCAGTTGCAGTTTGCAGTCTGCAGCAGCTGTCAGGCTTTCATCAGGTTAAGTCAGTCGACACGTTTTTCACATAAATTTCAATGGGTCCGAGGAGTTAAGTGACAGAAATGGGTTCAGCCTTAGTGGGTAGCACCTTCTAACGACCCGTTGGCGATCGGGCTCACACGATCGCCGAATTGCGATCTACTTTTGTCACATTACAAAACACCATTTGGTGGAAAAGCCGATCTCCAGAGTCCCGTTGGCTACTCGTAGTACCCGACCACGTAGTATAAGCCCCACCAATCTGGGACAGGCACACATTCAAACATAAATTATCAATGCCAGCCTGGTTCTTGATTTCGTTTGTTTCAAAAATAACAACAACAAAACCCATGCGACAACTACAATTGTAAAAAATCGTGACTAAATGAGTCACAATTGTCTTCCAAATTGTGCGAATTGTTATTTTCAGTTCTTGGTCTATTGATTCAAACAAGAAACTTTATGCTAATGTGTATACGGCGAACTGTCAGTAAACAGTTGGAAAGGGCTTGAACGCTGCCAACTACTGACCTGGAACTAATGCAGCCAATGAAAGTTTTTTAATTTAAAGATTTAATTTAAGATCATATTTCGTATTCAAACATGTCTCATGCCTAATTGTTTCAGAAGTTTTCGGCAAAGCCTGAGCCCCACCCAAATTCTGTTCTTAAGGTACTTTTCAGAACGAATCCAAACAACATTTTGGAAATGTATGCATCGCGCATGACGCTGCTGACACACAAAACACAAATGGGAGACTTTCAGCCGAAAGGGGCGTAGTACCAGGGGGGCTTTCGGAGCTGCGCGTGCAGAATTTTGAGTGAGCGGATGGGGGGCATGGGCGTGGCCTCGCCCCCGGGCGCTGCTTAATGAAGCCAAGCGCGCCGTGCAAATGTGGGCCGACCCCAAACAAAAGCCCCACTGATTGATCGCGCCAGATCAACAGCGAGTGAGTAACTTGAGCACAAGTACGAATGCTAATGACAAATCAAAGGACTGTGAACCGCCATTGGGAGCCTCGCTGTGGCATAGCCAGACGCTGTTTGGGCAACCAGTTCCCGAATGATTTGAGTGAAGATTGATCCGATATTATCGAATATCACATTATGCAATGCAAGTGTCGTAACGTTTATTAGATGGAGTAGTAACAAAAAGTGTGTTACTCAATATATGGAAGGAACAATGTATCTAACTTTGAAATTTATCAAAAAAGAAAGCTAATATCGCAAAGCCAAAGCTTGAAGCAAAGTTCATATACCCTTGCTGATAATAAAATAAATTAAATTAAAGGATCATATAAATTTAGTTTTAATCCGAAATTCTTAAAAACAACAATTCTTATACGATTGTAACATGATTTCTGTTATCTTTAGTATTAAAAATATCTTAATAAGATGCCTAATAATTTGATAATACGAAAGTATAAAAACTGTACTAATCAGCACCAAAACTTGAGAACAATCATTTGTTATTATGAAGTATTAAATCTATACTAAACTCGTTATACTGCTGGAGTATATTTGTAAAGACAATGCGTAGAAAGGTTAATGTCTTGTTATGCCCGGTACCCATAGGGTACATAGGGTACGAGAATGTAAGTAACAGGCAGATAAATCTCCGACTCCATAAAGTATATATATTCTTGATCAGCGTCACCAGTCGAGTTGATTTAGCCATGTCCGGCTGTCCGACTGTCTGTCTCTCTGTCTGTCCGTCTGTCTATTCGTCTGTCCGAGTTGGTAAAAAGGTCTCAGAGACTATAGGAGCTAGAGCCAACAAATTTGGTGACAACATTGGAATCTGTTGCACGCAGATCAAGTTTGTTTTAAAATTTGGCCACGCCCACTTCCGCCCCCGTAAATCATAAAAAACGTTATATAAGCTATAGTCGTAATATTCGGCTTAAAGTAAATAAATAAAATAAATAAGTAGGTTTTCGTGAAAGTTTTCTGAAAGTATGAGAAGTTATGTATGTTATGTGTTATGTGTTTCTGTATATGCTTATTTTTCTACTGTCGAGAACGCCAGTGCGTGTTGCTCAACATGTCCCTAGCAACAATGTCTATGTTGGGCAGAAGCTCAACATCTCCGACCCCATAAATTTATCTATTTTGATGTTGCTTAACATGTTTATAGCAATATTTGTCTTCATTTGTCAACATTTTCTTATTTCCATGTCCATATGCTATTAAATTTCAACGACAACGCTTTGAGTACCGGGTATCTCACAGTCGTCACACTCGACTGTAGCTTTCCTACTTGTTTTTTTTTGGGTGTACTAGTTGGAAAAGAAAGAAAGTTTTATTCAGACTGATAGACTAGTTTGCGTAGAAACGATCAGACGGACGGACAGACGAACGTGGCTTCGACTCGTGATGCTGATCAAGTATATATATATATTTTTGGGATCGGAGATGCTACCTTCACTGCGTTGCAAGCCTCTAACTAAAATTAGAATACCCCGCAAGGGTATAGAAAGCTTAATCCGAAATTCTTATAAAATTCAAACTTAAAAGGGGTTCAAGCTAGTAAAGGATAAATAACAGTAAACACTCGATAACATTAAGTCATGCAAACGTAATTACAGATGAGCGACACAGGCAAGAAGCTACTCTAAGTGTAGTCTCATACTTACTGCTTCGGCCAGACCCGTTTCTGTTGTGATTCGCTATTGCGCAAGCGTGCAAGATACGAATAGAGAATGCATTCGGTTAGTTATAGAATTAAATAGTTTTGGGAAAAAGCATGAGATGGAGCGGCTGGGGGGCAGAGACAGTCGAAATGACTCAATTAACGGCGGCGAAGATGACTACGATGATGCTGATACATTTTGACATTTAGCCACATTCAAGATGACATTCAAGAGGCTCGAGATGAAGATGAAGGCGAGTCCCAACTCAGCCAAACACGGCTGCAGCAGCCAAATGAATTTAAATTGCATGAGACCAGGTTGTTTTCGATTTAATTTGATAACAAACCAGAGGCGAGACGACGGGTCGTCGCATACTTATGACTGTGAAATGTCAAATCAAAAGTCACGTTTTTCACTCACCGCGCGCTGATTTATTGGCAGCGGCTGGGCCATTAACTGAATTGTACCGCTGGCCATAAATTGGCTCTGAGCTCTGAGCCTCGCTCGCTCACTCGGAGCTGTGGAAAATTTCACTTTTGCTGCCGCAGCGGCTGTGGCTAATAAGCCAAAAACCGATTGACAAATAAACAATTTGTGGCAGCCCCTCCACATATCACGTATGTGCACACATCTGTATTTATCCGTACGTATACCAAATACTGTGTTTAGCTAGTACTCACGCACACGTGGATCATGTCCAAGTCAAAGTCAAGTCAAGTCAAGTCACAAACCAGCTTTGGCTTCGAGTTGTAAGCTGGAGTGGAAAGTTGTTTGCAGCCTCGGCCTCTTGAATCTCGTTGAATCTCTTGGGCTTTTGACTCAATTTCAGCCCCAGCCCCAGCCCCACTGCTGTTTGCTTATTTATTTTTGTTTATTTATACATGTGTATTTTCAATCTGGCCGCTGCAGTTGTTGTTTTGCTTTGAGTTTCTAAGTTGCGGCTTAATAGGCAAGCGGCAACAACCGCCGCGACGGACAACCAGCATCCTCAACCGCAGCGATAACAACAACAGACTAAATCATCATTAGCCACCACCATCCGTCCAAATGGCAACAGGTTTTCCATGGTTGCGATAAACAATTTTTGGTTGGGTACATCGGTGGGATCTCTGATCACTAATTTCTGCAAAAACTACCCAATGAAATTTTTTTAAATTTTAATTTTATAACTCAATAAAAAAGATGAAGCCAAAAACTAAGACTTGATAAAAACATCTGAAGCCAATTGTATTTAACATAGAACAGAGAGAGCTTTCCGAATTGAAATTAAGGCTGTTTTAGCTTAGTTATGACTATTTTTTTTTTAGATTTTTCAAAATGTTAGAAGGGTGGGGGTCGTTAAAATGTTCTAAAATTGGCAAAAAACTTATTTGTTTAAATTTTTAAACTGAGTATGCAGATTTATTATTTTCATAAAACCTAATATAGAACAGCTTTCCGAATTGTTTTTTATGTGTTTATGTTTTACTTTTTATGACAAATAACAATTATAATTGTGCCTTTGAAAGCATTGGTTTCAAAATCCCACTTAAGATCGATGCTAAACTTCTAACCAAAATTATCCATCCATTAGTTCCCGGAATTATTTTCTGGGACAGTTTAACCGCATGCATATACATTTCTCCTGAAATTTTAATAAATTGTGGAATTTTTCATAACTTATTTGGTAATGGTAACATGAAAGTTTTATAATAGAAGCTTTACAGCCTCCAGTATCTGAGGTAGGGCTGGAGAAAATTGGCACCGAGAATTGGAATAACTTGACTAATCACCAGAGAATTAAAAATTTTGTCCGCTTAAAAATTGAATCAATTATTTGATGGTGAGCTTCCAGAGCAGCATAATTAATTTGTGAAAACAGCTTTCTTAGCCGACCATGCATCGAGGCGCCTCAGCCTCAGTTAAGTGATTCCGAATAAAAATGAAAGTGACTGCCCAAGAGGGCCGCTGCCGATCTTAGCGCGATTAAGCCAATGACGGCTAATCTCTGGTCAGGAGTAAGTATACGGTGTCGAACCTTACCCACCACCACGCATGGCAGCGACTCCGACGTGAAATATGATTAATAAGTCTCGCACGCTTATTAAATCTCCCACTCCGGATGGCTTGGAAAATACAGAGAGCTGGCAGATGAAAGTGGTTTGCGATCAGTTAAGACACAGGTTGATTGACTGCTCATAAGGGTTTATGATGGCCCAATGCAATAGTACAAACAAAAGGGGGCAAGGCCGGACTAAATTGATTCTCATTTCAAGTAATAAAGGAAATTATTTGAAACCTTTAAGAGGGTATTTAAGGTTACCGATGACGGTATAGCTGCCCTTAGAAGGATCTTTTCAGATATATGTATACATAAATATAATATATAATTAATAAGCACCAGTTTGTCTTAAAAGGGAAATTTTGGAATCTAGTGCTATTTTATTTCCATCTCAGTGGCGAGCAATCTTTAGAGTCACCGCACTTCTTTTTAGCCGATAAATGATAATATTTCGTGGTTTGGCTTATAGAAATCCAAAACACCTTTGAAAACGTATTCAAGGGTATCGAAAATCGAAAGCAAGAAAGAAATCGAAAGCGAAAATGCACAACGCAAGCGAACCTGAAACAGAGAGTTGAACATCAAGTGCAACATACTGATGAACCGTCGAGCGGCGCAGGAGCGGTGGCGCAGTCCAAAGGGTGCGAAGGGGGGCTGAGTGGCAAGTGTACGGCACGGCATGGCATGCCATGGCACGGCATGAAAAATACGGTGTGCCATGCCATTGGGTAGCAAGTGTGACTGACCAGCAGCTGAGAGGCAACTGCAGTTCGAAATGAAAGCGAATGCCGTGGCTCTGACTGTAGTTGTAGCTGCTGCGGTTGTTGTATGTTCCGATGGTTTAGTGCACAGAGAGAAAAAGATCCCCACTCTCTAAGATGGGTGGTGAGGTAGCAAGAAAGAAGACAACTTCAATTAGAGGAATTATTTTTCAACATTTCATCCAAGACTAGAAATGGGAATAAATCTATATAAATAAGCAAATATGAAGGGAAAACATGTACAAATTATTTTGACTTATCTATCACAGTTAGAGATTATTCAAATACACCACGGTGTATAGTACTCGATATAGAAAAAAACTCTGGATGCCATTTTATTAATACAAGTTTAACGTTAATTCGCAGGAAATGTAATCATTATGAGTTTTCAAATAAAAATCAGAAAATAACGCTTATTTCAAGAAATTTATTTTTTTATCAGAAAAAAATCGGAATTTTTGAGTACTAAAATAAAACTAATGAAATAAGCATAGTTTTTGATAAAAAAAAAAAAACAAAGTAATTGTTATTTGCAGCCCCTATTAATTAGTCTACAGTCTAGAGCTTTGGAAAGCTCCCCAAGTCGGTCAATAAACGAATTGAATAATATTGCATTTAAAATTTGTGTGAATTACTATATAAATACTATCAATAAAATAATATAAAAACAAGTGGGAAAGCTACAGTCGAGTGTGACCGACTATGAGATACCCGGTACCCAAAGCATTGTGGGTGAAATAAAATACCACATGAACATGGAAAAAAGAAAATGTTGCCAAAAGAAGACAACACCCAAAAAAGACAAATGTTGCTAGGAACATGTTGAGCCACACCCAAAATAGACAAATGTTGCTAGGGACATGTTTAGCAACACGCACTGGCACTCTCAACATCTCTCTCTCTCTCAAAAGCTAAGTGCTCAGACACGCGAAATTGTTCCTAAGCAGTGCGATAGAGCGAGAGTGTGACTCAATGCTCCGTACGTAGCTTCATCAAGAAGAAGCATACACAGGAATTTTATTCTTTAATAACTTCCATGTTTATCATCCGATTTAACTCAAATTTTCAGAACACGTCGTATTTACTTTAAGCCGAAAATCACAAGTATAGCTTTTATACCGTTTTTTATGATTTTCGGGGGCGGAAGTGGGCGTGACCAAATTTTAAAATAAACTTGGTCTGCGTGCAACAGATTCCAATGTTGTCACCAAATTTGGTAACTCTAGCGCTTATAGTCTCTGAGATCTGTGGTTTCACACGGACGGACGGACGGACAGACAGACAGACAGACAGACAGACAGACAGACGGACAGACGGACATGGCTAAATCGACTCGGCTGGTGACGCTGATCAAGAATTTATATACTTTAAGGGGTCGGAGATTTCTCCTTTTGCCTGTTACATACACTCTCGGTTGGCATTGAATTATAATACCCTTGTTTATAAAACAATGTGTTATCAGTATTGCTAAAATGTTTTCCTGTGTGGTAGCTCGATAGTCGCCTGCGGCGCTCGGTCGCGCTTCAAGCTCCATTTACGAAGCAAAAAAAAAGCGGATCGAAGCGAGGGCCAAACAGATAAGTCCAGCGAATGGAGGAGAAAACCGGGGGGCAGACAGTATGTCTGTCTTTCGGTCCGCTTCGCTGCCCGAACTGGAACCACTGGCAGCGATCGAATCCGATTCGGGGCGAAGCCATGGATCCCCACATCCGACCAGTTCTGCCGAGCACGCCAAGAATTTCGTCTGCATAGTTTCGGGCCATACTTTGTTGCTGTTCCGTCAGCGCCCCGAGAGTTATATTGACTTGGATGGGCCGTGACCATTGTGTAATATTTAAGAAAACATAAAGTATTGGAAATTTCGTTTTCTTGTTTCTCTCTTTCTCTTTCTGATCTGGTGGCCAGTTTCACTTTCGTTGGCCGCTGTGGGAACTGCATGTGCATCATGCTGAGTTCGCACTGAATCGGATCGGCTTGGATGAGATCACCTGCATGGGTGACATCGTTTAGGTTCGGTAATTAGTCATCATTACGAAGTGGAGAAAGGCCATTTTAAGGAGGCGGTCGCTTAGCATGGGAAAAATAAATGCAATAATTCATAATAGATGCTTTCATAAAAAAAAAACTTTATTTGTTTTTTTTTTTTTTTTTCAAGAAGGCTGATTTTCAAACTAAGTTTGATATGGTGCATAAACAGACGTTAAAAAATGTATGATAATTATTGGACAAAACTCCAGCTTACCGAAGTTAGTTTACTTTCTTGTTATACTAAAACCGATTTTTCCAGATCGTTAAATAAAATAAACTATCTATGTCATGCTAGTTAGATGTACAAATTTCCAAAACTCCAGACATGATTATGAAATCGTTAAAAACTATTACTCAGTTTGTTGTTATGTATGCCTCTATTCGGAGATATGACTAATTATTCCAATTCAAGAAATAAGGCATGAATTTTAGAAAAATGCAAGCATGTAATATACAAAGTTCGGCTTCTTGAAGCAATCTTTTTATGTTGTGTTTATGGTATGTTTGAAAATCAAAGAAGTTTTTAATCCCGGTGCCCGTAAGGTTAATAACTTAGTCCCAACTGAGAATGTACGTAACAGGCAGAAGAAGGCATCTCTGACCCCACAGAGTACATACATACTATCCAGTTGGTTTTAAAATTTGGCCACGCCCACTTCCGCTCTCAAAAACTATAAGCTATAGTTATAGATTACGGGTTAAAATAAATGCATAATTCATTTATGTGTGCTCTGGTGTTGCTCAACAAGTTCGTAGCAATATTTGTCTACACATATCAACATTTTCTTCTGCCTTCAATCTTATTTAATTTAAGCTTTTATAAGTTTAAGCATAATTAGACAAAGTGAACTACCCATGTCGATGTGTCTTTTAATTTGACCCACAGTGCTTTGGGTTCAAGGTTTCTCACAGTGGGTCTCACTCGACTGTAGCTTTGCTACTAGTTTTTTCTATATTTTTAAGGGTCCAAAGGAATATTTTAACTTTTGCACTCTTTAAAAGCATTTGTTTAATTATTCGTATATATGTGGATCCTTATTTCAGATACCGTTAAAATAAATTATAAAATTATTATTCTTCTGCAGTTGAAAAATATTAGATTTCGAGGTTGTAGGGATAGCTGGCTATATATCATATAGGTATTTTTATTAATTTTCTCATCTTTGCAAAGTAACAAAAAAATAGATAACCGCAAAATCAAATTATAAACCAAAATTACAAGCAAAAATATTTACAATTATAGCAGGTATTATGATGGCTTAAAAATAAACCTAACAAAACCTAGATAATGAAAATCTCAGGTAAAACTCATAAAAGCCAAAGAAAACAAGTCATAAAGTAATAAATAATATAAATGAAATAAAAATCTAGTCATTCCGGCAATAAAGCCACAAAAGCTTCAATTCTTTTGGCTTTATGAACAGGAAATTACAATAGAAAAACTGTTCGAAATTGATTTCTGAGGGGAAAACAACGCACTGGCAGCCAGAAAAAATTACAAAACAATTGTTTAAAGACAACATTTCACTTTTAATGGAAGGGCAGAGACAGGGTGTGTTGTATGAAGGCTTTTATTGGTAGCTTCATCATCTTTCGCATTTGAGAGACTACTGCGTGGATGTGGATGCTGTGCCGCTACTCGTTGACTCTTCATTTGAAAGCGCGCGGCATTTGAAATCGACGTCCGATGGTGGAAAATCGTGCAAACGGATTTTAAGTAAGTAAAAGTAAAAATCACCTTCAACGTTTTCAGCTTCTTGCGCGCCGTATATGTTTGCATTTGATTGTTTTTATTTTTTTGTTATACGAGTCCGGGGTTTTTTTTTTTTATTGCCGCACATGAGTTTGCAAGTTGCCGCGACCTAACTCGGCCCGACTCCATTCGACTCCGCTCCGAGTTTTGGGCGATAGACATCGCACATACATACACTCGCTCGCACAGGTCGTGTCTGCCGACTTCGACTTCATGATGCCAATCCGACGAAGACGCAGACGGTATTACAATTCATTTAGAAATGCATTTAAAAATACATAAAATACCATGACTGAGGCAGCCGCAGAAGCCGGGAGTGGTGAGCGGCAAATGAAATGAAAGGAAAAGAATGCAAAACTGAAATGGAAAGTTTCGCCAAGTGTTCACAGTGCGATCATAGCCATCCATGTATGCATCATATGTGCAGGGAAACTTGTTTTGGCTTAGACCAAAAATATGCCACATTTAAAGTATTAAAGTGTTAAGGCACTGCACTCTCTATAGAGTTTAATGTATAATAAACTAAACAAGAAATGAAGCGAACTTCGGTAAACCGAACTTTGGATACCCTTGCAGTCTGCAATTTGATCATTGAAAGTGGATTCATTTCGGTAAAATTGAAAAAATATTGAAGTATTGTAGAAATAAATCAACCGATCGCTTCTATGGCAGCTATATGATATAGTTGTCCAATCGTAATTAAAAACGTAGTTCTAGAAATGTAAAAAACAGCTTTCGAAAATTATAAAAGTACGTTGAAAAACACAGAAGTTCTAATTTCTGTTTCATTAATGTGGGATTCGAATCTGGCGGCCAATCTGTCATTCGGCGCACTCGCAGCGGGCTAGGCTATATGGCAACACTGGCAAATGGATCATCACTAAACGAAAATGAGATTTGAGCAGGGAGTCGTCTGTGAGAGTCTGAGAGAGTCGGTTGTGAAATACAGAAAACGTGTCTGAAGGAAATAAATCTAAAGAACTAAAGAAAAAAGAAGAACTAAAGAAATAAACTAAACTAAGCAGTTATACTCATTAATCTAAGCACTTTTACGTTTAAGCTAAACCAATAAAATATGAAAGCCTAATTCCTACATTCATTTTCCGACCATTCCTATGGCAGCCATAAGATATAGTGGTCCGATTCCAGCCGTTCCGACATATATACTAACTGCAATAGAATGAAAACTATCTGAAAAATTTCATATATACTTTCTGGAGTCAGAGATGCTTACTTTACTGCGTTGGAAGGGTATAAAACGCGTTTAAAACAATTAACGTAGACAAAAGAAAAAGTTATTATTTATTAATTTTTCTAATGCCAACAACTAGTATTAAACTAAGAGCTAATAGTGGTTTTTGTTGGAGCCATAGCAGCTAAGGCCTTCGGTTCGAAAAGTTATTATTAATTCAGTAGAAAATATACAAATCTTTAGGTTTCGGGAACAATAAAAGACAACTTAGAGAAGTTAAAATCGTCAATATCGGTGATTCTTAAAGATTCTTATTGCAACAAGAATGCTGGATTATGCATATGAAATCTAGAGAAGGACTCATCTAAAATAAATCGAAATTTAAAAAATGAATTAGAGTTTAATTAAAACATTTCAATTTTCAATTTATTTATTAAAAAACTACTTAGTTTAAAAGAAAACTTGAAAAGAAACCATTAGGCTAAAGTTATTCGAAACTCCGGCATTTATATAGCTCCATAGGAAAATCACAATATTTAAAGACTTCTCCATGGTAGCTTAAAAAAGTAAATGGAAGTCCCATTCGTCAGTATATGCAGTCATGTAACATACATATGTATATGCAGTCGCAGTGGCGGCAGGACAATCGAAACTTCCCCATCACTTGCGGCTAGTTATATTACCAAACATCGGCAATCCTGATTATTTATAATATTGCACAACGATAATCTGTAAACAAAAGGAAAAACTCAAAACCCACAACAAGGGACCAGACTAAGACCACCTGGATTGATTGTTTTTAGGTTTGCATACCAAATTAATCATCTGTCCGATTTTGGAGTGAGAAAGGGTGAAACGGAGATGGCTGACAGATGACCAAGAAGAAATGATTCGATGTCGTGCCCTTGTGTGTCAAATTCATCATTAAATGTCAACGCTTCGGGGGACCTTATGCGAAACTCTCGCAAAAAGCGATACAATCCAAGATCGAACGGCGTGGGGAAAATCGGAGAAGGTGCAGCCAAAAAGGTTAACAACTCGATGCCAATTGAGTAACTTAACAAGGGGAGCCACAGGGCGCATATACGGAGCAAGACCAAGCGGAAAACGACGCTGGAGAAAAACGAGTGAACACGACGAGTGGATTCCCTGAAATAAAAGCAAGCTTAAATAATGCTAAGGTCGATATTACTCATTATCTTGGTGGTAAATACAGCATCCCATAAAGTGCAGTATTTTAGGAATATAGTTCCATAACACCTAAGTCGACCCCTTACCTTAGCCACCATATTCCGCTTCCGTATTTCTTTAGACTCCCGATAAACTGCTTTAAATATACATATACAATATACTCGTAATAATGGCTCACAACCAGGGCGTCTTGCATCGCGAGAAAACTAGCAAGACGGGTAAAAAACGAAATAATTGCGCGACTGCATACTTTTTTGCAAGCAAAAAAGTCGACAAGACAAACCAACTCACAGCTACTTTCGTTTTTAATTTAAAAAATAAAAAAAAAAATTATGCACTGAAGGAGGAAAAGCGCCTTGTGGTTGTGTGTACGCCAGAGATCGTTGATCGTCGATCGCCGCCAAATGGCAACGAACCTTCGACACACCGCAGCCAAGTTTTGCCTTTGAACATAAATTTTGTTAGGCCTTCGCGTCGAGGGAAAGCCGGGAAAAGGGGAAAAGGTAGGGGAGACTTAGTACCCCTAGTACTCGAACCCGAACCCGAGCCCGAACCCGATGAAGATCGATGATTGTCATCGTCAGCGGTTGCTTTACCGCTGGCTGCTGTTGACACTAAGTGAAAGTGAACTTGATGGGGCCACGTCATGATCGCCGTCATTCATGATCGAGTTCGTTTGATCTCGGATTTTCGTTTTCCATTTGGTCTGCAGTGCTTGCTACTGCATTTTTCCCCTACCGTCAAATTAGAATTGTTTTACGCATTTCACTGTTCCGGGATACGCAAAATGTGGCACCACCAATGAAAATTGACTCTACACGTGTTCTCAGATTTTCTAAAAGAAAAATGTTGAATGATTATATGTGACAAAGAATAAATCTCATATCAGCAGATATATCTTCTTTTTTGTTTGCCTAATTGGTGTCTTATTTTATTATTTGGTATATTTATTAGTTATCCACCATTTACGGTTGCAGTTGTCCAATTTATAAAAGCAAATGTGCAATAACGCGGTCGAAAAGATTACTGGAAATTTTTATTTATATTTTTAACGGCGTAACTACAAGTTAGAATAAGTTAAAAGTTTAATATATTTGACACCGATTGATAGAAGCATAAAAGCAGAATCCTTGACGGATGTTGCACTATCTAAGCAATTCGATATTAATTTCCTAAATCATGTAGATTATTCAGTATTTTAACAAGATAATTAAGAGCAAAAAGAAATATCACAGTTAATAACCATTTACGAAACTATCGATAGCTGTTATTATATTAGGTAATCAGGTAACTATATTCCCCGTAATTATTTTAAAATTAAATTAGACATAAAAATATGTTATTGGGTGCCCGCAACGAAAGACCTCTAACTCGATTTTAGTGACTTTCACAAAGTTACTTAAACGCCTCCCAAATATCACCTATATCTGAGACTTTAAATTATCTAGAAGCTTACGTATGTTTTTTTTTACCGACATAGATAAGCATGGTGAATGGCAATATCGTTAATGTACTCGTTGCGATGGTGTGCGCTTACCTGCAATGAGATAAAGAAATTTGTAGAAAAACGTTAGTTCGGTTATGATAAATGGTACGTTTTGTGCTGGGCCATAGCCAACGTTCATTGAGGAGTGCATTGAAAGAAAAACTGGCACAAATGACTTTATTTGAGGCGGCAATGGCAGTAAACAGTGCACTCACACAGTCGCCCGGGCACAACCAAAAAGGCGGGTTAACTTATATGGTTTTGGGGCCGATCCGGACGCGTCGGTTGTTGTAATTACAAAATTGGTTCGGAAAACGGTGGAGAGAGTTTACCTCGGCGCTGCGCCGGCCCATACGATGATTTTTATGAATGAAAACAGAGGCCAGAAACGGTTCAGCGTTTGACTGTTTATGGCTAAGCAATGCACTGCTCTATGCATCTGCAGTCTTCGGCCGGTTTCACATTTCATTCACTAGAAAATCAGTGGCTCAATTAGCGAGAATCGATAAAGTGGGACACGCCGTCGTTGGCGTTGCAACTTCCTTCATGCCCCCTTTTACTCACTCCTCCACCTCATTGTCACATAACGGCCAAGGCAGAGAAACCCAACAAATAAACAAACAAGTAACCGAGCCGAATTCAGCAGAAGTCTCTTTAAGTACCGACGTTAAAACGTTTAAATGGCATTGCGCATACGCCATGTTGACCAAGGGAGAAGAGGTCTCCGACGCGTCGTCGCCGTGCTATTTAACATAATTTGGTCATGCCATAGCAAACGTTTTTACTTCAATTGGTGTTGGAATAAATACCTCTGACACCCGGTACAAGAATATAACATTGGAGGCAGCTCCAGTCCCATAATGTATACGCATATATTGTTGATCACAAAGCGAATTAGTTTAGGCTAGACCGCCTCAGGGACAGTACACCCAGGAAATTTTTCCAAGAACATTTCTTCTCACATTATCTCGAAGAGCCATTCTTAAAATCGAGACGAAAGTGATCTCGATTTTGTTTTTCGAGAAAATGCTATCTTGAAGTCGAGAGTTACTCTAAATTTTGAGCTTTTGGGGAGGGACCTAAGGGGGAAACGAGAGAGAAAGAGAGAGAAAGAGAGAGAGAGAAAAATTGCGCGACCTCCTCTCTCTTAACAAAGTATTAGGAGATACTCTTGGTCTCTGCCACTCGTATCATAGTATGTATTTATCAATCTAAAAAAGAGTGAGATTCGCACTCTAACAGGCTACCTAACAGGTCACTGCAACCTAAGGTATCACCTTAAGAAATTAAAACTTTCAGAAATCGACACATGTAGATTCTGTGAGCTGGAGCCAGAAACATCAGAACATGTTCTATGTGAATGCCCTCACTAATCAGACGTCGACTTCAACAACTAGGAGGTGAACTTATCCCCCTACAGGATTTGGGAAGAGATAGACCTCGCCAAAGTGCTCTCCTTTATCAGAAGCCTAGGAATAGAGGCTCTACCTTAATCCTACAGGCCGGCACAAAAGACCTAACATCTGGTCGCGGTGCAATAAGGCCATAGTAATAATAATAATAATAATAATGTATTTATGAGTTCAAAGGCAATTTTTTATTTGCCTGAGTGGAGCATTTGGTAGAGGGCTGAACTGGAAAGCTGACAGTCCGGGGTTCTAATCCGAGTCGTGCAATTGTGTTCTTAAAATTTGTGAGTATGTCTATTAGATTTTTATATAATCATACCATTGATGAACTCTTCTTAAATCAAGAATACTCATTCCCAAAAATTCGTTGTCAATATGAGAATGTTGTCTTCATTTTCTGGAATTTTTGTTCCTGTCCGATATCGAGACCGTTGGGAACGCTTTTTTTCCTAAGTGTCTAATATGGCACCAAAGCCACTGCTGTGTGGCGTTGTTTTCATCTCTTGAATTTTTGGCTTATAGTCGGCACAGGTTTCCCCAATTTTGTCTTGGAATATTCAATTTTTTCCACTGAATTTCGAGAGTCGTATTTTTCTTTATGGCACTCCAAGCCTCAGTTCATTTACGTTCAGAGATGGGTAGGCGTCGAGGTAGTGCTGTGCTTTATTGCTGGCCGTGCATCACTATTTCTACTAATTTTAGTGTGTCAGTGGAACAATATGTAATGAAACGAAACTGCTGCAGAGTTTTCTTACTGTTATGGCGTTTGGGCCTAAGCCAAATGCAATAACGCCGCGGCGTCGACATCCAGTTACATAAAGACCAAGCTTATTCTGGTTTTTGGGTGTAAAATACGTAAGGCAAGCGAAGGAAAATAAAAAAAAACAAGACGTGGGCCGAGTCGGACTTATACTTTCGCTGGTATTTACGACCACATACTAATTTTTTGATCTCCAAAGCAATAAAGATTAGATTAGATTACAGGGAGGCGAGGTTGGAAAGCTAAGGAGATGAAGAGATGGGGAGATGGAGCTGGTCAAGTACCGCTAGAATGAGGCCTGCGCGCGCTAAAACAATTTCAGCCCGACCACGAAGAGAACCAACAAATTCGCAAGACTTCCGTCATTGGCATACAACATGACAGTTGATTTCTGTATTTGATATCCCAGCGAATTTACCTCTGTCGTGGGGTTCTGTTCTCTGTCTGCTTTGCGAGAAATAAAGAGAATAAAGTGAACAGTCTTTGGGGAAAAATGTATGATGAGTGCCGGACCGAAAGACGGGAGGACTCGGAGTCTTCTTCTTTCTCTGCGGCTGAAAGAACATTTCGCAGTTGCATCAGAAACGGAGAGACTGCCGGCATCTCGCAGAGATCACTTCGGGAACCGTTAAATGGTACAATATTGAAATTTATTTTTATGCTGACGATGCTGATGATGATGGTGATGGTGATGATCATTTCCTGAACCGGCTCCTAGCAATACCAACGCCATATTGCTCGGCCGGGAACGTGGTTGCCATGTCCCAATGTCAATTGGCCAAATGTCAAAGCAGGCTAAACTCATCATCAAGCCAGTGACAGCTCAGCCGGAATAGCTGGAAAAATCCCCATGAACTTGAAACAAAACGTCATTTTGGGAAAACAGTAATGATGTTCACATGATAAAATTTACTTAAAGCCGGCTTCTCATAGTCCTGTTAAGAGAATATCTTTAATAGGTAATATTTAAATGAAAGTAAGTTGTTTCATAAAATTCCTCAGTATTTGCTATTTTAAGACCAGAAATATCGGCATAAATCCTACACATACAGCACAGCCTTCGTTGTCCCACAGCCCGCACAGCGAAGACAAATATTACCAATCGATGGAGGTGCTGGCACTGCGTGCTACTTATCGCGGCAGAAAAAGAAAATTCAAGTATAAATTACCAAACCAAGCTAAGAACCTGCTACCAAGACTTATGACCGTATTTGATATTGCCTAATGGTCTGCTGTTGTTGTTCGCCCGTCGGTTAGCTGACTGGTTGCTTTTTTTTCTATTAAATGTTTTTCTTCGACTGCAGCCTGGCTACTTTTCAACTGGAAGTAGGAGTTGTTGACTGGAATTGCTCAATTTGTGTGTGCAGTAGCAGAGGCAGCAGCGGCAGCAACAGTGGTTAGACAAACAAAGGCAACGATGGTAGGCAGAGGCAGCGACTAAATAACAAGCAAACTCTGATGACGATGCTGCGCCGCTGACGTACTTTCGGAGTTCGTCTGCGGCTCGAACCCTCCGCGTCTTGCCAATCGATGTCTCTTGGCCCGACGCACTATGGGGCGAAAATGGCAAAAGAGCGACTTAAATCAGCGGAGCCCTAAAGAAAAAAAACATGTATAAGGTATTGTTATAAGTAATAGATTTTTTTTTAGATTACAAATTATTTATTTTTTTGTTGCCATAATTAAACTTTTTATTCGAAGATAAAGTTTTAACTTTGCCATTATTTTTTTTTCTATCCAATTCCATTAAAAAAACAAATTTTTTAAATCGGACGACTATATCCTATAGCTCCCATAGGAATGATAAAAAAATTCAAAGAAAAAAGTTATGACTTCGTTGTTTTTTAACATATTTACATTAACACCGAGACATAGCCATTTTTTACTATTTTACAAATACGGTTTTAATTTTATTAGGATCGGACAATTATATAGCTGTCATAGGAACCATAGGGTCAAACTGAAATATTTTTAACTTTTATAAATACAATTTAGAATCTCGAAAAGTTGGCAATATTAGGAGAATGTTTTAAGTTCTATTAAAATTCTAGGTAATTTAGCCAATAATATAACAGATTTATACACCCAAAATTTGTATATACATTTTTTCATCATAATTATCTTCACTATCACTCTCAGAACAATCAAACATATTTTCATACTCGTGCTGTTCTTTAGGTGTAATTTTTAACAAATCAAGAGCCGCCTTCGGGATGTTTTTTTTTTTTTGTTTTCTCGACTTCACTTTCGTTAAAAATTGTATCAAAAATATTTGAAGTCCTTGTTTCATACTATCTGGACTTTCTCGGTGAGTATTAAATTATTTCTAATCAAAAAATTAACAAATGGGAAAGCTACAGTCGAGTGTGACCGACTGTGAGATACCCGGTACCCAAAGCATTGTGGGTGACATTTAATAGCACATGAACATGGACAAAAGGAAATGTTTACAAATGAAGACAAATGTTGCTAGAAACATGTTGAACAACACTCGAAACAGACAAATGCTGCTAGAAACATGCTGAGCAACACCCAACAAAGACAGATGTTGCTAGGAACATGATGAGCAACACGCTCTCTCACTCACTCTGTCTCATGAAGAAGAAGTATACACAGAAACTTTATTGTTTTTACTCAAATTTTCAGAACACGTCCGCGATTGCCTACTTATTAAGTCTATCTATTTACATTAAACCGAAAAGCACGCCTATAGCTAAGGGGTGGAAACTTGGCCACGCCCACGGCCAAATTTTAAGCAAACTTGATCTGCGTGCAACAGATTCCAATGTTGTCACCAAATTTGGTAACTCTAGCTCTTACAGACAGTCAAACGGATAGACAGACAGACGGACAGACGGACAAACGGACATGGCTAAATCGACCTTATACTTTATGGAGTCGGAGATGACTCCTTCTGACTGTTACATACATTCTCGGTTGACACTAACTTATAATGCCGTTGAACCCTATGGGTACCAGGATATAAAAATTTGATAAGAAAACTCAACCAGAAGTCATGCCGCCAACCAATACAGTAATAGTTATTTGAAAACACCTCAATAGCCGCCTATACTAGGGATTCATATTGTAAGTGCGAGCTACGGAACCAGGGCTGACTACATCTAAATTGTGCAAAGTATCTCAAAGAGGATTTTTCACAAAAAAGGCACAAAAGGAGCAGCCTAAGTATACCCGGTACCCATAGTGTACAAGGGTATTATAAGTTAGTGCCAACCGAGAATGTATGTAACAGGCAGAAGGAGAAACCTCCGACCCTATAAAGTATATATATTCTTGATCAGCGTCACTAGCCGAGTCGATCTAACCATGTCCGTCTGTCCGTCTGTCCATCCGTGTGAAACAACAGACCTCAGAGACTATAAAAGCTAGAGTTACCAAATTTGGTGACAACATTGGAATCTGTTGCACGCAGATCAAGTTTGTTTTAAAATTTGGGCACGCCCACTACCGCCCCCGAAAATAATAAAAAACGGTAATAAATTTTCGGCTTAAAGTAAAGATAGACTCAATAAGTAGGCGATTGCGGACGTGCTCTGCAAATTTGAGTAAAATCGGATGATAAACATGGAAGTTATTAAACAATAAATGCTTTCACACTCGCTCTATCGCACTGCTTAGGAGTAAATTTGCGTGTCTGAGCACTTAGCTTTGAAAGAGATGTTGAGAGTGCCAATGCGTGTTGCTTAACATGTCCCTAGCAACATTTCTGTTTTTTGGGTGTTGCTCAACAAGTTTCTAGCAACTTTTGTCTACGGTTGTCAACATTTTCGTTTTTCTATGTTCATGTGCTGTTCAATTTCACCCACAATGCTTTGGGTACCGGGTATCTCACAGTCGATCACACTCGACTGTAGCTTTCCCACTTGTCTTTTTATGACTTTAAGTTGAATATTTAAAGTTTTTTTTTAAAGTAGTTTAACAACGGAACTCGACGGCGTTCACTACTTTATGTCCAACAATAACAAAATAAAACTTTTGTTTTTAGGGTTTATTCATTAAAATATTAATATGAAAATATTAAGAAAGGTCTAATCTTATAATTTTAATAACTTGACTCTTCGTTTTGTTTTTTTTTGAGATTTATATGCTGAATTTAATTATCTTTAAAGTGGCATTTACATAATTTTGAGTATCTTAAAAACAAAAATTTTTATTTTGTCACGTTTTTAGTCTAGACGCCCCATAGTGCGATAGTGACGGCATTTTCAGTCGGCAGCCAACATTGTTGGCCCCAACGGCAGTAACACCAACGTAGCGCGTACAACAACAGCCAGTATACAACTGTGCAATTGCAAGTTTTATAATTTATTTTATTTTTTCCATTTGTCTTCCATTGTATACTCTCGTTAGAAGCGATCATAGCCATCCACTGATGAAGTTAGCAATCGTGAACCTAACAATTAATGATATAACAAATAAACTAATGCATAATCAGTGCCTAAGCAATAGTTAGAAATTAAAAAACTCTTTTTAATAGCTTTTAAAAATGTTAACATAAAATATAATATAAAATTAAACAAACAAAAAAATGTAAAATACCTCTTTATACATTTATACATTTCCATCGAATTACTACTATTTTTTTCGATCGACATTTTTAATTTCAAAATTGTATAAGAAAACACTGGGGCTGGTTAAGCCGAGTGCTGTAGTGACTGCTGCTGCTGTAGATCGATTCAATGAATTTAAAATGCATTTAACTTGAAATTTAGGTCAAAAGTTGTTGCTGCTATTGCTGTTGCCGTTGCCGTTGCCGTGCGTGTTGGTGTTGCCTCTGTGGCAGCAACCAGTATCGAGTAGTATACATTGCACGTTCATCAAGTCTGAAAAATTCTTTGCGTGGTATTTGGAAAACCACTTGCGAGTTAGAATTGATTTTTTGCTGACTGGTTTTTGGAGTCGTCAATCGCGTAGTCCCGGAAAGTCGATAGAGTGCGGGAATGCCCTATGCCACAGTGCCGCACTTCTGCCCCAATCTCCCCTGCGATTCTAATTGCACTTTTAGCCGAGTACGAGTATCTCTCTCTCCCCTTTCTTCCATCGACAAACTCCGGTGGAATTACTTAAAACTAGTTTACACTTGGCCACTTGTTGTGATTGCGATTTGCTGCTCGTAAATATTTATGAGCAGCGAGACCGGACAAAGAAATCGAGTTTTCAGCTAGCCGGTGCCATGAAAACCTAAATCAAACTAATAATTCGCTGATTTTTCAGGTGGAAATCAACTAATTAGATAAATTTCAAGTTCCATTTGTCGTGGCCAGGCTTAAATCTAATATATCAAAGCTAATTAGTCGACATCGGGCTCCTGGTGCTGGCTACTGCATTAGCTGTGGCTTCTGGCAACTTTCACACTTTCCATTTTCACACTCGGATATTAATCAAAAGAAAAATTAAGCACAGGCGACTCTTTTATCAGTTTTCCTTTTTTTTCTGTTTCGTTTTCGGTTCGTTGGAATGCTTCGAATGCATTTGAAAATATAACAAATATTTTTATTGTAAATTGTTTGGGACAACAACAACAAAGGCAACACAATAGCCATTGTGGCCAAGTGGAAAATAAAACAAAAGCCATTGAAAATAATAATTCGAACAGAGAGGAAGTTAAGTTCGGCAAGCCGAAATACGTATACCCTAGCAGTTAACACTGAACACATTTTATTAATATGAATACTGAGCCTTATCTAAAACACTACAACGAAGTTGGACAGTTTTCGGATGTTGCATAGATACATTCATGCATGCATGCATCGTTGAGGCAACCTCCTCAAACTCATTTTTGTCCCACTCTCACCGCTCTACGGTGTTTGCCAGAATTCTTTTGTTGAATGAAAACAATGCTTTCCACTGTTGCCGTGTCAAAAAAAAAAAAACTCTTAAATGGGTTGAGCGCGATCGGAGGCGTTGTCGTGTGGACAAATGCGTTTTCTTTCGAATCCCAAAAATTCAACTGGGTCAGCCAAACAGTCCGATGCCAAAGGAACTAAATTCAATTAAGAGAACAGTATTCCAGAATATCAAAAATAAAAGAAATAACTTTCTCGCACTGTGTCTAATGGCTGCGGAGCTGTCTTCTGAAGCCTAGAGGAATTCTTTTTTGTCATCAGAGCAGGAAGTAAAACAGGAGGAGTCAAACGGAGACAAGATCACTTTTGTGGACTTGCATTATCAAAATGGAAAAACAAAGACGATTGGGAGACTGGGGGACTGCGGAAGGGCAATGTACTGCACCGACTTGTCAATCAAACGATTGACTTTTCCACAAAATCCGCAGACAATCTCTATGCCGACGGAGGACTAGCCGTGGCCAAAAGCCCGATGTCGACGGCCACGACGATGATGATGATATCTAAGCTGGGCTCAACTCGACGGATTGCATCCAGGCATCCAGTATATACTGTATGCAGTATTCAGTATCCAGTGTCCAATATCCAGGCATCCACCCAACTAACAGTCGGGCTGAGCGTAGTTGTGGCATTTCAGCTTGGCCTTAAGCGAAAAAATTATTCCTTTGCCTAATTTGGTTTAAATGGAAATTCCGCACACCATATTGTACCATGGACTTTAAATGACTGAGCGACGACTACGACGACGACGACGACGATCCAAATGGCAGGGCAATGCCAAAGACTTCGGGTTCGTGTCTGGCTCTAAGTGAACTATTTTTGGTATTTTCCTCTTTGCGGAACGTTAGCGATTTGGTTTGGGTCCTAGCCCAGGGATGCGTTACGTTCGTCCACTCACTGTGAAATGATTTACGATCACGATAAAGAGATTAGCAGTGGCGAAGTCTCTTCCTTCGATCGAAACTCACATTGAATGGAAAAGCGAAAATAAATGAGTTTGGCAATCAATTCAAATCAAGAACAACTCTTTAACTCGATGAAGTTAATGAACTAATGTAGTTGAACACAGTTTAAGTTCTGGAGCTTAATATAACCATTTGTATAAAATTACAATTTGAATGACATGAATATGTTAAGTAAACTTGTTAAGGCAAACAATAAATTTCATTTTAATAAAATGCGATCGAATGAATGGTTTTAATTAAACCGATATATGAACTATCTTTAGATTAAATTAAGCGGTGCATATAGAATTCTGCATTAACTTTAGATTAAGAGCACACACTTGTTGAAAATAAATCTCCAGCTGCCAATCAAATGATTGTAAAGTATAGTGACTCAAAAGCATTAATTTTACATTTACGTAACTCCACCGTGTTCAGTTTTTAATCCTTTCTCCTCGGACTCATCTTAAATAAATTCCCCGCAATAAGCTGGATTAAATATTGCCAGGCAAGTCAAAGACCAAAAAAATGCATTTAATCCTCCAACCATATAATTTATAAGAGTCGGCCGAAAGGAAAAAGACAAACAAAAGTAAAAGTACAGATTTGGCAGGGACGGAGCGGAGCCTATAAATACCACACAAACTCGCCAATACACTTATGTGCAGCCGTGGAGACCCCGAAGACAGATTGAGATACCTTCCCATGTATGTATAAAGTCGTATATATTTAGGGACTCAGACTGCAGCGACGCATGTGGCATGGGCACGGGCACGGGCACATTTGAACTTTAACACACGACCGCGAGAGACACAATAAAAATTTCAAGTTTGTCCAGCAGACATATGCGCTGCCTCCACGGGCAAAGATCCGCTGATCCGCGGGGTCAACGTTATAAAATCGCAAGCGGCAGCACCAGCAGCAGTCACAAAAAAAAGGCAGCAACAAGCAAATAATTTATGACCAACTTGATGCATGGTGGCCATTTACGTTATGGACTTATCCAAGGGAGCAGGCGGGGTGTGAACTGCGCGATTAGCCACTTCTATTAAAGCGTGTATGTATCTGGGTGCACAGGGAAAAAATTAATATCATATGGCAGCCAATTATTTATAATTTCAGTCTGGAACTGATATTATTCTCTATTCCTCATGGTTTTCTGGGATACCAGAGAGAATTTTTAAATAAAAATGGAATTAGGTTAAGTAAAAACGTACTCAAATAACTACTGAGAACTTTTTTAGTTAATTAGATGTGGTTTTGTACTCAGTTCAAGTGCAATTTTTAAGAATACTAAATTTAATTACGTTTTTGAAAACATTTTATGCTCAAGGAAAGTGCAAAATTTACTTCATTTAAGACCGAATAATTTTTAATTTATTACACAAAAGTTAAACAATGAATCATTCTCAATTATTTGACACTGGGTAAAAAAAAATTATGCAAAATTGAGAGAGGGAGGCTGTAAATGACCAGTTTTTGGAGAGGATCAGGCAGTGCCGGCTGTATGGAGGCCTAGCTGCTGTTTGTTAATATCTTAAAGTTAAATGGATATAAATATTATATAAAGTCTATAAAAGCCAACTTACATCTCGAAAACACAATTGCTGCGACTGGTACTCGAACCCGCGATCCTCAGATTAAGACTCGAGCACTCTAAGCTTTGCACCACGCATGCAAATCAGAGGACGGCGTCGAAAACTGAAATACACACATACGCGAGAGAGCAGAGCGAGACGGAGCAGCACCGACGCAAAACGTTCGGTAAGAGCGAGACGGAGCAACACCGCTTTGCCGCTTTTCCCCTCTCACCCCTTTCCATCAAACTTGAGTACAGACGTACTCAATTTAAGGATAACACCATTTCAATTTAAGAATATCTGTACTTCATTTTGGTGTGAGTACTTTTGTATTCATTATACCCTTGCAGAGGGTATTATAATTTTGCCATGATATTTGCAACGCAGTGAAGGAGGCATCTCGGACCCCATAAAGTATATATATTCTTGATCAGCATCACCAGCCGAGTCGATCTAGCCATGTCTGTCTGTCTTTCTGTCCGTCTGTCTGTCGGTCTGCCTGTCTGTCCGTCTGTCGGTTTCTACGCAAACTAGTCTCTCAGTTTTTGAGCTATCGGGCTGAAATTTTCAGCATAGTCTTATTTCTTTAGCACGCAGTATATATGTCGGAACTGAAATCGGACCACTATATCCTATAGCTGCCATAGGAATGATGGAGAAATTAATGTAAAAAAAATTTTAACTTATCTGTTTTTCAACGAATTTCTATAAACTTCGAGATATAGTCGTTTTTTATAGTTCTAGAATTACGGTTTTAATTTCATTAAGATCGGACAACTATATCATATAGCTGCCATAGAAGGGATCGGTCGATTTATATGAAAATGTAGAATTCTACATGTAAAATGTAAAATTTACATAATTTGATATATTTTCGACATTACCAAAATGGATCGATTTTCAATGATCCAATTGCAGACCGTATACAAACTTCGGTTTACCGAAGTCGTTTTGTATTTTTGGTCTCAAAGTAAGAAACCAACTTAATCTAGGAATTTTTAAAAAATCCGTACTCAAAATAAGAATAGTACGAATTTGAGTACGTGGATTCCCAATTTCTGAACCCCATAATTCCCTCTGTGTACGTTAAGTGACCAAAATATTTTATTTAGATCCAAGGTGCAGTTTTCTGTGCACAGTGTGTGTACATTTATACATATGTACAAGTTTAAGAGTAGGAAAACCGATGACGCATCGTCTGCGTCTGCAATGAATGCACTTTTTCTGCAATTTGACTTTCGTCTAGAAAAGCAGACGATATGTCTTCTCGACTGCTCTTGACAGAAATGTGAGGGTTGGCTGACTGCTTCTTTGTTTTTGGTAAGTTGTCAAAAGCCATTGATTTGATATGATTCCCCAGGGATCACATGGGCTAAAAAGAATAACTAATACCTCAATATTCAAGGGATTTGATAAATGACGTATCATCCGCCCTTTCATCCTCATTCTGTTTCTTAATTTTGGGTTAATTAGCAATACGCACAACTGCATTTCACCAACTCAAAAGCGAAAATCTGGGTCACCAGGAATATGGGGACGAAAACTTTTGGCACCATAATCGAGCACAAAAAATAAACTCACCAGCAAAATGTTCGGCCAATAAAAATAAACATCTCGCCATCCCAACAAAACAAAAAGCGAAATACTGAGAAAAAACGCACATTGATGTTAATTATTTTGCCAGTTGCTGCAGCAGCAGCCAGCAGCAAGGCAAAATGTTTATTTTTGTAAGTCTCCTTCAGTTGTGAAATGAGCGCAAAGTGCATATGAAAATGTCAGCCGTCGGACAAGCGGCAGTCAGGTTAAAGAAATGAAACCAAAAATAAGTTTCAAAAATGCACAAAATTACAGTGACGTCGCTGCCAGGTTTATTTTCGCCAAAATTGCCAAATTTGGCAGAAAAGAGAGCGACAAAGAAAAAAAAAAAACAAAATGCGACACAAAAATCGGAGAGCAAATAAATAAACAAATTCGGTGCTGTTGATGGTGCTGTTCGCTCAGTCAGAAAAGCGTTGGCTCAGCAGAAAAAATATAAGCCAACCTTAACAGAAACCGTTTTTGATGCAAGATATCAAGTTGTGCCTCGAGCTAAACTCTTCTCCTTGGTCGCCGCGTTCAAAAGCTGGCCATAGCGATGGCTGGGGCCGGGTTCCGGTCCAAGTAGACCCATTGTCGACATTCATCTGTCCGCTGGTTTTTATTGAATCCGACTGCGGCCTCAGAGTTGTCCAATTAACCCTTATGAGAGGCCAGGTCCTTTTAATTAAATGTCATTTTTAATTAGCTTTCATAAATTAATAGACTAAGTGGTAAAGTAAGCCTAATCGTTTCAATTATAGCATACGTTCTAATAAAAAAAACCGTGGACAACCAACTTGTTATCTAAAAAAATGTTTACATTAATTTAGCAAAGCTACTTGTAGTGAAAGTAGCATTATTTGAACTTTGTTTCGTTCTTTATGTGCGTTTTATTAAATTTTCTATTTATATATACGAAAAGTAACCTCGAGTATTCGGCCAAAAAAAAATAGAAAGAGAGCTCCTCGTCCGCTGATGGGTTAAAGCATTCCTTTTGCCTAGTCAAAAGACAATCCGACAATGTCGTAACTTGGCGCTAAGTTAAGCGGCTATGAAAGCCATTTACTCCACCTCCCGATCGTGTCGCAGTTGTTGTTGTTGATCTTATGGCCGCTTGGCCCGTTGGCAGTTCCAGTTTTAGCCTTTTGTTTTTGCCAAGAGTGCTGCAAACTGTGGACTCGGCTCATCAATTGACAGGTAACCGCTACACTTTGGACATTGATATGATTAGCGACTTTTAATTTAACGCTTCTTTGATGCGCGTTAGAGCTGAATCCCAGACCTCGCTGGACTCCTCTGTGGCAGATCAGAACTGTCCGAATTTGAGTTTGCATTTCCGCAGTCACGTGAAACGAAATAAAGAAAATTCAGTGTCGCAACGATTAAATACCTGGCACTTGCAAGCCTGAAAGCGGGTTTATTACTTCGATAATAAAGAAGCGATTTTTATCAGTAGAGTTTTTTTTTAGTAATAACACTGGTCGACAAAATAAATGCCGGCGAATAAAAGCCATGGATTCTGATAGATCTGAACCGGTACATTACTAGTCCGAAACTGAAAAGTTTCCATCACCCACCAATTTTGAGAAAACCGCGGTCAAAGTATCATGCACTGCTTGAATCTGCACTTTTCAAGGCTTAATAACTCCCAAACCTTACGTAGGCCAGAACGGGTATTCAGCTTAATAGAAGCTTTGGCCTTTCTACTTCAATATTAAAAAAGAATATCTAATGGGGGACCTCTGGTTCATTAGTTATAATGCATTTTACAAACTTAAAATTGTCACAAATTTCTGCTTTGACTTTGACCGCGATAAAATAAAAATCTCATATTTGAATAACAATTTGAGAATTGGATCAATTTTGAAACAAATTACTTTTTTGAATTAAAGTGCGTAGGGATTAGCTTTGCTTAGTATTGGACTAAAAAACTTATGTTTGGCAATCATACAACATACCCGATGCTATTCGATTGCCGGGTATAAAAATACGAGTATATGAGCCGCGTAACCGAAACCCAGGCCCGTCCGAGACCTGAGTCGTAATTTGTCAGCTTTTAGTAATAACTTTGGACATTTACCGCAAGCGACAGCGATCGCGATAAGTTTTTCAACCTGTTGTCTTGCAACAGCAGCGCTCTCTCGGAGCAGATAAAAGAGCAGATAGCCAAGATCCGCGATCCACAAGATACTTTCCGAGCCGTGGACTGCGCCTAATTGATTTTCGCATGTGACTTGACGGCCATGGGTTGCCATTATCACTATCTTCTCCTGATTTTTATTGGCGGCATAATTATTGTCGCTCATAAATTGTGAAGTCGTTATTTATAAGTGAGAGAGCAGCATTGTGGCGGGAGGTAAATTTGCAAATGATTTCCCAAGTGCGATTTATGCTCCAACGGTTCTACCTCGCACTCCGTCAACAACTCCTTATGGCTTCTAAAAAATGGTTAGCTGGTCAAGTCCTCTCAAGAGGCCAATTGACAGGGATTTCTAGTATGCTGGAGGGCCAACTACGCCCATTGATCTATGTGATAATTGAATTAATGGACTAAGGTAAAAAGTTCGAATTCGTGCCGTACAAACTTGCGAGGCTAGTAATATGGTCGCTTCCAGCCAATATTTTTTTTTATAGAATTTGTAACCGAAAAAGGTTCTCAAACAATTATACTTTTTTATGGACTTGTAGTTGCGTTTGATATCGCAAAGGGCTCATCTTGATTACACAATTTTCTGAGCCAAAAAAAAATTTTAACTGAAGGAACTAAAAAACATCAGACTTGAGGCCGAACATTATGTAAATATTTGCTGTATGTGAGGCTTTCTTATTTATCGTCTTGGCTTTTTTCGTCTGGTCTCTTTGCCGTTGCTCTTTTTGTAGCTGCTTTCGGTTGCAAATCTTGCACATATCGATGTGAAAAAGAAGTCAAGTGAGGTCGAATCTGGGTATGAACATTTAGTCGTTGAGGCTAATAACGACAACCTCAAAGAGTCTGGGACCCATTGAGGTGGGTGAGACGCTGTGGTTTTTGCTTGTTGTTATTCCTTGCTTTTTTCATAGCTGCATCTTTTTAAATTGTTTTCTGCTTGTTTTTGCGGCAGGTTGCCATTATACAATTTGCGAAAAGTAGCAAAAACTAGAAAAATAAAACCACCAACGATAATGTAATCTGCGAGGTAACAATAAAATTTATAAACACCGCCAGTGCTTAATGCTTAAGTTTTTTTTGTGTCACTTCTTATTGCTTATTTGACTTTTCACTTGTGCAGCAATACCAGTTGGATCTTAAGAGTAACTTGAGCTTTATTTACTTTGTATCTGCTTTTCATGGTAAAATATTTTTGATATTTTGGATAGATAAGGGGAAAAAGAATTGTTCGCTATGGTGATAAGTTATACTCTTTTTGAACTTGTTATCGGAACATTAGTTTTCGACAATAACAAGCTAAGAAAAAATATTTTTTTATACCAGTTTCAGATTAGTTAAATAACTTTTTGTATCTCTGATAACTCGGTTTAACTTCTGTAAAACTCCGCGGCGCTATCAAGCTTCTGACTAAACCAATAAAAAGATTTCTCTTAAACATATAATATAATTATAAAGAAAATAATATCATATCTGCAAAGGCGATGGCCTTTGTTTTGCTGTTGTAGTCCTCCGATTTATTGATATTTCCATGCAGATAATGTGTGATTTTTCTCATAGACTTGCAATTGTAGCTTTTCCTAATGCCGGTGCTGTTGTTATTGTTTTTTAATGTGAGAAACTTGTGTGTCAAGAGAGCTTTACATATTGTTGCATAAGTTTTCTGGCGCCCCCCCTGGGCCTTGTGCTACCTCACTCTCAACAATCTCGTCTCATGCCAAGCGAACCGAGCCAACCTACGACGACGTCAGCGCAACGTGATCTTATATCTTATATGAACTCCAAAAGGCGGTTTCGGCATGCATAAAAAAGGAATGGAGAGACATAATACTTGAAACTTTTCAATTGGGCTAATATGACAAAAGTTTTAGACAGCTTGTCTGCTGAGTTAAAAGGTGGGATCCCTACAATAGCGGAGGCAACAAGATTTTAGGAATGCTACGAAATAAAATAAGGGAAATTTAAATTTATCGGTGGCTTTAAATCTCACTTTCGAATACTTTAAATTTCGAATACGGGTTGAACTTGGTAGTTTTCAAAAAAGTTTAAGCTGATTTCAGCTTTCAATTTTTTTAACAAATAATGTAGTTAACGAATATCGAAATTCTTTACGTATTTTGGCCATCCTTCTCTGTACCTTACAGAGGAGTAACTTAAGGTAATGCAATTGGCTTACCTAACCGGTAGCTGGGTAATGAAAGCATTGCCAGCAGAAAGAAGCTGTGGAAAATGCAGTGAAATTGTAGCAGACAAGGAAAGCAGAGTTTAATTTAATTTTAGGACCCTTTACGGGCGTCTACATAACTATTTCAATTAATTTGAATTTGATTTTTTTTTTTTTTTGCATTCACCTGCAAGAAAGCCAACTCGCCGACAGTCGGCTGACCGAAAAAAAAGGTTCAAGACTGCCAATGCATTTCTAATTAATTAAATCGCTTCGAGGTTGAATTTTTACGATTTTCGATTTCAAATTAGAGGAGTGGCGCATTTAAAGGGGTGGACGGAGGGGGGAAGACTTTTCTTTTTGTCAATTATTTAGAGGGGGACGTGCTGCGGCAGTGAAGTGAAAGTTGTTTCGATATCAAATCAAGCTGTCTTCGCTCGAACTGGACAAATTAAGTAATTTTTCTGTCTAAAAATAGAAAGAAAAATGTAACAAAAAAAAGCATTGCGAAGCTTTACGTCTCTCTGTACATCAAAATTTGTTACGTTTTGGTTATAGAAAAAAGGGAAGGCCTACAATGAAAAATAATAACAAAGAGATGAGGTCCGATCATTATCACTTCACCTGTTTTTAACTTTTTTCTCTCATTTTCATTTTCTTATTTGTTCAATGTATAATTTCGATTTTTTTAAAGCAGATCCCATTGATAATGATCTTGCCACCAGTCACTCATCCGAACTTGACTCGTCAGCCGCGTTGGCGCTGTTCGTTTGACTTTGTTCGACCGTTCGTCAGTGGTCAGTCAGTCATCCCGCCAGCCAGTCAGGTGTCTTGAAGCATTCGATAATTGTGTCGAATTATAAGCCCGAACGAATTGTGATCAACAAAGGTAGAGTTGGGTGCAAAGATCATTAAGAAAAATGTTATCGAAAGTGCAAAGTGCAAAAATGCAAATATATATTATTGTGCAGAGTGTATATTTATGTACCTGGAAATGGATAGAACTGTATATTTATTAAAAGTAGCACTTGGATCAGATATTCCTGTAGGCAAAATATAACAGAGCAAAACTCATATGAAGAGCTAGTATAACTTCTAAAATGTGAGCAAATTTTAACTCATGCTAGGAACTATTACAACCAGCTCAAAGCAATAGATATGCTTGATGTTAAAAACGTAGTTTTAATTTCTGACATCTCACTGAACTTGTAAACATTTTGCAAAAACTGACCTAGTTAGGGTACTTAAACCTTCGTTGGAAATGCCTTTTAACCTTTTGCATAGCTTGCCGCCATTATAGCGTATTTTTTCGCTTGCAATGCAACACAATTAAAACCTTCCGAACCTCAAGATCTGGCTCCGTTTATAAAGCATTTCGCCGGTGGACTCATGCCAGATGTTAAGACCGGGGGGAGAGGGCGCAACCCTGATTTTAATTACATCTGCTGGATAATGGGCAGATATGTCCATACAGATGTACGATACAGACGTATAATTTAATAGAATTGTTGTAAAAATGTTTTCCGAGTGCGGTTTGAGGTTTCATTTATTCCATTCGCATTAGTCGCGACTTGAGGTTGCTCCGAGAGTCAGCTTTCAGGTTTTATTATGTCTAATGATAATGCCATTGAGGTAAAACGCCATCTACGCATTCGCAGGTTACCCCGACTGAGAAAAGTCCTACTTGATTTGCATGTCTAACGGTTGTTGCGCCGACCTCATCCGAATATGGCTAAAGCGTATCTGCCAACAATGGTGAATGTTGTTTTACATCCAACGATTATTTATTATGGCCACTTGAGACAATAAAGTCAATATTTCAATTGCACACATGTGAAAGTGCAGCAGCAAAACTATTGGCGAAAGGCTCGGCCCGAAAAATCTAATTAGTAATGCATTAGTTGGCCCATACATGGTGACTCGGGAAATGAAAAATTGAATATGGTAGCAGTTGCTTGCTGCCTTTGCAGGTAGTTTTCCAGGCAAAGCTTCGGCCCCATTGAAACCAAAAGTAAAAGCCCAAAGACCAGCCAAATAGCAACAAAACTTCAAAAGCTTGAGAGCCGCGGCTTAAAGAGACCACAGATCAGTGGGTGTTCCTCCATAAATGGGTCACGGCTAGATCCACATCTACATCTCTGCGGATAAAAAATAATTGGACAGTTGGGGCTCCTCATTACACCCGCCATGACACACTTTCAATCGTGCTAAGAGATCGTGAAATAGGAGCACAGCTTTTGTCTAATAAAACTCGGACTGAAAACGAAATTAAATGATTGATTGATCACTGGCAATTGAAAAGAGAGTATTAAGATCTTTGATAGCGGAAGAAAGGTAAGCAAATGATTTGGTCACAGAAGAGAGGTAATGAGATCTAATAGATTCCAGATATAAGGGTTCTAAAAAAGAAAGCGAAGGGGAAACATAAGGAGATTTGATCAATTTCATTTCTGTTAGTATTCTGAATGTATAATTATTGGATTAATTATCTTGTTTGTTTTTAAACTAAGAACTTATTTGCAAGAAACTTTAGGCTGCTGGATTTAGCAAGTATATTTTCCCATTTATAGATTTCCCCAGAACTAAACCGATTCCATATTGTAAGCAAACTATTTTCAAGTCTAAACGAAGATCCGATGCCAGTACAATATACACCCCTGGGCTTTGACGAAGAATCACCATCCTCATAGACGCACTGGGGCAAGGCATTCGTAAATACAATTGCCTTTGATTGAATAATGAAGCCCCAGTAATGGCAAAGCCAAACAACATCGACAAAGACACACAAAAATAAAACCCAGCTCAAGCTGAGTCCAAGGCAAAACGCATTCGTAAGCATGGCATAGGCAAAAGTCGAACGATAAACAAATGCAGATATAAAGGAAAATAGGGGAAAGAAAGAAAACATTCGAATACAAAGTAAAGTAGTTACACTTTCGAGAAAATTACATAATATTAGGCATGATCGCGAGAGTTGGCCAAGGCAAAGTCAGTCATAGTGCGAATTAAGTGGAAAATAAAAGTAATAAAATAATTTACAAGGCGGTAAACTAAAGCGAAGGGGCCTAAGTTTATACTAGCCGGAAAATCAAATTAGCATTGAAAAAATCGAGACAAGAGGCGTTGACAATTTTCCAAAGTTACATAACTATCTCCGCTTCTTTATTGTCTTTAGTAGAAGAAAGATGAAACAATAGAAGCTACGGTCGTGGCAAGGTTCGCCTGGTTGTTCTGGCAAATTAGTTAACAAATTGCCAATGTCACACTTGTTAGCTCGTTTCGATTTGGTGAGCAAGAAAGCAAGCCCCACCACAGAAACAATGACTTTCGGGAACATTTTGCGATGGACAATGGCAAATTTTTTGCCGAAAAATAGTGTGAAATTAACATTGGAAATTGAGAAAAGTGATTTGGGTTTTCTGCGGTGAAGAGGTCATTAAACCGAAAAAATGAAATTTGAGCAAGTTTGATGATTTTAATTAAATGCAATGAATACTTGAAATATATTTCTATCTCTAAGGGATCTTTTTATTTATATAAAACTTAAAGACTGAATGCAAAACTTGTAACGCGCACCTGAAATTTCATATTTCTTGATTATAATCAGACGTAGCTATTGCGTCCAAAGATCTTAACACTAATAATAACAAGTGGGAAAGCTACAGTCGAGTGTGACCGACTGTGAGATACCCGGTACACAAAGCTTTGTTGGTGAAATTGAATATTGCTTAATAACTTCAATGCTTATCTACCGATTTTACTCAAATTTTTAATACACGTCCGCGATTCCCTACTTATTAATCTAAGTCGATCTATACGCCTATACCTAATATAACGCTTTCTATGATTTTTGGGGGCGGAAAACAATCTTGATCTGCGTGCAAAAGATTCAAATGTTGTCACCAAATTTGGTAACTCTAGTTTTATACTTTCTGAGATCTGTTCTTTTACACGGACGGACGGACGGACGGACATCGCTAAATCGACTCGGCTGGTGACGCTGAACAAGAATTTATATACCTTATAATACCCTTGTACCCTATGGGTACCGGGTATAAAAATCAGATAACGTTGAGGTAAAGTCAATTCGAGTTTATCTGGTATCACAAGTTTACATTTTGTATATTTTATTTAAGAATTTGTAAGAGGGTCTGTAATAATAAAATGTTAGGCCGCTGTCTACCAACAAGTGGGTGTAATAATTATTTCACTGACTTGATTTTCAATCTTCAGATTCTCGATTTGCCGACCAAATAGTTGGGGAAAAGAATATAATGATATGGAAAGGGGAAGAGACGGAGACGCTCTTCACTTTTCAGCTTTTTTCCACGTTATTATTGCTTAACACTTTACCACTGAGAGGCCTAACTGTCAAAGACAGTCTGAAACGGAAAAAGGCAGAGAGGAGCGGAGGGAACGCAACAAAGTATGAAATGGGGGACGAGCTCTACGCGTTCTCAATGAGCTTTACAGTTAAATGTGTTTATTTCGTTGTATTTCTTCCATTATTATACATGCCTAGAGTTTACGAAATGGGAATGGGTCAAAACTCCCGCTCTATTTTAGCCACGTGTGCAGCGGAGACGGAGACGGATTCGGGGCCCAAGCCCCTCAACTCTAGCCACTTGCTCGGCCCTTCCTTTCGACACGTTTTACCGATCGTGCCCATAAATCATTACTTTTGTCTCCATCTCTTTCTGCGCAGCTAGCTGTATTTTTGCCTGCTGCCAGACAAAGCTAATAAATCAAATTGCAACCGTCAATTGCTGTTAATTTCTTTGGCGTTGCAAAAATATTTTGTATCCATTTTTTCATATCTTTTCGGTTGGAAAATGTATTTACGAATATTCTTTTATCATATTTATATGTATATGTATATGGGTAAAATTCATAAATTATTTATTGCTAAAAAGCAAAATGTCAGTGTCCGTCCGTTCGTCTCCCTGGCATGTGGACACTGTGGGAACCTTTTGGCTGCCATTTTGGTGCCTGAGTCGGGTATTTCTCCGTTTTGTTGTGTCAATTGGCGGTCCGCAGATATGCACTGAACTGGACGCTGGAGACCCAGCCAGACCAGCTGGGCAGCTATGTTAGTCATGAGCTCCAGGTACCAGTCGCGGAGAGCTTGTATATTTTGATGTAATGATTAGGGTGGGTTCAATAAACCTTCTCTTGGCCGATCACGCCAGTGTTAAGGCACTTGTTTTGTAAAACCAGAGAAATATTTGTTAAAGAATTAAAGTACTTAAATGTATTATATTCTAATACAGTAAAAGAATTTGTGCATAGTTAAGCCCCTTAAAAAATCCTATTTAAGTTCTTGACATATGAATTCAATTATCTAAATTCTGTTCAGCCATAGATTCTTAATTGGAAAGCTAACCATCATAGCGTAACTACGAAATAAAAAGTAATTTCACGCTCTTCTCGACTCAACACTTTTGTGGATGGGCGTCGCACAGTGGGGTAACAGACGCGAAAGTGGTCTTTAAAATCAAGCACGAGCAACTAATAAGCCCGGAATATGCAACTGCCCTATTTTAAAGAAACTGTTTGTCCTTTAACTGACTTAATTTTGCGTTTTTGGAAATCTCAAAATCAGCCTCTGTCACCCCACTGTGCAGCGTTTCACAAACAAGAAAGCATTCCCAAAAATTCTATTCTAAGAGCAGCACATTTTGAAATTAATTGCTTCGCATGTTCGGAGAGACTTGTTAGCGCCGTTCTGGGCGGCTTTTTGAGCCCTGAACGGCCACAAACTAAAAAAGGTCAGCGTTTTTATTGACCCAAAAACGGCATCGAACGAAAAGCAAAACAAAAACAGAAACAGAAATAGCTTCAACGCCGAACAAAGTCTAGCGTCTATTGTGGCAACAAACTTTAAGAACTCTTCCAACTGTTGATAGTTCTGAATTGTCTGGGGAGAGGTCACTTAATAGACGGGGATCAGCTGATAAGACTCCAGTCCCGACGAGAGTTTCTAGGTGTATCTGGGGGTCCATATCTATCTGACTCGTTGCTGTCAATTTGAATTCGATTAAATTAATTTGGTTTTTATGGCTTATTTAAATTAGCTCTAATTGAAAGGCCGGAGCTGATAAGCCCGGTCAGACGTTGTGGGAAATATTAAAATAAGGAATGGAAATAGGAAATTGGAATACGAAAATAAGAAGTTGGTTTATTTCAAGTATAAACACTAATAACTGTACCTTGGTGGTAAAAATATATTAAAGAAAAATGTTGGAAGCTACCTGACTGCGCCTTGTCTTTAATAACTTTTGGGCCCGTTTTTGCAAGACCTGCATCGCAGACTAATTACACAAGTATATTTTTGATCAGCATCACCAGGCTAGTCGTTAGCCAATGCTAGAGGCACCAAATTCGATGTCAACCTTCTTTTCTTTTCGACGCGCATCTAGTTTGTTTTTGCCAAAACACATGAAAGCTATTCGGAATATACATTTTTGTGGACTCTTAAAATTTAAGTAAAAATTTAAGTAAAACGAGAAAGAAAGCTAACTTCGGTAAACCGAAGTATGTATACCCTTGCAGTCTGCAATTGGATCAATGAAAATCAATCCAATTTGGTAATGTAAAAAAAAAATGTCAAATTATGTAAATTTCTAAATTTTACATCTTACATGTAGAATTCTACATTTTCATATAAATCGACCGATCCCTTCTATGGCAGCTATATGATATAGTTGTTCGATCTTAATGAAATTAAAACCGTAATTCTAGAACTATAAAAAACGACTATACATATGTATCTCGAAGTTTATAGAAATTCGTTGAAAAACAGATAAGTAAAAATTTTTTTTACATTAATTTCGCCATCATTCCGTTTCGACATATATACTGCGTGCTAAAGAAATAAGACTATGCTGAAAATTTCAGCCCGATAGCTCAAAAACTGAGAGACTAGTTCGCGTAGAAACCGACAGACGGACAGACAGACAGACGGACAGACAGACAGACGGACATGGCTAGATCGACTCGGCTGGTGATGCTGATCAAGAATATATATACTTTATGGGGTCGGGGATGCCTCCTTCACTGCGTTGCAAATATCATGGCAAAATTATAATAATAATATAATTTTTAAATTCTTAACAAGGTAAGATAAAAATGATGGTCGCACATTCAACTTCAAAATTTAATGATACCGAATGTTGTGAAAATAAATAGTTACCTAAAATAAAAAAAGCGGAATAACAAATTAAATAGTTTTAAAATCGGGACGCTGCTTTAAATTTTAGCTTTTTTTTCAATGCATAAATCTGTTCAGCTAAGTCCCGATTTGAAACTAAGTCAATCTTTTTCTTACCAATTACTTTTTTAAATAACTATTAATGGTTACACAATTTGGACTCAGAAAATTTTGGAGTTGCATGTGCGATCGTCACTTTTATCTTACCTCGTTATGAGGTGTTTTTGTTTTATCCGGAAAAAGGATACATTGGCAGCACTGCTGGATACAAAATGCAGAATATAATCAAGTTTTCCTGTTCGTAGGAGCAATTTTAAAAAAATATTACAGGGAACCTTTGAAAGGAAAAATGTGTTGATATAGGAAACATTGGAAGAAGGGCTGAGTAAAGATGCTAGGATATTAACTCAAGAAGTAATCATAAAAATTTGCATAAGAAAAACAAAATCTGCGTGTAATAACAGTAAAAATACCTCAAAATAAGAACAGCAGAAGACCAAAACAGCTCGGGAAGCAAAGAGTACCCAGAGGAGAGTCGAGTACATAATAATAATATAATTTTCTATAATAGATCTCAATGTGCTGGGTGAGAGAGATAAAAGACGAACGGACGAGTACGGCAGCAACTGATTGAGGGAACAAAACAAAAACAACAATAACAACAACACCAGAGACAGAAGCAGAACATACAAACACAGGAGACACACACACGGGCAAGTTCAACAACCTTCTCAAAGAGGAAGAAGAAGAGCAATAACAAAAGTGGCAGTACACAGAAAAAATTAAGGATTGATCAGATTGATAGTGTTTTATATTTACATATCATACATCCAGCGCATATTTTTAGCTATAATTTCTGTCGTTCTTAATTGACTATGTGTATGTGAATAAAAAAAACACCTAGATAAATAAAAAAAAAAAGCATTTTCTGTATTATAGATTTTTATGTTTGTGTTTGCTTTAGAATTCATGCGGATCCTGTTTGTAAGAGAATAGTTTGCATATAAAATATTAAGTAATCAGACACAATATTTTAAAGCTAAATAAATGGAATATAAAATACGAGAATATACATTTATTTTCTCCTTTTAGTTATTTGTACATATTAGCTAGACAGTATGTAAACATACACATATTTGTATTAAAATAATCTTTTTTCTTCTGTGTAGGGGCTGGGGAAAGAAAGAGAGCGAGAAAGATGGAGGGGTCAGATGGGTGGGGGATCTTGAAACGGGAGTGGGAAGGACAGAGAACCCAACGGGCCGATTACTTCACTCACACCACACGTTCGAGGCATCTACATCCACATCCACCATCGACATCGATGTCGATGATGATCGCCAAGAAGACGAGGAAACTCATGAAGTGCAGGAAGAAGGAGAAGACGCAGAAGAGGACTGGGCTAAAATTGCCAAGACAAGGGCGCCAACAACAAGAACGGTACCTGGCTGTATGGCTGGAACTTGAAGGGAATCTTGAAAATTTCACAAATCAAATCAAAATAATTTACGCAAACGTTGAGCAAATTGTTTTTCTTACACACTTCCCAGATGGATATTGATACATATATAAAGCAGAGGAGAGAGCGAGGCGGGGGCTTATAATTGGCACGAAAAAACGAGTAAAAGTTTCGGAGGAAGTTGATAGTTTCTTCTTTTGATTGGAAAATCATTCTAGCACTCCTCAGTGCTTTCTATTTTCGAACAGCGAAACGCGTGCACTATCTTGTATCCGATGAATACGCTCACACGGATACAGGTCATTCTATTACCTTGCCCCTGGGTTGTCAGTCATTCGAATTTGCTGAAGATTGCGCCATGAACCGTGTTACGAGTACTCATTCACACTCATTCGCACTTACTCGAGTCACATTTCCAATGACTTTTTGTTCGCCGACCGGCGCGTGCAAGAAATCGAAAATGACTGACAAAATGAACACACGCATTTCAATTCATATTCAAATCAATTGTCCAACTCTCCATCTCAGCGGACAGCCCGGCTGCACCTAGACCTTGTCAACGGATCGATACAAAACCAAAGATAAATTGAAAGACACAACTCCTCCACTGCGCAATTCAAAAATGTACGCAAAAAACAAAGAGAATTGAATATTTTCCAGGCTTAGGTGAAGTAAAAAACACAAAACTGTTTAAATTTTAAATGCATGCAGCAAACCCTATTAACCATCAATTTGAACTATACATTCAATTGACGAACTTGAATATGACAAGGAAAAAGATATTCAGGAAGTACATAAAAGTGCGAAGTGGAAAAAACATTTGGAATAAAATGTTATTAATATATAATTCAGTTCAGTACTTTTCTTCTGTAAGTTTCCAAAAGCTTGCAAACACTTATTTGATCGCAAAACTAGACTTCTTAAAATAAAATTACATAGTTAATGACAATTAGGTGTATTATATAATTAATTAAATTTTTCATTAAATGTATAACGACATATAAGCGAAAAACCTTGGCAGTGGACTAAAAAACAGTGCATACCTTCCTTTTTATAGTCTTTTAAAACACTGCAATGTTTTCGATCTCGTTAGTGGATTTTTATGTGGTTGTTGCATTCCGTTATTTCTCATATTGCCTTAACAAGCCCCCACAGACCATAATAATCTATCTAAGCGAATTGAATGGAAATAAAGTGGGCCACACACACATTTGTCATACGGGCACAAGTAGTGGTTACTGCCACATTTGTCAACCCAAATGAAAATGAATGAAACTCAATGAAAAGTATCGAGTGTGTGAGTATTCGTCGTATGTACGACCATATCAAGTCAAAGGCCAAGCCCACCTAACGCCTCAAAAGTGAGTTGGACTTGGAATTTCGATGTTAGACTCAACCTCAATTAGGTTTGTCGTCGTCGGGCCTAGAAATAATCATGTTAAATGCAAAATAATTTGATTACAACGAAAAAAAATTACTAAATTTGTGTAGAAGCATATACAGGTTGTGGCGGAGTGACTGACTGGCTTTCACACGAAGTTCAGCTAATGAAGCGACGACATTAGCCCAATTCGCTTTGATGATTTATTAGATTTTTCTAGGTTCTGCAAATTATTTTTCTGTTGTGTTTCGAAAGTGGCAAGAAAAATTAATTTCTATTCTTCTTTTTTGGCGGATGTAGGTTAATAACTAATAACGCGGCGAAAAAGTAAACACGTAGCAAAACTGAAGTTATACTTTGCGGGATGCTCAAACCGATGTTATACGGAAAAAACTGTACAAAAGTTAAACAAACTACAGTACATAAAATAAATATTTTCATTTTGTTTCTTATTTAATTTCCTTTTTGGTTATTTTTAGTGTTAACTTTTTTAAATACCCAATAAAAACATTGTCGTTTTTAATTATACGTTCTATTTATTTGGCTTTGGCTTCACCAGCCCTAAAATGTTTTTTCCATTGTTAACTGAATTTATATAGAGGCAATGATTGGCCATAAAAATATATTTACGAATAAATACATAAACTTGGAATCTCTTGGTATAAAACTATATGAAAAAAAGATCTTTAGCACTCACGATCTTAAGTCAGCAGTTGAGGAGACTTTGACGCCTCCTGTTTATTTACCTTACAATAGATTTTAATAATTATTAACAAACTAATAAGATCTATAACATTTTTAATTCGTTATTTTCTAATAATTGGCTTTATTTTTAAATTAATGTTTTTTTAGGTAAAAGTTTAAAATCAACACGTTTGAACCCAGGTAAATTTGTTTGTCACTACATTTATTCAGTTCGGCGTTGAGGTTGGTTGAGAGAAGAACATTTTATGGTTTTTCATTTCAATACATACCTGGAACGAGAACGAGAAAAGAATCGTAGAAACAAATTAGTAAAGATATGTGAAAACGCCGTGTACGTGTTCCAGGCCCCCAAGGCGAAAGTGCCAGAGAACTAGCTAATCACCATATGAATGTGTTAGCCATAAGCCATCATCGGCACCATTAGCATCATCAGTAGCATCATTAACTCAACTCGTAAAGACAAAGCCAAAGTTCTTATCGCAAATGATTCATAATTGTGCAAAAGAAATCGTGTTGTTCCCTTTTGCTTTGTGTTTTGGGGTTAAATATTTGCTTTCGAAAAGTATTATTATTTAAAATTTCAACAGCGACTAGGTGCCCCGAAATTGCCTATTAGTGGGGAGCATGATAAATGATTTCGGCTTTCCGGGGAAAAGACAAATTAGGGCCGCAATTTTTTGCTGCCTTCGTTGTATTTTATTGTGTTTTGTTGTGGCATGCCACGCTCAACAATGGCAATCGCTACCCGAACCGAATATGGCCAAACAAGAAATATATCTAAAATATCTTTAATTATAAGTACAAACGTACAAATTATGCAAGACGTGCTCAAATATGGCGAACACCTAAATATTTTTTGAGTTGATAAATTGCACGCATATCGCCAAGCCAAAAATGCCACAGACGCAGATACTCACCAAACACATATCTGATTCGGGCATATCTGTGGGCCCGTTCTTTCACCCACCAGCGTACATGATATGGTCGAGCCAAGCTCGCCCATTTACCGCGTTTGTCGCCAGCTCGCCAGATACCGAGCTTGAGGCAGCGCGCGGGACCAACATTGGCAATTCACAACGACCCACGTACTGTGGCAGGCAGAAAACAAATCGAAGACAAAACATAAACATCGCAAATTGTGGGTGACTGGCTCGCGGATGAAGCGTTGGGTGGCTCGGTGGTTGGGTAGTTCCAGTACACCCACCCATTGCCGTCGTCACAGCATGCGGAATCGCAATGCTTATTAAAAATGCATTTTTCCTGGGTTTGTTGCCGGCAGCTTTGCTAAGTGCTTGGGGTGCCAAACGTGGACAAGAGTTTTGACAATTTTTTGAAGCTCTATGGCAACATAAGTATATCACAGTAAGCGTTAGATTTATCGTAGATATATCACCTGCATGAATAGCAAATGAACTTACACATATTGTTAAATGGAACTTTTCCATTTTTGACTTAATTTTGAAGTGGGAAAGAATTTCTATTTACATTGGGCTGTTGAGGCCGGTAGAGAAAAATTAATTTAGTTCTTATAGCGCGTATAACGACAATTAAATTATCTCGATCCGATACTCCGTTCAAAAAATATTCAATAAACAAGATTAAGTCGGCCATTTCCAAACGAACCCTTTTTCTTGTTTGGCGGTCTGATTTTCTAAATCAAATCGCTGTTTTAGGCTCCTGAGACTACTTTCGTTATTTTGAACAGTTCGAGCTACACAACTTTTGTTTTATCACTTTTTGGTTTTTCCCGCGGGAAAACAGCAAAAAAAACAAAGAAGCTAGATTTCCCGCGTCCATAATTCCTAAACGAAAATCCACCAATTTGGCATGATCCTTCCTATGGCAGATATATGATATAGTCGTCCGATCTGGTCCGTTCCGATTGATATACTAATGGGAATAGAAAGAAGACTATCCGCAAAGTTTCATTCAGGTAGCCTTAAAACTGAGACAACTAGTTTGCGTAGAAACGAACAGACGGACAGACGGTCGGTCGGACAGACGAACATGACTAGATCGACACTGCGTTGCATTAATTAAATTGTGCAAATGATAGATTGAGGTTATAATTAAAACTTAATACCCTGCAAGGGAATAAAAATTAAAAAATTAAAATTGCAGTAGTTAAGGTTCTCTAAGGAACGCTGTCGACATTTTTCCCAATTCAATTTTCTCCCTAATAAAAGGGGCAAAGGGGCTCCGTCCCATCACGCATCACTTCGTGAATATTGCCAATTGATGTTTTTTTTTTAATTTGAATAATTTTGGCACCATATTTTTCAGATAGCGGAACATTCAGAACATTTTTTTGTTGTTAAGTGTAAGATCTATTAATTTGCTAATTGTAAACTAGCTTCTTTTTTTATTTAAATTACAAATAATTCCAGATTTATGAAAATATTATAATTGCCAGTTTGCCACTTTAATATAGCGCCGTCCGTTTCGATACCCCAACCCTTCCCCATCACTCTTCATTTGCATTGCAGCCGCCACATATTTACAGTAATTGCAGACTGAGTTCGCGCTATTTTGGGACAGCAAAACAACAAATTTATTTTACTTAACTGAAATTCCCCTTGGGGCCGCAGTGTTTCCATTTTTTTTTAAGGCGCGGCTTCAGATTTTTTATTGTTTTCTGGGAGGGATAGGGGCTATGTGCTCAGGGTGTCTGCGCGGCAAAGCAAAACTATCATGTCCACCTACGTAATATAACACACGTTGTAGCCGAGGTTGTAGTTGCCTAAATTATTGGTTATAAATAAATGTTTTTGCCTTTGCCGTTTGATGGGAGCCTGTGCCTTGTTCATTTTGTGTATTTTTGGGCTTATAATTGCCAATTTTTTGCCAATGTTGGATTTACTCATGTTACCCTATGTATAAGCTCAGTTCGAATGTCTCGTGTCTGTGATCAGCTCGAAAGATCTTCGCAACCTCCATTGTTTTCGAAAAGCTGCTTCCAAGAACCAAACAAAAAGCCTCAGACCTCAGTTTTACGCACAAGAAATCGTCGGACACGAAAAAGCAACCAAATTCTAAACTGCCAAATAAATGGAATGTATTTTAAATGATTTATCTAGACGTGAAGCCAAAAATAAACCAACAGAGGAGAGCATACAACTGAAACTTCTACCTGGAAGTGCTAAAGTTTTTCGGCGTTATAGGCAGTTCCCGGCCTGCTCCCCACCTGCCTGCGGATTCCGATTGAATTTCGACTTGACTCGACTACAGCTCCGCTCAGCTTGATCACCTTGACCGCTCACCATTAACAACAACAGGTAAACAAAAACAGAGAAACCGAGAGAGAAAAAATATACATATTGCCTAAGACAGCCACGGTTTCAAAATGAGAAAAAAAAGAGCAAGCGAGCTAAGCCTAAAGAAGTACCCCAAAAAATAGCCAAATGAAATTATGATATTCACCCAAATAAACTGCATTTCAGTTTGGACAACAGAGTTCTCTTACATATTCTTTAAACATATACACCATGTATAAGAATCGATTCGTCTTGTAGAAATAATAACATTTTTAGCATTAAAAAATTAAAGTTTTTATAATAGATTTTATTCTGTTAAATAAAACTCACACAATATTTTCAGTGCTATCAAATTATTAGTCACAACAGAAATTTTCTAGTTCTTGGCTGTTTGTTATTTTTACACATTTTGACAGGTGATTTTCTGATTAATAGGTTCTCTCTGATGTCTATTCAGAAATGAGCGCCATAGCCCTCAAAAAACCTGACTTACACAAAAACACATTTATTTACCTCGCCGTATTATACAGGAAATTAGCATTTGATAGTTAATTGCGAATGCCCGAGAGGCGTTTGGTTTTTATTTTTTCAAAATTGTGTATTCATGCCTGTTCTGGTGCTAAAATGCGCAGCATTGAAGATTTGAGCCAAACACTCAAAGGCGGAGATGGGGCAGTCTGAAAATTATGGCATGCAGTTGGACCGCGACCGGTCCAGCAATTTCTACCGATTTGTTGGAGCTTCCGATATCGTGCAAATTACTTTCCAATTAAACAGCAATTTCGAGGAAGAGAAAGAGTGAAGAGAATGAAAAAAAAGAAAAAACAAGTTGCAGTCGTGGCAAAATCATAATTATAAACTAATTTGAAATCAAGATGCCCTTCTCAACACGTCATTATTTCAGGAAAATGCCAAGGCGCGATCCCCATTGCCTGGAACCTCTACTGCCACTGTCTTCGTCTTTATCGCCGACAATCTAATGGTGTTTGCCGGTGTTACCCTAGTCTTATTCCATCTCTATCTCCTTCAAAGTGAACCGTGCCCAGGGGCAGGTGTAAAGATGCCATAACTCAGAAGATCTCACAGCGCGGCATTTGAACTGGAACTTGGCCTGCAGATAGAGGTGGAAGCGGGGCTGGAGCCGTAGTCGGAGCCGAAGTTGAAGCTCAACTTGGACTTGGTCTCGGGGCATTGTGTCTTGATTGAGTGAGCCCGAGAAGAGAGAATAAGAATTCAATTATGCAGCAAAATGTCACATGGGGCGGCTGGCGAAGGCTGGAGAAGGGAACAATGGATAGAAGCAGGAGTCCCATTCCCATCCCGTCCCCTCTCATTCTTTGCTGATGATGGTTGATGTATGAAGTGGCAAAATCGTTGCAGCGAGCAACAAGTAGATGTGGAAGTCGGCTCTTCTCGAGTTGCTTTCTTAGTCGATTGCTGACTCCGGAGACGGCTAGATGGCTAAATGGATGGCTGTAAGAAATGGCTTGGAACTGCCTCGGCTTCCGTACTGAATTAGCTTTCAATTGTAACAGAGGGGGAAGCAGGGCTATCGTGTGATAGATTATGTTTGTGTGTCCATAGTGGTTTTATGACTAACAGAAAGGTAATACTAACTCTCAAGTGCAGGTTTTTCTTTGGATCTCTCAATGTTTCCAGTCATTTTTGTTTACATAATAATAATTAAATAAAAAAAAATATTGCAGCCTGATAAAGAATCTGGAAACACTTTTTAATATCTGTATCATTTATTATAGTTCTTAATATTCATAACTTAAATTATTTAATTTTAAAGTGTAGAGCCAAGTGTAAAATTTTTCCCCATAGAAAGTTACTGCCAGCATTTATCAGCGCTATTTATTTATTCAAGGAGGGTGCAAATAAATCATTAAAATAACATTTGTGGAAAAATGTAAAATCTTTTTTTTTATATTTGTTATCTTTTTTCTCTTATTATTATTATTATTATTATTATTATTCACCGTTTAATTAGAAAATTAATTTTGAACTTTTTACCTTACCTTATCCCACTGTACGCGGTCACCGAAAAGCAGTCTTAATTAAGGCATAACCCAGAGATATGTAGAATGGAGAGACAAATATGAAAAATAAATTCCGTCCAGCGGAAGATGTCGCCGAGAGTTTTGAAACTAAGCTAGAGAGCTGGAGCTAAACTTTAAGCTGAAGCTGACTTAGCTGAATATAAAGAGGGGAGCCCGGCTGGTTTTTATGAAGAAATCTAATAGTTAGGGATAGAGAAGCAGAGGCAGAATCTCAAGCGTAGTTTAGCAGTGGTAGCAGCTGCAGAGATGAAGCTGTTGGCGTTAAGAAGTCGATTTGGTTTTCTGCTGCTGTAGATGTGGCCGGTAGAATGATTGATGATTGGTTCGCTATGTATAGAGATAAGGTTGGTGGGCCCATTTGTTTTCCCCATAGCCGCCGAGCAGGGCAAAAAGATCGCAACGCAGACTGAAGACTTCAAAGAAACGCCAACTTTGTGGGGCATTGTCTCGGGGTACCTTGGTTCATGTTTTCGAACGCCAGAGGAGTTCGTGCTGATAATTGTGACACGGCGTCATGCAAAAAACAAAAAGAAAGATTGCGCGAAATGGTGAGCCAAAGTGCAGTCGGGGTTAGGAATATACAAAGGATGCCCACAGTTAATTGCAGGCCCCAACGGTCCACAAAGCAATAACAGTATTCAAACATAAGCCTACAAGTAGCAGCCACAAAGCTAGATCAGCCAAAATGGGCGAACTGGGCTATGTGAAAATTTCAAAGCAGTTTGTTGAGAAATGACTGAATATCAAAAACACTACTCATAGGAGTAAGAATAAACTTTAGTTGTTATTCTTTTCTTTATTCAAGTAGCAATTAGACAATTATTTACAGCAAAACGAAACAGGAAAGATAACCTATCCGAACAATTAAACAGAAATATAGTCTGTGTAGCAAGAGCGATGTTGAGTTGACTCAGAGGCAGAAGAGTTGACTTCTCTTATCTGCCTGATGTTGCTTAGAATGCGCAACTGACAACTTCACCGTATCGTGCAGTCTGTCGGCTGCAGCTGTGTCTATCTGTTAGATACGTCTTTGTTGCTTTATTTATCGGGTCTTCGGCTTGTTCTGTTGTTTTCACACTTGCACAATTGTTTGCCTTGGCCTTATCTCTACAAAGTGTTACCTTGATGTTTAACAATGCAACTAGCTATAGTTTAAGATAGTCAGAAGATATCCCCAAATGCTTCGGCTGGTGGCTGGTGAGTGGCGACTGGCGACTAGGAGGGTTCAATGCACTTGACTCCGCCGGAGAGCACAAATACAACTAATTAACCTACAAAAATGCAAATTTTTGCAACACACCCACTTCTCATGAGAGTGGAAGAGGGGGACTGGGAACAATTTCTAAGGCAAACAATCAATCAACGCTGTTGGCCACTTGAGCACGTCCTAGGCAAGGAGGGGAAGAAAGCGGCTAAGACTGCCACAACGAGGATACACGAACCCTTGCCTATGCCACAGGTGCGGGCTGGTGGGGTGTGCGGGATGGGTGCGCAAAAGTAATATTTATTATGTGTATACTTCTCTGACAAACAACACAAGAACCTGGCCCGGGGAGCCGAGAAAGACACTGGGACCAAAAGGGCAAAAGGGGAACGCGAGAAAACCCAGGGAATGAGGTCTCGAAGAGACTCCGCTGGAGACCTGGACTACGCTGCGGCTCGGCTTGGCTTGGCTTGGGTTAGTTTAGGAGTCAAGTCGAGTCGAGGGGCCTTGTCTCCCATGGCATGCTGCCAATAGCTCAATAACACCCCGGGGACCAATTGAGATCTTTTTAGTGGGATAGGTAGGCACCTAGGATATCGACGGCTTGCTGACTTCGACAGACAGTGGGCCAGAACTCTCCACAAATGCAGAATGAGAGAGGGGAGAGAGAAAGAGAGAATGATAGAGATAGAGATAGGCGGAAGGGAAGCAAATTACATCCGAAATGGCACTAATATTAATTTGATTGTGCATAGAAATAACTTTTGTCCCTTTTATTGAGAATACCTTATAAACCACTCAAGTTCAACACATATATTTTCAATTAGCCAATATTTGGGCTAAATTGGAAAAGGTAAATTAAGATGCCACTTAAAAAAAGCTTTAAGGAAGCAAGAAAATAGTTTGTTAAAAGATAAATACTCATTTTAATTGTCTTTATATGTCACAGAACTTTAACATGTTATTTATTGTGTTTGATTAAAATTCCTTCTGCATTTCCGGGCCCACTGTGGTCACATGCCAATTGTTTTGCCAGACAAATAGACGGCCGCCACAACAGCAAAAAGTCCACAATTACTGCCTTTGGGCCAGGCCATTTGGTGGGGTCTAAGACTTGGTCTTGGTCTTCGTCCGGGTCTTAGTCTTGGTGGGGTGCCCAGTCACGCGCCGGACACTACAAAGGAGACAAAAAATTGCAAGCTGAGATTTTTTTCGGGGTCTTCTGGTGGGATTTGTGCTTCTAAAGACCCGTTGACCTGACCTGTCAGCATCACACTGCCCCCCATAAAATCATGAACACCTTTTTTGCCAATATAATGGGTTCTGAGGTGGATGGGCCCAGATAACTAAAATGTTCCACGCCATTGACTTGACAATGCATTCTGACACCCTTTTGCACCTCGCCGCGTTTCTCTGGCCTTTGTTTTTGCTCTTTCCTGTCGCACCGCCAACTACAAAGGAAATCCAAAACGATAGGTGGTCCTACCATGCCCTCGCATCGCGTCCCATTCCATAGCATCTGCCATACAAACCAATACTATGGCAGGGCAGGGTAATCCGAGAGCCGTGTTAGGGACGCTTTTGCCGGCTTCATTAGCCTTCAAATCGGCGACAGACAATCCTACAATTATGGCCCAGCATTTATGCACTAGTCAAAACCCAAGGAGAAGACAGGCCGACATGGACACACTGCAGAGCGAGAAACAAAAGCAAAAGTGCTGCTAAATTTAGACCTACCGACTACAGCCGGGGGGACTAAGACTGTGGGGTCTGTCGGTTGAGTAACCGCAAGAGGGGAGCGAGCGACGGACCTAGCGGAGGGATTCTTGGGGGGATCGACTTTTCCTGACGCCTTCTAATTGCTGCTCGGTGAGCGGAAGCCAAGAGTTGGGTTCTATTTTTACATGCACATTCACATTAGCTGTGGACCAACTGCCTCTGCCGACGCTGAAGGGGAAGCCAAATGTGGAACAAACTCAAGGAGTGCAGGAAGAGCCCCCGAGGAGTGCATAATTCTCTAGCTAGAGACTGAATTTTAAATGTCTGAAGCCAGGCGGATTCTTTGATGACAGCCATAACGATGTTCCAGAAAACAATTTTAAAATAAGACAATCAGGCCCCATTTTATTTTAATAAGTTTTAAACTTCATTAGTATAAGATGATAGAAAGCCAACAATGAAAAGCTGAACTTCTTGGCCCACGTCCAAATTTGGACTTTCTCTAAAAAGAATTATAATATGACAGACATAGTTCATACGTCTAATTTAGTATAGGTTTCTAAAATTCATCTTCAGTTCACACATTTAAAGGTATTTATTAAAAAGCATTGCAAACTGAAATGATCAAAATTTTATGGTAAATAGAAAATTATAGAAATAGGAGCTTCTAAAGGCTGCCGAGTGGTTTTAGTTAATCAGTTTTACTTATGTTATTTAGTTTGTCAATCAAATTGAGTTCTGATGATCTGTGTCAAAGTAAAGCCATAAGCACTCTTAAAAAAATAACAAAGATAATTATAATATTAAATATTGAATAGTTTCTTAGCTAGGGTGTTTAACCTTAAATCTGCCTACTTATGGGTGCACACCGCTGCCCAGCTCCACTACCTCCACTTGTTGACACAGTTGTTCTACCCACTGCTTATATTGACTCAAATGACTTTCATACTCAAATAGTAAACTTTTTTTTTGTCTAAATATTGGCTCCAACGCTTCGCTCTGCTCGGTTCGGGTAATTCAATATTGTAACTTGAGTTATTTATAAATTAGGAAATGCGGCCAGGAACAGCTAAGCCAACAAATCGATCAACTAGTTCTCCGGTTTGTAGATCATTTACATGCCCCTCGACACATTTCTCGGCTGTCAAGTGTTGTTGCCCTCGAGGTTTTTGGGGGAACTGTATCAGTTCTGGTTGTTTTTTACCCTGCGTCTTCCTCAATAAATGGTTTACATTTAAATTGACTTTGCCTGTGTGATGGCGAGTGCTTGTGCAAATTTCATGGGGGTCATTCTGCCTGTTTCTTAAAGATCAGTCACGCAGTTGAAGCATTCTCTCTCACTGCTCATGGGCAAATTGAATTTCTACTCGTACTTAGCCCACAAAAGCATATTTCGCCTCGGGCCATGCTGCGCTGTAGATCTCTAGCGGATCCGTAAGCTTTCGGGTGATCAATTAAATGAGACTTATTCCAATTTGGCAACCGACAAGAGCTGTGGCAGAAATTGCTTTTGACAAACGCATAGATAATTTTTACAGGCCGGCTCGCCTATCATAACTAATAACAAGAACAAAGCACGACACTTGGGAGCTGTCTGTGATCAGATAAAATATTAAGCAAACTCAAAAGGATAGCAAACATTAGGAAGACGAAGTTTGTATACACTCAAACGATTTTGATAAAATAAAAAAAAAAATACGGGCTTAATCCAGATAGTTGGAAAAATGAAAGACTAGGTTGGCCTGCAAAATTCGGACTTTAAATGAGTAACAAGGGTATACAAACTTTTTAACGCTTTACAACTGCGCAAACTGCTGTTCTACATATATACAAACGAGAACAGAAATAAAAGCAAAAACAGGTCACACAATTATGAGGGTCAGATGTTTAAAAATAAATTTACACAATACAAAATCGATAACACCACAAATAATATGAAATAATTATTAAACAAGAAGCTAACGAGATGTAAGCTAACTTCAGTAAGTTGAAGTCTGTAGACGCTTATCTAACTTTGCATAATATTTACCTTCTCATTTTACATTTTAGATGCATATTATAAAGTTTTTACATAAATTACCCGATCGCTTGTATGGCAGCTCAATGATATATTTATCCGTTCAGTAATATATATACTTTATGGGGTCGGAGATGCCTCCTTTACAGCATTGCAAATATCAAGACAAAATTATAATACCCTCAAGGGTATAAAAAAGAGTGGATAGGAAGAAGTCTAAAATATTATCTAGAGAGATGAAAAAGCTTTTTAAAAATCATGTTTTCCAGTGACTTAGCATAATATACAGATATAAAAAAAAATTAGCAAAAATTCAGTATATATCTTTTCAAACAGTTTTAATGATTTTTTCGGCACTCTGTCTTGATTTTTTTTAATCTTTTCTGTTGCTCACTTTTTGAAAAAATGAGATTAGATATTTTCTAGCCATATTATGGCTTATCTTATATTTCGACTGGTGCTTAAAACGAGTCGACATGTGTCTGTATCTTAACTGCCGACATTCTGACACCTTAATTTGCATAGCTTAACAAAAAAACCAACTTTCCCAATGTTAAACCATTTTAGAGATTTTATTTTTCTTGGTTGGTTGGTTTTCTTCTAGGTTTTATGATGTTTATTAAATACAAATTCCAAAACCTATCATGACATATAAAAAGCCGGTTGTTGGCCTCTTGGCTCTGTCTTCAACTCTAGCCTGCTTAGTTCAGGGCGTTGTTTGGTCGTAAATTTTTTGTGACCCAACTTTGTCCCGGGTAAATACAATAAACGATTTTCACTTTTTTCTTTTGCGTCTCTCTACCTCGGTCGGTATTAGTGGGTTTTTATGTTTCCTATGCTTTGATTAGTTTTTGTTATTTTAATTAGTTTTCAGTGGCATTTTTCGTATCGTTATTTTCTTTTCTCGAATTCTAAACCGTGGATCCAAAAAAACGAGAAAGCGAGAGTTTTCCTTTGTTGCGCCGCAATTTTGTTTATTTTCAACATGTTGTTCGTTAGCTGGCCTTTTCTTAAGCTTCATTAAACGAAAGTTTTAAGATTAGAAGATCGTTTTGCCCGCAGGTGAACGATGCTTTGTGCAAAGTTGATGAATTATTCTGTCAAAACTCTTGATTTTCCTAGATTAAATCATTAGCTTAACAGAAATTGTGTCAGCTTTGATAGTTTTTAATCATTTTTAATTGTAAAAAAAAGAGATAAAAGCAGAATACGATTTTTTTTTAGGCAAAATGCTATCCCCTTAGAAAACATAAAAACTAAATAGCTTTATTAGAACTAATATAATCCGCACATCGAGTCCTAATAAATTAGGCTTATTGTCCTAAATGTCAGCATAACATAAACAATAACTTTTATAGCATCCAGTATCGCATTCTATATAAAAACTGTAAGAAATAGTATACTTTGATTAAATTAAGTAGGTATAGTATTGAAAAAACTAGAAGAAACGACTTCAATAAACTACACGGGACATTGTTTCCTACGTTTTTGATTTTAAGATATTTTAATTTAAAATAAGTTAAAAATGTGGTAACATTTGCAAAAATAACGACGACAGAAGTAAATTTATTTCCAAACATAACAGTAAATACCTACTTAATATGTATGTACTTTTGATAGCTTTAAACATTTCTTTTGTTACTTCTGAAGCCGCAAATATTAAGTTAATGTAAATCAATAAATTTTTGTTTTCAATATTCCGACAGTATATAATAAAATATAAACAAAAAAATTTGTCTTTTTAAGTCATTTATGTTGTCACCGGGTCAGTTTTTCTTCAATTAACTCATTCATATTCCTTATATACTATATTTTTCATTAACGTCTACGAGTCATATTACACAAATCTTATAAAAATAATAACAAAACAAAATCTCTTGCAGATAAACTTAAGAAACTGACTGCTTTAACTAAATTAAAGGATAAAATATTAAGTTTTAATCCTATATCTTTAGAAACAACAAAAATCGTCTAATTTGGCCCGATCGATTCAATGGCAGATATATCATATAGTACATATACATACATACATATGTACATCTACACAAAATTTACTTTTTTCATTTTCAAAAGGGATTCTACAGTGGACAGCTAGGTGTAACTACTCAAATTTCAACATAGCTGAAAAAATTGACATAGTTTTTTCATACACATTTTGAACTTAGAACTCATTTTTTAAACTGGCATTAAACATGGACATTATAGAAAATAATAGTAATAGTAAAACCCAATGTTACTTAAAGTAACATATATTCCCTAGCAAAAAAACTAAAATCAGAAATATCATCGCCGATCAGATACCGGATATTTAGGTAACATTTAATATTTTTATGTAAATCTATAGTTTACATTCGATTTCTCTGATTTGCCGGATGATACATATGTATGTATGTATGTATTTAGAGTTTATTTTCGGTAAAAACATGTTGACAACTTAGTTGTTGCGCTCTGAGCTTTAGACTTCGTGCTCGGAGGAAACTCCGAGTTTCCCAAATTTCCCTGCAGTAAATGGTGAAAAATCAGCGCTTTTCGCACTTACTCACCCTATTGCATTCCAAGGCGGACGCCGAGTGCTCCTCTCGCTGCCGGAAGCAGTGGCTGCACTTGCTTTTGTTGAAAATGTTCGGCGTGAATTTGCGGCAGTCGGCGGTGCGTGTTGTTGCTGCCCCCGATGCTGCCGCTGTGGGCGTGGGTGGCGCCGAAGTTGAGGGGGCGGCAGCCACTGTTGTTGTTGTTGTTATTGTGGAAGTTGACATTTCGTTCGCTTCGCTCGAAAACAAAAACACAAAAACGTAGCGATTGGGTCGCGAGGAGACAGCAGGGGAGAGAAAGACGCGCGGAAAGAGAGAGAGAGAGAAAGAAGAATGCGTTCAAGCTCCCGAAAGCTGCAGCATGGCCGAAATTGACGTTGACACTATTTTTTCGATTCCTTTTTCCGTTTTCGATTCTCGATTCCTCGGATCTCGCAAGGAGGCTGCTACGCAGGTGTTGTTACGTAACGATTCTGCAGGCTGCGGCTGCCATTGCCATTGTGTTACTTTTGTTTCAGCTCACTTTTCACGCCAACTGAGTTTGGGCATTATTATTATTTGCCTTTATCAGCAACTTTAATTTCACTGCGAATGTGAGGCAGAGCAAGAGCGTGAGCGAGAGAAATTATTCAATTTTGCTTTGCACTTTGATTCTTGGCTTTGGCACATTCACACACATTTACGCACAAAAAACACCGCAAGCTCACGAATCTCGCTCGCACACACACAGATCACGCACGCACACACTCACAGACGCCGGAAACCAGAGCAGAAGCTTGGGATGCTTCTTCTTGGCCTTGTTGTTGTTGTTGTTGCTTTTCCACCTTTTGTTTTGTTTTTTATATTTCTCGTAGTTGTTGCTGTTGTTATTATTTTCGTGGTCGACCCGGTATATTCGCCTTTAACTGTTATTACTATTTTTCGCTTCTGCCAACTCGCACACAGGCGCTCCCTCCAGATACAGCGAAACAAATATTATTATTTCGAGTTCGGATAGTTGTAATTTGTCAATAAGAATTAAGGAAAAAGTAAGTAAGTACCGAACGAAGTTCGTACTGACTTCTTTTCAGTTTGAGTTTTCTTTCGGCAACAATCATCCGCCGCGTGTACCGCATGAACGCGACAACAACGTTTGAATATGTGGTTTATTTTTTGCGACTCAGCGACTACCGTGGTTTATAATTAATGCAATAAACGATTAAATGAAATTTTCTCAACTTGAAGTTTTGTTTTCGGCATCAATCATCCGCCGCGTGTACGCCTCGTCGAAAAAACTGAAGCTAACTGCGATATGAGCGAGCGAAAAAACACTAGCTGCGATGAGCGAACAAACAAACACGTCCAAACCGTTTGACGGATGCGAATAAACTGAACAAAAGGGAACTGAAAACGGGGGACTGCTGCCGACCAGTGTTGCCAGCTTGTCGGTTTTGTAGCTACAGTTATAAAACGAAATATAACGGCGACATTTCCAGTCATTGGGCACCTGAATATCAAATTAATAATTTATTAGCCGAAAAGTATTAATGTATCGAGTATGTTGATGTTGAAACTGAAGTCAGTAATTTATTTTCCTTTTAATTACCTATTTATTATATATATTTTCATTTGTTTATTTATTTTATTTTCATTACAAGCTCCATTTGGACTACTACGAAAGTAATTGTCAGTAATTAAATCTAAATTTTTAATTTTAGTTTAATACCTTAAGATAAGTTTGTTTAATAATTAGAACCTCATCTGCAATAGTCCAATAATAAATGTCCTCCACATTCAACTTAGTGGCCGCTCTCACCAGTGTTGCCAGGTCTTGAACAAAAAATAATGCCAGATTTACGAAAAAAACTAGCTGAAAATAGCAAATTTGTTTGTAAAAATGGCTGAAAAAATGGCTAACATTTTGTTACCCCAAAAAATAACCAAATTACCCCAAAATAACCAAAAAATTGAATTTTAATTTAAATGTCCAATAATGATTTTATTAAATCTACATCTTCACTGTCTTCATTGTTATATTTTTCATTTTCGGCCACCATTTTAAAAATTTCGTTGGCCTTGAACTCACTAGCCTGCATCCAAGCATCGCGAAACTTTTGCGTATAAAGCACTTTAGGCATTTTGGCATCACTTTTTGCGTCACTTAATGTACACCACAAACTAGAGATGAAACACACAAAGCAGTGATGGTCAAAGTAGAAATCACTGTTCGATAAGTATTTTCACTTAAGTCACTTAGAGTATTTTCGCTGTAACTGGTAATTTTCACAGACCTAAATCACGGGTTCGAGAAAATTGCCGAAAATAGCTGAAGTTTATTTTAAAGTAGCTAGATTTATAGCTAGTAGCAATTTCTTAATTTTTCTAGCATTCGGCCTTTCAAAATGGCTAGAACTAGCCATAAAATTGCTAAACTGGCAACACTGGCTCTCACATCACTGTTAGGTCCCACTTGAGTCCCACTGGTTCCACTTAAGATCCACAACTCTCTCGGACCTTACACTCTCTCACTCTCTCTGACATCATGGCTATGAATTGTGGATGAATTCGATTTTGATGAAACATTTGGGTATGAATTCGACAATTCGTTGATGAGGGGGGCGGGTAGGATCCACTTCGTGGAAATGAGAGGGCGGCCGAGTGGAGCGAGAGAGCGAAAGCCGAAGCAAGCCGGCAGAAAAAGAGAGGAGAGTGTCAGTCTGTTATGAGCAGACTGCGGAGAGAAATTCTGTAAAAACCAGAAATGCTAATGGAATTTACTCTTAAGCTGTTAAGCTGCATCGTTGCGAAATAACTTACACTCAGGTGTGTTCATAATAATAGGGTCTTTTATATTAATAGGAAGAACGTTTTTTTAAATTAAAGTTTTTAAAAATGTTTTACATATTCAGTGGCTATTATTACACGACTTATTTTAATAAGGAATTAAAACATTTGTAAATGCTATCAGTTTACCTTCAGATAATTTATCAAAGGGAAATAAACAAATACAAACAAATGTATAACTTATCAAATTATTATTTCAGTATACTAACATATCTGTGAAAATTTGCTTTGCAAGCTAATACCTGTTACGTCACTTAAAGTGGGCACACATTTTCGGGAATGAGCATAACAAATTTTAATCAACTTAAAGAAAAAAAAGAAAGAATACATAACATTATTTTGGCTTTAAAGAAAAGGTGTTAAAAAAATAAATAGAAAATTAATTTTTTACAGGAAGTAGTACATTTAATTAGCTTTCTTGTGATGTAACTCCCTATTTTCTAGCTCTTAAACTTTAGATAATATACCAAAAAAATGTAAAAAACTATCGATTTTTATCAAGAAAAAAGTTTGGTTTACAGGTATCAATGCCAAAAAAAAGCAATTAAAAAGCTTTTATTACCGTTAATTTGAAGTTCTTTGGTTAAGGTTAGGTACTTCAAATCATGACACAAAACCTATATTTATTTGGTCCCTTTTCCGGCCCCAAATGCTGTAATTGAATGCGTTAAGGGTTTAGTGGTTAAAAAAAATTCCCCAAGGATTTTACCATTTTGTAACATGAAGCAACAAGTGGATTTTTCAGAGAGTGTAAATGACAGAATGCAATGTAGAGACTGAGAGTTGCATGCAAATTACAGTTAACGCTACAGTTAACATTAACAGGTTGGAGACAACATGGAAATATACATAATTGGGCTTAAACGGTAAACTTTCACAAAAGAATTTGTAAAAAAATTAAAAAAGCAATATTTGATGCAATACACAGAAAAGGATAATAGAAATGAGGCTTATTGTTATAACACGGATAAAGTTGATTATACCTTGGCCGGTTCCTCTAATAAATATCCTCCTAGAACTATATAGAAAATAAAAAAAGTATGTAATAGAAGCTCACCAACGTTTTACAATGTATCTTTGTTAATTCGGGACACACACATACATACATAGTACATTTACCATCAACTTGGGCCGCCTTCACAATGTTGTGTGATTGGGCCAGTTGCTTAACTGTCAGTTAAAGTTAATACCCATGTGGTCTTCAGTTCAGGGTTTAACTTCCATATGAGCCACTAAGAGAACCAATTTAAGGGGTTAGATACAGTCAGGCTGTCGGAAAAATTCAGCTTTTTTAATTTTTCTTTTTAAGCGAAATATTTATTTATTGGGATTAATGTTTTGCTATACTTTTTCCCACCTGTTAAAGTTAAAAAAATATATTTTATTTGCAACAAAAAATATATATTTTATTTGCAAAAATATATTTTTTTTTTTTTGTCTCCTGCAGCTAATCCCCCAAAGGTCTGCGTTGAACACGATACCAATCGCTAGAATCATCTTAATTCAAAAAGCGAAATAGATTCTGTAAGTGTATGAAAGAATCTTGTCTTTGATCGATGGAATTAAAAAAATATCACTTTTTGCAAAATGGCAGCATTTTTTAAAAAAGTTCATTTTTGTGGAAATAAAAACCGTCTTTAATTGTTGACTAAATTTACAAATTTAATTTTTTTTTTTCGAAATGCTTCGATCAAGGACAGCAAAAAAGTAGTTATTGAGCTTGTGTGAAAATTAGAACAAAATCACGGTTCAGCGGTTTTTGAGAAATCGTGTTTACCGACTTGAAAAACATAGTTTTGAGAAAAACGAGTTTAAAGTTTTCTTATGCCGTATCCCTTCTGCAAGCGGTCGCTCTTTAAAACGTTGCCATTCAAAAACTATTCAATATAAAACATTTTCGCTTTCACAGAAAATTATTAAAAGTATAAACTATCAAATAAGCAAACAAAAACAAAATCGTTACCCCTTAATTCGTTTAATTCGTGGACACATTTTCCCTAGCGACATGTTGCCGACTTGCTCCAGTCTCTCACTCTCTTATTCTGGCGTCAAAATGTGGTTTCGCTTCCGACAGGTAATTGATGAGTTCTTTGACTCCTCTCTCGCACTGGAAAGTTATGCTGGTGGAAAAATCAGAGCCGGCAATCATATCGTTCCACAGACAATTTGTTTACAGTTTCCCCCGGCCAAACAACACAGAAGGCAGAAGAGCGGTAACAAAACAATAACAATTAACTGCACGCTTCATTAACAACCTCGGACAACAAATTTTCAAGTGCGAAGCAGAACCATTACGGAGTGGGAGCGAGCGGGAGAGGGATGAAGGTGAACCCTTTTCAGGCACAAGAACAAAACAAAGGCGAAGCGGGAATAAGGCAAGAGAGAGTACACTGAAAAGATTCGAATTGACAAAAATTTAGTTTCGAAAAAAGAATTTAAAATGAAGAAAACAAAATTTTTAGGCTGCGAATATAATTATCTAAAAATGACTATTTATGCCAATTATACAATGAAAATACTTACAGAAAAGAAGTTTAATTTAAAAATAAGTTAATAAGGAATACTCGTAGTGTAGAGTAGAAATTGATTAATTGCGGCTCTTAAAAGTTCTGACATATAAATGGAGTGTACCTGAAAGAAAAAGGGTAAGTTGGAGGAGGGAAAATGCATTCGATCAAATATTTTGACTGCACCTTCTAGGGGGCCCCATAATGAACGTAGTCTGGGAAGACTAATGTGTGGCGCTGCGGCCCTCAACCCCAAAATTAAAGCAGCTGAGAACAATGATTGAACTTCCTAGTAAATACATACATATATGTATACTTGTAGGGCCCAATTGTATATTTTATTTGTCTTACTATACACACTAAACAAAAATCGGCCATAGATATTAGAATTTCGGAAGGTCAAAATGAAAACTTTTAACAAGTAGGAAAGCTACAGTCGAGTGTGACCCACTGTGAGATACCCGGTACCCAAAACGTTGTGGGTGAAATTAAATAGCACATTGACATGGAAAAAATGTTGACAAATGAAAACAAATGTTGCTAGGAACATGTTGTGCAAAACCCAGAAAAGTCAAATGTTGCTAGGATCATGTTGAGCAACACGCATTGGTGGTCTCAACATACAAGAAGAAGACACATACACAGAAACTTTATTGTTTAATAACTTCCATGTTTATCATCCGATTTTAATCAAAAATTCAGAAAACCTCCGCACAAACCTATTTATTTATTTTATTTATTTAGTTTAAGCCGGAAATCACGAATTTAGCTTGTATAACGTTGTTTATAATTTTTCGAAGGCGGAAGTGACGTTGGCGAAATTCTAAAACAAAATTTATCTTCGTACAACAGATTCGAATGTTGTCACCAACCTTGGTAAATTTAGCTCTTATAGTCTCTGAGATCTGTTACTTTATAGGGTCGGAGATTTCTCCTCCTGCCTGTTACATACATTCTCGGTTTGCACTAACTTATAATACCCTTTTACCCTACGGGTACTGGTTATAAAAATTGGCACTAAATTAATTTTAGTTTAATATTTATAGAAAAATGTTTAATAATTTTGGGTATTACTATCTTGGAACACAATAAGTTTTTTTTCTACCTATGTATGACTGGTATTTTCCAAATGTTATTGCCATTACTAAACATAATCACAAGTTGCTTATGCATATCCTACCTCACTCGAATCTATATATGTATGTATATATTTAGATTCATTCCGTAATTGAGTCAGTGCAAGACCGTATCACTAGTTTTCGTCTTATATGTAATAACATTTATCACGTGCTGCCATGGCAATTGCAATTTTCAAATAAATCAAAAATATATATATATTATTTCCAAGTTTTGTTGACACAACACGTGTTGATAAATATATAAATCGTCTTCGAGCCAGCTGGAAAAAATGTACAAATTATAAATGACTGAAAGGGAGAGTAGTGAGAACTAGTGAGTTCATTGACCACCAAGGCTACTGTGTCTGGCATTTACGGTAATTAGTTGATTTCGAATAGTGATTCGACTTCGAATCCGGCCGCCTCTTGTGCAATTGCCGAAAATGTTTCGATCGCTTTCGGTTCTGTGTGTAGTGGTTGCAAGTTGCAACTGTTGCCTTTGCCAGCTGCCTTGCAACAAAACATTGCATGATAATGGCTTCTTTTGTGGCCATTGTTGTTGTCTTTGCTGCTGCTGTTGTTGCTGCTATTGTTGCTATTTTTGTTGTAATACCTGCATAGCTAAAAAATGCATTACCGCATATCGATTTCATCGGTGGCAAGAGAGAGGAGAGGACACACTCGGTGTGTGTGCTAAGCTCAGCTAGCCACCGCCGCTCGTTTTGCACATTTTCCACTCTCATTCAAATGTCAATCGAGTCACGAAATGAGTTGTCCCCTCGACGCCCCCACCTTCCCGCTGCCTCCACAATATGTATTTAAGTGCGGAGGACAAACAATGAAGAGGAAAAACCTATTTCCCTAAATAATTTCGGGAGTTCTTTTTAAATACTTCATGTGTCTGGCATAACCCAGTCAGTAGTGATTAACTTAAGCGAGGGTTAAAGCATGCCAAGGCATGAGTGCAGAAAATGGTTTTGTCACATATTCTTAAGTGTGCTTGACACCAGAATCTCTAAATTTTCTGTTTATGCTATGAATTTCTAAAAAAGACTGGGACTAAAGGGGACTAAAAGTAATAAACTTGCTTACTTGTTTGTAAAAGAAAGATAAACCTAAATAGCCTCTTTAAGCGACAACTAGAGCTACTTTTCTACTTTTTTAATCGATTCTGAAAAAGATCGATTAAATCGATTTAAAATGGAAAAACAGGAAAACAAAAAATAGGAATAAGACATATTTAAGCTGACAAAAAATGGAATGGAAACCTTCAAATATCGAATTGTTGTAAACAAAAATAAAATTCAATATAAAGATATTTTATGAGATCAAACGTTTTTATTCAATATTTAACTTCCATTGGTTCTTGCTGGTAAAGAACCAACTTATGAAAATTTCTTGGCCTTTTGCCAGATCGCCGGTCAGTTACAATACATCCAGCCCGGCCGAAAGTCCTTTCTGATTCCGTTGAACACGCTTGAGCGGTCAATACATCGATTCCCTACAAAAGGAATCGATTTTTTCACTCATCCATTTCACGTATTCATTCCAAATTAATAAAATGTAAATAGAAAAAAAACGAAAGATTTTGGTAATATGAAAAAAATCGATCCATTTTGGTAATGTTGTAAATTTTGTAAATTTTACATTTTACATGTAGAATCTAACATGTTCATATAAATCGACCGATTCCTTCTATGGCAGCTCGTATGCTATAGTTGTTCGATCTTAGTGAAATTAAAACCGTTTTTCTAGAACTACAAAAAACCGCTATATCTTCGTTAAAAAAAAGAAGTTAAATTTTTTTACATTAATTTTTCCATTATTCCTATGGCAGCTATAGGATATAGTGGTCCGATTTCGGCCGTTCCGACATATGTACTGCGTGCTAAAGAAATAAGACTTTGCTGAAAATTTCAGCCCGATGGCTCAAAATTAAGAGACCAGTTCGCGTAGAAACCGACAGACAGACGGACATGGCTAGATCGACTCGGCTGGTGATGTTGATCAAGAATATATATACTTTGTCTGGTCGGAGATGCCTCCTTCACTGCGTTGCAAATATCATGGCAAAATTATAATACAGATTATAAACAAGGGTATAAATAATTGAATAGACAGCAACCGAACCTTTTATCTTAAACATTCAATTATTTCGATCATTAAGTCAATGCTTTTGTGTCTTAAATAAACCGATAAGCAAATATAGCTTTTATAATCCATTTCATAGTTCCTAAAAACGAAATACTACACTTTATAATGTTTGTAATAAGAACCCAAATTGGCGCCAAGTTAACGAACAATGAGAAATCAGTATACTATATTTATATTCATTAAAAATCAAACAATGAAAACTAAACATTAATAATGGTCAAGTATTGTGAAAAAGTTAAATTTTTCAAAAGAACCTGATTGAATTCCACAGCCTGCTCTGTCATTACCAATACATAAATTGTAGACGGACTTACAGCCCAAATATAATAATGTAAACGTTTCCACACTATAATCATATATGTATGCATTGACTGATCTATAGATAATTAGTCCAGTGCATTAACCCATTAGGATAGTAACATGCAAAGAGCGGGCCCGACTCCGGCCTCAGCTTCAGCCGTAGCAAGTGCAACCGATCCCGCCTTCGGGGTGTGTGACCAAAAACATGGATCACGCTTCTTGGCGGAGCACTTGGGTTAATAAGTATCTCGTCTAGCCATGCAAATCGTGAACCGAATTGAAAATCAAAGCACTGAACTTGAGGCAATCAGAGCCGACAACTCCTCACCTCCGCCAGTGTCTTGCAGCGCGGTTGGAAATCTGCGCGTGGGCTGGCACTTTCCACAGTGAGTTTTGGGCATCTCGAAGGAAAATGCTTCAAAGCCCGAACGAAATTATCCACACTCTGCGCCCTTTTGACAGAAAGTAAGGCTCAATTCATTGGCAATTTGGAGCGGTGTTGGTGGAGAAGTGGCGCTTGGGCGAGGTCTAAGTGCTGCTTATGATGCTTGGTACATATTAAATTCATTGCAGCTGCAAATACTTTCACTTTTTTCGAAGATAATTTTCCATAAGAAAAAAACGCAGGCATGGGAAAGTTCAAGGAAATGTTTGAGCATGTGTTTATTTGGTTCATCTAATTTTAAAATTTTCATTTTGTGTATTGTTCACTCTTTACATTTGGCACTTCTCTAGTATCCATACAAATTATATTTACACTTGTACAAATATGTCTAATTTTGTTATTTTCAAAGCATAATTTTTTTAATTGTCTGATAATGATAAAAATTTATTAGAAATCTGGCTAACTTTATCGGTTATGGGATATTTTGTATAAAGACTTAAGACATTTCCCTAAATCTAACGTCAGATATAAGGGGAGCAAACTTATAAGTTTGTCGTTGTTAAGAACAAGCCCTGAGGCAAGCGTTGTTTTTTATGTCTCGGTTTTAAGAATTCTATAAATATCCCATTAAATGTCAATGATTTATGCTGAACTTGCCACAAAGATCTAATCAAGCAGGGGAAGGGGAAGGGATCTAAAATAGATTTATTGACTTATGAAAGCGTTTGGCGACATTATTTTGAGATTTGGGAGTTTTTGGTTCTGAAAACATAGTTTTTATAGTTACTATGAGGAAGTACTTTATTTACAGTAAAAGTAATACTAAGTAAGTTTTTGCACGAATAATAAGTAAGTTTAAGATAAAATACGGACGTAACATCCTAATAACAAATACAATTTTAAATTTGTAAGCTTTATGCTTACTTTTTTATTTATACAGCTTTTCATATCAAAATCTATCTATGTATTAGTGGCTTAGTAACAATCAACATTATACTTATAAAACAGGCAGACGGAACATCTCCGTCTGTCCGTAGTAATCAACGGATCTCAGGGACTATGCAAGCTAGAGCTACCAAAATTTGATGACAACATTCTAATATAGTTCACACAGATCAAGTCTAAAGACGCCCACGGCCGCCCCCACAAATTGGGAAAATCTTTAGAACACTTAAAACATATTTTGCTATAGTATAGTAAAAAAAGTGAAAGATATGTAATAAATAAAAAAAAGTAAAATCGGATTTGTCCTTTGGTTACATAAATGCACAAAGCTTTAGGTACCGGGTATCCCACAGTCGGGTACACTCGACTGCAGCAGATCGTAGATAACTGTTGGTTTGAGTGCCACCAAAGACCAATATAACCATTAAGATGATAACATTTGGTTTGAAGTGTGCGGCTATTTCTCTGCTGAAGACGCAAGTTGCGCACTGCACTCTCTGCTTGCACAAAGTTGAGAGAGTATAAATCTAAAAACAGATTGACTGCAGACATGTCCTTTTTGCATATTTTAATATATCACTTGCTGTATAAATTTCTTCCAAATTTGCCAACAACATTTCAATGGCCTCAACACACTTGGAGGGTTAACAGCTTAGGTACAAACTCAATGCTCAAATGGTCAAGAGCCTCCAGAGTTGTTCTGGAATTATGAGCAGACGTTAATCGGGCCAAAACACCGTATTATCTTTTGCATTATAATAATCAATAAATTTTTTAAGCGAAGACAATTATCGTTGTAGCTGAGCGCATTCACAGCTGATCCACCCTGAGGATCGCTTATTCCAAATTTCAGCCTTTAATTTTGTTCTAACTTAAGACTGCAGAAGTTGACACTTTTTTCCTGACCCAGGGGCTCTTAAAATATCCGAAATTACTTTAAAGATAAAAATTTATTTGAAGCGCATAGCAGAAAAGTAATGAAAAATTGCATTTTTCAGTTGTAATGGTTTATTTGCACAAAATTTCGCCTGGAGCCTGGAATACATTTTCATTTATTAGGTTTTTGGGGTAACTGAATCCGAACTGACCTCGGAATCGGAATCAGCGACTGTAAAACCCTAAACAATTGTTGGTTTTTTCAGTTTAAGGGGCATTTTCCTCATAAGGACCGAAATATCCTTGATAACATGGAGGGATGCCTTTTAGATCTAATTAAGTATATATTGATCAACAAGAAGAGCGGTTTTGATCTAACTATAAGTAGGAGTGGTCTAATCAAAGCATTACCAAAAACTATACCTCCCTTGTATCCAACGTTCAGTAAGCTTTGCTTTTAATATATGCAAATCTAGCTTGTAGCTTATTTTTTGGGCGTCGAGGCTCAAATATGTGTCCATAACTGACCGAAGCAAACCGAGCGTAAGTCCAACTCGAACCGAAGCCTCAACGAAAGCATTTCGGCTCGCTAGCGGAAACCACCTGCACACAATTTTTATTCACAGAAAACAACAAGAAAAACACCAGAAAAACCAACGAAAAATGCCTCAAATCGACGTCTGACAGTCTTTGGTCGGTACTGGTACCAATTTGGCAGCGATTCGCGGACTCACGCCAGGCGCAGGGTGTGGACTGGGGGGAGGGATAGAGTAAAAGATACAGGTACTGGCGAAGAAGGATGGGGAAAGGGGGAAGGGGACTGTGGAAGGAGGGGACCAATCGTCCAAAGACCTTTTGTGAAAGTGAAATTTTTGCGAAAAGTCTGTAAGTCGGCTGGCACTTTGTTTTCCTGCTCTTTTTATGGTTCATTTTGTACCCTCCACGACAAGTGCCTCAGTTTTGACTTTGAGCGGGTGGAAAAATAAAGTTAAAGGCTTTATTTAAATCAAGTTAATAAACAAAATTTGTACGGTTAAAAAGTATTACAAAGGGAACCAAATTTGTTCGAAACAGCTAAATTATTTCTTCAACTCTAATATAAATTATAAAATAGAACGATGTTTATTTTATTATTGGACATAAAAATCTAAATTAGCTGACTTCAGAAATAATCGTATATATTCTCTTGGTCAAATCGGGTCATAGCCACTGGCAAGTATACGATGCAAAGAGTTCTAGCATCGTGTTTCCGTTTTTTTTAGTTTTTTATGCCATCTTGGAAGACTTATTCAAACTCAAAACCAACTTTTCATGTAATTCTAACATTTATTTTCCCCATTCCGAATTCTCACCACCTTTGAAACTTATACCACTGGGGATGGCAACCAAATAAGTTAAATAAAGTTAAATTTTTAAAATTTGTTTGGAATATATTTATTTAATTAGTTAAGAGCATTCCAAGTCCGTTGAGTTGCTCACCAAGCGTTTCCCGCTAACCGTTTTTTTTTCGTGGTTTGATAATTGACTCTAAGCGCGTGAATAATAACAACCAACAACGGCAGTAGTTGTACCAACAACAGACGTCAGCGGCAACAGTCAGCTAGGAAATCGCGTTTCATTAACAAGGAAAAAGGAAAATTGAAAATTGGGGAGGGAAACACGTCACAGCCATGACATATGCCAAGGGGAATCGGTTGGCTGGAGGGGTGATGCGACCGGCCGGACCAACATTGCGTATACTTGTTGCGGTCGCCAACTTATCTGTTCGCGTAGTTTTATTTTTCGTCGCTTTTCGCTCGTTTTCCTTTGGATATATGTAATGCTTTTCGTTCACTCGTTTTTGGGGAAAGTAGAAGAAAAAATACATTTCTTCTCTGCGTTTTTCATTATTATTTTGTTGATTTTTCAGCGAGTGCGACAACATAGTTTACAGTTAACTCTTCATCAGCGCAACTTTGCACGCAGAGTCGAAGCCGTGGTGGCGGAGAGTTTTCCATTTTCCGAGTTTCCCATTTGCTCGCTCAGTTTTGTCGTGTCTTATGATTTATTTGACATGACAGTCGAACGAACAATGATTTATTTGTCAATGCAGCGCTTTTAATGAATTTTATTTCAATTAATTCCATTTTATTTTCTGCGGGGGAACCGAATGGAAATTTTGTTTTTGTTCTTTTTGTTTGAACAAAAGACTGAGGCCCACTGGACACGCAACTTCGACGCCCAGTTGAGGTTTCAGAGCGAGTTGAGTTTTCCTCAGTACACTCACAGAAATATAGCGTATGCCTGAAATTGCCAACCTAGTATATTGAACAAAACGTTGAAGTTTTTGTTACTTTCTACTCGGCGAAATGGAGTCTCCCAGGGCTCGGACACACCGAAAGGTACCGGCAGGAGAGGAAACACCAAAACCAACAACACCACCAGCATTAGCACACACCACCAGCGTCAGACCTTATACTTAGGCCCTGAAAAATCCTTTCCAGAGTTCCGGGATGTGCTCCGAGGCGCTCCTCGCGGAACCTGCCCCGATCCTGGATCGGATGGGGCAACTACGACATCGTCATTATGTACGCGCTGCAGCGTCGGAGTCGCGAGGTGAAACCTACGGCGGGACACTGTCCCGACCTCAGCGTCATCTTCGCTTCTTGACCATCGGTCGGTACGTGCCGCTGCTCTTCGGACAGCGTCACTGGCTGGCGTAGATCCAAATCGGTGGCAGCCTTACAACCTGCTGATGAATCTTCGGGGGCAACCAAGGAAAACTCAACTAATTTTTTTATCTGATACTCCTACGGAATATACAAGTGTTAACGTCAATCCATCAGGCTTCTTAGGCTAGAAAGGTTACGACATGCCCTAACAGAGCAATATGGCTATTTTCTGAAATCTATGTCGATTTAAAAGCTTTGAATGATATTATGAGTGGGTTTTTGGCAGCCTCAATTTTATGCACCTGCCTGCTAGACTACTATAAAATGAAAAAAGTAAAAAAAACCAGCCTTAAGACTAGAAAAACAGAAATCGACTATGCGTCCCAAAAGCTACGTTTATTTTTCCAATAAAAGTGTGAACTTTTTTACTATTTTCAACAGAGATATTACTTAAAATTAAGGCAAAAGGAAACTTTATAAAATATTCTGACATTCTTAACAAAATATGATCAGCTTTCTGAATACATTTCCTCCAATAATTGCCAAATGATTTTCGAAACTTACGTATATCCTTACATAAATATTTCAATAATTTTTTAGAAATTGTTTATACGGCAGAAAATTCTTTAAAAAACCACTAAGAAAGCTATAGTCAAGTTTTCTCAACTGTGAGGTACTCAGAACACAATCCTTTGTGCACTATATTAAAGGACAAGTGAGTTTTTCAGTGGCAACTCTAGCCCAAATGGCCTTAATACCGCTTCTAGTGGCAGTGGACGTGTCCTAATTTGCAACGAACTTGATTTGATATGAATGCTGATACCAAATTTGGTTATAGATTCTGAGATCTGGTGTCTCATAGGGACGTTCGGACCGAAGGACACTTGACAATGGCAACTAAGTTGAAATACCCTTGTACACTATGGGTACATCGGGTATGCCCACTTGTATTTGCGCTCTCAGTTTGCAAGGGCGAGCAAATATTAATTTCACTTTTGACTGCACTTGACCCACTCTCTTTTTAACTCGAAGTGAAGTGCTTCTGCTGCGGTGAGTCGAGAGCTGTATGCAGATAAATCATATAATAAGCAGAACACAGCGGGATATCCCATCTCTGGGTAGCTCTGCCTCTGCAGACTTCAAGACTTTGATTCGGTGACGAGTTTTTTTCCTGCTGGTCGCAAAGAGATTTGGCGATGTTGTTGTTGCTGAGTCACGGATGCAAAAGAAGGAGTAAACATAAAACAAATTGAAAGCCGCCATAAAGTTGCACAAGAAATCGATAAACGCAAGGCAGTAAAACAAATTAAATTATGCTCTTGAAGATTTAAAATCCGAAACCGAAAGGCAAAGTAAGAGTCTGGCCCATAAAAATGCATTTGATATGCGTATTTAATTAAAATTGGTTTTCGTTTGCCAAGTCGCACTATGGGGGCTCAAGAACAAACTGCGTTGCAAAAATCAATAATGTCGTGATTGCGTTTAATATTTTGAATACTCATGTCTTATAGGAAATTGTTCAAAGATTACAAATACAAAATGTCAAAAAGCTCCGTTTCTTTTCAGAAGACTAACCATTTCAAAGTTGACAAATTTTTCGTTGACAAAGGTTTAGGTAGAATTTCTAGAGAACTAGGCAATGTTTTTTAAATATACTGATGTACTTATTAGTTGTAAGCATTTTACTGTTTGTTTCTTGTTTCTCCAGGAAATTTATTATCTACCAACTTTCCATATTTCCACTATTTTTCAACTTTGATGGAAAATAACAAAAATTTTCATTATTATACAATGGTCATGTTTTTGTAATATGTTCTTTGATTATTTCTTTATCGAATTCAATAGAGTATTGCTGCAGCTTTCTGCAGCGCCCATACACCTCGAGGCAAAAAACGTAAAAAAGTCCTGGGTCCAGAAATTCTATCTCGCGCAGTCCAGTTATGTTCACAAAAAATTTACAAAATAAATTCGAAAAATAGTTTTTATACCCATAGGGTTCAAGGGTATTATAAGTTACTGCCAAGCGAGAATGTATGTAAAAAGCAGAAGGTGGCATCTCCGACCCTATAAAGTGTATATATTCTTGATCAGCGTCACCAGCCGAGTCCATTTAGCCATGTCCGTCTGTCCGTCTGTCTGTCCGTGTGAGACAACAGATCTCAGAGACTATAAGAGCTAGAGTTATCAAATTTGGTGACAACATTGGAATCTGTTGCACGCAGATCAAGTTTGTTTTAAAATTTGGCCACGCCCACTTCCTCCTCCGAAAATCATAAAAAACGTTATATAAGATATAATATTCGATTTAAAGTAAATACAAGAACTAAATAAATAGAATTGTGCGGTCGTGTTCTGAAAGTTTGAGTAAAATCGGATAATATACTTGAGAGTTATTAGGCAAGGCTATATACAGCCGACCGGGTCGAAGGTTCGATCCCAGGCGCAGGTGAAATTTTCTTACTCTTTTCTCAAAATTTGTTTTTTATGTTTATATATTTTTTTTTGCACAAAAATTTAATAAAAGAGAACAACAATTTTAAGCTGAACAAGTGGGAAAGCTACAGTCGAGTGTGACCGACTGTAAAATACCCGGTAAGCAAAGCATTGTGGGTGAAATTAAACAGCATATGAGCATGAAAAAAAGAAAATTTTGACAAATGAAGACAAATAGTGCTAGAAACATGTTGAGCAACACTCAAAAGAGACATATGTTGCTAGGAACATGTTGGGCAACTCTCAAAAGCGAGAAATGTTGCTAGCGCTCTCTCTCTCTCTCTCTCTCCCTCTCTTTCTCTCAGAAACTTTATTGTTTAATAACTTCTATGTTTATCATCCGATTTTACTCAAATTTCAGAACACGTCCACGATTGCCTACTCATTAAGGCTATCTATTGACTTTACGCCAAAAATCACTCATATGGCTTATATACCGTTTTTTATTATTTTCGGGGGCGGAAGTGGGCGTGGCCAAATTTTAAAACAAACTAGATCTGCGTGCAACAGATTCCAATGTTGTCACCAAATTTGGTAACTCTAGCTCTTATAGTCTCTGAGATCTGTTGTTTCACACGGACGGACGGACGGACGGACGGACAGACAGACGGACATGGCTAAATCGACTCGGCTGGTGATGCTGATCAAGAATATATATACTTTATGGGGTTGGCACTAACTTATAATACCCGGGTACCGGGTATAAAAATAAAAATACAAAAATAAATATTAATTTTGTTTTTTGTTGGAACTGAACTGCAGAATAGAAAGAGCGTGAGCAAGAAATGAAGAAAAATAAATTCAATTTTGTTGCATACACAACGTCGGTAAACTGGAATTAAATATATTAATTGAATAAAAATGAGGAATTGAAGTAAAGATTAAAAATAAATTTATTGGAATGAGCGGGAGTTCAACTCATGCTGTTTTTGCCAAAAACAACACACAGCTGGCACTCAGACCTGTAGGCAACACCTTATATTATGTAATTTGCGGTAAATGTCTTACTAAATATCTTCAACATTTTTGCTCTAAAAAGCGATATTATTTCTGTGCGCGAAAATGAGAGCCAATTGCTTTTCATTCGGCACTTTCTTACTTGTTAAAAACAACAACAACATTAAAAATACATACAAAACAATTTTGAAAAATCGTTGAAAAAAAAATATTGTTTTGTAACATAAACGTGATTTGTGTATGATATTTATAAGTTTTGACTATTTTTGAAGCAAACATCCGAAAAGCCTAGCACCTTGCTTAAACACATTTTATATTTAATGAAGCACAAATGTTCTACCACAAGCCATTTAAATTACTCTATTATTTTATTTGTTTCAAAAGTTATGAATTTTGCCACAAAGAAACTCAAATGGCCACACTGTGGGTCGTTGAGAAACCGACTCTATCTCAATGCTTTTTGCCTTGTGCATTGACCAATTTATAAGAAATATAAATTCGGTCGTAATATGGTTTGTCTTCGATAGCATCTGAGGCATAACAATTTACAATTAAAAAGTCTCATGAAGAATTCTAAAATATGAAATATTCAACCACAGTTTTATTTAAATCAAAGATAATGTTGTCACTAAGTAAAAGTGCTTACACCCAGAAAAAGCCCCAAAATTTACTTAAATATAAGGTAATTTGTGTCGAGGAATTTATTGACTTAAATTTGGGCAACAACATATTCTTAAACTAAATTTTAGGCAATGATTTTCCAAAATTAAATTTTTTGGGTAATAAGCGACCTTAAAAATGCCCGTTATGGCCTAAAATTAAAGAAATATTTAATGTGAATATATTATTCTTTTAAACTATAATATTTTGTTTTTGAAGTAATGCAAGCTTTTAAAAGTGTAGCACAAACATAACTAAGAATCCGGCAACCGTCACTATAGACAATATGACAAATTTTGATTGGCAATTATTGCCTAGAATGAAATTTTGTAGGCAGTATGTCGCCATTTCCTAAAATTTTTGAAATCATTTTCTTCTGGGTGTACAATTAGAACCACGGCAGTGATCCACAGGACCACAGCTCTATTCCGAATTCTCTTTGGGCTTTACCTTTAAAAATTTACAGAGGAACCTTTTTTTTCCTTTTTACACAGAAAGCTGCATTTGAACAAAACTAGCCGGTTATGATTTTCACTTTTACAACATTTTCGGCATGAGGCAACCTCACTTTTTGTCTTCCATCACTCCATCGATAAAGTGCAACGGCCGACGGACAACACGTGTGTTGTGTTGTCCATGGTAATTTCGGCTCCAACAACTCATTTTCGATTGCGAAACAAGTGGCAAAAGGGCAAACTTCCAGAGAGGCAGACAAAAATTCAACTTAATAGGACAATTGATAGCTTGGGAGTGTTACAAAAGCGGGGAAAAAACACAAAATGCAATTACTATGTGGAAGGCAGGGGCGCAAAGTTATGGTTGAAAATGAAACTGATGTCTGAGTATGTGGAAACTTTCCTGAGGGTTCGCGGAGGCAAGCATTTATCGACACAATTTTTGAACATGACACAGTTTGTATTTTTTAATATCTACGCTTACAAAACATTTATAAAAATTACTTGACATTTCAATCGAATAAGTAATTTTAAGATTATACTCATTTATATACAAAACAGCTTGGAAAAGTTTCATTTTGAATCGATCAAGTTTAAAACCACAGTTCGAAACCCGACTAACTGTCTAAGGTGAGTGAGAGTGCGAGCGAGATGGAGATCGAACATCTTTATTGTCTTATAACTCTCATGTATATTATTCCATAGTACATTCGCACAAATATATTTAATGTATTTATATTTATATTTACTTTTACCGAATTCAAGAAACATGAAAACAAATAAATAAAAACTTTGTTACAGAAAAGAGAAAGTACACTGGTTTGACGAATACAAAACTGTTTTCAAACTAATATTCGCTAAGTATTTGGAAAATTATTTGCCGCGTTTCTATGCAAGCCAGTGGTATTTGCTTGACAAAGATTTCACTTGTCCAAAACAATAAAATAGACTACAATATAAAGAAGTATGCCAAGTGTCTGGTGAAATTTCACATGACAGAAAATGGCAAGCGCCAATCAAATAAGAACCCCACCTGAATATGAATATTAGATTATATGATAAATGCACTGCCGGTCAAACCACTATGTCTCCCGCACCATCCTCTCGTCACAACTTAGAGTCTTTCCTCCCATCACGAACGAAGACGTGCCAAATGAATGAATGACAGACTGTTTGACTGAATGAGGTGGCAAAAATAATACGTCGCGGACGTACGGTGGGCTAAAAAATATGTGTTAAAGAAAAATGTGTGTTAGCGGAGAAGTATTGACTTGATAGATCTCAATCGCCTGTAATATAACAAAATATATCCATCTATAATTAAATTCTTAATTATAAAAATACGTCCACTACTGCTTTCTTTCTATTGAAGGAACCAACAGGCGCGCCGGTCTATTCTAACTTTAATCAAGGCTTGTAACGCGTTGAAGTAATTATTTTGACTTTACAAAAAACTTCTGATAAGCAGACTTGAAACAAAGTAGTTGCCGTGAGAAGTTAAAATAAAATAAATGAATATCTGTACCGTATTTAAATTTAAGTGCAACCGAAATACACGAACGGTTATTTTAAAACACAATTTATCTAAAATGCTAGAGGATAAATCTCGGAGCCCTTAGATCATGGTACAACTTTAGAATATATGATAAAGGTTAAGAAGGTTATATTTATTTATGGATAACTTAAGCCAAAATTTTAGTAAATAACATTTTTTTAGTTACGCTGTAATCAATCCCACACCACTGTACTTCCTTTGCTTTATCGAGTGGGAGTCAAGTGGAAGTGGAGTAGTGAGAAGTGAATAAGTGTAAGTAGCAGTAGCTCCTGTCTCTGGACGTCTCTGGCTTTTTGGACATTGCTGCTGGAGGAGCTGTCGCTGCCGTTGAGCTTTCCAGCCGACGTGCGCCAAAAAATGCCAGCCTACCGAAAAACTGAAATAGCAATTTGCTATAATATGATCCAAATACGACTGGCTGCCCCAACAAATATAAATGTTTGTCTGGGGAGAGTGCATTTTTTATAGGCGGCACCACCGCAACATTTGCATCCAATTGCCATTCGGGCTTGACATGCTAACGGCTGCAGTCTGTCATAACAAATGAAAAAAAGAAAAAGTATGCAACGAGAGTGAGATGCAATTCGAGTTTGACGGACATTCGTCGGATTGGTTTGGTGAAATTTTGATGTCCACGGCGACGTTGATTACATTTACGGTCGAAAATTTATGCGAAAAAACGCGCTCTTTAATTAGTTGTGCTCTCTCACACCTGGTCTTTTGACTTCGGCTTGTCAGCGCCTTAAGGGGAAAAATGGCATTGAAGTGATAGAAAATAACTTACGCTCCGATCGGAGCTTGCAGATTAGACCCGAGCTCAACACTTCCAGCCGAGCTGTCGCCACTTGTCAGGGGTAGTTGAAGCCAAGCCCAAGCTTTGGTACTCTCAAGAATTCATATTCCACGTATTGAGCTGCACCCAAAGATATGTTCATGTTTTCCAATACTCGCATTATGTATGGACTCTGACTTTTTAGAGAAATGTAATGCTAATGTTATGTTTATAGATTTTTGTAATTGATAGTAATTGTGATCCAAATCAAGAGAATATATCAGAATCTAAACATTGGGTTTCTAAAATGCTTGTGTATTTGGTTAACAATATCTAAATGCTTCTGATAATGTCTACGTTGACAAACTATATAATGTCGTTCTGAGGTTCTAAAGTCCCGTCTTTCAGCCCACCGATTTCCCCATTTCCCCATAATTTAACATAAGAACTATAAATACTCACAATATGCCTATAAAATGTATTCACATAAACAAATAGAAATCTTTAGCTGCCTTACGGCTGCATAGAATTAAAAAACCCAATGGGTAAAGACTTTTGAATGCACGTGTGTTAATCATAAATTTTAAACATGTTTCAAATGCAGCCAACCAGTGGCGGTGGGATAGACAAACGGACAGACAGATGGCTGGAAACGATTCAACGGCGGCGTCTAAAAAAGCGAACAGCCATAACAAACGCATGAAAATATGCCCGAGGCGTGCGCCAATCAATTTCACCTACACCGAGAGAATCTCATTGAAATGGAACTTACTTCACTTTAGTTGTAGTAGTTTTAATATTTATCCATAGTTTTATTAGAAATCCTGGGTCCTGAGTAAGAATCTAACCCTTGCTTTTCAAATTATATTTAAATAAATAATTGCATTCTATAAAAAAATTGTTAAAGATCTTGATTGAGAGATTATAAGAAAATACCATGTCCTGAGTTAAAACTCGACCTAGGTCTATTTCTAAAGACCAATTTTTTTTTAATAATCATTTAAAAATGTCCACTTTGGTAAATTAAATTTATCATAACGCTACTATTTTGTATTAAACTTCAATCTGCATCAAACCACTTGAAGTTATACTGTTTTATTAAGCCGAAGTCCCTGGATGCAATGTCTTTCCCAGTAGATTTGAGTTTTGTAAGCCTAACTCTACTTTTTGTAATAATAGTAATAATAATAATAAAGTCTACATCTAGAATATGTCAAGTAAATTTCCCATTCATTTTATTACCAATCTACAAAAATATATATTTAAAAATGAAAATATTCTATACTTACATTATTTTCATACCATACACAATTGTTAAACTTTGTTAAAAATTTAGAAGACCTTTAGCTAACTTTTATTTATATATTTATCTGCAGAAACTAAATGACTTCAGTTCAGTTCTGGTCTGTCAACAGTTTCATATCGAACTTTTGGTACAAAATATATATCATATATATATATCATAGCATTTTGTACGTTACGCCCTGAAAAGGGGTTTTTGTTTTGACTTTTTCGTTTTTCCCTGTGTGCACAGAAAAACTCATTGTGGTTGTTGTTTTTATAATTTTTGGACGCTGCAGAGGCGGCGGGAGTGTTTTTTTTTGTTTTGTGGAAACGGGGGCCCGCGACCACGTCGACTTGTCACTTTTTTGCATAAACGCACCCAATTTTCGATGCGTATATGAGTGAGAGCCAGCGAGGCTTTGGCCACATGCCAGTGCGTATTGAATTTTTAGGTGGGGGAACCTAAGAGAAGGGAAAGTGCAGCGCGGAACGGAAAGGGGAACTAAGAGGTTGCCGCGCCTCGGTTTTAGTCTATTAAAAGAGCTGCAATCTGGGTTCGGTGTTGTCAATTTTATTCCATTTTGCCCACTATTTTTCGCCTTAATGCTGTTGTAATGGGCCCACAAATTGCCATTTTCGTTGTTGTTGTTGTTTTTGTTTTTTGAGGTCTTTGAGCCCGATCGTGTTGTGAATTGGAAACTCGATTTGTTTTTAGCCGGCAGCAATGGAAAAACAGAACAGAACAGAAAAGCTAAACTAAGCAAGTAATTAATGAGTGCTGCCATTAATGCTATATTTGTTTAATTATTATATCTATTTTATTGCTTTATCAGTTAAAGTGCTCCCTACTTAGGCCTTAGTCACAAATATAAATCAAACTATGCAAGCATTGAAAAATGAGCGAATACATTGTTTGAGGATCAATTAAAACAACTTCAGTGTCTTTTTAAAATTTTTTATATTTTTTTTTAAGTTTTTCAAATTAGCTATGTTCATGTGCCTATTAATTTCACCCACAATGCTTTGGGTACCGTGTACCTCACAGTCGGTCACACTTGACTGTAGCTTTCCTACTTGTTTCATTCATAAGTGACCTCTAACGGTCATTCGCTTTAATAGAAAAATAAGAAATTTATTGAAAATTTCGAAATTCAAAACAATTTTCACAAAATGCCTAGGCCCCCCAATTAACCAAATAACAAATTAAAGTTTATTATTTATTTATCTTATCACAGCTTGTTTAAATCTAAAATACATTTGAGAACATTTCGCATTTTCTCAAACGAGTACCAGGTATAAGAATAAACTTATGATTTATGAAAATCCTGGCTAGGTCAATTACCTTACCTAACCATGGTGCGCACTTAGCCCACTTAAGTTTCATTTTTTGCAGACATTGAATTAATTCCTCGCATAACCAAGTACTCTTTTTGCCATCCAACTTATAATTATAAAGCAATTATTTTTAGTTCGCAAAAACCCTTGATGGCATTTTTCATAAATCTCATCTCTCTACCAGAGACAATGTTAATTTTCCTCAGGTTTAAAATTGCTCTTCGCGTGCACCGGATTTTTGTTGTTCCACCATTGGGAAAATGAAAGTAATGGTTGGTTTTCTTGCAATTGCATTTTTGTTACCACGGACTGTGGACAAAACGATTTTCAACAAGTTTCAGAGACTGCATTGGACCATACATTTCCACACTTCCAAGTGTTCAAAGGAGAAAAATTGAATTTAATTAAATACATAAGCAGTACGAAAGCGGCTTTTCCCGCCTCAGAGCCATCCTCTAGCTACCTGCCCCACCTGCGAGTCACTCAATCAACTGTGACGCATCGTGCACAAAAATTATTTGTCAACAAATTGGAGCGCGACCAAGCCCACAACAAACAACTAAAAATGCAATTAAAGAAATCGAAATGGAAAACAATAAAATCACAAGAGAAATATGTGCTTCGAGCACAAGCGTGAACTGGCCAGAAACGTTGAGCGGCGGAGCAAAAAGCGAACAAAATATTTTACAACACTTTCTCTCGTTAGAAGCGGGCGGCTGCAACGTCAGTCTCTCTTACAGTCCTGCACGAAAGTCTACTGTCTTCGGTGCTTGGTCGGGGATACACCGAGGAAAACGGGAGGTGAAAGTAGAAGTCGTTTATCATCCACAAAACAAAAAAAATAATAAATTGAAAAAATTATTTTCCACAAAAAATAAGATAAAATAAAAAAAATACAATTTCTTAGATCATTTAATCAGCTAAAACCCTCCTGTATAACAAATTAATAAGAATACAAATTTTTGAAGTAAGTACAATTAGCGAAACATTGAGAATATTATCTTATAAATATTTATTGGTGGCTATTACGAATTTGTATTTATATGGTTTTCTAATCATTTAACATTGAATTAATCGATTATGCGCTAAAAAAAATCCAAAATCTCTCTAGGTACCGAATTGTAACTATGGGCGTTGCTATGTATTTTCTATACTCTGCGATTCCAAAGTTTTTCCCTCAGTGTAACAACTTGTCTCGTCTGTATGCACTCATTGCCGCCTTAATTGCCGGGCGAAAATGTGCAGCCACTGCAGCTGGAGCAATAACTATAAGTATAGTATAATACAAGCTAAGGCGCTTACCCGCAGCTCTACTCTAATTACCCTCGAAGCTCTTGGGAGACGATGCCTCTCCGATCATCTCTGATCCCTTTTCAGTAAAGTTTTTGAAAGGTGCCGCCGTGCTGGGTGAGCAAGGGAAATTAAAGTCAAATTAATCAAATTTGTTTTGAGTTTGTGTTGAGACGTGGCAAGAGTAGTTCGGGCAAAGGGAACTTGTAATTAGACAGCAGTCGAGACAGCTTTTCGAGAAGTTAAAACTTTTCTATACACTTACGGACATACCTAGTCTTACTACTGCGATGATTGGAATTTTATAAATGTTATATTCTGAATCCACTTTTATACATTTTATATTAAATTCCTAACAAATAATCTTTGTTTTCTGTAAGAAGCCTCAAAATGATTAACTTTAATTTATATATAAGGAATTTATTTTGGTGAAATTTGCTCATTAACAAACCCTGCAAATACTAGTAAATTGATGACCTTTAAAATATAACAATTCATCAAATAACGCCAAATTCACCGCCACAATTCGCTGTTCGGGAAAGACTTCCTCTGCCGTTGGAACTCAATTTCAATTTGCTGCCAGTTGCCTCCGCGGCCAATTGACAGCTTCTTGGGCCAGCACCTTGGCGGGACTTGGGTCAATTGGTTGCCATAAATCTTCATATAACACTGTTGACTGCCGGCGACAGTGCGAAATAAAATAAAAATTTCATTATGATTTTCCTCTCGATTCTTTCGATTGCAATTTCAAATTATAGAAAGAAATGTGATAAATCAAATTCTCGTTAACGCAGTGTGACGTTCAAATTTGTTTTAGATTAAAGCCAACTGGGAAAACGATTTAGAATCCATTCTAATTAAATCTATATATATTCAGGTGCTGCAGGACTGACGAGCCCTCTCTTTGATTTATGCCACCAAGCCAGATAATGACAACCACCCAAAAATTCACCCATCGGCTGGCACTGGGGTGATATATATCTACCTGACATATGTATACGTACGTACATATATGCGAGCTTCGATCAACTGCTCTCTCGGGCGTGTAGCATCTACGACGGCAACTGCGACTGCAACAGGTTCCGCTGCAGTGCTGCATGCAACCGATGATTAAAACGGAGCAAGATCCAAACTCTTAATTCTTGGGCATTTTCACTGAAATCGTAAAATATAATTTGCGAAGAAATTCTTTCTTTCATCTAGCCTGACTGGCAATTACTTCGTTTCTCTTGTTAATTTCGTTTTCCTTTTTTCTCTCGACTATATTTATTTTTTCTTTCATTACGATATTTTTTTATGTTGCTACTTTTCATGCGCGACTTCGTTTAACTGTGCTTTGCATGATTATTGCTCCAGTTATCGCGACAACAACAGCAAGCGCATGAACATGAACAACAGCTTCTGGGACGTCGCGTCGGCCAGGTAAAATTATGTTGAACAAACTACGGCCTGTTACCAATATGGGCAGTGCACTTTCTGGGCTTTGCAAAAAAAGGAAGGTGCAGCAAGGCAGATCGCTTTGAGCTTTGTTGAGCAGAAGATATTTAAGCATTCGAGGTTTGGATGCATGTAAAAATATTTGCAGCTTATTTTGAGCAATTTTATTTTGTTACATGAGTTATTTTGGCTACAAAACTCTGTTCATATTAACCTAGTAAAAACCCGCTTTAAGAGATTGTCTCTTGTTTTTGTTTAAATATATTTTTGACTATATACATAGAAGAGTTATACAAACTTTACGACTAAGAAAATTGACTTAAAAAGTGGGTATTTATACTTTTATCCAAAGGCAAATTATGAGATGTAAATGTAGTTTCTTCCAAAAACTTACATATGTCGTCTAACTTTTAACAATGAAGGACTCTTTTCTTTTAATTTTCTTTGCTGCTAACGTATTTTACTCCAGCTATTTCAAATTGAACATTTTTTTTTGCTACACCATTTGAGGGAAATTCGCTCGGGCTCACCTGCTGCTCGTTATCTACAGTATTTATGTCATCGTTAAATTTGGCTTCCAGCTGCTCCAAGCAAGTGCGCACGAAGCGTTCTTGTTGCCTTGGCTGTCGTTGTCGCTGGCATAGGTGTGGCACAAAATACTTAAGCACAGCATAAAAATTAAAAACTAGTCTAATCAGAGACTCGAGCCAGTTCCATGTGGCGTTGATCGTCGTTTGTTTGAAGCCGGTAAAAGGCTTCAAGTGAGATCATTTACCGTAGGTCAGGTAACGTGATATTTACAGGAAAATATATTTTGATCTTAATGGGTCAAACTTTAAAGCAATGCAAGCCACCGCAGCCAAGAGAAATAAGGACGAAGTGATCCTCTTACACAAAGATTTATTTTCTATTTAAACAACCCTGTATTCCTTCGTCCAATGGGTAATAAGATAGGTACCTATGGTATGGTGATGATATGAGAGTCCAAAAGATAGTTCGCATTCTGGCCCTGCCGTGACTTTACACTTCTTTACTCGGTTATCGCTTACTATAGAGTCAGTTAAGTATGTACCATAAATTCGCATTTAATTTTTGTTTAGACAGAAAAGTGATTTTTTTTTACTTTTCAGATTACTGGCGTTGATCGGAAAATATTATCTCTAGATACTAGATTTGATTTAGGCCGAATTCATGCATATAATTTCGGCCTCCATACATGAAATGGTGGGGCGTTACCAAATGAACCAACTGAACTGTGCTTGATAAACAGCTAACAATAATAATTTTACAGGTCTGACTTCTCATCTGTCAAAATGAATGCATGAATTCGATTGTGTGCACGAACAGAAGCTATTTGATTTAACGTATTTCCTTATATACTGATATGGTGTTTAAAAACTTAAGTTGACACAAATATCGATGCGGTATTTTAAGGTGTTTCTGGATTTAGCGACATCTGTCAGAAGTACGAACTTCACATTAATACATATAGTTAAAAAGAAAAACTAATCATCTTGTAGTGCAGTTTTCTAAACAAGTTAAGACCATTTTCTTTAAGACTTTCCAAGGATCTGTACATCCAAATTGAAAGTCAACTAAAAGGTTTTCACCGATTTAAACTTGGGACTTCTACCTAAGATGAGTGTGGAAAATGGAACGTGTCCCATTTAAGTAGAGGCCTCTCTTTCCATCAAAGCCGTGAAAATCTGATTTGCGATTAAAGCCCCAAATGTACGTTAATCCCTGGGAGCGGACAGCAGCCATAGTAGAGGTTTGCCACCGCGTCCTACTCTCAAACTCTCTGGCCGACAACAGGTGTAAATGATTCTGCTGCCGTAACATGACGTAGTCCGCGGTCAACGCTTTTTTTCTAGCTGGCCCATGCGTTGTGAGCCATTTGAAACTGGTTGCACCTTTTGAAGTCTTGGTACGTCGTATTAAGTTTAATTTGCATGGCAAACTAAGACTGAAGAAAAAAATGGAAAAATTCTTTGAAAAGACCCCAAGGCGCCAGCGTCTTGACACATTTCTGCAGGCCATGAGAGGGAACTTTTTGCGATCGAATTGCTTTTCCAATAGTTGACCCAATTGGAAAAGAGACGGAAAATAGGATAAGAGTCAGTGAAGAAGGCGGCGAAAGGAAGATATCGAGAGTGAGTGCAGTGAGGCGACCCCGGATTGACATCAATCATTGCACTTTGAGACATTATTCTTAACGTCATCGTCATGCCGCCTTAGCTGGGTCAATTAGAAGTGACTTGGCAGCTTTTGGGTAGGAAAAAGTGGAAAAGAAATGCAGCTGGCGGGGGAGGGAGAACCTCCACCCCTTCCACCCATTCGATAGGAAGAAAATCTGCAGCTAAACGACAATCGATTAAGGTCAGCCTTCACTGGGCTTGGAAAGTTGGCCCAATGAACGCCCAGCAAGTGGCGCCCATTGAAACACTCAGTTGGTAGCCAAGCGTATCTTGACCAGATCGTACATTGGGAAAAAAATATGACAAGTCAGAGCATTCTTTTTTAAACTAGAACACCAGGCCACCAAATGAACTCAAACTAATACTATTAATACTACACCACCGTACTATCGACGAATAAAATTACAGTCTAATTTTGGTTGTCTCTATTTTATTAGTTTTGGCAGAGTAAAAAGCCACTGCATGGGCCAACAAACTTATCAGAAAAAAATAACCATTTTCTTTAAAATGTGCCTTCTAATAAATTTATTTATATTTTATACCAAAATTTTGAATTTGAATATTTATTTATTTAAACAAAAGTTCCTTTGACTTTGTCAATCGATTTTTAATCTGATTATTATAAAATTTAGAAAAGTTACAAGAATGGCTCAAGTAAATTTCATTGTTTTTTCTGCAAATGTGATTTTCGCCGTGTAATCATAGCCATCCAGATCGTGCTCATGTGCAGTGCAGCAAGGAGTAGCCGCGGCATGGTCAAGTGGCTACGCGATTTGCATGACCAGTCGATGGGTGTGCGTGAGGCGATCGCAATCCCCCAATCAAATATAGTGGATCCCAGGAAGAGGAAGATCGAAACTAAGGCGCTTCTCTGCCACAGCAATTACTGCTTCAGTTCCAACTTCTCAGTCATGCAAGCGATTTTTCCGGTGTGTATCGAGTTTGGTTTCTCCACTGGCTTGGGAGTTTGTGGCCTACCAGTGCACACTGGTTTTTACTGGGAAGCTTAAGTTAGAGTTAAGCATTAAAACTCTTTGAAAAACCTAGAAGAAAACGTTTTTTTTTTACTCTAAGTGGAACCTGAGTTGGTAAAATTAGTTTCTTATTGACATTTAAGAAACTTTTTTCTTTTTTTTTTGGCAATTATTAATACGTTATTAAGAAATACAGTTTCATACCATTAATTACATTTAAAAATTTCATTTTAAATTATAATATTTTTCTATTTTTTTTTGTTTATGATCCACTATGCACTGATTACAGTGACTGGCATAGTGAACCAATTGATCATTCGACCAAGGAATTTGCGTACGGACAGTCTTGTGGTTTTCCAGTCGCTTGTTTAAGGAAAAGGTAATTGAAAATATTATTATATCAATGCGTCTGGCAAATTTTGTCTTGCAAATTTATTTGGAGTTGGACATCAAGGCGAATGCATTAAAAAGTACCAATGAAACATTTATTTATAGAAGGTGAACACTTTTCCACTAAACAGCTGCAATTCTGGCGTTGCCTTTATTTGACGGGCACTGTTTACACTCAGTGCAGCAATAATAAGTATACCCACTGTAAAATTTTTATTAAATTGTAATACAGAAAAAAAATCATTATTTACTGGGCCGATACATGAAATGCTGTGGAGCTCTCCATAAATTTGGTGGCAACGCCAAGCGAAAATAAAATTAAATTAGAAACATTTTTGCCAGAAAAAGGTTTAGCTATTCAATATCTGAAAATGGACGGGAAGCAAAACGCACTTTTAGACAGATTCAAAAGTTCGTGAGCTTCTCTCGGTGGTCAATTAAGATCTCATATTTCTGATAATTCAGCAAACCATTCTAATTTTACAGGTCTGGCATTCTATAGTTTAAGAACACTAATTGTTAGAATGTATAAAATAATATTTTTAATTGATATTATTCACTTTTATATTATGTTTTTATCAACCTTTCTGAAGCTTCATATCTCAAATGGAAAAGCTACAGTCGAGTGTGACCGACTGTGAGATACCCGGTACCCTAAGCATTGTGGGTGAAATTAAACAGCCCATGAACATGGAAAAAAGAAAATGTTTACAAATTAAGACAAATATTGCTAGAAACATATTGAGCAACACTCAAAAGAGACAAATGTTGCTAGGAACATGCTGAGCAACACGCACGGGCGCTCTCTTTCTCTCTCTCTCAAGAAGTACACAGAAGCTTTATTGTTTAATAACTTCTATGTTTATCATCCGATTTTACTCAAACTTTCAGAACACGTCCGCGATTGCCTACTTATTAAGTTTATCTTTTTACTTTAAGCCGAAAATCACGCCTATAGCTTTTATACCGTTTTATGATTTTCGGATGCGGAAGTGGACATGCCCAAATTTTAAAACGAACTTGATCTGCGTGCAACAGATTTCAATGTTGTCATTTGGTAACTCTAGCTCTTATAGTCTCTAAGATCTGTTGTTTCACACAGACGGACAGACGGACTTGGCTAAATCGACTCGGCTGGTGACGCTGATCAAGAATATATATACTTTATAGGGTCGGAGATTTCTCCTTCTGCCTGTAACATACATTCTCGATTGGCACTAACTTGTAATACCCTTGTACCCTACGGGTATAATAAACAGGATTTGAAATTGTTATTTGTTGTTTTTTTACCACTGAAGTACAGTAAAATCTTCGCTGGATTTTGTCCAACGATGATTTCTGGTTACAATTTATAAATATTTTTACATATATTCAGTTACACATAGATATTTACATATATTTTTTTTACATATATTGTTTATGCATATTCGGTTGTACAGTTGTACTTCTCTATATTTCAAAGTCAGGAATAATAATAAATTGGACTGATGAGATGCCAAACCTGTGTATGTGCATAAGTCCAGTAATATTTACACACAAAGTATTCTGTCAATCTCTTTCAGAGAGCGCAGTAAGCATAAAATCAGAATAGTATATCTTTTAACTTCTTGGAATTTAAAAATTTTAAATTAAAATGCATTAGGAAATTAGTGGGCTATTAGCGCCATCTATTATGTTGTCTAGTAAACTGAAAAAGCTTTCATGGTGCGACATCTCTCGGGTTAATTGTGTACATATCGTGTAAGAGTCGTGTATAGATGTAGATAAACGTTCCAAAACTGGTCACTTGGTGTCGCACATGAACCGTTAAATTTTTTTTTACATACACAGGCCTGTTTCAGTCACTTTCGACATATCTTACCGGAATCTTTTTAAAACGAGATAGAAAGCTAAATTCGGTAAACCGAAGATTGTATACCCTTGCAGTCTGCAATTGGATCATTGAAAATCGATCCATTTTGGTAATGCAAAAAAAAAAAGTCAAATTATGTAAATTTTGAAAAATTTTACATTTTACATGTAGAATTTTACATTTTCATATAAATCGAGCGATCCCTTCTATGGCAGCTATATGATATAGTTGTCCGATCTTAATGAAATTAAAACCGTAATTCTAGAACTATAAAAAACGACTATATCTCGAAATTTATAGAAATTCGTTGAAAAACAGAGAAGTTAAAATTTTTTTGTTCGTCATCATTTCTATGGCAGCTATAAGATATAGTGGTCCGATTTTGGCCGTTCCGACATATATACTGCGTGCTAAAAAAATAAGACTATGCTGAAAAGCCCGATAGCTCAAAAACTGGGAGACTAGTTCGCGTAGAAACCGACCGACCGGACATGGCTAGATCGACTCGGCTGGTAATGCTGATCAAGAATATATATACTTTATGGGGTCGGAGATGCCTCCATCACTGCGTTGCAAACATCATGACAAAATTATTATACCCTCTGCACATTATACCTCTCTGCTACAGTCGAGTGTCACCGACTGTGAGATACCCGGTACCCAGTATTGTGCGTGAAATTAAATAACACACCAACATGGAAAAAACAAAAAGTTGACAAATGAAGACAAATGTTGCTAAAAACATGTTAAGCAACGTTCAAAAAAGACAAATTCTGCAGCTGAAAGCAGCTGCCTTACGAATTAATACTGCGCTCGAAAGCACGCAACACTTCTTTTCGCTACTGCCTTTGTGGCTCAGAAGAAGAAGCATTGATAGAAAACTTTATTATTTAATAACTTCCATGTTTATCATCCGATTTTACTCAAATTTTCAGAAAACGTCCGCAAATGCCTACTTATTTATTTTATTTATTTACTTTAAGCCAAAATTACGACTATAGCTTATATAAGGTTTTACGCTTTCCGGGGCGGAAGTGGGCGTGGCCAAATTTTAAAACAAACTTGATCTGCGTGCAACAGATTCCAATGTTGTCACCAAATTTGGTAACTCTAGCTCTTATAGTCTCTGAGATCTGTTGTTTCACACGGACGGACGGACAGACGGACAGACGGACAGACGGACAGACGGACAGACGGACAGACGGACAGACGGACAGACGGACAGACGGACATGGCTAAATCGACTCGGCTGGTGATGCTGATCAAGAATATATATACTTTATGGGGTCGGAGATGCCTCCTTCAGCCTGTTACATACATTCTCGATTTGCACTAACTTATAATACCCTTGTACCCTATGGGTACCGGGTATAAAAATATAAGCTTAGTAAACACTTTTTTTAATATTATAAACTAAAAAAAAGGTACAAAACCTCAAAAATATACAAATTTAACATTTTTAAGAACTTTTTATACAGAAGAGTGTATTCTTCCAGTATAGCCACCCATTTCCCAAAGCGTTTTGCCCTTCTCACTAAGTTTCCCTATGAGCTTCCTCAGATCAAGATCAACATATTTTAATACCAGGAACAAGGGTATTATAAGTTAGTGCCAACCGAGTAGGTAAGCTACAGTCGCGTGTGACCGACTGTGAGTTACCTGGTAGCCAAAGCATTGTGGAGGAAATTAAATAGCACATAAACATGGAAGAAACAAAATGTTAACAAATGAGGACAAATGTAGATAGGAACATGTTAAGCAACAGCTGAAAAAGGCAAAATGTTGCATAGGAACAAGATGAGCAGCACGCATTGGTTGTGTTAACAGATAAGTGACAAACCCTACCATCCCCTCAAGGTAGGAAAGGTCCATAACCTTGTTACATATATTTGTTTAATAAAATTATCCCTTTACTCTCCATATATATGTTGTCAGTTTGCCTGTGACATTGTAAATATGTCAAACTTAAATTCAAAGGCCAGTTTAACAAGGTCCTGTAGAGTTAACTAATAAGGCGAGGGCTAAGAAGGTATTTAATACAAATGAAATTTAAATTCATGGAATTCATAAAAAATGTTGCACTATTTTTGCTGCTGCACAACAGGTGACTTTCCCACACTGTCTCAGAAGTCTTCCCCTAGCAAGTAGAACGTATGTACTACAAATGTTCAAGAATATTTGTTTGTGTATGCATAGATACATATCAAATACGCCCCCATTTGCTGGGTTAAGTGAGGCGAATAATTCATGTCAATATCAAAACTCATTTACCTGCGGTTGCCTCAGTCTTTCATCACAAACCTTGTGAAGCAAAACCAACTGAGAAGTAGATCAAAAGTGGGAAAATCAAGGTTGGGGGAGGACGAACGTTTGTGTGAAAGCCCAATTGAGGAAAATGCGTTCAGCTGGAATGCCGCTTATAAGCCATCGTTGACAACACGACCTGGAAACCGACAGACGAATGTTTCCAAATCAGGATTTGAAATATGGAAAAGTTTTGTCTCAACTTCGAGATAGGCAAACGACAAGGACCGTTTTTAATTACTTTGGCCCAGTCATTCATTCATTTCCACTTGTTGCCCATCAGTTAAAAGTCAAAAGAGGAAGCTCTCCAAATGGTAATTCCATTTCCATTTCGGACATTTTACGCTTGAAAGGATTTTATCCGACACCGACCCCCTCCGATGTCTATCGCACCGTAGCCATTACAACTTATTGCAACTCCTGTGGCTACTTTTAATACACTAAATTAACTTTTTCGTGGGCCCGACCGCCCCCGAAGCTCGGATGCCACCCACTCGAAAAGCAAGGACGCGTACTTTATCTGTCGGTTATCTCGCCTTTTGTTGATTAATAGCTTTGCGGTAATTAATTTGCCATGAATGATGTGCATTTGTATGGAACGAGATAGGAACGGAATCTGAATGGAAAACTAAGTTCATTATTACGGAGCATAGATGTTGATGTGGGCATTATGTCGGAAAAGAGTTTGAAATCTTTTTATCTGTTCGGATTAAATCTATTATGTGTTAATTAGTTGCAAAGGTGCACATAGTCCGGATGATTAAGAGACAAGAGTTCTTTCTTTTGTTGTCGCATTGGATTTTAAATCAATTAAATTAAATTAAAATAAAAAAAACCAAATTGAATATGTAAATCGTAAGATCATATAAGTTGACAACAAATTCCAGCAAAGGGACCCTTAACTTCATCGTTTCTTATTGATTAAATTACGACAGAAAGTTTAATGTATTTAAATAAATACACAGTAAATTACCTAGTTTTTTTGTTAAGCTATTATCTCGATTACATAAGCAAAATAAGAAAGCTCTTTTGGAGTGTGCTTGACAGTGATATACGGCATATGGTTCCCATATTTTTCCAGGACTATCTAGTCGATCGATGTGACTCCAAAAATAAATAATAAAATAATAAAAAATTTAGGTATAGTCTGCAAGTGGTTATCCTAGTTCGATTTTGTAATCATCGACAAAGAATGCCTATTTAAAATGTAATCCGTACCTAGACTTAACAGCAGAAGCTTCTGTGGCACTGAAATATATCCTTCACTCGTAAAATGTATAGTTTCTCAAACCACAAATATTTTCTCCGAAATAGATTAACCTTTAGTGGAGTTTCCTACGATTTTCTGAGCCCTTGCACTAACTGAAAATTATCTCATTATATCTGCACTGACAACTACTGGGAACTTCTGGATTCTGGTGCCGCAAAAAAACTTTATGCCCACCTACAGGTTCGGCTCTTACCAATGACTTCCGTCATCACCGACACACTCAAAGTGTAAATTTGCATTTCCTTCTAATTAAGAGAGGGAACAAGAAATTGCCCAGACCAGAGCTGAAGGCCCGCATCGCTGCGTCGCTAGATCGCAGTATAGCAGCATCCCAGCATCTTGGTGGCTCGGAAACTTTGCATCTGCAAATGGAGGAGCACTTGCGGCAATTGCAATTTAGAATTTTCAATTATATTTATATTTTTTATGAGGTTAGCGGGTAGCGGGAAGTGGGTGCCGGGTACCTGGTAGCGGGTAGTAGAAAACGGAAAACACCCCTTTGGCCCGCACATACGGAAGCACTAGAAAACTACAAATCAAGTGCCACGCACGCAAATTTCCTTTAATTAAAACCAAACTTTTAAGAGCCCCTCGTCTGCATCTTCTTCACGTTGCCCCGTCTGCAGATGCATCTTCACTCGGTTACCCAACTGCAAACTACTCGGGCTCAACTTGAGCGAATCCAAGGCGACATCATCTTCGAGTGGGACCCAAGGTGCGGGCCGCTTTTGTCGGGCGCAAACCTCTGGTGATTACAGCCCCAAAGTTTGCTCAGGTGAAGAAATACAATTAGCGAGTAATATGAGGAGCGTATTAGTGCATGTGGCTATAGTTGGTAGTTAACGACTGTCAAAAAAACTCAAAAACCAACAACCGATTATTAGATAATACAAAGTAAAAACAAAATGAGTTGATAAAATTAGCGACGCTACCTTAAAAGTTAATTTGTAATGTATTTCTTTCCACTTAAATAATTCTGATTGCTTTTTGTTTTTCTAGAAATATTTAGTTATTAGGAGGCCTAAACTGTCAAGACTGTCGTAATAAGGTTCTGAGTAAGGCACACAAATAATTTTAACTTAGTGAATTCATAAAAAAATACGCCTTCGGGCCTATGAAGACCAAGCCAGAGCCTTAGAAAATTCCTTTGACGCTTGGTTTGGAAACTGTTCCATGACAAACATCCATCAAAAAGTATAATTCAGTTTCGGTCGTGTGTCTACCGGAAGAGCACTTGGTGAAAAACCAAACTGAGCAGGAGCGGGAGCAGAAAAGCTGGAAAGGCAAACTTCTCCGCCCTGAAGAAGCGAACCGGATGCAGTAAAAAAGTTTTCTAACCCATATTAAAACATATTTGCGCCGAAATATGCAGATGCCAGGAGAGTGCAAGGAAGTTGCCGTGCATATACCGTATCTCTATGTAGGCAGGTGGCGGGCGGGCATGTGGTGGGCGTTGGCAGTCAATTGCTCATTGACTTGGCTCAAAAATTGTTGAGTGTCGAGTCCTAAGCCCCTGCTAACATGCCAAAGTCAAAATGCAGTTGCATCGACTGTACACAGAGCGAAAAGTACAAAAGTATATATTTATATGAAAGATTTCTTAATTATTACATTCAGTTTATTTGATATTGATTTGATCCGTTTGATCAGTTGGATGAGTTCGATTCTGGTAACTCCCACTGAGGAGCAGTTTGTTTCTCTGAGTGTAGGGATGGATAATGGGGTGGAGCGAGAGCAAAGTTCCCAGCACCAGATACGGAAGAACCGACTGCTTCCTCTTTGGCGTCCCATTTTTTTGGGTTTAGTTTCCAGTTAAGTTTACGTGAGCGTGGACTTCAAGCTGTGCGCGCACATAAGTTTGTGGCTTAAGCATGTGAAATTCATATGGATGGCAGCGCACACCCACTCCATACTCCCTGTACATTCTCACCCCCGAATTCCACTCACCTGCATGAAGGGCATAAAATACTGGCAGGGTTAATGCATTGCCAGCAACCCTAATAACCTTAGACATCGCGACGACGGGGGGCCCGGGCCGAACAAGTCACACAAAGTTACTGGCGCAAAAAGTTTAAAATTAAACGTAGTTGGGTTCGTTGCAGGGGGTTAAAGGAATATACTTTGGGTATATTGGGATACTTTCTTGGTCTAAAGCTCTGCCTCCGATATATTAAGTACAAAATTGTAGTTGGCAAGAGATCACTTGCCAAATGACTGGTACTTCAATACTTTAACTGAGCCACGAACTCAAAACTCTTTTTTTTTAAATGTTTAAAATAAATCTTCTTCGATATGATTGACAGTGCGTAAATCATATCGAAGACGATTTATTTTAAACATTTTTATTTTTATCCGCGGAATTATACTAAAATAACAAATCCAACCTCTATTATAGAGTTGTAGTTATAGTTAACTGTACCTTAAGGAAATATATATAAAAAGTCTTCATATGCCTTCCTTTGCAAATTAAGAAAATGTTCACTTATAAAATCACATTAAATAAAATTTATTAGCACAAAGAATATAAATAGAAAGAACATTCCGTACCGTGCAAGAGCTAATTATGCTTATGTAAAGTGTTTTTTAGGCTGTACGTCTAATGCAATATAATTTGAACAAAATTATTGAAAATTGACGGTAATTGAAATGAATTCAAACAAATTTGAGTGCTCGGTGCTGGGTGTCGTGTTGAGCCACCATCAAAGGAGTCAAAGAGCGTTGAGCGTTGCAACTTTGACACGCGACGAAATAGTCGCCACACGATAGTTCCTTCCGAGCTCTGTAATTTCGAGGGCCTAGGCTTGCCAAGGGGATCATTAGGCATTTTACCAAAATTACTGCAAATTTCAGGGGAATTCTCTATGATTAGGCTTCACAGTAGTGGATTATTTGTAGTGGCAGATTCTTTCGGTTAAAGTAACTCAGCTTACTCGGATTAGCTGAAAGCTGTGTAACTGAAGCTACAACCTCCACCGGATAATGTCATAAGTCCCGACTCTAAACAGCTCACTTACCAACAAGGATTGAGACCCTGCTCGACTGAAAACAAATTCAATGAAAATAAAAATAAATTAGCTGCAACTAAATGAGCCAAATAAATTCATTTAGGGCTTTATGCGCTTCACTGAAGTACACCAAAAGACGTAGTCGTCTTTCACGTCAGCTCCCCTTGGCTGGCAAGGTTGGGAGCCAAGTTAAAGCCAACACGTATTGCCAAACTCGATTGCCGTGGGCGCCGCACCAAATGCAATTTCACTTCACCCTTGTCGAGCTGAGGGTTACAGCTTGCAACTCGCAAGAGCAGCGGAAAATTTCCAGAGTCCCCAGACGAGAGCTGCAGGTGATTCCCCTCCGAAACACTTATCTTTGGAGCGAGCTTCGTTCGCTTGGCTCTTGTCAAGAGGCGGACAACTCTTGAAATCAACGCAAACAAAATAACAAAACTAAAATATTTCTTTTGATTATACCAATGGAGATTGTTTATCTTTACAAAATGTTACGAGGCTGGGTCGATTTTTGTTCGTTTCAAATTGTTAGCAAGTGCGTGTGCTAGAAAATAAAATCAATGATCCATATATATTTTTACTCAATAAATGTTGATAGAAAATAACGTTACAATACTTAATACTATAACGAAATATAAATTATGAAATTATAACAAATATAAAACTAGTTTTTTGTCCTATGTAAAATACTATTATGTAATCTTTTACTAAACCTTAAAATTAAACAAAATTTCTGTTTATGTTTATGTAACTTATTGTTGAATAGTGTAAATTGAAAAGTCCCTTTCTAACACACTTATTGAGTTGCCGAGTCGTAACTTCCACTTATCATAATTTGGCACACGTGTAGCACTACTTCTATTAATCTAAAAAACATATTTCAATATAAGTCACAAAACTATACATATTCAAATCGTTGGACACGCACCTGGCGCCTGTTCGCGAATCAAGAGAAAAAAAAAGAAAACCAAAACAGCCAAAAATTAAAACAAATTCAAAACCGGACCAAATCGTTCGGTCAGCTTGAGGGAAGTCCAACCGTCTGGACCAGTGTCTGGGCGAAAAGTTGTTATTGAATGCGGGTAAAGAACCTCAAAGATATCAAATTCCGTGAGCGATCAACTCGTATAAATAGAGAAAGACGCATTGGAAAGGGCTCAGTATCAAGTGCTAATTCAAACTGTCTTCACCTATTGGATTATTGCCGACCAACGAACTCGAATTTCAAACCAAACATGAAGTTCCTGGTAAGCATAGCCAGCCGATCAGCACTTCCCAGATATTAAGGACCGTTGCATTTCAGGTGATCGTTTTTGTGGCCATGCTTGCCTTCGCTTCGGCTCTTCCACAATTTGGATTTGGAGGATTCGGCGGAGGATTTGGTGGACAACAACAACAACAGCAGCAGGAAGGGATCGGAGGCTTTGGAGGCTTAGAACAGCAACAACAACAGCAGCAAGAAGAATTCGGAGGCTTTGGAGGCTTCGAACAGCAACAACAGCAACAGCAACAGGGAGGCTTCTTCTAGACTTATTTTATTAATTATACCCGGTACCCATAGGGTACAAGGGTATTATAAGTAGTGCCAACCGAGAATGTATGTATCAGGCAGAAGGAGAAATCTCCGACCTTATAAAGTATATATATTCTTGATCAGCGTCACCCGCCAAGTCGATCTAGCCATGTCCGTGAAATTTTAGAATAAAAATACAAAACAGAAAATATTTCGGTTTTGTGTGGGATTGAGCTCGGGCCAATTTTGCAAAATATATATGCATCGGCTGCTTAGACAACTGGGCTATTGCCTATAATATAAGCGCCATTTTCATTTTAAGTATGCTTTGACAACTGTTAATCAAATTTTGACAAAACTGAAATAAAATTTCCAGCGATTGTCACATCTAATAGCTTCTACATTTTCTAAATGAAAATATGCTTTTTATACCCTTGTACCCTATGGGTACCCATAGTACCAGGTACAAGGGTATAAAAAGCATATTTAAGTTAGTGCCAACCGAGAATGTATGTAACAGGCAGAAGGGGGCATCTCCGACCTCATAAAGTATATATATTCTTGATCAGCATCATCAGCCGAGTCGATTTAGCCATGCCCGTCTGTCAGTCTGTCCGTCTGTCTGTCTGTCCGTGTGAAACAACAGATCTCAGAGACTATAAGAGCTAGAGTTACCAAATTTGATGAAAACATGACAATCTGTTGCACGCAGATCAAGTTGGTTTTAAAATTTGGCCATGTCCACTTCCGCCCCCGAAAAACGTAAAAACTATATATAAGCTATAGTCGTAATTTTTGGCTTAAAGTAAATAGAAAAAATAAATGGGTAGACATTTGCGGACGTTTTCTGAAAATTTGACTAAAATCGGATGATAAACATGGAAGTTATTAAACAATAAAGTTTTTTCTTTTGAGCCACAAAGGCATTTGCGAAAACAAGCGTTGCGTGCCTTCGGGCGCAGTATTAATTCGTAATGCAGCTGCGTACAGCTGCAGAATTTTATCTTATTTGAACGTTGCTCAACATGTTCTTAGCAACATTTGTCTAAGTTAGGTGTTGCTCAGCATGTTCCTAGCAAAATTTGCCTCTTTTGAGTGTTGCCTAACAAGTTTCTTTGTCTTCATTTGTCAACATTTTCTATTTTCCATGTTCATGTGCTATTCAATTTCAGTCGGTCACACTCGACTGTAGCTTTCCCACTTGTTTTTTTGATGTCCAATTCAAAGAAAACAAAAATGGTTCCATTTATATATTTTTTTAAGCATTACTCCAAATTCTTACTAAGTAAGGTGGCAGCAGTTGTCCTGTATCCAAAAATCTGAATCGGAAAGGGTAGCAGCTCTGGCACATATTGATTTGGAATTTGATTGCATAATGTTAAAAAGATGGGGTGTGGATTACCTTTAAATTAAACTGTCTTTATGAATAAGTAAGATTTTCAATATATGATGTATATTTTATGGGTGTAATTAACAAAATCGCTGGGAAAAATGTTAATGTTTTCGATATAATCCAAATAACCAGTGTAGAGCACGGTGGTTTGGAATATTTATATCGAGCATATGAATATTTTTCATTAAACAACGTTTCTCAGTCCCCCAAGCTCACTGTAAACTCTTCACAAACAAAGCAAAATCTTAATTTAACCAATTGTCACTTATTAAAACTTTATGAAATAAAAACATGGTTGTATCTGTTAATGACAATATATTCAACAGGTCATGATAATGGTTTTATTAGACTACAAACTGTTTACCCTATCGTAGGTTCATTAGAGTTCCGCCATTTTGCCATTTAATAAGGATTGGGAGGTTAAATAAAACTAAAGAAAATCTTAAGGCTACTGTCTTAAGGAAGTATATTTTTTTCCATAAGGTTAACTTATAATAATAAATATATATATTTTTTAAGATTATAATCGGAAATTTTATTTTTTATTTTATCACAACTCCTACCAAATACTAATTTCCTCTTAATAAGTCCTGTATAAGCGATTGGTTTTGTGAATTTCTGTATAAAATAATTATTAGAAAGCAATCAAAGCTTAGTGGAATTGTTATGAAATTTAAGTCACATTGCAATCGGCAACATTAACTTAATCAGCGACAGTCAAAAATTCGCTGTTAAAGTCTAAACTAATAGCTGTAAAAGACGAATATAGTGAGTCATCAAAATGCTATCGAATTCTAACCATTCAAGTAATTTGATTAGAGGTAAAAATACGCCAGAAATCGCACGTTTCACAGTGGGTATATGAACTTAAGTTCCTTAATAAAAATTTTTTTTACGTTGAACATTTGATTATTATGTTTAAAAAATACATTAAATTCAGCATAGAACATAAATTAAAGGTGTGCAATATATTTCCCTTGTCTATAGGAAAAAGTAGAGCCTCTTTTATACTCAACCGAAAAATAAATTAATAAAAAAAAAAAATAAGTAAATGCCCTTATTTGATCCATTTGATTAAATAGCTCACTGTATTATGAAAAACCTGTCTTTTCAGAGGGTCCGTCGGCTTGCAGCTTCACAAAGGTTGACAACCATACTTGAAGTTTCTTCGATAAAAAAAGGCCGCTAAAAAACAAATGTCTATGGTCGGCGGAAGAGGGAAGTCCCCGCTGTGCTCGGACCGTGTCCAACCAGTTTCGAGTGACTATAAGCTAAACAAAAATCAGATAAATACACACAGACGGCATACAAAAGTATTACAGTTGACTAGGGCGTTTCGGCGAAATAAGGTCGAACATTTTTTGGTAGCTAAAATAAAAATTTGTAGTTAAAAATGAAATTGCTGGTGAGTATCAACGGAAACGCCGTGGAAGTAATTTAAAATCTTTAAAAATTTTTCTTGAAAACAAGTACTATTTTCCTAATTCAAAAGTAAATGACACTAGTTTACAAATTTATATTTTTGTTTTATATAAGCGTTGAGACCCACTTTTTCCGACTATTTTAAGCCGCTAAATACGCTGATCTCACTAAAAAAAAAATTTCAAAGAACCGTTTTGATGTTTTCAAAAAGGTATATCTATTGCCTATTGGATAGTACTAATTTCAAAAAGGTTTGACAAACAGTTTTCGATATTTTTAGCGTAATATAAAAAATCTGGTTTTTCGCGAATATCTTCAAAACAGTTCTTTGAAAATTTTTTTTAGTGAGTTCAGCGTGTTCAGCGGCTCAAAATTAGTCTGAAAAAGTGTGTCTCAACGTATATATTTTTTTGCTGTAATCTAGTGTAATACACATTCAATTGAAGACATTTTTTTCTAATAACCAGGTTGCCAAAAATGGATGTATTTTAAAGCATATCATATGGTTTATTGAAATTAAGTTATTTTTTGGTAACTGCATTTCTGAAAATATCTATTAGGTAGTTGTAATCTAATGTAAAAAGTAAATTTTTAGATTATTTGTTTTATTGTCTTGCATTGACCATTAGATAATCATATTTGTGGCCCTTGTTGGCTTTGCCTCGGCTCAGATTGGACTCTTTGAAGAGTTGGTTCAGGACTTTAAGCAATTGGGACAGCAGCAGCAGCAGCAACAGCAGAGCGGCTTCGGAGGAGGCCAACAGCAGCAGCAACAGGAGCAGGGCGTCATCTTCAGAGGCCCGTTTGGCGGCGAGGTGGAGTTCTTTCAGGAGCAGCAGCAAGAGCAGCAGGGCGGCGGCGGCCAGCAGCAACAGCAGCAAGAAAATCTTTTCAACTTCTTTGGCTGAGCCTAAAAAGCAAAGATCATTGAGTAACAGTCTGACCACAATCTGCATGTATCGAGAAACACAAATACAAAACTATAATGTAATTAAGAAAAACAAAATCATTTACAACGTTAAGAGTCTAGTTAAAGAGAAAATATATTTTTAATTTAATACAAGCGTCATACGAATCATAGCTGGCATATAAGTATCTTACTCGGAAATCAAATAAAAGAAAATATATAATTTTTTAGGCAATAATATTTTGGACCATTAAAGAACTAAATCAAATCCTCTGGGATTTCTGTAGCAGCATTAATATTTATGAAAGGTTCACTAAATCAAATAGAAGTACTAAATTGATGACGGCAGGGATCAGAGAAATTTGGACTCCTGCTTGTAAGCGAATTTCACAGTGGCTTCGTGTCAAAATCGCGATGATGGCCATGGCCCAAATGTTATGGGAAAAGTTTTTAAGCCGAAAATCGCAAAACTCTAATGAGTGCTATCGTTAAAATCAGGAGACGAGAAACGGTGGGACTTTCGGTTGCTTTATCCAAAAGCACCGAAACACCATCAAAGTCATTAAGCGGAAAACCCTTTTGGCTTCTTTTCCACGCATTTTCATTTCGCCTCGTAATGACTTCATCCCAGTCAGAGTCTTTGGGGTTTTGGTTCTGGTTTTGTTATTGGAGACAATTTCGAAGCCATTCGCTTGGCTGTCTAACAGCCAGGCAACCACCCACCAAGAAAGCCAAGAACACCAGGACCACGACCACGACCAGGACCAACAGTAACAACAACACTCGTAACTACAAAACAACTTTTTAATTGCAATTAAATACGTAACAAGTTTTTAGTTGTAAGTGCGACGAGCGTCCCGTGAACACACAGAGAACTTGGCCGTGCCCCCGGATGTCTCCTCCGGAGTGTCCATTGGTGCCGCTTATTGTTGTCGTGGCTTACCCTTATCTCTCCCCGGCTATCTGCGGAATACTCGTATATATGAAATTGCCATTGCAGTGTTTCGCTCTGTGTGTATATTGCAAAATTGAGTTGTGCGCTTTGGGGTTTTAATTGTTAATTGTTGGCTCAGCTCGCCGGGCAGCGTTTTTGACGTCAGCGAGTTGATGACAGTCGTCGACGGGGCCGGAGCTATGCGGTTTGGGAATGGGTCCCAAGAAAAGCGCGCCTTGGGGATTATTCTATCCCAGACAAAGTGGAGAGGCTGAGGCACACATTGCGTGATGGCGGAAGAATACGATTTTATGGATTAGGGAATCAAGTGGGAGCCCTTAATGACTTTCGGGTTAAGTGGGGAAAGGACATTTTGGGCGGATTTTAAGTCAAATCATGAAGTTTATCCAGGCAGACGAATCAAATCAGTACTTAATGCAGCAAAAGACTTTAACAATAATTATAAAATACTGAAATAGGAACTTAATTTAGCTAGTTTTCTTTAATTAACTGCAGTTTAAATGCTTACAATTCTAGGTTAAAGAGTATTTCAGCAAAGACACGAAGAGTAGAGCTTAATCTCGAGGGTAAAAAGTATCAAGTTTATTGAGGCACAATGCAGCATGCTTTGAATTAAATTTAAACAACAAGCATTGATTTTTCGTCAATGAATTATCTATACTTGCGATTGAAGACGTCAAGCAAGACACAATTTAGGTAAATATTCACAAAGGCTTTTGATATTTTTTTAATCACTAAAAAAAAACATTCAAAATACCTACCATTTACTGAAGTACTGCAGATCTTGATTGGTCATGCCTTTACTACCTACCCCCGGAAAAAACCAAGAGTTTACCTTTAATTTTAAATTAATCTTAAATTTAAAGAGCTAAGTATATATTTAATATTAATATTTGTATTTTGTATTTTTTAATACAAACCGAAATCGAAAATTCAATAACATATCGTGTTAGCTGGAATTTACTGCTGTTCGTTTTGTCGTTTCCTCAACCCGCATATGGCATCCTCATATGGCTACTTAAGTGATGCCGGAACAGGCCTGTTCCAGTTTCCAAGGAAATTATTTCCCAGACCTGTTCTAGTTTTAACTTCCAAAAAATCCTCACGGGTTCGAATTTCTCTCTGTCAAGGCTCTGTTACCTTCCGAGCGAAACCTCACCGAAACTTTCTGCCTGTCATTTGGCTAGCAGTTTCAGACCCACAAGAACAGAAATAATTTATTTTAAAATACAGTGCGATAATATAAATTGCAAATGATAATAATTTTTCATTATTTGATTTTTCTGGAACTTAATTGCATAATCGACTTATTTAATAATAACATACGTAATTTATTAATAATTATTTTGTGGTTGCATCTCAAAAACAGTTCGATTCTAACTTTCCGCATTAGTGCAATTCCGCCGCCTCTGTTTTAGTTTACAAACAAAAATGTCGAAATTAAGGGGAACATTTTAAAGGTTGTTTGCTTACCAAAAAAGAGCGACTTATTCGTCGAATTAATTTTCTACACTTGTTATTATTTTTTTTTTTTGCTATTATAAGAAAAAGCAATTTAATCAACAAACTTTGCAAATTTCGAACTTCGAAACAGTATGCGAAAGGAATTTTTCTGCGAACGCGGCAACTTTTTTCTCTAGCATTTTGCAGCACTATTTGTAAATATTTCACAACACTACCCCTAGAACAGCTGACTGCAATTACAAATATCTAAAATTTCTTATTTATGGCCGCAAGTGCTTGTTCTCTTGATTTTATACATTAAGTCAGTACTCCTTTAGAGTCCACATGCGCGAGACCATAGGGGTTCAAGTTTCGATCAGCCCTTAGGCACCAATACGCACACATAACGAATTTTTCAAGAGGGTCCACACTGAAATTGAACGGCAAGTCCGAAACTTAACGAGGGAAAATCGAGTATGTTAAAATGAAATCCGAAAATGTTATCAAATTCACTTCCTAGTGAAACCTGGAACAGGCCTCTAGTATGCAACTGCTTAGTATATTTAAAGTTGTCTGCCAAAATGCTTACAGTATTTTCTGTTAGTGCTGCAGTAGGACATACTACTCGTCGTAGCACAAACATAGTTTACTGAGTTAATAAGAGTTCGATGGAGACCGTCACTAAATGCCAGGGATGCTAGAACCAATTGGGAATAGTATGCGCACTCGCGTGGCTTTAGGCCACGGCCTGTATTTTAGGCCTACGATTCCTGACAATTAATATTTAAAAATACATTTTAGGTAATAAATCGCCAATTTATAAAATTTATGGAATCTCTTTTTTCTGGGTGCATGTGCATATATTAAACTTCTCAAACTTTTCAAGCTTCTTTCTGGAAGTGGGACTTTTAGCAGTGCTCTAGCGGACATGGATTTAAAAGGTCAACAAGGATATTTCAGTTTCGGCCACCGAATATTTACATTCAATACACAAGCCATACATATTTATGAACTAAGTATACTGTCCACAAGCATATTAATGTATCAGAGTAAGCAGTCAGCCAGTATAATTATACATAAGTTCTTCAACATCATAGAACTTGCCCAACAGCGTTTGGGAATCATGGTGAATGTCTTGATTTCGTTGATATGCATGCCATTTAATTTGAATGCAAATTAAAATATGATGAGGCCACTGATGTTGTCGCTTAACCTTTACCTTTCCCATCTAATGATCTTTTATAGGCGCCCACTGGCCCGGCGGCTAAGAAATTCCCGTGGAGCCATCCTCACCTGCGAACGCTGTCTAAGTAACCTCCAAGTGCCTGTTTTTCTTACCTGTGCTGGGATTTCTTTTCCTTTTGCTCACTAATTTGGCCGCAATTTACATAAAGGCCGCGCGAGCCCCAAATGTTGTTAGCTATGGTAATTTTACATACCTTCTCTCTCGTTGCTTATTTTGAAGTACCAACAAAAAATGTAATTTCTTTTACCATTCAACTTGATTAAATTAGAGTAGGGAAATGTGCGAGAGGGACTAATGAGAGGCAGCTGCATTTTAGTGCCTGTCCGAGAATATTACCCAGTCCCAGTTCCAGTTCCAGTCCCAGCCCCAGCCCCAGCACCACTATCCGCTATCTGTATATATAGTGACAGATGTATGACTTGGCATTTATAGTTTTGAGTCGCAATTTTCGGTGATTTATTTATGCATGAAATGCAAACAAAATCAGAATAATTACCAACAAAACCCAACTGAACTGACAGTTGGACAGACCGCCCAAACAAAGCAAGAAGTATGATGTGAGCCGGAGCGACGGGCAACGGAGAATATTGCAATGCACACAGTCAGTCAAATAGACAGGAATACAGGCAGCGACTCTTGAGCTGTCAGATGGCAACTGAATATTATAATATTTGCAATCATTTTTAAATGGCAAGAAGTTCGCTTCACAGGGCTATGGATAAGTACGCAAGAACGGACTTGGTGGAAGCGGAGAGAGCAATATCTTCTCATTATAATAGTCTGTGCCATAAGGGAAAAAAGGATTCAGTTTGATTGGATAACTCAACTTAAATATAAAATAGGACAAAACAAATTATACGTTATGTATAAAAAATAAAACACTATTTTCGGACAATAATACTGATCCATTTTAAAGAATAATTCCTTTGAGAATTCCCTTATTTTTATTGGGTTTCGTTACCTGTAGAAGATATTTAGTTATTATACTAAAAATAGCTTATTTAATATATTCTCTCTGAGTAGCATAAAGTTTTTACTGATAGCATAATTAAGAGAGAAATTATCTGAAATTACCTGAAGTAATATTAATAAGGAAATATTTTATGTTATTTTAGTTTTGGCAAAGTATTGTGCTAGAAAAAGGTTTTCTAAATTACTTTTTTGGGCAATGTGTGGGCAGCTTTAAAAAAACCTATTGTCTCTTTCTCTAAATTGAAGTCCCCGGGGACTTGAAGGTTTCCTGGTCAGATTTATATTTTTTGTGACCTAAACGAAAAAATCATAAAGCTAGAAAATTAATTGGAATTAGATTAGTGCACCGCACACTTCATTGGCGATTAACTTAGAAAAAGAAACTTCGAGCACTCGAACTCTTTGGCCCTTCGCCTGGACTAGATCTGGCCTTTCCTAATATTAAGGTTCCGGCTCGAAAGGCGGGCTCCATCTTCCCCTTTGGCATTTGCCATTGCCTTTGCAGTGCAGCAGTAAAAGTGACTGCACACAGCTGTGCTTCATGGCTCCGGAGCTGAATCTGGAGGCTGGTGCTACTGCGGCAGTAAGATTTTATTAGCGGTGGTATTAGCAGCGACAGCCAGCCAGAGAAGCCCACCCCCATCTTTGTACCATCGCTATCCCGTCCCATCTCCAGCATCCAGGACGGCCCTACAGTGGATGGCGTTGCATATTAATGCAGGCATAAAAATATTTACAACTTTTTTATGCAGCAAACATTTTTCGTTGTTTTGCGCTGTGTGTGAGTTTTGTTCTTGGCAAATTTAATATAATTTCTGGTCGTTTAATGAGGGTCATTCAAAAGTGCTCGTCGACAGGATGCGGAGAGCAGCTCAACTCCCATTTTCGCCAAGTAGCCTGCGGGCACAACAAGTGCGCTGCCCATTAAGAGTGACCCCTCAGTACGGCCTCGTAAAAATTGCTTAACAACATTATGCAAAGTAAGAGATGCGGCCGTAAAATGGAAGGTGCGGCCAGTTTTTGGAGAGCAATCGCGCGACGCACGCCTCACGTCTCACATAGCACTTGAGCCTGAAATCGCGCCCACTGTGCAGGCGATTTCGGACCGGCCCGGAATTGTAAGCAGAGGAATCCGCATTCGGAGTCGCCTCTGGTTTTTGTCTTTCACCTAATCCCTGCGCCGGCTCGCAAATTCCAATGCTGGTTTCTGTCATCCCCAAAAGTTACTCTGCCTGCAAGGGGTGCGGGTGGAGTCATGGCCCACAAGCGAAAGGATTATACAAATAAAATAAAAGCGCGGGTCCTGGGAGGGCGAGGTGTTATAAATTTGGGACAGCAGGTGAAAACAATTTGGTGCATAAAGTTTTCGCTTAGCAGCTCAGCGCGTTGGCGACCCAAGGACCCCGAGCAGGGATATGGCTCTGACTTCTGTTTTGTGGCCCAATGCGGTTTGACACAAAACAGAGAGAACAAAAAGAGGCTATAATAAAAAGCACAAAGGAGAAAAGCGCAGAAGCACAATCGAAAAAACAGGAGAAAAATAAAAATTACTAGCTTGGCAGGCATATTTTTGCATTTGAGCAGCAACGACTGTTCAAATGGAACACAGCTGAGGCTCTCATAATATGATCATAATTCCACAGTTATTTTAATAAGTTCATCCTTTACTGTTGTTATACTTAAGGACCCTTTCTGCCAAAAATTCGGTTGCTCCGTTGTCTTAATACAATTTTTAAATTAACACGATTTCTATTCTGAGCTTAGTTTTATAAATGTTATTTATTCTAGTCTAGATCAGACTAGTTGTTGATTTTTGATTAAATAAATTAAATTATTAATTTAAATTATCTTGTTCAGATTCGGAGTCCACCGAGATTAACAAAGATTTGAATAATATCATATACCCACTGCATGGGAATAGAAACGACTGAAAATATATTTAACAAGTAAAGAAGCTACTGTCCAATGCGACCGACTGTGATATACCCCGTACCCAAAGCATTCTGGTGAAATTAAAAGGCACTTTTTAAAATGTTTCTAATTATGCTCAAGTTTATGAAAAACTTAAATTAAACAGGGCAGAAAGCAGAAGAAAATGTTGACAAATTTGGACTTAAGTTACCTAGGAACATTTTATATAAACATGTGATAGAAAAGTGGACCATCGGCGACCACGATTCCGACTGTTTGGCTTAACCGAAATCTAAAAAAGAAATATCATGTTAATCTGAGCTTCTGTAATTTGTAATTTATCTTATTTTTAGCCCAGTATAGTATAAACCTATGATTTAATTGAATTTTTTACAAACGTTAAATAAATATTTTGTTTAAAACTCTATTTTGCTTGCCTTTTTTGTTGTTTATAAAATAATATATTTTTAAATTTTCTTGGTTTTGGCGATAGGCACATATGTGCTTAAAATACCCTATAAATATGAACTAAATCGGTCCAGTCGTTTTTGATAAATAATGGTCGTCAATTTGATATATATGGTTTCGGAAGAAACTCGTTTGAAAGTTCAAGTGCGAATAAGGCCGAGATCGACCGCTCGAACACTTTTGCTTCTCAGTGTTAGAATTATACGAAATATGTAAAAATCTTTTTAAACACATTTTTTGCATATACTCTAAATAAATAAATAAATAAATTAATAAATAAATAAAAAAAAATAAATAATAACATTCGTAACTAGCGCCAACTCAAGGTCTATAGTCAACATGATCCTCATACACAGAAATCATATTTGTTGACTATTAATTGCCAGATACATAGTTCGTTTTAGTCAGAAGACAAATGCAGCAGGTGTGTTCATGCAGCCTGTTTCACTCTTACCAATGAGATTATCAGTGAACTTTGATGCCGATCGAACTACAACATTAAAAGCGTCATTATATACTAGTGCCTTGCTACACCCGGACTTGGGAATCTGTAAGACCCTATGCATTAACATCGGCCGCGCTTAATGTTGGTGGCCAGAAGGGGGAGTTTTGATTTCCCCTACCTCTGTGTGGGTTTTCAAAATTTGTTCGAAATAAATAAATAAATAAATTGTTTGGTTTTCCTGAACCTAATACACGGTGTAACCCCTTTAATAACTCCCCTCACATAAAAGTAATTTCACATTTGTATGTTTATTAAACTAAATATAGCCAAAAATCACTAGTATACCTAAGTTATTCGCTTTCAATTTCCAAATTTGAAAATATATTTGATCTGCGTGCAACAGATTTTGTCACCAAATTTTGAAACTCCTATGGTCTCTTAGATCTGGTGATTCTGATCAAGAATATATACACTTTAAAGTGTCGGGGATGCCTCCTTCTGCCTGTTACGTTCATTCTCGGTTGGAGCTAAGATATAATAGACTCATTAACCGAAACTTTTTTTATTTACACTCTATCACGGTGATAGATCGGAAGAGTCGATAAGTGTAAGAAAAATCAGTGCGATTATTACCATCATTAGGACACGCTGGTAAAAGCCTAATGCATTTCCCATTGCAGGTCTGCGGTCAACGCCGCTGCCAATGCAATGTAGAAGGCGATGGAGACCAAGCCGGCAATGACAGCGATTTCTCATGTTAGACGTGCCTTTTTATGTGGCTCGGAAATTAAAGTAATCATTTTTTATTGCGCGAACAAACAAAAGCATTATACTTTACTGCTCCAGCTAAGGGAGAGATGACAAACACAATGCAGAAAGCAGAATAGAGTCGACCACAAAAAGCACTGAAGGACAATTGAGTGCAGGAATATGGACAAGAGCCGGAGAGAAACCAGAAAGCGGATACGCTGTCCAAACAGCCGAGGCAAGCCGAACTGAATCGAAGCGCAGTGATTCCGCAAAACCAGTGTAGTCAGCTATATATAGCTCTACCTATAGGTAAAATAACAACAAAGAATAATATAGTTAAGAATCGCTTGAAAACATTTACTCGGCACACGTTTGAAATGGTCAAAATACGTTTTTGATTGAGTATGAATTTCGAATGAATATATTATAAAAATTTAGCAAGCTATCACCAATAACGTGAAATTTCTTTTTCTATGCTACGAGCACCCTAATTAAGCTGTGGATTCACCTTATTTTAAGTCGTCTTCATATTTTAGGTATCGCCGAAGATTATTGAATTTTGACTCCCTCCATTCTGCCCACAATGACAACGAGCGAAAATGGCAAGTACCTGCATCGCTGTTGGTGCTCTGTGTGAGCAGCTCTGCCTTTGGGGGTAACTCTAGCTAAAAAAGAGCTGCTTTGACAACACTGGCCACTAAGCTTAACCAGCCGAGGCAAAGCGGATGGACTCGGCCTCGGTCTTGGACCCGTATCTCCCAGCTCCCAGCTTCCAGTTCCCAGTTCCCAGTTCCCAGCTTCCTGGTCCCAGCTCGATGCTCGGAACTCGGACGCGACACCACTCGACTCGCACTCTCGAAGAGCAGAAGAACAAAGACTTTGGCAGCTGCGACAATGACAGCAGCAAAAATAAAAATATATACACACAAGCCTTCGGATATATTCGGGGGCTGCTGTGCCACCCGCCATTGAGAAAATTGCATTAAAATCTATGGAGTGTGCATAGAAAGCGCAGAATGTCCTGTTCTCTGCAGGGGTGGGGCCGGAGGAGTGTTGGATAGTTTCAGTTTTTCGGAACTACGAAATGGCGAATTCGTGAAAAATTAAAGGAAAAGGATATGACGCCACATTGCAACATGAACGCAAAATTGCAATTTTATTATATTTTAACAATGCACTTCGTTACGTGATTCCCACCAGGAATTGGACTCGTTCCCGCTGCACTCCAAGTGAAGCCAAGAGACAAACTCTTACCTTGTACGCTTGTACAAATACATATATATTAAAATTTTTCGGCTGCCTGATGGTTTTATGCATGCAATCTGAATGGAGGGCACATTTACAGTTAACAGTCGTATTTTATTGGGTTTTTTCTTTGAATTGAAGTCATAAATTCATTTAGACTTTGCATGACGAAATGCATTTTGCATGCTTTCAACTCCACATTTATTTTGGTTATAGTGAATATAGATCGACCAATATTAGAAATATGTATATATATTTAAATATTTATAAATGAAGGAACCTTATTCATTATCCATGAAACTTTGATTAAACTAAATATTTTATATTCATCGCAATATGTTTCTACTTACTAATTGGCATTTCAGCCTCCATTTACACATCACTCATGTTCTCTCTTGGCTGGACATGTGTTTAGACAAGTTCATGCAATTTATCTGAATTATTTTGTGTAATAATTAATATGCTCTCTTTACAAGGATTGCTGGCCGTCGGCTGCCCGAAAAGCTTTCTCTCTTTAAATTCCAAAAACAATGACAGCCGTAAATAATACGTCTGTTTTGCACTAGCCCTTATGGTTTCTTGTGGCTTGGTCTGCTTGCTTTCTATTTGCGCTCAAAAAATATTATTTACACTTTATGATTTCTTTATTTAGCACTAATTGCTGCCTTTATTCCTATGTTGAAGCTGGGCTTGGCCTTAGCCTTTGGCCATTAAAAAGTTACGACGATTTAAACAAAAATGAGTCAATGTCCAAGCGCATAGGGAATGAATGTCAAAATTAATGAGAAAACGAAGAAAATAAAATGCATGCAGCTTGAACTTCCCTCTATTACCTTGTAAATCTAAGGCCAAATATTAAGAACTTTGATTAAGCTACTGAACCTCTACAACCGGGCCGGAATCTCTTACAATGACCACACCTGAACAAATTAAATATTTGGACGGACATGGCAGGACTCCTCGCCTGATAGGGCTAGGATTGGCTCTGCGAAATACCGAAAAGTTCAGAGACGAATTCTCCGACAACTCGTCATTGCTGGCTGGAGATCTGTAAGGCGTACGGATACTCAAACGCAAACACATCCATTCTAAGGCAGACTCACACATGCTTGCAAGCGTAGTCAGATAATATGAAAAAGTTTTCTTTTCTCTGGGTTTATTTTTATGCCTTTTGCCTTAGCATATGCTTGTTTATAGCTGCCGCTGCCGCTGCCGCTTTTGCTTTTGCCAGAGTACTTTTCCTACTCGGCTCCTTCTGCTTGTGATGCTGTTCTTCTTGAGCGTGTAAAGTTTATTTTTGTTACTTATTATTATTATTCTGGCGCTGTTTCTTGTTGGTCTTTTTCCTTATTATGCGTCAGTTGCCGTGCGTGTGTGTATCTGCGTACTTATTTTCCGTAATTAATTTCGTGCTTCGAAACATCTGCAGCTGGATTTTTACTGCATCCGAAATTGCGCATACGCCCCATGTAATGCAGACTTGATGGTTTGCTTTCAGCCCCAGCTACCAGTTCGCGAGAATACTGTTGGGGCTTAAAGCCCTCCTCAGCTGCCTTCTTCAACTTCCCCGTACAAATGCCAATTTGTTAAACCAAATTTAATGCTGTAAATAAATATTTGCCAACTAGACGGGGAGCAAAGGGGGCGAGTCGTGCCCACAATTGACACAACACATTCTTGCAAATCTCATGAGCAAAATACCGCGGAGGAAAGTCAACTGTACAATACGGAGTATATATAAGTACATAGTACAATCGTAGGTACCAAGGAGTTCGAGCGACGTTCCACATGAGCAGTCGGGCTTAGTTCGGATTAAGCCAAAGCGCTGGCTCTAAGATTTCGCTTGGCTTGCCTCTAGTAAGATCGATCTTTAGGATAAAAGCAACCTTCATTTATAAACGAAAGCTTTACTCATATATTAAAACTAACATAAATAAATATTTGTTGGCATAGCATAATGCAACTAGTGTACAATTTCCAAAGTGGGATAACATTGTGTGACTTTTCAATATTTAAGATTTAAGCAAATTGCTTTTTAATTCATTTTTTGAAGCCGTATATTTATAAATGGGAGCGGGACAGACTGTCACTTATCCTTAACCTTTACCTTGGCGGACTTAAGTTTCATCTTCAATTGCATTTACCTATGTGCCACCCCAGAGCCGCGTCGTTGCAATGTAAATAACCCACTGGGAAAAGTGGAAATGGGGAAGAAGAGAGCTTGCCGATGGAGGAAAGCTGCGGCCGGGATATATTTGCGGGTAACTTTCCTCTGGAGATGGCTGCACCGAATAAAAAGACACCTAAATTTTGGTCGAAATCAGACGAGTTTCCCTTGCCTTTTCCATATTCTGTTATTTATTCATTAATATGTTGTGTCAACTGAGCCTCAAGGGAAGTTAAGATCAGTTGCTTGACATTTATAATAATTCACCTTCCGAGTTCATTTTTAGATTTCTATTACTACAAACAACAAATTAAAAGGAAGGCCTTCCAGAGATTTTACCTTTTTTGTTTTAAATAAATCTTGTTACCAGACTCCCTTTGTAGGCCCGCAAATCAGAAGGAAATTTGCCAAGCAGTAACAACTCTCAGGATAACTAATCCACTCATACAGTTCACACTTCAATTTCCGCCAGGTTTTCTTGCCAGTCTCATATCCGAGTGAAAATTCGAAGCTGTTTGTTATTGCTGCTCGTTATTGTTGCCATGTTCCATGTCGTTTTCCATTTCGATTGTGTCACTAACATGTTGCGCTCCACGAGCGGCCTTAGGGGCTGAAGGCGCTGTGGGGACTATGGGGACTGCGGGAAGTGCGGGGGCGGAGCGGCCAATGATTTGAGGAGCGCGCCCAGGCAATTTCACAACGGGCACGTATGCAAACAGTGGCCAAAAAGTGGGCGTTGTCATGCCGGGGTCTCGAAATGGGAATGTGCCAAACTGTCGGCTGCAGCTAGAAAAACGCATAAACAAAAAATCAAGATGGACCATTTTGCCGACCTATCGAACTTTAAAATACCCACTAGTGAAATTAACCATTATATTTGCTAGCTTAGATCTAACAATTACACAATAAGGCATTAATTCAATTAAAAAAGTTACAGCCTTTTCACCATAAGTGCAGCTCTCCGATTATTTAACCTAGGTAAGCTGAATATATATATGTGTCAGATCTAAATACAAATTGCATTTGAATTGGAAAAAACTCTTATCTATTCAGGATTTAGTAGAAGTGTAGCGGAAAATTTTGGAATATATTCTTCGAAAATATTCTTTCGATTCTATAAGTAATTATTTTCAATTGTAACATGTGGTTTTAAAAACGATTGCTTCATTAAATTTACCTATTAAAATTTCAACAAGGAAGACGTGTCACTGAAAAGGTATTTTTACACTGTTATTTATTTTGACGCTTCGATGTCCTAATAACAAGCACGCCCAGTTCTAAAGTGTCGAGTGTGGGGTGCAGCGTCAGACATTGGTGCCCAAACAACTACCATATGACAAATTCAGCTGCGTATGTCGCCTCCTTGGGCTCCTGGCAGAGTGCGCAGAATAATGGCCGTGCCCTCAGTACAATTTCCGTTGCATCCTCTGTGCTCCAAACGAACAAAAAATCACTGCAGGGAGCGAGGGAAGGCTCAAAATCTATGCCTAACTACAAAGTAAGCAAAAATCGGAACTGGTGCAGATTGAGCTGTTGTCGAAAATTCGCTGAGCTACGAGCAACGTTACGCCCTCAAGTCTGAATACTGGAGTGGTGAATGGAAGTGCCACGAAATTACGACGAGTCTATTTCAATCGTATCGTGCTGGAAGGATAGCTGGTTGCATTTTTCGAAAGTTCTTATTAATTTCGTCTGCTATATCATTCTAGTTTCATTCAGACAGATATATCCAAGGGGAGTCGATACAAACGCCATAATTGTTCCTTGACTTTTTCATGGTAAGGAAAATATTTATCCCATAATGAACAATTTAATCGAGACCTTTCCGATTTTAATTGCCTACAAATCAAGAGAAATAGTTTTATATAGGGTTTTAAAAAGCCCGACCCAGCCAAGCCAATCGCATTTATAATACTTGTACCCCAGTTGCGTTATGAAAATTAATTTTTCGACTGTCTCCACGAAAATGAGAAAAGGGAAGAGTAACAGCAAGGAAAAAATCCGACTTCTGGCATAAAATATCGCACGTTGAATACGTTTTCTCGCAGCATTTGTGTGGCATTTAATTAAATGCATTTTTATTTTTTAAATTTCTCCCAACGTCACATAAAATATGCGGAGGAAAAAACCAGGCACCACAAGAAACAGGTGTAAAGGGGAGACAGTGCAAAAAGGTGTTAATGGTGACTATGAAATTCCATTTGCATACACACTCAAGCTACAAAAAATAAAATACCATAAGCATAGTTTCTAAAAAAAAGCGGCGATAATTTTTAATGCAATTTTACCTTTTTGCGTTGGTGCCGGTGTTTTTGTAGCCCTTTTGGCTAAATAATGGTAATTAGGCGTGGAAAAATCCATTAGCCCTGGCCCGGTCGGATGCACTCACCAGAAGTTACATCCAACTCTTTAAATGTAGAGGATTTAGGGATTCGCCTTCAACATATCGAATTATTGTCGGATTAAATTTTAAGTCGGTAGGGTCTTGGAACGTGTCGGAGATATACCAAGGGCTATACTGTCTCAAGTGACTATCCAAACTGTCGATAATTTATTAATAATAATTTATTATATACAATTGTAACCCTTTACATGACAATATCTCAGATTTTCATGATATTTTTAGATTGATACATAAATGGAAATATATATACTTATACTTTTTTATTTTTCTTTTTTAGTTCTAAAATATAATATACATATATAACATATATAACATATCTAACATATTTCTTTTTACAAATAAGGGAAATATGAATGTTTGTATTAAATGTAATTAAGAGGAAATAAACTCGAACGCTAATGTAAAAAGCCAATAACTTGACAATTTATGAGTGCAAATATTATTAACCTCAATTGATGTGTGTTCATTTTGATGCGCAACCAATCTAATTTCGATCAATATATAAATGGATCCGATCGGATTTTCGTAACAAGCTTTAAATTGTACGGCTCTATATAAGTAGCTGTTACCTTGTGCATCATAAAAAAAAAATACTTGCTATAAAAAAGATACTTTAATAACAATGCATTTATAAAGTCGAATACTGTTGATATAAAAAGTAAATTATTTCTGCATACAAAGCCACCGCAGAATGATAATTTCAAAGAATAAATGTACAAAACAACCTATGATGAAGGCATAAAACGACAGCGCAACCACCTCCGAGAGCTCAATTGAACTGTCGCCGTATATCCTTTGTGCCTCCTTGGATGGACTCTGCAGAGCTCCTTCCGAAAAACACACTGATCAGCGCGAGAGTAATGGCTATCTTGCAGATCAAAACGGAGCAGCGTTCGAGACGATTCATGGTCCAGCCTCCAATGCTGTTCTGCCAGGGCCCCGTTATGGGGTTGCCCATAAACCAGCTGATGTACAACTGCTCGAACCTATTCCGGAACCTCTTCCACCATGTGTACTGCGGGGTGCAGCGGTAGGAGCCAATGGTAAAGTACTTGGAGCGCATGAACCTCGTGTGACCCGGTTCGATCCACTTTTCTATCACAAACAACTGCTGCACCTTCAACTCTAGATCGACAACGGTCACCGTGCGGCAGTACCATGAGGGATAGCGTCCATTGGCCTCGATGCCTAAGGCCAGACGGGTTGGTATATGAATTGAGCCCCTTGGTACCAGCATCTTGTTAGTCGTGTTCTTAAGATTCTCGGGTGTCCGGGATCCTGGGTTATCTGATATGAGGTCTGCTGCCGATGTGGTGACTTCAAGTATAACTTTATGTTCGAAGTGGTGCCCGCAAACTCCTGGCCGCCAGTCACAACCACGAGCAGGATCTCCGGTTCAGTGGCAGGCTCTCGGCTTACTTTAATTTTTCCTCCATCGCACTGCAGGAAATTCTGTTGCCTCTGATGCGCAGAAATAGTGCCCATGCTAAGGACTAGAACACCAATAAGCAAGAGGAGGAGTAGCAGGAATATCATAGCTACCAACACCTTTGTTGCTAGGATGGGAAGAGGAATCACATCCACATAAGTTGTCGATAGGATGGGGAAAATACGGGAGGCTAGGGAGCCTAAAATGTGGCAGGTGCACTGCACCGAGGTCCCGTAACTGTGCTCAAAAGTGGTCTGGCAGAAGTCGGGGCTCCAACCGGGATCCAGAGATCGGTTAACCCACACATTGCATTGATGAATTTCCAACAGTATCGAGTAGTTGAGAGGCGACATCTCGCTAGCTCGATCTTTCTCGGCATGCCTTCTCGCCCTGCCGCGCTGAACAGATTGGTAGTCGCCTGGCCTGTAAATGGACACAAAGGCATAGCTCCGATCACAAAAGTTTGCCATCCAGATACGTTTCCCCTTCATCTGGGGGGTTATAAGACAAGCCTCGTCCTTGAGTTCCTTGGGGGAAGGCCGCTTGTGCAGTCGCATCTTAACACGCATGGGCTCAGAGCAGCTCACGACCCGCACCGCCAGCATAGCCTTGTGGTCCAGCATCAGGCTGTAGTAGTTGACCTGCATAGTGTTGTATATGCTGCCGTTCGACATCCACTTGCCGAAGCCGGCGTCGTCGTTGAACTCGGTAATGTTCGTCCTGTACACCACTGGGTGCTTCAGGTGATAGTCTTCGGCGGTCTTGAAGTAAGCAACAGGACTGCAGACGTGGATTATAAGTACACTGGTTTTCGAGGGCATGGGGTCGGGGTACCACCAGAAGATGTTGTGGTAGTTCTGCTGCGAGATCACCTGCAGCAGAATGGAGGTATGGTTCAGTCTTTTGCTGAGATCCCTTAGAAGCTGGGCCGATAGCTCCACAACGTGAATGTTGTCTATGGTTTTCAGGGTGAGGGCCTTGATCGGGGGTACTACCTCTGTCACGTTCACCTGGTAAGCAATGCCACCCGTGTACACAGTCAATGCCTCATCGTATGCGTGATGCCGTCTGGTGGCCACGACGCCCAGATAATATACACATAGGTACAGGAACCAGGTGTTCATCATCCAGTGGTTGATGCGAATCAGGATCAGGGGATCGAACTCAATGGCGAAGCGCTGTTCTAGCTCGAGCATCTGCACATTGATGCATTCGGGGTCATACGGCTTGCACATGGCCATCGAGTGCTTTTCAGAGGTGGTTCCCAGCACGGTCATGAAGGACATGCACATGGCCGTCAGCGAGTCGTAGGCATCCCGGTGCAGAAATTCGCGATCAGAAATAACTAGCTCGAAGGCTCCGCTCATCTGACTGAAGACCTCCGCCAGGAGGCCCGCACCTTTGTAATCGACTGGTCTTAGGTAAAGCAAAAATTCGTAGGCCAGAACTGAAAGCTTTTCCAGCTGGGAAGTCGTTAAGATTTGGTGCTCGCTCAGGTCTGAGTATATCATCCGGCCATGATGCGCTGACTTGATATACTTGGTGGCCGCTAGAGCCCGAATGAATGCGGTGTTCCAGTTGCCACGCTTCAGGAAGTCCGACACATTGCACATTATCTCCTGAATGCGATGTTCGAAATCCGCGCTGGGATCCTTTAACTCAAACGGATACACTGTCACATTTAGCGTTTCGTGAACGCACATGTCAATGGCGTCACAAATGAAGATTGAGAGCTTATCTGTCTCTGGCAGAAGTGTTTCATACCTCTTGAACGACAGGTGCGTGACGATGGCTGTCATATCGATCCTGTAGCGAATGGTAATGGGTTTATAGGGCGTCTGGAAGCCCATGCAATTGATCCTAAACGGGGTAACGGCCGCGATGCCATCGCTCGGCCAGATAACACAGCTTCCGTCCTGGGGGCCGTTGTTTCTGCGCAGTGTTAGGACGGCAACGCCTGACACCTGGCTCTCTAGCACCAGCTTAAGTCGGATGACCAGCTTGGCCGCTTGGTGGCGCAGGACGAGAAAATTCTGCTCCGATTCCAGGATGGGTTTGTTGTCGTCCGCTTTTACCCACCACTCATACCGTACTATCCTCTCCGTGCAGTCCAAGCAACCGCCGCTCAGGTGGGTGGTTTCGATCGGGGCGTACACGCGCATCTGGCAGTTGCGCAGACAGAAGATGTGAGGCGTGACGATGCGGGTGGCGACTCCATGTATAATCTGGTAGCCAGTCTGGCGATGGTGTGGGTCACTTCGCGAGGACACGGTCAGGGAGATGTTGTAAAGCGAACCTTCTTTGAGGGTATTCTCCGGCAGTCGAATGATAGGAGCTTTGGTAGAAATGATAAAATTAGCTTAAACAGTAATGTGAACTTCGAACTATAACTCAAGGGCTTTATTGTACTTTAGATTTAAGCGTCTTCCTGATATATCATAAATAATATTTTTAAATTTTATTATTATTAAATTATTATTATTATTATTATACCCTTGCAGAGGGTATTATAATTTTGCCATGATATTTGCAACGCAGTGAAGGAGGCATCTCCGACCCCATAAAGTATATATATTCTTGATCAGCATCACCAGCCGAGTCGATCTAGCCATGTCCGTCTGTCTGTCTGTCTGTCCGTCTGTCTGTCTGTCCGTCTGTCTGTCTGTCCGTCTGTCGGTTTCTACGCGAACTAGTCTCTCCGTTTTTGAGCTATCAGGCTGAAATTTGCAGCATAGTCTTATTTCCTTAGCACGCAGTATATATGTCGGAACGGCCGAAATCGGACCACTATATCCTATAGCTGCCATAGGAATGATGGCGAAATTAATGTAAAAAAATTTTTAATTTCTCTGTTTTTCAACGAATTTCTATAAATTTCGAGATATAGTCGCTTTTTATAATTCTAGAATTACGGTTTTAATTTCATTAAGATCGGACAACTATATCATATAGGTGCCATAGAAGGGATCGGTCGATTTATGTGAAAATGTAAAATTATACATGTTAAATGTAAAATTTACAAAATTTACATATTTTAACATTTTTTTTTAACATTACCAAAATGGATCGATTTTCAATGATCCAATTTCAGACTGCAAGGGTATACAAACATCGGTTTACCGAAGTTAGCTTTCTTTCTCGTTATTATTATTATTATTATTATTATTATTTATATTATTATTATTATTATGTTATCCAACGGCTGGATAACACTATTGGAACTGACGATTGCGGGCTGACGAACAAGAGTGACATCTCGCAGAAACGTCTTTCAGGATAATGCCTCTTTCGCCTCCGTCCAAATAAAACTTTGCAAGTCTCTAAGGACGTTCGAACCGCACACCGATGGTTCGGTGGTGCAGGCGCAGTTGAACGGATTCCTGCCTAGAGTCTGTCCTGGCTCTGAACACAGATGCCCATGAAGTTCTGTGTCAACCCTCGCATGGACCTCACTGCTTGCATAGGGACCCATGGGGACATTTTGGACTACTGCACATATGCGGGGAGATAGCGGCTTAGAGTTTGGATCCACTCAGGAGCTGATATATAAGATGCGGGCATTAGAAGAGAAGCCCTTATCAGAATGCAAGTCAATTCTAAGGAAAATGAAAATAGCGATGCAAAAGCAACGAAATATCAGTATGGACGTTAAAGACGGAACCTTAGAAATGAGCGAGCTTTTCGATGTCATCGAAAACTATCGGTCGAGCTGGAAAACCGCAGAGCTGGAGCGCTCAAAGGAATCGAGGAAAGCCAACGAACACATATCTGGCAATACAGCGAGCGAGACCCCCGTTTCGACACTAAAGAAGAGGACGCCACTAGCCCAGCAGCGCAGGAGCTGAGCAAGAAGGTACGAAATAAACCGGCAAACGACGGATTTCAAACGGGCACATACAAGAAGGGGAAAATAGAAACAAAGACTAAAGAAGAACATGCACGGCACAGTGGAGCTGAAAAAGTTAAAGAAAAGCCTAGCGCAAGAATGCGCACTCGCCCAGAAGCCGTTCTTGTCAGACCGGCAGAGGGAAGAGCTATGCCGAAGTGTTGGGCAACCTGCAAAAAAACCTCAAACCAGAGGAATCAGACAGCAATATACTGTCGGTCAGAAAAACGAAGGCAGGGGACATGCTCCTGGAACCTGCCAAATGGAGCCAACAGACAAACTAAGCGAGAACATCAAGGACACACTTAAAGAGTGCGGCAACTGGTCAAACAGGAGATTAGGGATATCGACAGCATCACTCGAGAAGACGAGATAATGTCTGCAATCAGAGAAGGTTTAGGCGACACAAGCCAGGAAGTAACAATACACCTGACAGGAGTAAATAGCTCTGAACAGAGGCGAGCATTCGTCACACTTCCAATGAAAGACGCGTCGAAAATACTGACGGATCAAAGAATTAAAATAGGGTGGACCCGGTGCCGTGTGAAGCGTTGCCTCGATGTAAAGAGATGCTTCAGGTGTTTCGGGGCTTTGCACGTGCAAAAGGATTGGAAAGGACCATACAGGAGAGACCTCTGCATGAGATGTGGCGAAAAAGGTCATAAAATAAAGCCCTGCGCTAAAGCTCTGAGATGCTGTATCTGCGCATCAGAGAACAGGAGCGACGTTGGACACCTCCCTGGGACGGCGTACTGCCTTAGCGTGGCCAGAAAAGAAAAAACATGAAGATCCTTCAAGCGAATATGCACAGAAGCAGAACTGCAAATGATTTGCTGCATCAAATTGTGCTGGGAGGACGGTGTCTGGATAGAAGACAACACAAAGACGACGGCAATATGGATTCCGAACCCTAACACGGTATCACATAGAAGCGACAAAACAGGAAGATGCCACGTCCTAACACACATCAGAAACTGGACGATATTTGGCTGCTATCTGACCCCAAGTGACGACATTCAGACCTTCCAGACGAAACTCGAAGATATCGAAGACAACGCAAGGCAAATAAGAAGGTACCTTATAATAGCAGGAGACTTTAACTCGAGAGCGAGGGTATGGCATCAACTGACTCTCGAGGTCGTAGAGTCCTAGAATAGGAATGACAACAGCAAATGTAGGTGCAATACCGACATTTAATCGAGTGAAGAACGAGGGCACAATCCCCGACATAACCCTGGTGATAGAAAACAGCGCGCACAAAATCGCCGACTGGAAAGTCCTCGATACCTATAATGGAAGTGACCATGGTTACATAACGTTTGACATAGCAGAAAACGAAGTGACTACAGTAGCACCAACGAGAAACGGATGGAACCTTAACCGACTGGAGAGGCGGTAACATAGTAAGCAACAACATAGTAAGCAATCATAAAACAGGCCCGCAAAGCTCAATGCCAAAAATGGGCAACCCTCAAAGACAAGGACAAGAAGCGTATTGGTGGACAGAAGAGATAAAAGCTCTTAGAGAAGCCCGTATCAAGAACAGAAGTCCTCAGAGTGATCGCTGAGAACAGACCCCAAGTCCTGCTGGATATGTATAACGCGTGCATTACCAGAGGGAAATTTCCAGACACCTGGAAGGTGCAACGGTTGGTTCTGATAAGCAAGTGCAAAGGAGATCCCCTAACACCATCAGCTTATCGACCACTATGCATGCTTAACGCAACCGGGAAGCTACTAGAGAAAATGATCAAGCCACGATTATCAGCAGTGATCGAAAGAGGTGGGGAACTCTCCCCGAGGCAGTATGGGTTCAGACCAGGCAGAAGTCGTTAACCAAGCGCTCAGCAGGCAACAAGGCATCCACTTCTCAAGATCGGTAGTACTACTAGCAACTCTGGACGTTAAAAACGCATTCAACAGCGTTAAATGGGACAACATAAATGATGCTCTGCAAAGACGATTCCAAATCTCAGGTTACCTGATGCGGATAATACAGAACTACCTTGACAAAAGCAGGAGAGAAATGTATGCAGATAACTTCAGGAGCTGCACAAGGATCTATACTTGGACCGGAGCTATGGAACATCAGCTACGACGAAATTTTTCACCTAGACATGTCTGAGGACACGACCATCGTAGGGTACGCAGACGACATAGTCGCAGTTATTACAGCTCGAAATACCGAGTACGCACAGTGCAAGCTGACGCAGGTAATGACACGTGAAAAAAGCTGGCTAAACTCACAAGTTCTGAAATTGGCGGACGAAAAAACCGAGCTACTGTTAGCTACCAGAAAAAGGATCCCTCTAGAAATAGACATGAGAGTAGGGGAAAACTTAATAAGGACGCAGAGGGTTATAAAGTACTTAAGACTCAGATTGGACTCAAAGTTGACATTCAGTTAACACATACAAGAGACGAGGAATCGAGCGGTCGAGACTACAAAGGCGCTAAGCAGACTCATGGCTAACGTGGGCGGTCCCCTACAATCAAGACGGAAACTCTTAATGGAGATCAACCACGCAATAATGCTGTATGGGTGTGAGGTCTGGGCAGGAACCCTTGAGACAGCCTGCAGGTCGAAACCTTTACTGGAGGTGCAAAGAACTATGGCTCTCCGAATCGCGAGCGCGTATCGAACGGTATCCCATACCAATCGACTTACTTGCTAAAGCACGAAACCGGATCTATGAGAGGCGACAGACAGGAGAGACGACGAAAGCGTTAATCGAGCGGACCAGAGAAGAAACCCTCCAACAATGGCAGGAAAGATGGGCAGCTGAAGAAAGAGGAAGATTGACAGCTAGGCTGCTACCAAACCTGGTAGCATGGTCTACAAGGAAACACGGAGACGTGGACTACTACGTTACCCAGATGCTGACTGGCCATGGCTACTTTGCCGCCTTTCTTTACTCGATAGGGAAAAGAAATGACGCCAGATGTATATACGGATGCGGAGATCGACAGTGCTGAACACACCATCTTCCAATGCAAAAAGTTCGCGCATTTGCCTGGAAGAAGTTGTTGGGACAATAACCCCGGAAAACATCATCACGAAGATAATAGACAGCAAGGTAGCATGGAAACTCATCGCAGGATTCGTTGAGAACATCCTCAGAGCAAAGAAGCCTGATCTGGATGAGACAGCTCATTGAGAGCGCATAGCGCTTAACTGGCGCCACCTCGAACTAATGCGAAAGCTTTTCCGAGGTGGAAACACGGCCAACGACGAGGGGGGGCTTAGTAGGTGCAAACACATACCTTGCTTTGCGACGGCAAACAGGAGATGCGTTAGGCATTCCCCCTCCTCGACCCAAAAAAAAATATATAAATAAAAATGAATTATTATAATTATTATTATTATTATAATTATTGATATTATTATTATTGTTATTATTTTTATTATTATTATTATTATTATTATAATTATTATTATTATTTTTATTATTTTACTACCAAAAGGTGTATTGATTTTGCCGAGGACACAAACCCGCACCGAAAACCAAACTTTTTTCTAGCCGGCAAATAAAAGCTATTGATTCTGAAATGTCTTTACCGGTACATTGCTTATCGGAAACTGAAAAGTTTTCATCACGTACCAAAATATACAGACGATATTGAAAGAAAGGAATGGTCAATAGGTGATTAAAAAGGCCCAGCTTGAATTTCCAAATTCGAATGTGCAATAAAATTATTAAACTGGGGAAATTTTGAAGTCCATTCCCTTATCCCTAACCCCATTTAAGACTTACTTACTGAATGACATATCTAAATGGCAATAAGGGTTGGCCGCATCGTCCAGGCTGCTGCAACCAAAGTTAAAGTTCTTAGTGTCAATGGATTCTTTCTCCTTAATTCTGTCCCTGCTCCAGGAACCATCGATTACGACTTTTTTCCGAACGTCCACCCGGCGAAGATCATTGCCATGAATTCTCACCTCGATTAGAGGCGGAGAGTACTGCACGTAGCACTGGAATCGAGACCATCGACTGTTGGGTAACAAATTTGTCCTGACTTGGTCTACTCACACGAGCTACAGTAAGGACATCATTTACTTTGGCACACGCACGTATCATAAATACTTCTCCCGTGTCATATACATATGGCGGCAGCTTGAGCAGAAGCCCTTTAGTTACTCCAAGATGTAGTAATAACTCTGTGAAAAATAACTTTAACTTATTCGCCCTGTTACCAAGGCAGGAGCTCTAAAATTGTGAGTTAAATTAAAGAACCAAATATCAACGCATATCTTTGAAACTATAACTCAGATCCGAAAATACTTACAACGTTCTAAAACGATTACAGAAATTGAAAAAAAAGTTAAACTATGGGTCCACACTATAAGTGTATAAGCGAGCGGCATACAGTGCACTATTGTCAAGCCGACCACTTTTCCTGGCTAAAACCATATTATAAAAGTTAACCAAATAATTTGATTTTGGTCTCGTTGGATCGGAAATAGTGTGACCAACACACTTTTTAAAACTTCCCAAAAATTTTAAATAACGATAAGCAGATCAAATTGTTAATTAATAAAATAAATGTAAGACTTAAATTGTAAGATTAGATAATATTTTTAGAACAAAATCATAATATGACTAATCTTTTTTGACTAGTGCAAAAAATATATGTTTACCCTTGTCGCACTAGGATATTAAGAAATATTTTAAATAAATAGATTTGAATCAGTGGTACTAATTACTTTGTGTTTTGTAATATGGAATGCCTGAAGTGGTTGTGATGTTTTTCTAATTTTACGAGAAAGTGTGTAGCCAAAATGTGATAATTTGAGTTTGAATCTAATTTTTGAAGAGGATTGAGTCCCACCGAGTCCTACCTTGTAACCTTTTGTATGTTGTACAGTAAATCATTACATTTTAATTGTTTATAGTAAGAGTAGCCACTTTGGCCATATTTCTTGAAATTTTCATTAAGAGATGTATGGAATTGCCAGAAAAAAACAAACAGTTAAAAATTTCTTCCATACATATATGTTACCTGTCAAATTGAGTAAGTTTTTCATTTAAAAAAAAAAATGGCTGACTGGACCATAGTGCAGTGGCTCGAATCTGATTTCGTACAACGATTAGAAATTTAAAATCTAAGGCTCCAAATTTTAAAACAAAATTAAACTGCATGTTTACCAAATTTGGTTCACCTCCATCTTGTAAAGTCTCAACGGGCTGTTGGCTCAAACGGACAGACGGACTCGGCTAAATCGACTTTCCTGGTAATGCTTAACAAGAACATCGCTTCACTATAAGCTATAAAAACATCGTAGCACCGCGTAAAAAATAAGGAGTGAGGCTAATATAATGTGGTCAAATGGTTTTGAAATAGTTTATGCCTTAGAATAGCTACAGTCGACTGAGGCTGACTGCGAGATAACCGGTACACAAAGCTTTGTGGGTGACCTTAAGGGACACATGGACATGGCCAATTTACTTTGTCTTATTGTGCTCAAAATTAAGAACAACTTACGTTAAACAGGGCGGAAGGCAGGATAATTGTGGACAAATGTAAGCAAATGTTGCTACAAACATGTTGAGCAACATCATTGGTGCTGCCGAAGTTCAGCATGCATCGAAACTTTGTTGCTTAAATCCTTTTATGTTTATTATCCGAAATGCACTTTCGCTCAAATGTATTTATTGCATGTCTTTTACTTTAAAGCAAAATCACGACTACACCTTTGTTGTAGGTGTTTTTATGAATTTCGAGGGCGGAACAGGGCGTAGCAAATAGCCACAGATAAGAATGATGGTACCAAATTTGGTAGCTCTAGACCGTATAGTCCCTTAGATATGTTGTTTCACACAGACGGACTGACGCTAATCAAGAATTTTTCTGGGTTGGCACTCAGTTAAAATACACTTGTACCCTACGGGGTTCGGTGAAAACACCAGCATAGTTTCATTCAATCCGCTTCAAGAAAATAGTTACCGATTTAATAAGGCAGCCCTTACTTTTCTCCCTTGAGTCAAATAAATCCCAGCGGATATGGTGATACTGGAAATCAGTACAGTCGCCTTTTAAAACTGCAAAAAAGGCCACATGTTTCCGGTTCGAAATAATCACCGGCTCATCGGGATCCTTGCAGTAGGGTAAGCTGAACCCAGGTAAGCAGGGAATATCTGGTGGCCTACGCACTTTGATTTCCCAATATTGGACATCTGCCAATAGCTCTCCCGACGAGTGCGAACTCACTTTGGCGATGACGTAACTATGCTCGGGATTAAAAAAAGTCGCTGTAGTTTGGTAGACATAGCACTGAGTGTAGGGCAGATGAGACGCAAAGATTCTCCATTTTCGTAATACGTGTCCCAAATTGGAAGTATACTTCCATTTTGTTTGGCTGGCATTAGGCGTTGTCACAAGCTCATCGATTAAATAGTCTTTAGTGTCTACCGTGAGGCTTAGTACAAAGATCTCATTTCCCAGGCTGGGCATGGTTGCGAAAATTGAGTATATCTTGCCATATAGCGGCCGCCGAGTTAAGAACAGGTGTACCTTCAGTGAATACACTCCAAATCTCCCAGCCGATTTGGGCAATATTTTTGCAGGTCCAGTTGAATTAGTGAAGTGTGACCTTTCTGTTTCGTAGTAGCTTGTATATGTGTTCGGTAAAGTGCTATTGACACCCTCAATCGTTCTTGGTGTAATTTGATCACTTTGACTTTCACAAGTTTGGTTTGAGCTCTTGCATTCTGAGCTTTTACTATGGACAGGGTCGCAACATTTCTTTAAGCGCGTTTCCTTATCTCTATCAATTAGTGGATATTTGAATTTTGCTTGTTTGATGTCACTTCCCCGGGTCTGCTTTTCATTGCCATAGTCTTCTAAGATGGAAAACTCAAAACTTTGATTAAGAACGGGATCCCACAGTTCCCGAATTCTTCTTTGTTCAGTCTCGTCGGCCTCTGTCCTATGTAAGATATCAAAATCTGGATTTTCTGAAGCAAACGTGTTCCTATATCCGGCGGGCACTATCGGCGAGGTATTCCTATCACCTTTCAGTTCACTTCCAAAACTTGCTGTAGTGCAATTGCTGCATTCCAAAAAGCTCCCATCCAATAACGACATCAATTGAATTCCATCGTTTTCCATGATCAAGATTACCGATGTGGTCATGAGGTACAGGAACAATTGCATAATTTAGACAGACGGCTTTTCAAAATATTTACTATTTGCTTAATTATCTCCATTTTTGATTTACGTTTGACTCAAGAAGCAAGGTATGCATGGATTCCCTCATGTGTGGCATATAATATGGCCACTCACTGGGAGTGCTCCTTGTTCCATTCGCATAGTTGTATTATACTTGAACTGTGGTTGTCAGCCAACATGACATTTCACCGCAGACATATTCGTTTTTCTTCTGTCCGTGCGAGATTTTTTCAGCAATGTCTCTTGCTGACCTTTTTTCGTTCCTGTTGTTGTTGGGCTGCAGCCTACATAATTGTTTTAATTAATTGCGAATTGTGTATGCAGAGAGCATAAAGTGCACTTCAAATGTGTGAAAAGGAACAATGGCGTGAATCGCTTTTCTGCACAGCTGGTAATTTATTGACCACAACAGCATCCAGCATCCAGCATCAACATCATCAACAAGAGCGATTACAGAACATGGCTTAAACCCAACCTCAAGCCGGGCTCACACCCATTTCCATTTCCATTTCCAATCCCATATAAATCAAATGAAATTAACCCAGAGAGGGAGCGTGCTGCCAATAGAGTGTTGAATTTTTATAAACCACAAAAACAACGAGCATTGACAATAGACAATCATACTTTATTTACTATAAACTTCACACAGTCATAGCTTTTCTATCTGGTCAGGGTGCTGAGGCGAGACAGGGCGACAATTTCTTAAATTGTTTGAGCAAATGAGAATGGAATTGAAGTGAGGGAAGCCAAGGGGAAACCCATTTACAGGAGAGCGCACGTAGCATAAAAAACAAGGCATCGGGTGAAAAGTGAAATCAGAGTTTGGTCTTTTCCTATGCTCAAAATACTCTACTCTCTCACTTTGTTCAATTAAGAGGTACTCGGATCTTTTCTTGTTCAAAATGTGTTTTTAAGTCTTCGACTTCGGTTGCATTTTTAATAACTGTATTCCTCCTAAATATGTATACTTCCTAAATATGTGAAAAATGGTTTTCTGTTTTTATTTGAACATTGTTGTATGGTTTTATACTTTAAAATTAATTTCAAAACGATATGCGTTTATCAATTCATATCTATTTAGTACAAATAATACAACTGAAACACATGTGGAAGTTTTCTTATTTGTTATAACTTATAAGCTATTAATTTTTTTTATTTGGCTCTGTACGAAACTTATGCATACCCCCCAATAGAGTATCAAAACTTTAACAGTAAAGAAAAACTCGATGAAAACAAAAAAACAAAGAATGAAGCATTTTACGATTTAGCATGTGTGTACCCACTGCGAGTCGGGAGGCTTGGGGTCTGATGAACCAGCGGACGGACACACATACGGACGGAGGAGCAGTGGAGGACCGCCAAGTTCAGCACTTTGGCGCGTCAAGTGCTTTTCATTTTCCGAGCACGTCGCCGCGTCATAAAACAAAAACGCATGAAGCACAACGGCCAAAGGGAGACGGTGAGGTCGGCGGCGGTGGCACGTTTAGCATATATATTTTCACACTTGCAATCATACTTTAAGCAGGGCAGCACGCACTCACTCAGAGCCGTATCTTGGCTAGGGATGGAAGCCCGAAGAAAATTTAAAAAATCTCAGTTCGAAAGACTCAGGTACCTTAAAGACCTCTGCAAGTCAAAGAAGTAATGTAACGAGAAACTTCCGTTTTGTAAGATTCGTAGAGTTTTCAATACCAAATAAGTTCAATGCTAAACTTATTTGGTTAGGAATCTGTAAGCTTAACTTAATTTTTTTTTTCTAAAACATCTTTTACTAGGAATTTATGGTCCCTGGAAATATAATTGCAACAATCTAAGCTGCAATGTTCTAAGTGTGGAAAATACAGTTTATTTATGAATTTTATTAACTGTATTTTCACATACATTTAGGACACATTTTATTAACTGACCAAAATATTTTTAAGCTGAGATAAAAATTACTCCGAAGCCGAAGAATTATGAATTAAATTTATAAGCTAGAAGACCCCAACTGAATCATGTAGCATTCTGCTGTTCAGTAATATATCTGGCAAGCTATTTTTGAATAGTTTTCTTAATGTGTCACCCCTAAGACTCTGCCGCTTCCTACCACTATCTTGGTGTCGGGCCCGAACTTTCTCTTATCTTCATTTTCACTTGCAGACAAAAGCCGTGCCATAAAAGTGCGTCGGGACTGTCGCCAAACTTTTGCTTTCTTTACTCGCTCTTTTTAGTCCTGTTTGCTTTCGTAGGTGTGATGATAATATTTCAAAGAGGCATTCGACTGGGGCGTTTATCTTTTTTGCTTCGCTTTTTTCTTTGTCGCTTACTTTGCTTTTGGGTTTGGCTTGGCTTAATTACAATGTCATAGACCCCGTAAGCGCACTATAATTACTGAAAATGATACAATTTGATAACCAACACTAGCCTACAAAATGTACATATAGTAAACTAGTAGTAAATGAGATTATTGTATAGGTTATTGTGTTCAAACATGAACACGTTTATATATAAATATATACATACATACATACATACATATGTACATAGATCTGTCACAAATCGATGCAGCTGTGATCTGCTTGAGCGCATGTGCGCGTATCCTTAAACAGCGGGCACTTGTGCCTAACACAGATCTATACACTAGACAAATAAATACACTTGAGATGTAATACGAACCTCTACGTGGGTCACAGATAAAGATATGTGCGAGAGGGTTGTTTTTCCTTTATCGCGCCCAAGAATTTTCCCATGTTAGGGATAAACTAACCAATCCGTTGGTCTATCGATAAGACTAGTTTTAAGGATCTCACGACCGCTACGTAAGCGCGGACTTTGAAATAAAGATCAGTTTGAATTATCAACTCAAGAAATGTAGACGTTTGCTTTATTTGCAGCCTCTCTTACATATTGTGTTCAAATTTTCGCAGGAAGACATACACTGCCCTATAATATATTTTGAATGTTGGCTGGTGTAATGAAAAAGGGATAAATTAATATTAATGAGAACCGGCGGGCGGATAGGCTAAAAAGTGTCTCGCAGTCGTCTAATAGATGTCAACTCTGCTTTCTGCTCGTTTGCCGGGCCGAGGTTATTAACTGAATCGACTTATGACTTGCCGGTGCGAGGGGCTTGGCAAGGTAAGGAGGTGGCTCGGCATTAAATGGATTTCGTTGGATGTGCCATAATTTCTGACACTAATGACAGATAATGGTCTCCGAATTTTGTACATTAAATATTCCAAGTGCGAAATAGTTGCGACGCACGTCATTGTACTCCCCAGCCCAAAGTTCACAAGTTCAAAGCGCTCTGGCGCAACATCATCATCATCAGCTGCTCGTTATTATCATCTCCGGGTTGGATCGAATGCTTAATGGAACTGAAAGCAGCGTGAAACCATTCTGCATCCCCTTTGTACCCCCAAGGCCCATTACCATTTCGGCTCATCCACTCCATCCATCACTCTCCTCAAAACTCTTTATACCCCCGAAACTTTCAGCTGTCGCTTTTTCGGTGGCTCGAGGAAGAGTTAAGGGTGTTGCAGTGGGTGCGGTGGGAGTTTGGAGTGTGAGTGGGTTTGTTTTGGCCTGGTTTGGTTCCGGCGGTGACATCTGTTTCGGCCACGTTGGCAACTTTGCGTGCGGTTTGCCTCCGGTCCAAAGTCCTCGACCTCAGCGCCCTTTAATGATCCATGCCGCAAATGAATTGCAGTCCAGTTGTAATTGCTGCACTTGATTTGCGGTGCGACTTAAGGGTTAACAACTATCTGGTGACGTCCGAGGAGACGTGGCGAGCGGACTTCCTGAAGTTGGCGCTAAGTAGACGACAGTTGACACATTGACCAGACTTCAGGGCCTCCACGAACTTAAAATGCACGGAATTCAAGCGAGCTTCAGGAGGCTGCTAATCTGGCAAATGGACTAACTTTTAGCTTGCAAACATTTTCTTCTCTTTCAATGATCATATAAGTCAGATAGTTTAGGGCTATTTGAATAAAGCTTTTCTGTTCGACCACCTGCAGTGCAGGTAGTTATGGCGAATGGCCAACTTATATGTCTGACAATCTGGAAAAATCAGCTAAGCTGTGTGCCTAAATATAAATGCTACAGGTGCTACATTGGACTATCTAGTGGATCTAGATTAGACCAGACACCTTCCCGAACCTAGCTTTCATTTCTTTTTATACCCTTGCTGGGTATTATAATTTTAGTCAAAAGTCAAAACAACGCAGTGAAGGAAACAACTCCGACCCCATCAACAGCAGATGAGTATACATAGCCATGTCCATAGCTAGTCTCTCAGTGTTTAAGCTATCTGTATAATATATTTATATGCTATCTATGTATATAAGTCGGAACGGGCCGGTTAGGACCACTATATCTTATAGCTGTCATAGGAACGATCGGGCCAAAATAGCCGATATTCGTTGTTTTTAAAGATATTGGATTAAAACTCAATATACGACTTTTTAATTCAAATATAGCCATTTTGAATTGCATCCAAATCGGACCCCTTTATTTTATAGCTGCCATAGGAAGGATCGGGCCAAATCAATCAAAATATATTATTCTTTAATTAAATATTTTATTAATTCTTAATTAAATATATTTACACTAATGTATTATTCTAATATTAGTTTTTAAATATATTATTATTATTATTCCTTTAATTTGTTTATAAATATATCTGCAAGGGTATATAAGCTTCGGCTTGGAAAAGCTAACTGCCTTTCTAGTTTTGTGATAATTTAAGTACATTTATTTAAGTAAATTCACTGAAAAAAAAACACAAATTTTAATTAAATTTTCCAAGTGATACGTTTTATATGATGCTAGAATTGTCTTTCAAACTAAGACTAAAGTCATCGACTATAAGGAATATTAGAATATTTCTTATTCGAAACAAAATAAACCAAGCAAAAGCTATTGGTTATCCATTGAACCATGATTTATATTCCTTTAGATTTATCAATGCTTCTAACCCGCAACTAAACCGCGAAAATGTGTCAGCGGCAATTACAAGAATCCGGGGCCGGCACACACCGGCATTTTGCCGCGCCCACACCATCCACATGCACATCCGCAGGCCGCCCTCATCCTGCACAATATCAATTATCGGACTTCAAGTGTCGCTCAAGTGTCACGTCAAACACCAACACAAAATACGAGCGAAGGGCAAAGAGCATAGAGCATAGAGCTTCGAGCGTCGGGAAGCAGAGCCCCGCGAACACATATGACAATCCAGTTTCCGCCCAGAGGTTGGCTGCACTTTCCACCAGCGCCATCCGAGCTTCCGGACCGGGTTTCTCGCCGCCCTCCAATACGGATATGTAAGCAACGTTGTGAGCTTTTGACTTTGATTGATTACAAAAGCAATTGAGCATATCGGCGCGCAAGAATAAAAAAATTTGAGCAAGGCGCGTCCAAAGAATTAACATAAATAAAAGGCGCCTGAAAACGACATTTTCATTGACAGCTTCCGAAAGGAAAGGCTGCGCAATTAAAGTAATTCAGCTTCGTCCCCACCTACCTAATAGGCAATGCCTGTAATTTTCATCAAGGCTTGGTTTACCCAATCGTTTGCGGCTGCGAGATTTCAGAAGGAGCTCCGAGACACGCTTGCCATTAATTAGCACAATTGAAATGGGTCCGCTAGCACGCTTTGAAAGCCTAATGAAAATAAAATTGTAATTAAATTTAATTGATAAACTAATCAACAAAGGTCGACAGGCGTTGATTGATGGTTCCTGCTCCTGGCTGGGATTTTGTTGTAAAAATATTTAGGATGAACGTACGGCGTCCAAACATTTTGGGATCCTTGAAATGTGCTACAAAGATAATTAACACAGGGTTAAGAATCGATATTAGGATCTCTAATACTAACTAGGTTGAACTTTATAAACAAGCAAATGAAACGTAACAATAAGCTGAAATAGATAATAAACCCTATCCTAAAAGGGTTTACCTCCAAGCGGAGAATTTCGGAATAAAAACCTATGTGGAGCAGTAGAAGTAGTTGGCAACTTCTGACTCATGTGAGGACGACTGCACGGACTTACGTGTAAAATGGTAACTTAATGTGCGGGAATTGCTACAGTTTGCCTTTTGCTTTACTTTTAATTATCAACTCAAATTACACGCGCAGACTGGCAAAGCGGAACAGCTGCTCGGCTTGTACTTGGCAGCGGAGAGCGGACAGTGCCGGGGAATTGGGATCGCAATTGCAATCGCAAACCTTCTAGGAGTCCAAAGGCAACCGCAGGACTCCACTGGCTACACACCGTCTCCAGACCATCGTTTTCTGCACATTTCATTACAATGCCATTGTATTCAAATCCTATTATAAAGCGTAAAACATGCCACAGGGAATGGGAGTGAAGTGGGACAGCTATGCGAACTGGTAACGGTACACCAGGAACAAATAGTCAGGCAGTATTAAGCAGCCCCAACAAACATGGGAGTCTTTGGTATAATGTTAAGGCTGAATGGAACCGAATTCCAATAGATCATAAAGAAGATCATAGATAAAGTGAGTTTATGTGGGTTATTTTGGATTTGCTAATAAAGTTGGGTTTTTATCGATGACGAAAGTCAGAGCCTTGAACATGCACTCACTTTTGCTTGCCACTGTATATAATCTTGATGACCGACCCTATAAATTATATACTATCCTTTATTAGCATTCATTATCAGCATGAAAATATGTAACATATTAGTTTTTATATAAAAATAATAAATGAATGGTTAATATTATTTCATTTCTCATTTGATGAAAATCGATTCGACTATATCTTATGGCTGACATAGGAACTCTTGAATCAAATTAAAACTTCCCTAGTACTGACTTTGCAGCATGATTTTTTTCGGTACGAAAAGCTCGGTATGTAAAATTTAGATTTTATCACAAACCGATCTTTCCATCAAATTCATCTCGAACTTTTTTCTCTGTGTGGCAACGGCTGGGTAGCATAGTGCGGCGCCCAGGACTTCATGTTTGCAGCACGTTTCCACTTTCGCACTTGGTAAACATAAGTGGCCCACGCACACACCCAGGCGAAGAGATTGCGTCCCGTCCGCCACACTCCATAAAATAATTACCAACACCAGGGCAGAAGCAGGAGCTCTTGTCCAACGATATCTACTGGAATGGGCCCAGAAAAAGAGGTTGAGGCTGGTGGCACGTCGGGAAGGACGGAGGTGCATGATGCCGGAAGACTTCTATTACAATTGCCACTGCGCGAGCTATGGAACTAAACGTCTCAAAGGGAAGAACAGTTGGGCTGGAGCCCGAATAAAATGGTTCCAGCGTTAACCCATTGCTGACTATAAGGTCGCAAAAGGATTTTTTATGGTCATAGAGTAAAACAAAATATTATAAATTTATACTGAGAAAAAAATGTTTAGTTTAACCAACACTAATAAAGCTTATTTTCTGGACCCACACTGTGGGTCCCACAGTAAAGAAGGAGACTTTTGGTCATTTATATTTTTTCTTAAAAAAAAAAAACAAATATATTTTCAATTTATCCTGATATTTAAGGAGCTATAGACATGCTTCAGTAACATACGTATTTTGAATTTCCCCTTTCTAAATTTAGGTTAGTTCAGTGAAAACGTAACACTTTTAAAAAATTTTAGTTTATTTTTTAAAGAAAATTTATTTCAGAAAAATTTTTTGTTGAAATTTTTGTTCAAGTTTAGGAGTATTGAGCCCCTCCAAGAAAAGTTGCTTCGCGGTGTACATCCTAAATGCCAATAGAAATGTCCGATATGAAACTGAACATATTGGCAACCACTATAATTGTTCGGAATTGCTTAAACGATAATAAATGAAGTTCTTAGACCGGGAAAAGACCCATTTTTAAGCGCGAAGCACGTGTCAGTTTGCCAAAAAGCCCCTGAACTGGCTTGCCGAAAATAGAAGAAACATTCTTAAGGCCGATGTTAGCAAAATCGTTTTATTTGGAGAACAATTATCGCTCACTCATATGTACGGCGACCCCATAATTCGAAATACAGTGTTAGTGTCGCCTGCAAGACTATTGAACACGGTTGAACGAGTGTCATGATTTGGATTTGCTTCTCCTATTACAGAGTTGGTCCAATACATTGGATAAGAGGTATTATGGTCCCCACGTTTACTTCGAACTTAAATAATGAACAACAGAATAATAACCAAAAACATAACAGCAAACATGCTCGAATTAAAGGAAGATCTCATCTTGTAATGGATTTACCTGCTGAGTCCCCAGACGTAAACTCGATAGAAAATCTTTTGTCTGATGTCAAATTATTTCCAAGGAAACCTAAAGAATAATAAGGAGCTTGGGCTATAGTCAGAGAAGCGTCCAGCAGTATTCCAAGGGAAAGATACCAAACTTTGGTGGATTCAATGCAGTGCGGATTATCAATAAATAGATTATAAATTAGTAGAATAATTGAAAAACTTATGGCAGTTTTTTTTTAGTTTTCTTAGATATGGGGCTTATTTTTGTTGCTGCCTAAAATGTTCAATATTATCATTTCTTTCGATGTTTTCATAAAAGTTTTGTTTTGGTTTTTTATATTTAACAAATATATGGCCTCTTATATTATTTTACTACCTATCTCTATTTGTTACAAGTCTTATAAGATGGTGAGGAAAAAAGAGTTAGTTTTATTTACTTTACTCGTTTAGGTTTTATGAACGCTCCAATAAGAAAATGTTGAACGGGGAATCACATTTGCTCTCTTCAGTACATAGTACAGATTACGACGGCTAAAGTGCAATTAGGCGCTTTTTACTGTAAAACATATTTAAAATATTGATATAGTGCTTCAATCAATTAATTTATTACCATCATCTTGCACTCGAATTGATATTTCGAGAACTAGGCGCATTTCACAATCACACGACAATCTAAAAATAAAATTTTAAAGTATATTTTATTTATTATACCCTTGCAGAGGGTATTATAATTTTGCCATGATATTTGCAACGCAGTGAAGGAGGCATCTCAGACCCCATAAAGTATATATATTCTTGATCAGCATCACCAGCCGAGTCGATCTAGCCATGTCCGTCTGTCTGTCTGTCCGTCTGTCTGTCTGTCTGTCTGTCGGTTTCTACGCGAACTAGTCTCTCAGTTTTTGAGCTATCGGGCTGAAATTTTCAGCATAGTCTTATTTCTTTAGCACGCAGTATATATGTCGGAACGGCCGAAATCGGACCACTAAATCCTATAGCTGCCATAGGAATGATGGCGAAATAAATGTACAAAAATTTTTAATTTCTCTGTTTTTCAACGAATTTCGAGATATAGTCGTTTTTTATAGTTCTAGAATTACGGTTTTAATTTCATTAAGATCGGACAACTATATCATATAGCTGCCATAGAAGGGATCGGTCGATTTATATGAAAATGTAAAAATCTACATGTAAAATCTATCACGTAATTCTTAAAAAAAAGAAAATAAACGAGAAAGAAAGCTAAGTTCGGTAAACCGAAGTTTGTATACCCTTGCAATCTGCAATTGGATCATTGAAAATTGATCCATTTTGGTAATGTTAAAAAAAACGAGAAAGAAAGCTAACTTAGGTAAACCGAAGTTTGTATACCCTTGCAGTCAGAAATTGGATCATAGAAAATCGATCCATTTTGGTAATGTAAAAAAAAAATGTAAAATTATGTAAATTTTGTAAATTTTACATTTTACATGTAGAATTTTACATTTTCATATAAATCGACCGATCCCTTCTATGGCAGCTATATGATATAGTTGTCCGATCTTAATGAAATTAAAACCGTAATTCTAGAACTATAAAAAACGACTATATCTCGAAATTTATAGAAATTCGTTGAAAAACAGAGAAGTTAAAATTTTTTACATTATTTTCGCCATCATTCCTATGGCAGCTATAGGATATAGTGGTCCGATTTCGGCCGTTCCGACATATATACTGCGTGCTAAAGAAATAAGACTATGCTGAAAATTTCAGCCCGATAGCTCAAAAACTGAGAGACTAGTTCGCGTAGAAACCGACAGACAGACAGACAGACGGACAGACAGACGGACAGACAGACGGACAGACAGACAGACGGACAGACAGACAGACGGACATGGCTAGATCGACTCGGCTGGTGATGCTGATCAAGAATATATATACTTTATGGGGTCGGAGATGCCTCCTTCACTGCGTTGCAAATATCATGGCAAAATTATAATACCCTCTGCAAGGGTATAAAAATGTCAAATTATGTAAATTTTGTACAGTTTACATTTTCATATAAATCGACCGATCCCTTCTATGCCAGCTATATGATATAGTTGTCCGATCTTAATGAAATTAAAACCGTAATTCTAAAACTATAAAAAACGACTATATCTCGAAGTTTAAAAAATTCGTTGAAAAACAGAGAAGTTAAAATTTTTTTACATTTTTACATTTTTTTCGCCATCATTCCTATGGCAGCTATAGGATAAAGTTGTCCGATTTCGGCCGTTCCGACATATATACTGCGTGCTAAAGAAATAAAACTATGCTGAAAATTTTAGCCCGATAGCTCAAAAACTGAGAGACTAGTTCGCGTAGAAACCGACAGACGGACAGACAGACGGACAGACAGACAGACGGACATGGCTAGTTCGACTCATATATATACTTTATGGGGTCTGAGATGCCTCCTTCACTGCGTTGCAAATATCATGGCAAAATTATAATACCCTCTGCAAGGGTATAAACACGACATGCTTGAACATTTTCTACCAAATTGAAACCTATAAAGGAGGGAATTAGTTTTTTTTTTCTAGAAAATATAAAGTTAAATTATATGAAGAAAAATTATACGTTCGCGACCGTTCGTATCCATTCAGTAAAAAAAAAGAAAAACAAACAGAGATATTTTCTTATGAAATGACTCAATAGAAAGCTACATAAAATCCCCTTACGAGATTAAATCGACTCTTCTAGTGATGCTGATCAAGAATATATATACCTTATGGGACCGGAGATGCCTCCTTCTGCCAGTTACAAACATTCTTGGTTGGCACTAAGTTATAATAGCTTTGTAGCCTGCGGGTACCAAGAGTATACAAAACCAATCTCCTTCCCTCTTTTGGGAACTTAGTGAACATAAGGTCAAAACATGAGATTATTTGATATTTTGTTGATCAAATTTTCTAAGTTTGTCGAATCTTTTTACCATTCTCCCTGCTGCTGCTGCTGGCTTCCGAATCCACCTCCTAATTCTTCTTGCTGCTGCTGCTGGCCTCCGAATTCACCTGAAAGTTCTTCTTGCTGCTGGCCTCTGAATCCACCTCCGAATCCTTCCTGCTGCTGCTGTTGTTGGTCGCCCCTGAATCCACCCCATTGAGGAGACGCCGACGCAAAAAAAAGTATTTCTAAGTTCTGAGATCCTTCTTCTGTGGTATTATACTTAAATACGTACGACAAATTTCATGGTGCTGACGTTTATGATACTAATGAAACCTCAAGAAAGCTTTTATTTACTCTCTTGTAATTGCATTGTGTCGTCATTAGCTCAAGTGTTATTTAAGGTCAGACAGAAGCAATAATAAAACAAGTGGAAAAGCTACAGTCGAGTGTGGCCGTCTGTGAGATACCCGGTACCCAAAGCATTGTGGGTGAAATTAAACAGCACATGCACATGGAAAAACCAAAATGTCGACAAATGAAGCTGAGCAAATGAAGTTGAGCAAAGTTCAAAAAAGACAAATTCTGCAGCTGTACGCAGCTGCATTACGAATTAATACTGCGCCCGAAAGCACGCAACACTCTTTTTCGCTTCTGCCTTTGTGGCTCAAAAGAAGAAGAAGCAGCATGTACAAAGTTGATTGCTTAAGAACTTCCATTTTTATCATCCGATTTTACTCAAATTTTCAGAAAACGTCCGCAAATGCCTGCTTATTTATTTTATCTTGTTACTGTAAGCCAAAATTAACGACTATAGGTTATATAAAGTTTTTTACTATTTTCAGGGGCCGAAGTGGGCGTGGCCAAATTATAAAACAAACTTGATCTGCGTGCAACAGATTCCAATGCTGTCACCAAATTTGGTAACTCTAGCTCTTATAGTCTCCGAGATCTGTTGTTTTACACGGACGGACAGACAGACGGATAGCCTAGATCGACTCGGCTAGTGACGCTAATCAAGAATATATATACTTTATAGGGTCGGAGATTTCTCCTTCTGCCTGTAACATACATTCTCGGTTGGCAGTAACTTATAATACCCTTGTACCCTTTGGGTACCGGGTATAGAAAGTTCCGTAAGGCTGGATTGTCTATGTTTGCTACTGACTAGACGACATCGACCAAGTTGAACAACTCTTTAATCTGACTCATTGCGGAATAAATTAGGTTTGTCTGTTTGCTATCTGCCACGCTTTTTGATTCATTTTCTAATAATCTAATAATTTAATCTAATCGAAAAAAATATATTTCACTTGCCCGCATTAAAACCGTGCTAAGACTATAATTTTATATTTTTTTTACATACATGTTAACATTTTAGCTATGTCAAATACAATTCTTTATATTTGTGTGTATAGGGGAGGCTAGTTCGAAACCGACAGGTGTGGCAAGACTCTGTTTTGTTGTTCTTTGCGGTATTTTAGACCAGACAAAATAAAAATATTTGTAAGTAAAGATTGTTTGATTAATTTTATTTTAATTATATTTTTTTATGCACAAAGCTTAAAATGATTTTAATTATTTCTTAATTTGTTAGTTTTTTTTTTTAATTATACTAAATAGATGAATATACTACACACAAATACATAAAAACAACATTTTTATATTTTGGGTGTGAGTTTTGCCCCACCATTCCAAATATAATAAATATAACATTAGATAGGCGAAATTATTTATTAGAGTCACTGTACCAAAAAAGCCAAAAAGTATACTGCAAATTTCGTATAGTCAAAGCCAAAAATACTGTTGAAATATATTATTTAAAAACAGAACTTTAGGTCTCGCAACTAATCAGCCTCGTTAAACAAATCAAATTATTAATGTAAAATTTCCAGTTATAGGTCTCGATCCCCTGTTACTTTTCCTATGTCAGTATTGAGCCATTTTCCATTTTTTGCCGTTTCATCATAACATAATAATCTGAAAGTGTCTATTAATTTTAGGGGATGAATGTAGTTTGTTGAGAAATAATAAGTATTACGAATAAGAATTAATAAATGTATAAAAATCAATTATGAACTTGAATCTAATTGTTTCGCGTTTTTTTATGGAAAAAACTGTCTTTCAATGGTTTTATAAACCGCATTATCTGAAACGAAAAAATATCAATTTACCTAGTAAAATTCAGTTCTTAGTAAGTTAGTTTCTTCAAGTCTTCAGGGAGAAGAATATGGCTGGATTTTCCCCACTCCGATTCTAAATTCTTTTCCTCGGCCTAGTCGCAGTTGTCTTGGCTGCTGGATGCGGTCAGCAAGGATCTGGACAGGGACGGCAAGGCCAGAAAGGACAAGGAAGACAAGGCTTGCACGGATTTGGACAGGAAGGACAAGGTCAGCAATTCCATGGGCATCAAGGACTTGGATAGGGAGGGCAGGGTCAACAAAATGTCCGAGGCGGTCAGAGCCGCCACTAAGAAGGAGTAAAATTAAGAATTAAATCTTAGCGAAACCTTTAAGATCAAAGTAAAAATATTCTTTATCGTATGCATAGCAAATTATTATCTCTAAAAAATGTTTCTTGGTCAATGCTAGCGGCTATATATTTAATCTTATCTCGGTGTTAGCATTAAAATAATAGGGTATTATAAGTTAGTGCCAACCGAAAATGTATGTAACAGACAGAAGGAGTCATCTCCTACCCTAAGAAGTATATATATTCTTGATCAGCATCATCAGCCGAGTCAGTACGTGTTGGTAAAAGATCTCAGAGACTATGGGAGTGCCACCAAATTTGGGGACAGCATTCTAATCCGTTCAACGTAAACCAAGTTTGTTTTAAAATTTGACCACGCCTTCTTTCGCCTCCCAAAATCATAAAAAACTTTATATAAGCTATACTGGTAATATTCGATTTAAAGTAAATACATAAACCAAATAAATAAATTGGAGTGAGCGGTCGTTTTCTGAAAATTTGAGTAAAATCGGATAATAAACTTAGGAGTTATGTATGTAGCCGACCGGGTCGAAGGTTCGGTCCCATGCGTAGACAAAATTTTCTGACTTCAGTTTCTTCAATATTTTCATAAATATTTTTATGTTTTATTACTTATTTTTACCAAAAATTTAGTAAAAGAGAAACAAATTTTTAAACTAAAAGAATAAAAACGGACAAAACTTAAATGCATTGGCCGCTTAGACAACTAAGCCATTTCCGACATAACATTTGAAGAGGCTGTATTCATACTAACTACGCTTCGACAAAAAAATGGCGTCAAAACTACAAAACAGGAAGAGCGTAAGCAAGAAATGACAAAAATAACAAGATTCACTTTGATCAATTTCGTAGCATTACCCAACTTCCGTAAAACTGAAATTAAATGTATTCATTTAATAAAACCAAGAATATCAAAATAAGTTGGTAAAAAAAAAAAAAGTTCTTTGGAAGGAGCGGGATTTGGAGCGGGACTCTTACCAAAAACAACACAAACTCGGCACTCTGGCCTCTACGCCATATATTATATAATTAACGGCAGATGTCTTACTTAATATCTTCAATACTTTTGCTCTACAAAGCGACATTATTTTTAGAATATAAAACAAATGTGCGCGAGGAGGAGAGCCAATCGCTTTACATTTGGCACACGCCTAAAAATATTATTCTTTGGCTGCGAGCGAGCGAATGCTGGTGCGTCCTCGAGTTTTTTAATGTAAATCTCATAAATAGTTTAAAAAGCGTAATTTGCATTGCGATTAGTTTTAATTAATGATTTTTCTGATTGGACAGAGTGTTTGTTCGGGAATTGAAAGTTTGGGTACCGAGTATCTCACAGGCGAGCACACTCGACTGTAGCTTTCTTACTTGTTCTTTATCAGTTTTCAGCCACGATCAATTTTTTGCCGTCTCATCATAACAAAATAATCTGAAAGTGACTTTAATTTTTGAAGGATGATTGTAGTTTTTTGAGAAATAATAGGTATATATAACCAAAATTAGCCTTCTTCCTTTTATACCCATAACTTATATTTAAGTACATGCATATGATACTTATTTCCGATACTTTATAGATATACAGCTTGCGTCACCTCGTCGAAGCCTAAATCACTGTGGACGGCCGACTACGAAGTGATTATAAGCACCAAGAGTGTGTACAACTTAGAAAAAAAAATAGTAAATAACAAGATAGGAAGCTAACTTCGGCCATCCGAAGTATATAATAATATAAATAATATTAATGGATCATATATTGGGATCTAATTCGAAATCTTTAAAAACAACGAAAATCGGCTAATTTGTAATTTTGTGAATTGTAATTTGTTTGAGTTTTAACCCAGCAATACAAGTACAAACTTATTTCTTATTTACTGGTCATCATGATTAAATCTTGTTCTGTTATCTTAAAGATACTTATATACTATTATACATTAAGGAAAAATTGTCTTTTAGAGCAAAGAGTTTGATTCCGAGGGCGAAGTATCAGAAGTTAATTTGTTGTATAAGTAAAAAGTCTCTTGGGTTTTCACAATTGTATGAAAGTATACTAATGTTCTGCGTTCTATTTAACACATTTAATGGGGATCGAGAATTTTAACTGATAGATTTGATTTATGGTCAAAACATTGCCACGATGTAGTGGTCCAATTTGTATGAAATGTAATATTGATACGTTTTAATCTGATACCTAAAAAGAAGTATGAAAATCGGCTAATCGTTCCTATGTTAACTATAAAATACAGCAATCCGATTTCGGTGGTTCCGACATATAACATATATATTAAAAATAAGACTTGTCTAAATGTTTCAACCCGATAGCCTTAAAGCTGATTCCGATTTTATAAAAAATATATATTAGCAAAAACAGTCGAGTCGATCTAGCCATGGCCTTCTGTCTAAAGACCAATATAATTTCTATATAATTTCTATATTCTAGTGTGTTCAGGCTGGCAGTCCGTTTGTCCTATTATGACCTAAGTTGATCAAATTCCAATCAGCAAGGGTATACAAACTTCGGTTACCGAAGTTACCTTCCTCTCTTGTCTATGAAAATCGTTAAACCCATTCAGTTGATCGGCATATATACTTATAATATGTACATATATGACGAAAATATATAACAGAAAGTGTGAGGAAGGCTTTTAGGCGCAGAATTAAAAATCGATTTAATCAAAATAAAAATATGCAAGAAAATAAACCTAAAAGTAATTCTCTGGTTACTTTGAGAACATTTTTAGCTTATTCATTTTAATAGTAACAACACGGGGCCGTAATTATTTTTAAGATTTATTGTAAAAGTAAAAAATAAAGTTATTTTTAATTTTATTATACAAATCAATTATAACTCTTAAAAGTGATTTAAAAATAAAAATAAAATATATTAGTTATATTTAAATTTTTATTTAAAAATCAAAAATTAAAGTTATTATTGATTTTTATATCAAAAATTGAGAAATAAGTCTTATTTTTTTATTTTTATTATAAAAATCAAAAATATAAATCAAAATGGAATATCCTTTGAAGGGAAGATTTTATAGCACGTATCAACCTATATACATACATATGTACATATTTGATCAACTTATGTGTATGATGCATATTTAAGAAAAAGAAAACTTTTATTTTGTAAATTGTAAGCTGCACAAATATCTTCTTCATTTAATCTGGTAAATGGTGCGTTTATTTCAAAATAATAATCGCATGCGATTAATTAATTATCTGATAACTTCAAATGACTTTTAATTAAGAAAAATGTTTACATTCGTTCGCTAGAAGCGAATTCTCAGAGTGCAGATATGTAATCTAGTTTTAAATGATCTCTTACGATGATGCAAGTTGAGGATGCTTCGCATGCACATCAACAGAAAGGCATTGAAGAGTAAATCATATATATAGGACACTATATGCAATATGATCTTATCTTTAAAAGATATTCCAATTTGATTTTTATTTTTGATTTTTATAATAAAAATCAAAAAATAACTCTTATATCTCAATATTCGAATTAAAAATAAAAAATAACTCTTACTTTTGATTTTTAAGTAAAAATTAAAATATAACTATTATTTTTGATTTTAATTTTTTAATTCACTTTTAAGAATTAAAATTGACATTTATTTAAAAAATCGGGGAGAAAAGTTTATTCTATTTTTAATTTCCCCGTAAAAAATACCATATGTGTATTTTTCCCGCACTTCCCAGACGACTTTTAGACCTTTGATCTTTATTAAATCATAACTCTTATTTACGGTCCCTGGTCACAACAATTTATCAATCTTCTTATTGAATCATAGTTAGGGCCAGAACAATCACTTTCATAACAAGCCAGAAAAAGTCTTTAAAATAAAGTAAATTAAATTTTAAAGTTATTTAAATTTGCCCAATATTATACTATTGAAAATAAAATTTTAAATAAGTGGAAATTTTGGTCTAATCAGCTCCGAGTTAAACAAAACAAATTAATAAAAAAAAGTTCAAGTTCATAGGTCATAATCCCCGAACAGATTTCGTTTTTGTCGATGTTGTGCAGTCTAATCTCAAGAATAACAAGATTGAAAGCTAACTTCGGTAAACCGAAGTTTGTATACCCTTGCTGTCAGCATTTGGATTTTGAAATCGATCCATTTTGGTTACAGTCGAAAAAATATCGAAGTTTGTAAACATTTTACAATTTACATGAAGAGTTTAACATTTTAAATGTAGAATTTTAATGTAGAATTTTACATTTTAAAGAGAAGATAAAATTTTGTTTACATTAAATTCGCCATTTTTACTATGGAAGCTATAAGATATAGTGGTCCGACTTCGGCCGTTCCGTTCTGCTTGCTAAAGAAATAAGACTGTATTGAGAAATTCAGCCCAATAGCTCAAAAACTAAGAGATTAGTTCGCGTAGAAACCGACAGACAGACGGACATTGCTAGATCGACTCGGCTGGTGATGCTGATCTAGAATATATTTACTTTATGGGGTTGGAGATCCCTCCTTTACGGCGTTGCAAATGTCATGGCAAAATTATAATACCCTCTGCAATGGTATAGAAATTAGTCTCTGTGCGACAAGCAAATTCACAGGGACGATACGATTCCGTGGGGAATAATAATCATTAAAAATACATTACGAAATACGGATTTGATTGCTTTGTTTTGTTTTCAGAGCAAACAGTCGATTGATCACTGGCTATATAAAGGCCTTGCCGCTGGACACAAATAATTTAGAACGTTCTGAAACGCTGAAACTAAATTACCCAAGCAAAATGAAATTCTTCGTAAGTGTCTTGAGGCCTTTTGGAAAATTTTTGAATAGTAGCTAACCCACCTTTCTTTATCCTTTTTCTAGATTGTCTTCTTCGCTTTGATCGCTGTTGTGTTGGCAGGTGGATATGGCCAGCAAGGACACGGACAGGGTGGACATGGCCAGCAAGGATTCGGACAAGGTGGACATGGCCAGCAAGGATTTGGACAGGGAGGACATGGCCAGCAAGGATTCGGCCAGGGTGGACATGGCCAGCACGGTGGACATGGCCAGCAAGGATTCGGACAGGGTGGACATGGTCAGCAAGGATTCGGACAGGGTGGACATGGCCAGCACGGTCACGGCGGACGCTACTAAGAAGGATAACCTAAATACTGGAAAATAAAATACTTAAATCGAACTGCTTTCAATGTATCTTTTATTTTCTTTATCATTTTTTAATTAATTTTATTTCTCATTTTTTTTTTCCAAACTTGTTTATCACTCCCAATCAGTCAATTAGTTAGATGGTACCTTTGAGTCCTGATATTCAATAGTTAAAAGAAAGGTGGGGCCAACCGACAGCCATACAAATAATGCTCAAAAAGGCACTCAAAAATAATTATTTTTGCATTCAAAGTTCTTAAGAAAGTTTATTAAAATATCTATGATTGTCTCAAAAGAAAAATAAACGGGAACGAAATGAACTTTTTTTATTACATATTCAGATCAGACACTACCTATATTCGTTAAAGTCGACATTAAAATGTTCATTGATCCAAATGCAGACTACAAGGGTAGCCAAACATCGGCTTACCGAAGTAAGCTTCCATTTTTGTTCTATATGATAATAACTACAAAAATCGGACTACCATATTTTATAGCTGCCGTAGAAACTGGCCAAATCAGCCGATTTTCGTTGTTTTTAAAGATATCGGAAAACTAAACTAAATACACGATCCTTTAATTTTATTTGTATTATTATCTGCAGGGATATATAAACTTCAGCTCAGCCCGAAGTTAGCTTTCCTTACTTGTTTTTCAAACAAGATGCCTAAATTGATAGTTTAAAAATATAACAAGGAATCACACTGTGAACTAAACCCAATTAATAAAGCGCAGCATGAATTGATTAAAAAAATTAGCGACTATAAGTACATTGTACATGTGTATACATACATGTGTACGTATGTATAAATGTACAGATAATCTGTGTACTGGATGATTGCTGGTTGACCTGGGCTGCTCTCAATTTCAAATATTATAGGCCGGCAGGAAGTCAGGAAAATATTGATTTGAACATCAATTCAAAGCAATACATTCTAAACAAGAAAGAAAGGTATCTTCGGTAAACCGAAATTTATGTACCCTTGCAGTCTGCAATTGGATTTTTGAAAATCGATTCATTTTGGTTACAGTTGAAAAAATATCTTAGTTTGTAAACATTTTACATCTTACATATAGAATTTTACATTTTACATGTAGAACTTTACATTTTACATGTAGAATTTTACATTTTCATCCAAATCGACCGATCGTTTCTATGGCAGCTATATGATATAGTTGTCCGATCTAAATGAAGTTAAAACCGTAATTCTAAAACTACTACATCTCGAAATTTATAGAAATTCGTTGAAAAACAGAGAAATTAAATTTTTTTACATTAATTTCGCCATCATTCGTATGGCAGCTATAGGATATAGTGGTTCCGACATATATACTGCGTGCTAGAGAAAAAAGACTATGCTGAAAATTCCAGCCCGATAGCTCAAAAACTGAGAGACTAGTTCGCGTAGAAACCGACAGACAGAAGGACAGACAAATATTATGGCAAAATTATAATACCCTCTGCAAGGGTATAAAAAGTAGATTTATTGTTATACCCCTGCAGACGGTATTATCATTTTGTCAGAATTTTGACTTTCTATTGCAGGGAGTATGTATATATGTCGGAAAAGGCCAGGTCGGCCCCCCAAATTTGTGTCATACGAATATTCGGAAAATATTTAGACAATAATTAAAGCTTCACATTTTTTCAAAAAATTTCATCCAAAATGTAGTTTTTTCGCAATGGTATGAAAACTTCGGCATGCCAAAGCCTTACTTTTTGTTTTTTTTTTATTAATTTATTTTTGTTTCATTTCTTTATTATTCAACAAAAAAAAATAAATAAATAAAAATAAGTTGCGTTTTATTATTAAACTCATTGTTTATGTGGGTTTTAGTCAATTTTGGTTTCCATTAAATCCCTCAGCGAATTAACATATTCATGAAGACAAAATCAGCTCGGAACTCTTCTAAATTACAAATATTAAAGCTAGCTAAGCCTGGAGTAATTTAGTTTGATTAAAAATATAACGATATCGATAGAAACAATATCCAAACATTTTCTGAATGTTGGCTACTTAGAATAAGTGTATAAGGTTGTTTCGCTTACTTTAAAAATTTTCTGTCTAATTTTGAATTACACATTTTATTGTTCTGTCTGTCTGTATGAAACATCAGATCTCCTTCACTATAAGGATATGATTTTCAGACTGGGACAAATTACCTTATATTTCTAAAAGTCCACGTTTTTATTATGGCCAGCCTGTCTTTAGGCGGTATAAGAATGAGTCCATTGATGCCTCAACAAGTCATACAAAATGCGTACCAAATTTATGTGTATGCAAATTTTGGCAAAAATTAAATATAGGTACATGTAATAACGGGTACATGTAATAACGCCCTGTGTCATAACGCCCATGAGCGCCCACGCAGAGGTCATGTGCTTCCAGAATTTTTTTGTAGAAGAATGACAAAAAAAAATCGAGCACCACCTTTTTCTACAACGTTTGATGAACAACTGTCAAAATATCGTCCTCAACTGAGGGCAGCTTTCTCGATGAGATTACCTTGTATAATTGTATCATGAGATCGACAAAAATTTAACTTTGACGGAAAAGAAATGTACAAAAATTTTAAAACAGTGGAGCAAAATTCTGTTAGACAACCCATTTCACTATTCAATCATTGAATTTGGAATCTTGAGTTAATGTTTTATTGACATTTGAACAATTATTTTATGATTTTACAAACGCTGTAATGGGACTCTAGTTAACGGCTCCCGGGGGAGGTGTGGGCTGGCCCGGCGCACCACGGCGTGCAGGGCGGCCAAGTAGTGGGCGTGGCTGGCTCCGGGCGCGCGGCAGCGCTGGCAAACAGAAGCGATAGGAACAGAAGCTGGGGAAGGCAATCACAAGCGGGGTCAACAGATCAGATTAACCTAATATAGAAAAATTTAAAGAAAAACTTACACAGCACTTTATGTCCATTGTCGAATGTGGATTTGTTTTGAATCCCACTAAGGCTGTTGCGTGCTTATATAGTAAATTTTTGGGCTACAGAACAATTGTTGCAACATTTGTTTACATTGAAGAAATATAGATGTGCAGAGAAAACAAATTATTATTGATAACACAGCCCCACAAAAAATAAGTGTCAGTGTTATGAGATCAGAGTACCCTATCCCCATGTATTTTGAGCCGCTGATTACGAATACGTTGTCCGTTTTGGTCCAGAAAGTCTGGATTTTTTTCTAACCTCAAACAACATGTACACCACCAAAAATTTGTCTGGTTTTTAGGTTAGATAAAAGCCCAGATGTGCTGGACCAAAACGGACAACGAAATCGTGATCAGCGGCTCAAAATACATGGTTAGAGGGTACTCCAATCTCCCAACCCTGACACTTTTTTTGTGGGGCTGTGTAATAATTTAAAGTTATTTTATTATATTTTATTAATATTAGTTTATATTAATTTAAATTTACAATTACAATTATGTAAGACACATTTAAATTAATATTAATAATAATTACAAATTGCTTATTTATTTTAAAATCCAATTTGTAGACTGAAAACCGACAAAAAAATACATGCAAAATAATTTAATAATATTCGAACTATTTTTCTAGGTTGACTTTACATAGTTTCATTTTTGTTTTTGTGCGTACACATTTATAAAGTCAAAATTCAATTCTTATCACTTTGCTGTTGACACTTCGTCTTAAGCTTACAAAAAGCTGAGTCGAGTGCTGATTAAAAACTTGTATTTGCTCTAGAATGTTAAAGTATTTTTTGTTATATAAAATCAAATTCATTAAGTATAAACCTATAATTTTGTAAATGAAAAATGCAGTGTGGAGTAGTTTTGGCAGTCCCTACCTTCTTCTGCTTCCACAAAATTGAACAGAAAAATATCTTTAAATTCATTTGAGTGGGAGTGCAATTGCAGGTATATCGAAGATAAAATGGCTACCACGTTCATGAGGCACCTTCTGGATGCAAGCTCAAGCCTTGGCTCAGATGTGTGTGCTCCGTAAGGAGGTCGAAGATGAAGTCAAGTGCATGAGACCAGCCGGCCAGGTCCTTTTGCTGAGTTCCGACTCCACTGGGTCAGCAGTTGTTGTATCTGCAAGCTTCCGGTTCGTCACTCCTATTTAACGCTGGCTGAGAAAATGTGGAGGACTACAAACAATGTGCAGTCATTGAGCGCAAATGTGCCAAATAATGACTTGCAGGCAAGCGAGTGCAATTTATATGATAAGCAACCAAAATAAATGGCAAGCAATTCATTTTACTTACGTGCAGTGTAGTGCAACAACATTTTCCGACTGCGCTGCCGGTTTCACCCCTTTTCCAGGTAAGTGTGTGTGCAAAAATTGTTGTTTTACTGCTGCGCACGCAGCACATATCATAAATATTTTTCTGCCACGGTTGCAGTCTAACTTGATTCACTTCGGGGTTGCCTAATGATTTTGGCAGTAATAATATCAAATGAAAAACGCACCTTCTCCGCAAGACTTTCCTTAGCTAAAAAGTATTTTTTTGTTCTCGCCTAGTTTAAAGCTATGCGGAAACATTATGTGATAGTTCGTTAACAAAACCAAATTATTTCGGATATCACTTAATCATACAAATTTTCCGGTGGTTAAAATTTCTCTTAATAAAAACTATTCGGAAATACCAAGGAATAGCTTAACTTAGTGCCGGACCAGCGAAGCAACTTCTTCGCTCGTCTCATGGAAATAGTCAATTAGTCTGCATTTTTAATAACCACACACTATTACACATTTTGCACTTTGAATTGAATAAAACAAATTTTCCAAACTAAATCTATGACCTTTTTAATTGGTTACACTTCAAATGCCGGAGCCTGTAAACATTTTTTATTAAAAATAATGTAGTTTTTTCCCTTGCTAAGTTCGATTCTCTAACAGGCCTTCGAACACTGTAATGTAGTAGTTGGCTGCCAATTTTTTTTTAATTTTGGATTTTACCTAATATTGAAAATCTAATGTAAATCTATTTTTCAACGGAGCTACCAACATTTGGAAAAAAAAATAAGTCTTGATTTTGAACGAACGAAAGTGTCCACTTTCTTAACTATTACTTATCCAACATAATTAATACGCATGACAAATCAAAAGGTTGATGCATTACATGTAAAATGAGACATTGGACGGCTAAATTGGTTTCCGTATTTAATTTTAAACCTAAAGTTGTATTTAGGTTTAAAATAAAACACGGAAAGTCAACAGGTGTAATCGATATAGCCCGTGGCTCATCTTTTTGGGTTGATAACTTGAAAAGCAGCTTTTTCGACATTATAAAGAGATAAAAATCTCCAATAGATAAAAGGCAATGCAGCAAGTAGCATGCTTTTGCAGCTACATAGCATAAAGGGCTGGCCATATTAAGGGCTGCCACAAGAGAGTAGTGTAATATGGGGATGGACTTTTTGTTTGATTCTTTTTAAATTTGTTGCATGCAATACACATCCAAGAAAAGTAGCTACAGAAATACCAATACTAGAAAAGAGACTGTACTAGTGGGCTGACAACGAAGACAAATCCAGTGGTCCATAGCGTTCGTATTCATATGCAAAATTAATACTGGCTGTGGACTGCCGATTGGGACTTTGACTATGGAAGAGTTCACGTCTTGGCCTGCTAGGTGCTGTGTCAGATAGAGGATAACGGATACGGCAAAATGTAAGCTGGATATACTCCAATACAATACCCTTACAAAGTACGGAAAAGTCTGAAGACCTGCAAGTAACAGTTATGACTTGGTTTTAATAGATAACTTGTAATTAATATAATACAACGCTTTAAAAATGCAATCCATGACCAATCAATGCTGATGGTTTAAGTTTGGTGAAGATTCGACATTTATACCTTAAGAAGTAATCTTCTGTAAGAAGATAGAAAAATTTTCTGGCCAAAGTTAATATCATTGTTTTGTAGTTTGGAACAAGAAAAAATATTATTGAATAATTATATTATTAAACATAAAATGTGCCACCACATAAAGTAGCAAATACACCCGCTTTGGATGAGAAGTATCAGCGAAGTGCACCGCATCCGTTGACCCGACAGCTAAAGGCTGAGCCCACCTGTCCCATCATCACTCTTCTCCACGTTGCCCGGTCTCCGAGCTGGGTCCTCCGTTTACTCCGTGGATATGTGCTGTGTCCTTCATTGTTGAAAGCTGAACCTTGGGAGCAATCAGTGGATTATGCGCTGCTTTACAAAAGCGGGCGACGCGTCGCCTTCCCAGGCGACCTATGAACTAGCCCACCCTGGATGCATGCAACTCTGTTTTGCCCCTTCATTGTTGGCTGTGTGCTGTGCTGAAACATAAATTTAACTGCGAGCTCATGGAGCCGTGTGACAAGGCCGCAGGAATTTAAAACAAAAGTTGCAACAAATACCAAACACGCCATAAAGACAACAACAGCAAATACATAGACATAAATTGCAGGCTTGGCCACTCTCGGCCCATCTCGCCCTGCGAAAGGCAAAAGGCAACCCTTTCTGTCTCTGGCAAGCAAAAAGAATGACAGGAAGCCGGATGTGAGTGCATGCCTTTTGTGCATGCAACGAATTATTCAGTTGACACACAGGATGTGTGCTTTGCTGTTCATGTTGTTGCCACTGCCACTGCCGCTGGTTGCTGGTTACTGGTTGCTGGTTGCTGGTTGCTGCATTATTTGCTTGCTTTTCTCGGAGGATCTGGGCCTGGATTCTAGTCTTGTTTTCCAGTATTTTCTGTTAATTTCGTAACCATGAAAATTTTTAAAAATTAACTCACCCACAAATAAAATCTTAATTTGGCTGACCCTGACTTGAATACCCTTCTTTAACATATTACAATTTCAGGTTTTTTCATATAAAAACAAGTAGGAAAGCTACTTGTGAAAAAACGCCAGCAAGATAACCGGTAGGGTAGGTGAAATTAAAAGGTACATGGATGTTGAAAAAAGACATGTTGATATTGAAGATAAATGTTGCTAGGAAGTTGTTGAGCAACACACATTGGTGCTGTCAACACAAATATATATGTTGCAGAAGAATTACTCTCAAAAACATTATAGTTTCATAACTTCCATGTTGAAACTATAACTTTTATCTATTTACTTTAGATAAGATAAGATCTGTTGCTTCATACGGACAGACGGACAGACGGACAGACGAACATAGTTAAATCAACTCGGCTGGTGATGTTGATCTAGAATACATGTAAAGTACAGTCGGTGTTATCGATGGTTGCGACCGTCCCTGACAGCCGATAGATATACGAGAGTAGCACGAGAAGTCTCTAGAGCGAAGAATTGGGAGTCACTAGCGGATTAGCGTCGGAGAGAAAAACGAGGCATAAGCATAAGTGGAAGCGGTACGAGAAAAGTAGCAAAAAGTCGTCAAGTTGGAGTCTAGTTGTCAAGTAGTAGCAGTAGTCGTCGAGGGATCAAGTCCGAGCATAACAGTCGGTGCGTCGGAGGGTCAGATCGTCGTTCAAGTCGTCAAGTAGCAGCAGTCGTCCGTGGAAGCCAGAAGTCGCCATAAAGCAGATCCCGTTGCAGTCGCCATTGCGCCGTTCTCTACGTAATATTTGTAATATCTAACATTCATTTAATAATAAACAGGCTTTAATGCCTTACATACATATACTTTAAGGAGATGCCTCTTTTTCCTGTTACATACATTCTCGGTTGGCATAAAAAGTTTCCTATGGGTACCTGGTATAAAAAGCAACCATATTCATTAGGTAAGCGAGGGCACGACAGAAACGCATAATTACAGATAAGATTAATTATGCAATAAGCAAAAGGATTCAACAATGTATATCATAAATTCATCCAGCTTGAAAGAAAAATAACCAAGCCAAAAATGATCTATTGAAACATATAGGGTGCTAATAGTTCCTATAGGAAAGTTCCTATGGAATACTTAAGGGTTGTTTTTACTGATTTTTCTATATTATCTTATCTTTTGTATATAATCTTATATACTTATAGGTTTTACGTTTATACTCATATTTGATATGCATAAGTTACCTAGATAAATATGCATGTGTCGCTACGATTCATAACCGGGTATCTCATAGTCGACTTTATCTTTGAGTCCTCATTCTTGGTAAGTATATATCTCTGAACACAACTTTCTGTTATTGCGCAAATATATGTGTGGTTTATGATGATTGTTTTTATACCCATATAGGAAATACTCGTATAAAGTGCAGGGCTCCCTCCTTAAAAGCATTTAATTTTGGTATACCCACTTATATATATGAGGGCATTTTTTAAAGCAATTTTTCAATTTTATGGGGCCAAAAGGCATAAATAATGAAAGAAAGCCACATAGGTATAAGGTCGAAGCAGGGATGGTTGTAAGCGGTGAAGAAGAGTAATCAAAAAGTGCGTGCTAACTAAATTGTTATTGCTTTCAAATGTCACGTATCATTATCATAATTTTTTTGCTTGACATTTTTAAGTAGCTGCCATAAATGTTTATAACTTCTGCACACAGAAAGTGTTTCTATTAACTGTGCTCAAGGCCGCTCACCTCCCGGACCATGGACCTCTTAACATTATTGGGCCCCAGGGACGAGCAACATTACAGGATAGAAGGCCAAGATGGCTTCAGACACACACGTACATAGGCACCTTGACATTCATAATTCATAATTTATAGCTACATCTGAAGGAGGGCTCTTTCCTGTATGTATTTTAATTCTACTGCTGAAAGGTGGCAGATGGAAGATGAACGATTTTTGTCGACCTGAAGGTTATGATTAAAACAAATATAATAGCTGTCTGCGGACAATAAGGAAACATAGACAAACGTCTTAAAGCTTTAATAAAAAACCATACGTATCTGTTGAATTAAAGTTAATCCCAAGAAATGTAGAAAATGTAATGTTTGCTTGAAATTTCTTGTTGTTTAATATTGGGAAACCAAAATAGTTTAAATATAATTTTATTTATACAATTTTAAATGTACATGCAATGTGTCTTGACGTTGCCTATAATTTATGGGGTGGCCATTTAATGCAATATGTTTTGATTAGTTCTGTTTTGCTTAAAGGTACATACACACATATTTGCTGTCTTTTTACACACATTTATATGCAAATCATCGAAGAACCACACACAAAACGAACCAAAGAAGCAGCTTTACAGAAAATACTAAAAATTAAAAAAATTAGCATAAAAAACTTGCCCCACAAACATTAAAAACTAATCAAAGTTTTAAATACACTTCAACCGCAGCAGACTTAAGATTGAGATATTGCAGCGGGCAGAGGCAGAAGCTGCTAGAGGGGGCGTAACGCCCTGACGTCCAGAACAATTCGACAGGCGTCTTAAGCGGCATCGGCAATGGCATCGGCATCGACTTTGATTTGTTGCCTCCGTCGCGTCTCAGCTCATCTTCTCCGTCAACACCGCCGGCGCGTTTTTTTTTTAGCTTTAACTTTGGTCGGACTTTTGCCTTGTTGTCAACGTCAACAGAAATTGATTGCTCGCCGAGAACACCAGCCTCAATCTCCAGTCTCTGGGCTCAAACCCGGGATTTTGCCTGCCACCCGCTCCTTATACCCTATTGGACTGCCTCTGTGGCATTTTCATTTCATTCGGAGTTGAGTTTACTTTGCGCCAAAACTTTTACGCAGAGAGCTTCTGAGTCTCCGTCTCTCGTTCTCCAGTGAATTATCTTTAGCCAGCGGACCAGGGAAGCCTACTCCCCGGCCAAAACTTTGACACAGTTTAGGAACCAAAAGTTTAATGGAATTTGTCTATGGCATCGCCTTGCCCCCAGACTTCCGTTCGCTGGCCCCCGCACTCCTTTCCGCCGGGCCGCAAAAATAAATAAGAAAGCATTAAACTTCTTTTTAAAGCAATTAAAAATTCTTTAAGACTCCGGAACAATTCTGCCTCTGTGACCTGACCCCCTAAAAGTCGATCGTGCGATGGATTAAGAGGAGTTTGCTGGAGAAACAGCTGAAGAATTCACCCAAGTTTTTCATTATATTATATATTTTAAAATGCTATTAAATATGCTACTAAATGTTATATTTAATTGTTCATAATTATAACAAGAGAATAAACTGAATTCAGCAAGTAAGCTCCGACAAAAATTCTGCCAAGGCAAAAATTACACTAACTAACATTCTGAGGAAAAACATTTTCTAGAATAAAAATTTTTTGTTTTCTTACATCCATTCAATTGCTATAAAAACATTTATAGTTACTTCAGATTTTTTACTTTCCAACGAAACGAAAAAAGGTATTAAATAATTTCATTTAACACAAATTTTTCAAAATTTCCTTTAACAGCAGCATTTTTTTACTTACGATATATTTATACTCAACGAAAATATATTAACGAAAATTACTAAAACCACGCTAATGGTAAAAATATGTTAATAATATTATTAATGTAATTAATGAAGTTAGGCGGTCCAATCATTATTCCATTGCGCGATTCGATAATGCTACACAAACAATTGTTTATCTAAATTAATTAACCCTGGATTGTTTGCTTCTTCTGAACTTTTTTGTTATGCTTCACGGGACGTATGAACAGCGCGGCTGGTTTATTGCTTACGCTCCCACTGAGAAGGCATAAAGCTCACACGGACACAGAAATACCAGGCATCATTATCAACACTAACGCCACCCGCCCAGCACACACTGCCAGAGGAGAAGAGGGCTCGGAGAGAACTGGTCTTAACTACTTTCTGCACGTCTGCTGATAAAATCGATAAATTCCTTTTCGTAAAACGAATTAGGAAACTAATTGACTTGGATTTCGCTTAAAGAATCTCACATAAATCGTTAGCTTAAGCGTGATTCTGGCAGTTGAATGCGTTGTTCCTGGTGCTTGGAATTGGCGCCATTGCTAAAGGAGTCTTTAACTTGTGTCCTACTTCAATTCGACCGAACAATTAGAGCAGCACTTGCTTGAACTTTGTGTTCCTTGTTTTATTTTTATAACATCTCACGAAAGGTTTTCTGCTCTTTAATTATTTAAAATTTTAATTATGAGTCCGTTAAATGTCATGAAATCTGAAACATTTTCGCCCTTCACCCCTCCATTCCGATTGCTTCGACTAACAACTCGTCCACGTCGTGCTTATGGCAGTCGGCGCCATCATTCAGCGTCAGCGGAGCGTTGACAACTAACAAGGCACAACTATTACGTTCACATTTCCTGGCTCCATGCACTTGCCTTTGAATTTGATTTACAACAAACACACATACTGGTACTTTGGCGAAACACCGAAGACCTGCTCCTGCCTACCATTTTACAGCAGCAATTTCCACCTATCTGTGTAGGCATTTTATGCTCCGCTTATTTGCGCACACACTTAAACACCTCAAGTTCCGCTAAAAAAAATTAAAGGACCATAATACTTTGGAACGGAACCTCTCACCTAAATAATTTGTAAGGAAAAACAAGTAGAAGGCAACATAGCACATCTTCAAAGCTTATTACTATAATTTGAATTGTGCTTAGTTGTAATGTAAAGAAAGGAAATTCTCTGAACCTGTATTATATATTTGTTTGGTTTAAAATTTCGTCAATTTAGTAAAGAGTTCAACACAATTTAAAATTCAAATAATTCAAGCCCATTCCATTTATATTGCTGCGAACGAAAATAGCTTATAAAATAATTTAATCTGCTAAATTTGTAGTTTCCAAAAACCTGTATATATGTATATATTTATTTACAGATTCCGATGCGTCTATATTAATTATTTTTGTCCTGGAAAAAGTTACGATATTTATTAAAGACCCTGTAGGAAAGTTCACATACTTGGTAAGTTTTCTATTTATTAAAAACTGAAGTAATGTAGAGGGTACAAAAACTTTTTAGCTAGTTGTGCAGAAAACTTGTTCATATTTATAAATTCAGATGCAATTGCCATTTCTGTTGCATTTGTGCCACTGAAATTTCAACAAACATGCAAATATATAATTTTAATAAAGTGGTGAAGCCAGCCTGTCTGTTAGATTCCCACCAACGCATCCCGGACACTGCTCATCAAAATACCATCAAAAAAAGGGAACCTGTCACGGTAAGTCACTTGACGACGTAAAAGTTGTCGTTGATTTAACGAGTACTTTTATTGTTCCTGTTGATTTTGTTGTTCATTTGCTCACAAGTGGAGGCGGAAAAGGATGCGCTAGAGAAAAGCAGGGAAAAGCGAAACTTGAAAAGTATATCCCACAAAATGTTTCATTGCAGCTGTTCTGTTTTCATTTCCGCCAGCAAAATAAATGAGAACAATTTATATGCAATTGGTTTATGAAAAGCAAAAAAATTATTGTGAAACAAACCATATTTGACTAATTGTTATCCAGAAAAGGGGGAAATTTGGCTTAGGTTCTAGCAGTGCCACCAAGAAAATAAAAAAAGAATTTAAATTTTAAAATTTTTGTGCGAACTTGTTATATATTTCGAAAATGAAAGAACGCTTTCTATTCATATTTATGGTGATCAATAATTCATTTTAGAAAGTTCGAAATATAATCTAAATCTTTATCATTTTTGTTTGTGCTTAAACGCTTTATTCTTTTTATCTGTTTTACAGAGCAGAGGTCAAAGCTCTCGACAGGGTTAGACACATACCCCTCTCAAGTTCAAAAAATTTATTGTTTCTACAGGGACAAGCGACACATACAGCTCTGGACAAAATAAAATAAAACCGATATAGTAAAAATTGAATTTCTATAAAAGTTTCGACAGCATGCAAAGGACAAACTTTGTCCTCGGGCTGGCGCTTATAAGGACCGAAGGTGAGGGGAACTGGTAGGATCACATACGCTACCACGCCCAGCATTCGGCAGACTCAGGAGTTGGCAAAAGAGTTAAGGAGCCAATCACCATGTCCTGCTTTGTCCTTCACTCAACTATCGAGACCAATCGCTTAGGGATGTATATCGAAAATAAACCGATACAATATATCGGCATGTCTACTTCAAAATATTTAAGTATTTGAATATTTAACATTTTTTATTTGCATTTTAAGAATTTAAATTACTAATCGCTCTTGTATTTGTACAGGGTTATATACATTAACTAGAAAGGTAGAGAACAGGCTTACATTACATTGTACCGACCGGAAATGCATGTAACAGGCAAAAAAAGGCATCTTTGACCCATAAGGTAAATTTTTTATCAACATCAGCAACCATAAAAAAATTACCACATCTCGGAATTGCTCAAAAACAAAGTCGTTGCATTGGAAACTCTGACTTAATTAAGAGTACCTTTGCAAAAATTGCCCCATCTATATAAAATGTACATGTAGCCAAGTCTGCATCCAATCTCTCTGAAATTTTCTGAATTACCTTATCTGTTGAGGCTGAATTTAGCGCAATTTCATCCTCCCAATACAAAACGCTGCAATAAATTAAATGATTTAATGATGTACCGTCAGTGATCGAAAAACTCGTTACTCCTATTTAATACCTTACCATCGGTACCGATAATAGCGATTATAATCTGGAATGTCAAGGCTAAAGGCGCTACGATATCGATGCAACGACATTATTTGCCATCCCTAATCTCGTTTCTTTCCTTCAGTTCCGGTTCCTTCCTTCAGCGGTCCACAGAGAACGCTGTCAACACTTGGACTTCCGGTAGCCGCTGCCACAGCCACTGCCACTGCTGCTGTCAGCAAAATGTCACCAGCATGCACATGGAATCGCTTTTCCAGCTCTCCAGTATTTGATTGGGTCTGGGTTTGCGATTGGCCTTCGCCATCCTGCCACCCTTCGATTCTGCCTTCCTGGCTGAACGCCTGGCCAGGAGCATTATTTGCTTTTATTTCAGCAAGTCAATAGCTTTGGCTTTGGCTTTTTAAATTTATCGACTGACGTTTGATGCGCTTCATTTAACTTGGAAACATTTTTCAACTCAAATTATTTACCCCTGATGGCCCTCTTTTCAGTTTTTAGAAAATACATTTTCACCGTTTTCCGTCCCTTGATCGGCATTAGTTTTTTCAGTCGGATGGCAGATGTAAAACGTCATTAAGTTCCATCGCAGAACTTACGCGGCTGAGCAAGTAAATTTAAAGCACCTTGTATGCTATATTTGTTGTTAGTTAGAATAATATGGGTGACATTTGGGAAAAAATCTCTTTATAACTCTGATTTAAAAATCTCTAAATTACATTGGCTGTTCTTCAGTATTTTTTAAAATAAAATAATAATAAACAAATCCTTTCTTTTTAAAAATGTTCTATTATCAAGGGTAAAAAGCATAAGTACTGTAGATACATTTTTTATTTGTGGTAGGATAGAGAAACCCGGCGATGGGTATCCAAGTAGGATAGAGTCAGCTGCTGCTAATCTATTTGCCTATCTCGCAAGGTACTACAATTGGTGCGGTGATGGGGTACTAGATTTTTTAAATGGCAACCTAACCTTCCATAGGCGAAATGCAGTGAACTGCAAAGCGTACATCTTTATGGCTGTTTTGTTTTCTAGTTAGCTGCTATATTTTTCTATTTTCAGCTGCCCGGGCTCTCCCTCTGCTCGATCTATTTATGTCGTCCCAACAGTCGGACGAGGGCGAGTCCCACTCCCACTTAACAAATATAAAATTAAATAGCTTTATATATTGTTGATAATAGAACTCCAGCAGGATTCGCTTAAACAGCCGAACAACAGCATCCGTGAGTGCATTGGAATATATGTACACAATAAGTCCCTTGAGAGCCAGGACAAGGAATACGTTAAATTTAAACGAAAGCTCCATACGTAGGTAGTTCTATTTACTTAAAGCATCTAATAGCTACATCGGCTCTGAAAAATAAGCCCCCAAGCAATAAGTCAAAAAAATCCAAAAATAAAGAAATTAGTCCCCAAAAATTTGTTTGGCAAACAACAACGATTTTCAATGAAAATTTGGGTGTTACTTCATTTCTTGGAAAGTTCTTTATTTCGAATACAGTACAGTAACCCAATTTTGTGCCCTTTTTTATTGTCTGGTAGACTTATGAACATACATACATACATCATTATAAGTAACTTTATAGACTCATTCTGCATTGAACAAGTTTTAGAAATTGAGGATGTTATGGTTTTCTTAAATTAAAGTCCTTAAACTATTTAACCTTTTTATACCCTTGCAGAGGGTATTATAATTTTGCCATGATATTTGCAACGCAGTGAAGGAGGCATCTCAGACCCCATAAAGTATATATATTCTTGATCAGCATCACCAGCCGAGTCGATCTAGCCATGTCCGTCTGTCTGTCTGTCCGTCTGTCTGTCCGTCTGTCTGTCTGTCTGTCGGTTTCTACGAACTAGTCTCTCAGTTTTGAGCTATCGGGCTGAAATTTTCAGCATAGTCTTATTTCTTTAGCACGGTATATATGTCGGAACGGCCGAAATCGGACCACTATATCCTATAGCTGCCATAGGAATGATGGCGAAATTAATGTACAAAAATTTTTAATTTCTCTGTTTTTCAACGAATTTCTATAAATTTCGAGATATAGTCGCTTTTTATAATTCTAGAATTACGGTTTTAATTTCATTAAGATCGGACAACTATATCATATAGCTGCCATAAAAGGGATCGGTCGATTTATATGAAAATGTAAAATTCTACATGTAAAATGTAAAATTTACAAAATTTACATAATTTGACATTTTTTTTACATTACCAAAATGGATCGATTTTCAATGATCCAATTGCTGACTGCAAGGGTATATAAACTTCGGTTTACCGAAGTTAGCTTTCTTACTCGTTCTTACTTATTTCCTGATTTTTATACCCGGTACCCATAGGGTACAAGGGTATTATATGTAAGTGATTGTCAACCAAGAATGTATGTAACAGGCAGAAGGAGACATCTCCGACCCCATAAAGTATATATATTCTTGATCAGCATCACCAGCCATATCGATTTAGCCATGTCCGTCTGTCCGCCTGTCCGTGTTGGTAAACAGATCTCAGAGACTATTAGAGCAAGAATTAACAAAATTTGGTGACAGCATTGGAATCTGTTGCACGCAGATCAAGTTTGATTTAAAATTTGGCCACGCCCACTTCCGCCCCCGAAAATCATTAAAAAACGGTATATAAGCTATAATTTTCGGCTTAAAGTAAATAGATATAATACATAAGTAGGCATTTGCGGACGTGTTCTGAAATTTTTAGTGAAATCGGATGATAAACATGGAAGTTATCAAACATTAAAGTTTCTGTGTATGCTTCTTCTTCTTGTTGAAGCTACGTACGTAGCATTGAGTCAAAACGAGACTTCAATAGTCACACTCTCGCTCTATCACACTGCTTAGGAACAATTTCGTGTGTCTGAGCAATTAGCTTTTGAGAGAGAGATGTTGAGAGTGCCAGTGCGTGTTGATTAACATGGCCCTAGCAACATTTGTCTTTTTTGGGTGTGGCTCAACATGTTTCTAGCAACATTTGTCTTTATTGGGTGTTGCTCAACAAATTTCTAGCAACACTTGTCTTCTTTTGTCAACATTTTCTTTTTTCCATGTTTTTGTGCTATTTAATTTCACCCACAATGCTTTGGGTACCGGGTATCTCACAGTAGGTCCCACTCCACTGCAGCTTTCCCACTTATTAATTTTAAAGAAGAAATTATTTGATTTATTTATTGGTTAATATAGAAATAATTTTTAAGGATTGGTTCAGAGAAGTAAAAGTTAAACATAAGGTTTAAATGAATGCAAAAATAGTATGAACTCATATTTTATTGGTAAGCTTATAATCCATTTTGAAGGATTTGTTATAAGATGAAAAGGAAAACAAGCGCCGCTGCCAAACATTTTTTTTCTTAAAAAATCGCGCGACTTAACGCGTAACAACGATTTTCAATGAAAACTGCGTTGTTGTTTCATTTTTGAAATTGGGGACCTATTTTATATGAAACCTATATACCTCCAGCTTTAATTTTAGTTATAAGAAAATTAAATATATTTCGAATTTTATAAAAATCAGACGTCAGAGTTCTGCAGCATTATTTCTACTAACGGCCAGTTTCTACCCTCCCTGGAAAAATTTAATAAAATTTGTTTTTCTATCGTGAACTTTAGTCGCGACCCAGACTCCCTGGAAAATCGTTTTCGGCCCGCAAAAGAAAAGCTGATTTCTAAAAGATAATTTAAGAAGATGAGATTTGTAGCACTTTTAAGGGGTTCCGAAAACCAAAGAAACCGTGTATTTGCGCCTTACAGCACAATTCGGTGCTTTACTGTAAAAATCGAAACATAGCAAGAAGTTAACAGCAATATATTATTCTTCCACGTTGAGTTAAGTTTTAGCAGAGCAGAAGTCTTTCCTTTCCGGACAGATGGCTATCAGTTACTTTGCCAACGAGAGCAGAAACCGGCCTTAAATGTTCATATTAAACTTAAACTAATAGGGATACAATTTTTTTATTATTTTTAGAAGTAGTTAATTTCAATTTCAATTTATTTTATAAAGTTTTCCTAACGCTACAAGTTGATAACTTATAATTAGTGCGATAGTCACGTAGGACAAATTAATAGAAATACAAATTAACAAAAATACAGGTTGGAATTACAATTTAGAATCATAGGTTTGAATAAAAATCTTAAAGCTACACTTAAACAATAAGGGTTAATGAATAGGTCGTTTTTTTTTTTTTATATTCGGTACCCATAGGGTACAAGGGTATTATAAGTTAGTGCCAACCGAGAATGTATGTAACAGGCAGAAGGAGAAATCTCCGACCCTATAAAGTATATATATTCTTGATCAGCGTCACTAGCCGAGTCGATCTAGCCATGTCCGTCTGTCCGTCTGTCCGTGAAACAACAGATCTCAGAGACTATAAGAGCTAGAGTTACCAAATTTGGTCACAACATTGGAATCTGTTGCACGCAGATCAAGTTTATTTTAAAATTTGGCCACGCCCACTTCCGCCCCCGAAATACATAAAAAACGGTATATTACCATATGCGGCGTATGTAAATAGACAGGCTTAATAAGTAGGCAATCATGGACGTGTTCTGAAAATTTGAGTAAAATCGGATGATAAACATAGAAATTATTAAACAATAAAGTTTCTGTGAGAGAGAAGGAGAGAGAGAGAGAGAGCGCACGTGCGTGTTGCTCAACATATTCCTAGCAACATTTGTCTTTGTCGGGTGTTGCTCAGCATGTTCCTAGCAACATTTGTCGCTTTTGAGAGTTACCCAACATTTTCCTAGCAACATTTGTCTCTTTTGAGTGTTGCTCAACATGTTTCTAACAATATTTGTCTTCATTTGTCAGAAAATGTTCTTGTTTCCATGTTCATGTGCTGTTTAATTTCACCCACAATGCTTTGGGTACCGGGTATCTTACAGTCGGTCACACTCGACTGTAGCTTTCCCACTTGTTTTAAGTTAAGTTGGTATTTTGTAGGTGTAATGTAAGTTTTGACTTAAACTGCGTTGCGCTACTAATATTTTTTAGAGGACTTGGAAGTTGATTCCATAGCCTAATTGCGTGTACGAAAAACTGTCTTTCTGAAAGCAGAGATCTGTGTCTTATTTGAATTAGGTTATTTGCTCTTATAGAGGAAGGGAAACTTAATGCTTCAAAGAGATAGGTAGGCTCCCCCGTGTAAATTATTTTATGCAGATAGATTAACACTCTCAGTTTCATCCAGTCGGTCAAGTTTAGTTCAAATATTCTATATTCATAGCTGGTCACATGGTCAAATCGGCGCAGATTGAATATAAATCTAGCTATATTATTATATGCCACTTTTATTTTTTGATGGCTGGCTGCATCGCAATTTGAAAACATTTCGATACCATTAGACAGGTCTTGGCAATTAGCATACGAACATTTATGGGTAAAAGACTTTTAACTGGGGAAAGAGATCTTAGCAAACCATACGTTTTTCCTACAGCCCTGATTATATGGTCATTTCAAATAAGTTTATTATTGAATATGATACCTAAGTTTGTAGCATTTTCAACGTATTCATGCTGGGCATGCTGTTTATAATCAATGGCTGCAGGTCAGCAATATTTAATTTATTTTTATATATGACTATGCATTTCGATTTTGTTGGGTTTAGACCAAGGCCGTTGTCTTTGGCCCAGTTGCTAACTTTATCAAGATCACGGTTACATATATTCACACACTCGTCAATTCTATCAATCGGACGGCTTTCATAAATCTGGACATCATGTGCATACATATGAACATCACTATCTGACAACACACAGGGAAGGTCATTGACATACAGAGTGAACAATAAAGGTCCAAGAACTGAGCATTGAGGTACACCACGTTTAAGGACTACAAAAGAAGAGGAAACGTTTGACATTACAACAGATTGACGGCGATTTTTTAAATATGAGGTCATAAGTTTAACAGCAGTTGTCGAGAAATTGAACTGAGTTTTCAATTTTGTACACAAAACTTCATGATTTACAGAGTCAAAGGCTTTACTATAGTCAAGAAGTACCAGAAGCGTCACATTGGATTTGTCTGCGTGTTCGCGTATATCGTCGAGATTTTCAGGATTGCTGAGGTGCAGCTACGTTTTTTCTAAATCCCGATTGGTTGTTATTGAGTAAGCCATTATCACCTATATAAGAGTTTATTTGGGCTGCCATAATGTTCTCAAAGGCTTTCGATAAGAATGGTAGAATTGATATCGGTCTGTACTCCTTGTTAGCTTTCAGGACTGGGACAATTTTGCGGTTTTCCAACAGTCCGGAAATGCAGATGTTGTAAATGCAGTGTTGAAAATGTGTGTTATGTATATTAGAATTTTAGGAAGTATTATTTTAATGAATTTAGGATTTATTTCGTCAAGTCCAACTGCGTCTGATTTAATTTTAAGAATATTGACGAGAACTTCACACTGATTGACACAAACAAACCTAAAGCTATTTTCACAGAAATGTTCAGGTACTGATCTCAGGTACAAATTGTTGTCGTCGATTTCAGGTACATTGCATTCTGAGAGTTTTTGATTTAGCTCCTCAACATTAACATCTTGTCCCGGTATTGATTTTTGAGTAACGATAACGAGTAACGTTCAAAAACTGCACTACGAATTAATACTGCGCCCGTAAGCTTTTTTTCGCTACTGCCGTTGCGGCTCAAGAGGAGAAGAAACTTTATTGTTTAATAAGTTCCATGTTTATCATCCGATTTTACTCAATTTTATTTTTATTTTTATTTTTTTATTTATTTAATCCATTTACTTTAAGCCAAAAATTACGACTATAGCTTAAATAACGTTTTTTACGATTTTCGGGGGCTGAAGTGGGCGTGGCCAAATTTTAAAACAAACTTGATCTGCGTGGAACAGATTCCAATGTTGTCACCAAATTTGGTAACTCTAGCTCTAATAGTCTCTGAGATCTGTTGTTTCACACGGACGGACGGACGGACAGACGGTCATGGCTAAATCGACTCGGCTGGTGATGCTGATCAATAATATATATACTTTATGGGGTCGGAGATGGCTCCTTCTGCCTGTTACATACATTCTCGGTTGGCACTAACTTATAATACCCTTGTAGCCTATGGGTATCGGGTATAAAAATACATCTAACAGTGAGCTACATGTTTTGCTGAAATGAGTCGGATATGTAGAGTTTACAAGATTCAAGCCCAGTGATTCCATGTTGTTTTTAAGGTGCTCTTCCCGAAGTATATTACTATTAAGATCACCTGCTAAGAGTATGTGTTCATAATTCATGGTGATGTCTGATAACTTGTTTAGAATTTCGTCAAAGTTAATGCTACTACGTGGGCGGTATATGCATCCCATCAGCATTTTTTTTTGTGAGAACTGATTTTTAATTTCTAGGAATAAGTATTCTATTGGACTACTATCGGGATGTTTACATATGTATACATGTATACATACACTAACTTTTTACTAACGAATATTGCTACACCACTCCCATGACTGACACGGTCCGCACGGTAAACATTATACACAAAATTAACACATCACAAACATTACAGCCAAGCCATGTTTCAGAGACGCATATAATATCTAGACCAGAATTTACAAACAGATATTTAAGCTCATCGATTTTTCTCGGCAAACTTTGAGCATTAATGTGACAAACTTTGAGCCCAGCTCTCTGCTTTGTGAGTATGCGCAATAGGATATGGCTATTAACTTCAGTTAGGTCTACATTGTCTTCCATTTCCAAAATTTAAATATAATTATTAGCTGCGCACGCACTAGATATGAATAATTGAATTGTCTAAACACCACGGAGAACATTAAGTAAACAAAGCGACCTACAATGAATTTTAATCTAAGAAATACTAAAACTATGTATCTAAGTTTAAGATTAATCTCGAAATGAGCTATTTATCGCCGGGCTTCCCACATCGTTGCTCAGCTCAGAAAGCTCGTGCAAGCTCTGCACGCAGTGAGCTTCCATTCCGTCGATCAGCTTAACAAAGACATCTCCGCGGCGAGTAAAGACAGCTGTGATGCGCTTGTGCTTTTGAGATGCATTGCTCTCTTGAAGACCTCGTAATTATGTTTTGTCAGCTGTTCATTTATGTACATCAGTGCTGGCGACTCCAGACCAATAAATTGTAAGCTCAGTTGTGTTTTTTGTAGTTTGCCGGTATGCCCCTATTGCTCGTAGTAGCGCCGCCTTTTCGCGCACGTGTTCCATTTTTATCAGAATGATCGGGTCTACAAGTGTTTGCCCAGTTTGGCGGGGCGCACTCTGTAGATGGATCTCACCAGTGGAGGCCGGGTTAAATTCAGAGAGAAACAAAGCCGGTTGAAAAGCGTTTTAAGGTTTTTCTCCCTCCGCTTGCGGTACCCCATGCCAGCGCAAGGTACATGAGACCGATACATCCTCCTCTGCCATACATTTAGCTGCCAGTCTGGCATCCAAGTCGCCAACCTGCTGCTTCAGCTGATCTACCAAACCACCGGGAGTGTTTGGTGCCGCCAATTTGCCGGCCAAGTCGTCGACCTGCCTCTTCAGATCTTGTACTATTTTCACCTCATTCTCCAGCTGGCTCACACGTTGAGTAAGGGTGTGGATCTCATCTGACATCGCTTGATACTTCTCCTGGAGAGAGCTGAGGAAACGTGCCTCACTCTCTCGAAACTCGGTGCCCAAGATTTTCTTCTGCTCATCAAATCTGGCATCGATCAGTTGGAGCATCTTGACGGATGTAGCATCGGACAGGCGGGTCACCCTCTGATCAGGGCTAGTTGCAACCCGCACACGTTTGTTCGACGACACGTTAATGTTTTTATTTGGTTATGTGTTTTATTTTTTTGAGAGTTGAGTGATTTTTTGAGTGTTTTTATTGAGTGTTTTTATGCAGTTTCTTTTGCGTTTGACTGTCTAACAGTTATTTCTATCTATATCGTTTGGGTGTTTGTTTCGGTTAGGTTTGTTGCGGTTCGTTTGAGTGATTGTTGTTATTTATTTTTCTGCACTTTTGCTAGTAGCAAATGTATTTTAATTTGTTTATTTGAAGTCCCAATGCTTTATGTGCACTGAAACGGTGTAACGCGCAGACTTACACGGCTGTTTTTAAAAGTTTTTAAATTTATTTAGCGTTTTTTAGCGATTTAAGCCATAATTCAGAGGAGCTCTGTGATTTTCGACTTTCTCTCACTCTCACTTATTATATTGATAGTATTAGTTGGTATTTGTATAGTATAAGTATTGCAATAAAATAATTATTAAGATTTTTAAATAGCCCTTGCCAACTGTATCGGAAGGCGAGTCGATCAAACCAAGTTGATTAAAGAACGAGCACAAAAGCCGTTAACACGAGATAAGCCATTGACTTGGCTCTCAGCCCGCCATCTCGCAGGGCTCCAGTGCTCAGCTAACTGGGCGTGACCGGCTTGTAATAACTTACGCCTTTTGACACAGATTAAGCCGGCATAAAGACAATGCTGGAATCAGGAAACTGCAACGATGACGAGGACAGAAGTTAACTTGGCCAAAGGATTTCATGACCCCTCCCACATATACCTATATGCGTATGTGGGGGGCCTGAGCAAACCGTCGCCCCTATTGTTTGCTTGCTCTGTGTGTGTGGGCCATGCAGGGTGCTTATATATCCAAGCGGACCAGACAGACCCCTGCCCACTCCATCCCTTGCTCTTTTCATATATTTTGCATACCGAGCTCATTCAAGCCAGTCTGCTGCTCATCTTCATTGTAGATGACAGCCTCCATTGTCCTATGCCGACTCCTGCAGCGACAGCAGCTGTATTTTTAGCCGCCCGAGACAGAGCACCCAGATCACACATTACCCAGTGCAAGCCCCACATATTTTCCCATTAACTTGTTCTTTTGGTTCTTTAAGCCATAGCTTTGAGCTGACACAAATCATAAATTTCCCGCAAAACTCACTGATCTATGTGAACAAAAAACAAAAAAGATCTAGAAGATATAAGTTTGGCCTTCAAGGATATGGAAATATAATGCAGCAATGAATTATCAAAAGATGTTTATCAAAAGAGGAAGTCTTTCCTATTCTAACTTTCCAAGATTCTAGGCTAGTTTTCTCCTATATACTCCATCAGACAAATGGCACAAATTAGATTAAAATGCTAGTAGTGTCCCGCCTGAAAGAATGCAATGATTCTTGGGCCAGCTTACTTTATGGATTAGGTAAAAGTAGGCAATATTCAGATCCTTATCCAGACCCATAATGTCAAGTTGATGATTTTCCAAATGAGATTTAAGAGAAGTGTACGGAATTTTCCTGTTGCGACGCAACTTTACCTTTCTTGCATTTAGTAGTTGGTTTCGTTGAGACAGCTCCATGCATAATATACATTTTACTCCAAACGCATCGACTAAAAGGAAAATTCTATGCATTTTATATCATGCTGGAGGGCATTCATACGATGAATGTAAGTCCACGCCTCATATATATTATACATATGCAGATTGAAGCTTCATTTTGCCACATACACGCGGAAGCTGAGGGAGAGACGGCTTTGGAGCCTTACCTATGCTCATTGCGGATCTATGCTTACCCTGGTCCCCTGCGCAGGTCTCTCATATGCTATTTTGGAGAGAGCTCAACATGTAAATAGGGTTAGCATACGACTACTACTACCCTGTTGCATTATGCATTCTATGTCTGGTTAAGAAATGACAAATTTTTGTTCATCCATTTCAAGTCTAGGGTGAGGCATAAGTCTCTCCGGCTAACTCTGCTTCTACAAATTCAATAAGTCAATTCATGTATATATTGGTAAATGCAAATGCTCATATCATAATTTACATTTTGTAAAGTACGATTTTTATTAAAATATACTAAACACATTTCATCTTCTTAAGCTGAATGATCGAAGCACAAAATTCTGGAACCGATATAGAGCAAACGTTTTATATAGATACTTATTTAGTTATTATAAAACTCTACAATGTTTTTGAGCACGGCGATTTTTTGTAAGAGTTGGGAGATTCCTGTGCGATGATCAGGCGTAAAACTCTAATACTTGCGCAGTATAGTATATCCATTTATACATATATTTATACACATTTACATATATGCATAGACGATTATAAAAGTATTAAACCGATGTATTTTAAATCGAGCCAGTTAATCAGTCATTCAGGACATGTCACTATCGACTTATCAGGTAATGCTAAGATATACAAATACAAGTAAGAAAGCTACAGTCGAGTGTGCTCGACTGTGAGATACCCGGTACCTAAACGATTGTGTTTTACATCAAAGCGTGTTTTACATCAAAAGTGGTCTAAGCGCTGGGAAACGTTTAATATGCACGAAAGGTCTGAGCTCTGGCTTTATCAGTTTTTCTCCGTTTTATTCAGTTATTTATATACCGTTTTTTTATGATTTTCGGGGGCGGAAGTGGACGTGGCCAAATTTGAAAACAAACTTGATCTGCGTGCAACAGATTCCAATGCTGTCACCAAATTTGGTAGCTCTAGGTCTTATAGTCTCTGAGATCTGTTGCTTCACATGGACGGACGTACGGACGGACATGGCTAGATCGACTCGGTTGGTTACGCTGATCATGAATATATAAACTTTATAGGGTCGGAGACTTCTCCTTCTGCCTGTTACATACATTCTCGGTTGGCACTAACTTATAATACCCTTGTACCCTATGGGTACCGGGTATAAAAATCGATGCTTAATGTCAACAGAAATCTCGGCATTGTTTATTTGATTTATTATCTAAATCATTCCTGCAATTATATGAACGAACTAAACACTATTTTGTACAGACTCAGCTTTGGTAGTAAAGTGCCGACCACCCAGGAATATGAATTTATTAAATCTCAAATTTTGATGTCCTTAATATATAAAGCATGAGCATGGGCAGATTACTTTTATGAGTATGCCCACCTCGTTTCAGGGACATTGAAGTATTCTGTACCACGTGCAGTAGCAGCAGCAGAAGGAGTAGAAGAGCGACGCAGTGAATGTTGCAATTTCTGTTTTGAAATTGGCTTATTTCGGTATTTTTTATGCGCCCGACATCCAACGTGGACTGTGCTGCAGGGGCTTGTAGTCCATGGCCTTTGTTTTGTAATTGTTTCGAAACTGGGTGCAGGGCGCCGGGTGCCCGAGCGAGGGGCAGGCCGGGATACGGTAGGCGGCGAAAGTTAACGTCATTGTCGTTCCAAAACTCGACGACGCTGTGTCGCTGTCGTTGGAAAGACCAAAGGAAGAAGGGCGACATTAGCGGCAACTGTTTTGAGTGCCGCTTCCCGTCGGTCTGTTCTTTATCGTTTCAGCCAGAAAGTCTCCCTTTCAATCTCCCACCACCCACATCCCATCATCCGCCACCCACCATGCGCCATCCGCCATCCGCCATCCGCCTGCCGCTTTCAAGTGGCATTCGAGTGGCAGCCATTGTGCAGTATTATGATGAAAGTTTGTGTCACAAAATGCAAATATTTGAAAGGTAATTGAATTTGAACTTTGCCGCCCGTCGTCCTTAGTTTGCTAGTTACCTACTTTGGTTGCCTGCTACTGAACAGTGCACGACAGGTCAAAAGCGTAGCAAAAATACTGTATCAATTTAATATTATTTCCGAGGCAATCGCATATCTCTATAAAAGTAATTCCTAAACTATTTTCATCTGAAAATTACATTTATAAAAAATTTAAATTTAATAGTATCACTTTAGATGAACTTTAAGGAGCTGTGGGATGAACCAAACGTAATGTTACGGCGCAAAAGTCAGGGCATTCAAAAATTCGAATGGTTCGTAAGATATTCGAATTAAAAAAGCCCAGGTCGACGCTCAGCTATCATGACCTATCCTATAACTAAACTGTACATAGATTTTTTGACTAAAGTAAATTGATATGACATGATTAGTCCTGTTCGGGCGTTTTCGTAGTATTTTGATGATATTTGGATGGTAAACGTGGATGTTATTAACTGGTGCATTATTATATATGTGTTAACTTATCTAACACAAATATAATTGTAAACAATTAAAAAAGTTTATCAAATATTTTACATCTATAGTTACTGACCAGCATCAGCAAATCTAATTGGCCCACGTCAATGTCGAAATCGAATCGGCTGGTGATGCTGTTCAAGAATAAACATACATATATACTTTATGGGGTCGGAGATATCTTCTTCAATGCATTGCAAGCATGTGGTCAAAATTATGTTTTATAAAAACCGAACACTGTTTGACATTAAAATTTAGAGAACTCTTGCATTTGTTAGACTACTTGATTCCGACAGTATTGAGACGACAATATAAAATCAGTATACCAAATATAATATTTGGTATTAAAAGTGTAATAGCCTTTTTACACAGCCGCTGAAAATCGCATAAACTTTCTTCCGGCTGCGCCTGTTTACACAGAGCCCGAGTTGATGCGAAACCAATAGGCGTACAGTGCTTTCTCTAAGTAGTGATCATTCCCCTATTTAAAATGATGTCAAATTTAAATAGAGCATGTCTTATTCTAACCAATCTTTATGAAATGGCTAAAGTAAAATGTGCTTTTATATGCATGCTTTTGCGGCAATGTTAACTATTTCTCTGATTTGGAGTGAAGAATGTATATTGCAGTTGTCGGTTACTAAAAATAAATGACAAAAGAGCCCAAAATCACCTTATTATGTAAAAATACGTAATACAAGCTAGTATATTTTAAGTATAAGTAGTTGGTGCGGAGTTTATGCGAACTTTTTTTGTCCCTTTCTGACACATGCGTTACTTACGAGAAAAAAAGTCGATTTTCGAGAGTTTACGCAGATGCGCCTCAGTGTAAAAACACTATTAGTTGAAATTCTTAAGGCCACAATTAGTTTTCCTTTTCTGCCTGTCACTTTTATTTTCTCTGTGCAGAAGAGGGTGTTTAAGGACCCGATGCCGCGCGTACAATGGCATTGAAGTTTTGATAGCAAATATTTGGCAAACAGCTTACATGTTTTATTTATCCAAGCTGTATGGTCAACACAGCACAAACCCGAAGCACACTCCGGTCAGCACTCGCTCGTCGGCTGTCTTGTCCCAGCACTCATTTGTTTGTCGTGCAAATTATATACAACATTTGCTCTCATGATGGCATTCAGTTTCCATGTTCCGAGTACAAATGAAAATCCATACAAGGCCGGAAAACACATCTGCTGACTCGCTCATTCCTATCTATGTATGTATGTTATGTGCTGTGTTTTGGGGCATGCCCCAGGTGCAGCGAACAATAAATTTTGTGAAAATAAACAATTATTTGAACAAGATTGGCTTTTTGCATGTTTCTTTTTTTTTTAAGTTACGAGTTCAACTTCCTTCTAAACTTGGGGCTTGATTTTAATTAATTGCCCTGATTGGCCCAACACATTGTTCAACCAAAATAAATGTTAAAACAAAACTAAATATTGTTTTCAGTGATGCATGCAGACCCAGTTTTCAACAAATTTGCCTATCTAGCTCGATTTTCAATCATCTATAAGTCTACCTCTGATGACTTGACTCATGCTAAAGCTTTTACTAAAAGAGCATAGTGCCAAAGTCGCCTTGTCCATTGTTCGGTGACTTTTGATTGAAAGCAAAGAACGCGACGAACCAGTCTGTGTCCAAGCAACGCGGATTGATGGCTGTAGGCGCGTTTCTGCTTCCCAGCCAGGGCAATCACAGTCAAAAATGCTTTAGAATTGACAAGTATCGAGGCGACGTGTGTGTGCCCCGGAATTCAACGGTTCCAGCTTTTTTTCGGCGCGTGCGAATTTCTAATTTCATTAAAATTTGCTCAAAGGGATGGTGCCGAGGCGATGGGGCTGGATGGTTGGAGCCCAGACGTTGACAGAAACAAATCGACACAATAGACGTCAAACACATGGCACAGCGGGATTGTGGGCGGGGCAGCTTTGGCAATCAAAAAGCCCCGATCAAAGTCGAAAATCGATTTTAATTGCAATCTAGGCGCAAATGCTGCGGCCCTCGATTAGCGGTGAAGTGGGTGAGTGTCCGACGTTTAGTGGGCATTACCAGGGCGGCACATAGTTCAAGGTAAAATTTAATTTTGTTTTTCCATTCAAAATACCCCTACAGGGTATTACAATTTAAATCAGAAGGTTGAAACGTAGTGAAGGAGACATTAATAAAGATATTTTTGATCCGCCCGTCTATCTGCTAGAATGAAACTTTCCACAGTCTTCCTTCCATTGCAGGTAAAGTAAATGTAGGATCCCCGACGAAGTTCAAAACGACTCAACAATATTTGTTTAATGCAGAGGTCGCAAATAACAGTTATGAGATAAATAAAAATTGGAGCCAAAAAAATTACCTGCGACGATAGGAAAATAATGTCTAATTTATTTTTGAAAGGACTTTGCAGAAACAGGACAAACTTTTATTTGCAATTTTTATTTTTAACTGTTATCTTTAATTTTTAACAAAAAAGTTAAAAATAATTCTTATTTTTCAATTTTTATATAAAATCAGTTGAATCATAACTCTTTGTAATTTTTAAAAATAAAAATTGCTTATAAGAATTATTTGTCAATTTTTTTTTTGAATAATTGAAAATAACTGTTATTCTTCAATTTTTATTTTAAAAATTGAAAATAAGAATTGAATTGCAAGAACTTTTAAAGGGAGCGGTTTATTTGAAAGATCAAAAGATATTTTTAATCTACGTCTGAATACCTTTCGTCAGTTTTCCAAAAATGAGGCGTCTTTCGGAAATTTTTTAAAAAGAAAGTACATCATATAAGTTTTTTGACCTTTTTGTTTTACATTATAAGGTATATTTTCAGCTATAGTCCAAGAGCTTTTCACAAAAATATTGAAAATAACGTACATAAAAACAATACTAAATACTAGGCAGATTTATCATAAACGTGGTGGAAGCATCTCCGACCCCATAAAATAAATATATTCTTGATCAGCATCACCAACCGAGTCGATCTAACCATGTCCGTCTGTCCGTTGCTACGCAAACTAGTCTCTCAGTTTTAGAGCTATCCGAATAAAACTTTGCAGATAGTCTTCTTTCTATTGCAGCTAGTATATATGTCGGAACGGCCGGAATCGGACCACTACATCTTATGCTGCCATAGGAAAGATATGGCGAAAATGTCTCATTTTCGCTACGTTTGAAGACTTTGGCCTCTATATCTAATAGCTGCCAAAGGAACGATCGGCCCGAAAAAGTTGATTTTCGTTTTTAAGGATATCGGACTAAAACTTAGTTAATAGCGTTTTAATTTAAATATAGCCATACATTTAAAATTTTATTTAAGACGGACCTCTATATCTTATAGCTGACATATGAACGATCGGTCTAAATTAGCTGCTTTTCGTTGTTTTTAAAGACTTCGGATATAAGATTCCTTATTTCTATTTTATTTATTAATCAAGGGATTATAACACTCGGCTTGCCGAAGTTAGCTTTCTTTATTGTTTAACATATTTTCATCTATTCCGAGTTATGGCAATATTTAAGATTTCCGAATTACGGTTTTAGTTTTATAAAATCCAAAAGATTATATCATATAACAATTTCGCATACCCTGTAGCCGTAAGGTACAAGGTATAATAACTAACTGCTAACCCATAATGTACGCATAAGACACAAGAAGGAATCTCCGAGCCCCCAGAGTATTCATCTAGGGCTCGTCGCAGAGACTCTTGGAAAATTTTTAATATCCTTGGCTTTTAATAGGAGAGAATGGGTTACAAGATTGTGATTGAATAGTCAGACTTTAAAAAGTATACTTATTTTTCCATCACCGACTCGATCTAGCCGTGTCCTATGTTTTGTTGGTAGGCAAACTGACTAGTTTTGGAAATACATCTGATTAAAACTTTAGGCATTTCCATCTCTCTGTTGCAAGTCGAAACGGGCCTGATCGGACCACTATATCAAAGGAACACTATTAGTTGAGTATCATTTAGGAAGTTTGTACAAATTTCAAAAAATTCGATATACAAAAGTCCTGTTTGGGGAGCGATAGACTTACCCATGATATATACTTCAATCCAGGCGTCGAACGTATTGACCCCAGTACTTTGACCGCATTAGTCTCGTCAACAGCTCCATAGAAATTACATCAAAATTTAAAATGAGCAGCGGCCAGTAGTCTCCAGATATTTTAAAGAACAGTATTGTGTTTTACCATTTTGACCCCAAAATTTTCTGGATCTAATTGATGGATCAGTTGTGGAATAATTCGATTTGATCAAAATTAGGACAAGCATAATGCTATCGAAGGGCAAGACCCTGCTGTCGATGTCCCAGGTCGTTCGGGACCTGTCGGGTGCGCTGCTGACCTCGTCGTGCTGTCATGTCCACAGTGACTCCTACCCCAAGATGCCGGCGCGGAAGGACCTCAAGCGGCTGGTGCCGCCGGACAAGTCAAAGGTGTACGACGCTTGCTGGCAGTCTATGCGTCGCACAGAGTACAAATGCCGCTCGGACCCCGAATTTAACGTGCCCGCCTTCATCGAATCCCGCAAGAGTTGCCTGGCTGGCCCGTGCGCCCACGACGTGCTGGCCTTGGATCTTACACACTACAGGCCCTCGGACATGCGTAAGCGCCGGTACCCGCGTACCTGGTACGAGTGCGTGGTGAAGCGGCGCAAGCGCAAGGCGCACTGCATCCACAAGGCGCCGAACCCTCCCCGGCGCAAGCGCAAGACCCGCAAGCTCAGTCCTTGTGCGCAGAAGGGGTGCGTGCTTGGCGGACTCGACCTCAAACTCAGAAAGCCCTGCAAGCCGATCAGACCCACCAAGTGTCCGCGCTTCAAGATGCCCAACTGCTGTAAGGAGCCCCGCAACCCGCCGAAATGCGTCCGTCCTTTCAGGGCGGGCCTCTGCCTCAGGCGCAAGACCAAGTACCCAAGCTTCTCGGAATGCCGCCACGACCCAATTCCGGACGTCCGACCTATAGAGTGCAACTGCCTCAGCAAGCCGTCCATCTGCGAGATGTGGGAGTACTACCGTCGCAGGAAGTGCTGAGTGGCCACCTAGACATAGGAGGGATCGTGTCGACAGTCATTGGCAACTTTTATTAAATGCTGACGCACTAAATTAAGGCGCAGAAGAGACAACTGAGGTCTAACTTTTGTTTTCTATTATTATACAGGTGGTGCCAATAGGGTACAAGGGTACTTGCCTATCATGAATGTCTGTACATACGTTCATACATACGTCGCCAGTCGAGACTTGGCAACACGCATGTGCGCGCTGTCTCTCTCTCTCTCTCTCTCTCAGAAACTTTATTGTTTAATAACATCTATGTTTATCATCCGATATTACTCAAATTTTCAGAACACGTCCACGATTGCCTACTTATTAAGACTATTTATTTACTTTCCGTCCGTCCGTCCCACTGTGGTCTGAACGACCACTTTATCTGGCCAAAACCCATTTTTTAAAAGTTGTTAAAATAACGTTTTTTTTAACCAGGATGTATTTAAAAAACATTAAACTTTAATGTTACGTACAAGAATTTTTAACAGAGCGCGTCACTGTTAAGTTATCCGCTGTTAAATCAGCTGTTACCTCAGCTGGAAACGAGCGCTGTTAAATCTATTGTTTATATGGCAAGTTTAAAGAGCCAAAACGCTTAAAATAAACTAATTTATGCGCCCTTTTTTAAATGCAGTCCCACTCATAATAGGTTGAAATAAGTGTTTGTGTGCATGTATTGCAGAAATAGACTGTGGTGTCTTTATAATATTGTGTAAGTTCTAACCCAAAAAAACAATAAATTTTTTAGTGTACTCTAAGTTTAAAATAGAGCTACAAAGTGATCGCCGCTCATTTCACCTCTAAAATTGTTTGTATGTTGTAAAGTATTCAATTTTTAATATATTTTGTAAGTATAAAAATGCACTTTTGCGCACTTTCTCTAAAATTTAACTTTTAAGATGCTAACCTAACATTGGCAAAAAACCGATTTATTTGACTTACAAAACACAAAGATGAGAAACATACTAAGGATATAACATTTTTCAAGGATGGATTACTTAATCCTTGTACACTCAGATCATATTATAGAAACCACGGATCTTCCAGTTAGTTACTTTGTAAAAGAGGCTGCCAAAACACGGAACAAACTGTGTAAGTCCGATCGCCCGCACTGTGCAAAAGATCCAAACGGTAATTTTATGTGCAAAAAAGATAGGACAATGCCCATTTTTACACATTGTCTTATTTAGGAATACTAGTTTAAGTAAACAAAGAAAAACAACAAAAAAATTCATATTTACACTGAAAAAAACAAATTAAATTCTTTAAAAAAATACCTCCCTTTTATTATAAAAAATTTATATCAAAAAACAGAATCCAAAAATATTGCTTCGTTTTTAAGTTATTAATTAAAGCCACAAAGAGTGGTCGCTCAGCGCATAGTGCGTCCGTGTGAGACAACAGATCTCAGAGACTATAAGAGCAAGAGTTATTGAGTTATTGACAACATTGGAATCTGTTGAACGCATATCAAGTTTGTTTTGAAATTTGGCCACGCCCACTTTCGCCCCCGAAAATCCTAAAAAACGGTATATAACCATATGCGTGATTTTCGGCGTAAAGTAAATACATAGGCTTAATAAGTAGGCAATCGTGGACGTGTTCTAAAATTTTGAGTAAAATCGGATGATAAACATAGATGTTATTAAACAATAAAGTTTCTGAGAGAGAGAAAGAGAGAGTGGGCACGTGCGTGTTGCTCAACATATTCCTAGCAACATTTGTCTTTGTTGGGTGTTGCTCAGCATGTTCCCAGCAACATTTGTCGCTTTTGAGAGTTGCCCAACATGTTCCTAGCAACATTTGTCTCTTTTGAGTGTTGCTCAACATGTTTCAGGCAATATTTGGTTCTATCTGTCAACATTTCCTTTTTTCCATGTTCATGTGCTGTTTAATTTCACCCACAATGCTTTGGGTACCGGGTATCTTACTGTCGGTCACACTCGACTGTAGCTTTCCCACTTGTTTTTTGTGGCGTTATGTTGGTACTCATGTCTCTCTCAAATTTTGTGTGAAAAACGAAATTAAGTGCGTGGATGCATTCCGAATGCTGACTGTGGCATACGGGAAAGCTACCTTGGACCGAAGCAACGTTTGTCGGTGGTACAAAATGTTCTTAGAAGGCCGAGAAGATTGGCCTTTTGGCCAAAAATTGGCTTTTGCACCACAATAACGCCCCTGCTCGCACATCGTTGCTTATGCGCGACTTTTTTGGCAAAGACAACACACTAATGATGCCGCAGCCACCGTGTTCACCAGATTTCGCCCCCTGTGACTTTTTCTTGTTCCCTAAACTGAAGAAGCCCACGAAAGGACGACGTTACGCTACGCTTGACGAGATAAAGACGGATTCGAAAGAGGAGCTGAGCAAGATAAAAAAAATTAATTTTTTGAAGTGCTTCGAAGATTGGAAAAACCGTTGACACAAATGAATAATATTTTGAAGGGGACAAAATAGATATTCATTAATAAATAAATAATTTTTTAAAAAACACTAAATTCGAGATACTTTTTGCACACGCCTCGTATATCTTGATCGAATGATATTGTAAAGCTCTTTGAAACTTTTAGTAACGTTAAAAAAATAAATTACTAATAATTCAACTAGTTTCGTTTTCGACCAGCCAGATGAATTGAATTATTTGTAATTTCATCGTCATAAAATTTGAAATCAGAAACTTTTGAAGATAAAGGTGCCATCTTCACTTTTATCACACCTCGTTTAGAGGTGTTTTTGTTTGATTGAATATATATTGAAAATACATTTTTTAACAAAATATATGTAATTTCTTTATTAGAAATAAATATAAGCTTAATTTTGTAAAAGTTTTATTTTATATTGAGCATTTAAGAAAGTAAAATGAAAAGCAGGACGGCAAAAAATAGCTTAAATAACGAATGTACATTTTAACTTTTTAAAGCTTGTGAAATTTTTGGTTGCAATTGAAAAAATTGCATTAACTAAGTTTCTATTAGCTAGATCGCAAAAATAATTTGTAAATTAAGAGATGTACTTTAGTCCGATTGAAGCATAATCGTTTTATTTAGTGCCGATTTTTCAGTGTCAGGTTAACCTTTGTCATTGATAAAATTGTTATTCGGAGTAAATTAGTCGCCCAAAATAATGTTTTTACTTATCTGACAGATTTTAAACTAGACCTATTCAGGATTTGGCAGTCATTTAAATAAAAACATGATCTGGGTGACCTACTTAACTCATTTTGATACCCATAATAAACATTTTAACAAGCAATTTTACAACTAAACCTTTTTAAATTGATTTCTAAATGTTATTTAGGCAGTAACAAAACATTTGGCCAACTAAACGAAACAGCTAAGAGTAAATTAAATTTCAAAGTATTTTGCACGTGGATTTCTTTGCGTTCGTTTTTACCTATATTGCATTTTCGTATGCGGAAGCAAAAGACCAATGACCAGGCCAATAAATTCAGCCAAAAGCGACGCATCAATAAGCCGTTAACTAGCGGTAACAATTCCTAATATATATGCATTTCTTTTTTCCTCCTTTCGTTCCCTGATTTATGGGTCTCTGATGTCTGCGATTTTTCAAGTTCTGGTAATTTGATTTTTGCTTCCCCAACCCGCGTTTGTTCCCTTTCAATGCCTTTGCCAATTTGATTTGTATCTGTGTAATGGAATTCGTATTTTTTACGGGCATTGTAACCATGTCTGGCAATCTGCAGATACAGATTCGCGAACTGCTAAGGCAACTTGCACTTGTGCGAGCATGTCACGCAATCTGACGGCCAAGCGCCCGGAACACCTTCAGATCAATTTGCACATACAAAATGAATCAGATCAATTTCACACTTGAAATGAATACATATAATGTCCAGGAGAAGGAGGACAAAAGTAATGAAACCTTTTTAATCTTCATTTTTTACTTATAAACAGTAGACGACAATTATTTTACATTTATGGAACTTTTCTTAACATTTATATTTTATATCGAATAATATCATAAGCGTAGTAACAATTAAAGCAGCCCAAACAGAAGGGCAGTCGGACGGATGGACATGGTAGGATCGACTCGGCTGTTGATGCAACAATTTTGGATTGGCCATCCAAGTAATTGAGGGTAATGATTCCTTAGATATCTTTACGAGGTGTGCTCAAAAAGTATTGCGAATTTTGTGTTTTTTCAAAAATTATTTTTTTATTCATGAATATCTATTTTGTCCCCTTTAACGTAATCCCCATGAGATATTATACACTTGTGCCAACGGTTTTTCCAATCTTCGAAGCACTTCAAAAAATCATTTTTTTTTATCTTGTTCAGCTCCTCCTTCGATGCCGTCTTTATCTCGTCAAGCGTAGCGTAACGTCGTCCTTTCGTAGGCTTCTTCAGTTTAGGCAACAAGAAAAAGTCACAGAGGGCCAGTCTGGGGAATACGGTGGCTGCGGCATCATTAGTGTGTTGTTTTTGGCAAAAAAGTAGCGCACAAGCAATTTTTGGCCAAAAGGCCTATCTTCTCGGCTTTCTGAGAACATTTTGTACCACCGATAAACGTTGCTTCGGTCCAAAGTAGCTTCTCCGTATGCCACAGTCAACATTCGGAATGCAACCGCGCACTTAATTTCGTTTTTCACACAAAATTTGATACAGGTTCCTTGATCCATTTTTTTGAATAGGTAAAAATCGAAGACGATCCAAAACACGTGCAAGAAAAGCAGCTGTCAATAATTAAGTGAACATTCAAAATGGCCAAGCTTGTCGGAATAATTGAGACACATGAGTACCAACAAAACGCCACAAAAAAAAAATCGACATTCGAATATACGTAACCTGGAAAATTCAAAATTCGCGATATTTTTTGAACACACCTCGTATTGTCCACGCGCCCGACTCGTGAGTCTGCGAGTTATTCTGCCGGCGCTCTGCCGCGACACCGACACACTATGGAGAATTTGACCGATTTTTTGGAAAAAATTAATAACTCGCTTAGTTTATTAGATATCAACATAAATTTTTACCAATCGTAATTATATATATATATAAGAAAACTCTGAATGAAAATTAACCGGATCAGACAACTATAGCCTGTACCTTTCATAGAAGAGATCGGGTAAAAGATAAGATATCTGCATAGAAATTTGTAAACTTCAAATTTATACTCTTTTAACAGAATATAGAAAATTTTGTCTAGATCGGATCACGATTTCCTATAATTTTCATAGAAACAATCAAACCAAAAACTGCTTCCCATCTGGTAAGCAATACAGCGTTGCCTTTCAGGCGAGGGGCGGGGTCCTCATTGCGGTTGACTCAAACCTTACGTCTGAAGTATTAGCTTTCGAGGAATGCAACGATGTTGAATTCCTTTGTGTGAAGCTATCATGGTATAGTTATATTTTTATGACATGTTCCTACATTCCTCCCTTGTCGGAACTTCCTATTTATTGGAACCACCTTTCCGCTATCGAGTCGTTCTCCAATAGACTTTCGGATAGGGACCATTTAATTGTTCTAGGTGACTTTAACATTCCTGGAGCTATTTAATCCACAACTGAATCCTCTAACACACTTTTAACTACTGCACGTCACGATTTTATTGATGGCTTGTTTGACATTTCGTTGTCTCAAGTCAACCATGTACGAAATTCCTTAGATCGCTTGCTAGACCTCTGCTTTGTCTCTGATCCGGCAAGAGTCAGTTTGGTTAGGGTCCCGCCCTTGACGCTACCCGAAGATCCATACCATCCTACTTTCGATGTGACTATCGTCGATATTGGGACTGCTATGGAGAATAAGTCTAATCGGCCAGATAAGATAGTCCACTGCTTTCGTAAGGCGGATTTTCGACGGCTGAATAATTTTATACCTGAATTTGATTGGTCCGATCTCTACATGTGCACTGACATGGTGGGTGCCATGGATATTTTTTACAAAGCCATGAATTCCTTTTTTACTGAATGTGTTCCGTTATACTATCCGTCAATCTCAAATAAGCCTCCCTGGTTTAGTAAAGAGTTGACTCGCCTAAAAAATGTCAAGTCCAATCTTTATTCTAAATTTAAATGTAACGGTTCTCAAGCTGTTCATTCTCGCTATTTAGCGGCTCGGTCAAAGTTTACCGTGCTTAACGCGCAGTGTTATAAAAACTATTTGACTCGTTGTAGGGTTCAGTTTGCGCAGGACCCAAAACACTTTTATAATTTTGTCAACACTAAACGTAAGCCTATTACAAATCCTTCCTCGCTTTCATTTGAAAATACGACAGCAAACAATGATCAGGCAATCGCCGATCTTTTTGCTCTGTTTTTGTCAAACTACTTATTCTCCGTCATCCGATTCAAACCAAACCTATTCTTATAGCATGCCCAAATCAAGCCTAATCTTCAGTCCTAGTCAGGACTGTCAAGCCGGTTTATTCGCCAGGTCCCGACAGAATACCAGGCTGTGTGCTTAGGTATTGTGCCGAGTCCCTGTGCAGTCCCCTTCTAAAATTGTTTACCTTATCCTTAGAGACTTCCCAATTTCCCCTTATTTGGAAAGAATCATTCGTGATTCCTCTCCACAAAAAAGGTAGCAAAGTGGATGCTAACAACTACAGAGGAATCTCTAAGTTGTCAACCATCCCAAAACTTTTCGAAAACGTAATTACTCCCCATTTGCAGCACCTGTGTAGATCAGTAATTTCTCCATGCCAACATGGATTTATAAAACGAAGCTCAACGACTACTAATCTTCTGGAGCTCACTTCTTTCATTATAAGGGGCTTTCCACGAGATTTGCAGACAGATGTAATCAGTAAAGCATTTGACTCCGTTAAGCATTTGACGATCTTAATAACTTTCAAAAATGGTGCAAAGCAAACTTATTAAACCTAAATGGAACCAAATGCAAGCTGATGACATTCTCACGTGTCTCTCCCATGCTTGCGACTTATACGCTGAACTGCTGCTCTTTGGAAAGGATCACTCTAGTTGACGATTTGGGTATCCGCCTAGATCCTAAACTGGAGTTTATTGATCATATTTCGTCCATTGTGAATAAAGCCAGGGGTGTGCTTGGATTTATTAAACGGTGGTCGAAGGAATTCGATGACCCCTACTACGGAGAATTTATACACTTCGTTAGTTCGTCCTATTTTAGAATATGGATCTTGCGTTTGGAGTCCCCAGGGGGACGTTCACAGCAAAGGCATTGAGTCAGTTCAAAAGAACTTTTTACTTTTCGCTCTTTGTGGCTTAAACTGGGAAGCAAACCTTAGGTTGCCCTCTTATTCTAGTAGCCTTCTCCTGATTAACCGTAGAACGATTTTAGGCATTGTCTTTATGTATAATCTGATCCGTGGTGAAGTGGAAAGCAGCGATCTATTGGGTCAGTTGAATTTCCACGTACCATTTAGAACCACAAGATCCTACCTGCCTTTAGTTTTGCACCACTGCAGAACATCGTATGCATGAACCCTTTAGAGTATTATGTGCAAATTATAATGATTTGTGCAAAATTACCTCATCTGTAGATAGCCTTCCTAAACTAAAAACATTAATCTTAACCCACTTAGTACACATGCAAGATAGCAATCGAGCTGCCTGATAGTAGTTTATATTTCCTCGCATTCTTTTACCTATACTTTTCTTTCGCGCCTATTAAAACCTAAACCTAACAAGCACGGGCTTGGTTTTAAAGGGCCACTTGAGTGTACTGACCGTAGTGCATCATCAACGTCCAAGATAAAAAAGGTAAAGATCTAAAAATGAAATTACACGAAAAGTTACGCGAAGCGCACGATGTGACAATATGTTTTGAATTCGCAATTAATGAATCTACAACATGGATATAGACACTCACTAAACAAAGTTAAAAATTTTTTTAAAAATCTATTGAAAGTTAAACTTTTTTTCCAAAACCCAAACGAAAACATCACCTGCTACACTTACAAATTGTTAGAAGTGGACGCAAATATCAAGCAACATATTAGTAAGTACACAAAGTACATACCTTAACAATTAATATTCATTTTAAATTTAAGTGTTTTACGTTCTACTTTTGCAGAGTTATTGATTTGAATGTGCCCTTCAAATTTAAGCAAAACAATGTGCGTTTGCAACAGCTCACTTTAACAGTTGGTATTTAAATACTAGACTGTTAAGTTAACATTTGCAGTATGTTTTATAACAGCTTGATCAATTTTTAACACATTCAAATAAAACAAGTGGAGAAGCTACGGTCGAGTGTGACCGACTGTAAGATACCTGGTCCCCAAAGCATTGTGGGTGAAATTAAACAGCACATGAACATGGAAAAAAGAACATTTTCTGAAAGATTAAGACAAATATTGCTAGAAACATGTTGAGCAACACTCAAAAGAGACAAATGTTGCTGGGAACATGTTGGGCAACACCCAACAAAGACAAATGTTGCTAGAAACATGTTGAGCAACACGCACGAGCACGCTCTTTCTTTCTCTCTCTCAAGAAGTTTACCCAGAAACTTTATTGTTTAATAACTTCTATGTTTATCATCCGATTTTACTCAAAATTTTAGAACACGTCCACGATGGCCTACTTATTAATTCTATCTATTTACTTTAAGCCGAAAATCACGCTTATAGCTTATATACCGTTTTTTTTAGATTTTCGGGGGCGAAGGTGGGCGTGGCCAAATTTTAAAACAAACTTGATCTGCGTGCAACAGATTCCAATGTTGTCACCAAATTTGGTAACTCTAGCTATTATAGTCTCTGAGATCTGTTGTTTCACACGGACGGACAGACGGACAGACGGACATGGCTAGATCGACTCGGCTAGTGACGCTGATCAAGAATATATATACTTTATAGGGTCGGAGGTTTCTCCTTCTGCCTGTTACATACATGATCGGTTGGCACTAACTTATAATACCCTTGTACCCTATGGATACCGGGTATAAAAATCGAAAATTGCCATACTTTTAAAAAATAGATTTAGTCCAAAAATCGGTCAAATTTCCCATAGTGCGACACTGTAACCCTCCCAGCCAACCATTTTCGGAGCGCTCCGAAGTAGGATCGATAAGGGACTCCCGAAATAGCACCTTAAAGGAGCGTTTTCGAAGCGCTCTGAAGTAGGAGCGAAAGGACTCCAAAATGTGCAATTTCCGAAGTTGGAGTGAAAAGTTACTCCAAAATAGCTCCTCGTAGAAGCGTTTAGGGAGCATAATTTGGTATGCATTTGTTTTCATCAGCATTCTCTGATTTACCTGAATGGCGACATGCTTAGTGTGCTGGACTTTAAATCTAAAGGTCCCGTGTTCGAGTCCCTGTCGGATCAATTGTGTTTCAGAAATGTAAGTTGCTTTATAAAACATTTATAATATTTACATCCATTTAACAGTAACATATTAACTTACATAGCAGTGTCGGTTAGGTTATCTTTGGACGATTTAAGGACTTCTTTCTTAAAAATCTATAAGCTAATAGAGGAGTCCGCTCGGAGTCCTTCCGGCTTATCTACAGGAGCATTTTGGGACTCCGAAATCACTCCTTCTGGGACTCCTAAAGGTGCACTGTTTTCATATCAGTTGAAAAGGCCATTTTCTCCCGCAAACATGCTCCCTTAGGACACCTTTCGGAGCCTCCCTAGGAGGGTTTGAGCTCCGCACAGGGAGTCCTAAAGGAGCACCCTGCGGACTCCGATGGTTGGCTGGGTTAGGACACCTTTCGGAGCCTCCCTAGGAAGGTTTGAGCTCCACACAGGGAGTCCTAAAGGAGCACCCTGCGGACTCCACTAGTTGGCTGGGCTGTGGTGCGCACACAAATACACACAAATCTTACATATTTAAATTTTTAAGTTACGCAAAATAAAACTATTGATTTTTTACTAAAACAAATACATTTTTTATAGGAATCACAGAAGTTAAAAATTCAAAATGGTTAAACGTATTTTTTAATACTTATTCTATTAACAAATAAAAATTTATAAAAACTCATACAAGAATAAATTGAAAAAAATAAACAAATTTTGTTTTGCATCTCCGGTATTTCAACCCATACTTTTTGCTGTCCTGCAGTGTGCCATACTGGGCGACTACGTAGGGTTAGTTTGGCAGCATGAGTTGGTATACAAAATTATCAATGTCTCGAAATGCGCACAATTGTAGCAATGTTTTTTTTTTGTTTGAATATATTATTCCCGGTACCCATAGGGTAGAAGGGTATTATAAGCTAGTGCAAATCGAGAATGTATGTAACAGGCAGAAGGAGGCATCTCCGACCCCATAAAGTATATATATTCTTGATCAGCATCACCAGTCGAGTCGATTTAGCCATGTCCGTCTGTCCGTCCGTCCGTCCGTTTTATTAAACAGATCTCAGAGACTATAAGAGCTAGAGCCACCAAATTTGGTGACAGCACTGAAATCTGTTGCACGCAGACCAAGTTGGTTTTAAAAATTGGCTACAAACACTTCCGCCCCCAAAAAACATAAAAAACGTTACATTAGCTATGCTTGTTATTTTTGGGTAAAAAATAATAGATAAACTAAATGAATAGGCTTGAGCGGTCGTTTTCTGAAAATTTGAGTATAAACATGGAAGAGATATTAGCAATAAAGTTCAAATTTTAAGACATCCCCCTAAAGCAAGCTGCGTAGCCTGTAGCAGTCAAGCTCTGACCGCGCCCAAAACTATTTTGTTAGTTTTTTTTTTTTTTTTTTTTATTTGCGTTTCTTCCTTTTTTTGTTAATATAGACGGAGAAAAACGAAAAAGTAAAACAAAAATGCAAAAAAAAAAATAATATTTTAGTTTTGAGTGGGATTGAACTCGGGCCAATTTCGCAAAATGTAAATGCAGCGGCCGCTTAGACAACTGACCCATTACATACTATGCTTCGACATCTGTTAACCTTATTTTGGCAAAACTTAAATTAGATGTATTAACTGAATAAAAAGGAGAAAAACTGAAAAAGCCAGAGCTCAGACTGTCTTAATTCAATTTGCCTTTTAATGTAAAGCACAATCGTTTAGGTACCGGGTATCTCACAGTCGAGCATAATCGACTGTAGCTTTCTTACTTGTTTTTAGTATTATCTAGAGCTCGGCGAAATATGTTTTTATTTTACTCTCCACTAAAAATTAAAAATTGAAAAAAAAACGAACTTTTTTTTTAAATCTTAAAAAAAATAAAAGAGCAATAAAAAATGTACTCCTTATTTTTAATTCAGATTTAAAATGAGTTCTTTACAACAGGAAAAAAATTTTTTTTCTTCCAACCTAAGTATTTCTTTGGAAAAATTAACGTTAAATCAGCCAACTTATAGCTGTTTTTTTTACTTTTCTTCAAATACAGAAAAAAATTCAGCAGCGATTATAAAATTTATAAAATTTTGGTTTAAAATACCTTGATCAATTCCTAACTGAAGGGTATCAAAAGATTTGCTAAATTCAACAGTACGAAATCAGACTTTTGCAAGGAGTTTTTGGAAAACGAGACATTGTGCGCTGCCCAGATTTGCGAGTCAGCAAATTTCTCTGTCTGACCTCTGCCGGACAGTATACGCATAATGTTCACATTACACCAATGTTGACAAATTGAAAATTTGACAACGCAAATTGATTTGTTATAAGAAAAATAATCATTTGTTTTACCATTATAGTCTCGATAGTACCGACGGTCTTAAAACGCATAAAGTTCCATCGACAGTTTCCTCTAAAAGCAAATATAAAAAATAAGAAACTGTAACCAGATAAATCGCTCCTACTTCGAAACGCTCCGAAAATGGTTAGCTTGAAATGTATTGCCTGGGCTCCACTGCTTTATACGGATTGGCAAAGGAATCGGAGGGAGTTGGTTGAAAACGACAAGAGGTGAACGGGCCAAGAAATTACATTCAATCTACACTATACTCTTAAGAGCTTAAAACCTAAGAAAACTTAAATAAATATATTGCTTTAATATATTACAAAGGATTCTCGACACATCTCAGAGCTCCTTTCTCTGAAAGTAAGTCACATTTGGACACTGACACGAAATAAGGCTCCAACCCCATAGAAATCGGACAGACCCGACCGCCCAGAGATGATCTCGAACACCTTGATGCGGCGCAGCGCTGCAGCTGCTGAAGAAGCTGAAACAAAGCTAAAGACGGGGGCCGGGGTGGCCACGCTGCACCTGCCCAGCTACGCAGATCGGTACACGGACATCCCGCGCCTTATCCGCCTTAAGTTCATCGCACAGGTGTGCCCGAAGCTAAGGGTGCCGGCCCTCAGGCTGGCCATCGATCACGTGAAGACCACCTACAACGTCAAGCTGTACGACGAACTCTATAGGTCCCTCTGCGTCGAGGTAGACAAGAACTCGGTGGAGAGTGCCCAGCGGAAGGACGAGGGCGAGGCCAGCACCTCTAGTGGTAGGCGCCGGATAGTCCTTCCCTACGACTCTTACTGGGTGGAGGACAACATGATGGAGGCCACTCTGCTCCTGCAGGAGCTGGATGCCGAGCTGAACTTCAAGAAGTCGAATTCGGGCAGCGCCAATGTGCGTCGTATTCTGGAGGAGATCGGGGACTACCACGAGAAGAGCGGCAATCTGCAGATGGCGGTCAAGTTCTATGCCCGCGCTAGACCATATTGCACGAGCAGTGACAACGTGATCAACCTGTTCCGCAACCTGATCAGAGTTTCTATCTACATGGCCAACTGGTGGCACGTGCTCACTTACATTGACGAGGCTAAACAGTACGCCTTGGGATTCGAAGCCCTGTCCCAGGAGGTCCCGGTCCGTCTCAGCTGCGCCGCTGGCCTGGCAAACATGGGTCTAAAAAGCTACAAGTCGGCTGCCCAGCATTTCCTAGCGACGCCCTTTGGGCACTACGACTACGACAAGATCGTGGCCCCCGAGGACGTAAGCTTCTATGCCGGACTGTGCGCCCTGGCTACCTTCGATAAAGACAAGTTGCAGCTAGACGTCATCGGCTCGGAATCCTTTAAGCCGTTTTTTCAGCTCTCGCCTAAGATGTGGAACGCCTTGGCCCATTTTTACGAGGGGAGACTCGAGAGCAGTGCAGTCCTGCTGCGTGAAATCGAGGATGTCGTCAGACTGGATGTCTATCTGTCGCCCCATGTGGACATGCTCTATAAAATGATCAATGGCAGACTACAAAAGAAAAGAGACCAAATAATAATGACCGATTCTGGGAAGAGGTAATCTGTCTATTTCAAGAAGTGTTGATAAAAGTTATAAAAATCTAGGGCTAACATGGCATTGAGAGCTTTATATATAAAATATAAAATGTGAAAAATGCATTAAAAAACAAGTAAGAAAGCTACTGTTAAGTGTGCTCGACTGTGAGATACCCGGTATCTAAACGATTGTGCTCTACATTAGAAGGCAATTTGAAATAATACATACTATATAATACTATTATACCCGGTACCCATAGGGTACAAGGGTATTATAAGTTAGTGCCAACCGAGAATGCATGTAACAGGCAGAAGAAGAAATCTCCGACCCTATAAAGTATATATATTCTTGATCAGCTAGCCGAGTCGATTTAGCCATGTCCGTCTGTCCGTTTGTCCGTCTGTCCGTCTCTCCGTCTGTCCGTCCGTCCGTCCAATATTACAATACAATACTATTACAATAAAAATCATCTTTTCACTAAGAAATTGTAGAAGCTATTAGATGTGACAATCGTTGACGATTACGTAATAAACGACGTAGCCTAGAGGTCTCAGCGGTGGGCAGCGAGTTCAAATCCCGCAAAATCCAAGGAATTTTTCTTTTTTAATTTTTATTTTCTGCCTTCTTTCAGTTTTTATCCTTGTTATTCAGTTAATACATTTTATTTCAGTACTGCCAAAATTAGTTAAACAGTTGTCGAAGCATACTTAGTATAAAAATGGCGCTTTATACTTATGTGATATAGGCAATGGTCCAGTTGTCTAAGCGGGCGATGCATTTTAGTTTTGCAAAATTGGCCCGAGTTCAATTCCGACACAGAAGAAAATATTTTCTCTTTGCATTTTTATTCTATATTTATACCCGGCACCCATAGGGTACAAGGGTATTATAAGTTAGTGCCAACCGAGAATGTATGTAACAGGCAGAAGGAGAAATCTCCGACCCTATAAAGTATATATATTCTTGATCAGCGTCACTAGTCCGTCTGTCTGTCCGTGTGAGACAACAGACCTCAGAGACTATAAGAGCTAGAGTTACCAAATTCGGTGATAACATTGAAATCTGTTGCACACAGATCAAGTTTGTTTTAAAATTCGGCCACACCCACTTCAGCCCCCGAAAATCATAAAAAACGGTTTATAAGTAATTTGCGTGATTTCGGCGTAAAGTAAATAAATAGACCTAATAAGTAGGCAATCGTGAACGTGTTCTGAAGATCGATTTTCAATGATCCAATTGCTGACTGCAAGGGTATACAAACTTCGGTTTACCGAAGTTAGCTTTCTTTCTCGTTTACATTAATTTCGCCATCATTCCTATGGCAGCTATAGGATATAGTGGTCCGATTTCAGTTCCGACATATATACTGCGTGCTATGGAAATAAGACTATGCTGAAAGTTTCAGCCCGAAAGCTTAAAAACTGAGAGACTAGTTCGCGTAGAAACCGACAGACAGACGGACAGACAGACAGACGGACAGACAGACGGACAGACAGACAGACAGAGGGACATGGCTAGATCGACTCGGCTGGTGATGCTGATCAAGAATATATATACTTTATGGGGTCGGAGATGCCTCCTTCACTGCGTTGCAAATATCATAGCAAAATTATAATACCCTCTGCAAGGGTATAACAAGTGGGAAAGCTACAGTCGAGTATGACCGACTGTAAGATACCCGGAACCCGAAACATTGTGGGTGAAATTAAACAGCACATGAACATGGAAAAAAGAACATTCTCTGACCGGGTACCGGATATAAAAATTTTATCATTTCTGTTTTTTAACGAATGTCTATAAATTTCGAGATATAGTCGTTTTTTATAGGCTCGAACCCACGACCTAGACGGCTGCAGGCTAAGCAGCTTGCAATAGCAGCCTCTTAGTGGGTGTGTTAGAAATCTAATTTAATATCTCCCATGTTTATTATCCGATTTTACTGAAATTTTCAGAAAACTTCGGCGAATGCCTATTTATTTGTTTTATCTATTTACTAGCTCAAAATCACGACTATTGCCTATAAAACGTTTTTTATGATTTTCGGGGGCGGAAGTGGGTGTGGCCAAATTTAAAACAAACTTGATCTGCGTGCAACAGGTTCCAATGCTGTAACCAAATTTGGGAACTCTAGCTCTTACAGTCTCTGAGATCTGTTATTTCACACGGACGGACAGACGGACATGGCTAAATCGACTCGGCTGATGACGCTGATCAAGAATACATATACTTTATGGGGTCGGAGATGCCCCTTCTGCCTGTTACATACATTCTTGATTGGCACCAACTTATAATATCCTTGTACCCTAATAGGCCCTAGGGTAACCCTATGGGTACCGGGAATAAAAATATAATATTTTTTCTTTTATTCCAACTTTAGTTACGGGCTGATGCAAACACATAGGCACAATAAAGACATAAAAATGCAGCGTATTGACATTTTGTGTTTCCTTAGTGTGCGTACAGAAACTAGAAACCATAGATTTTATTTCAAAGAACGCTTTATTGCTGTGAGCCTACTATGTATAAGCTTCCCCTCGGAAGAAGTCCCAGTAACAAAATTTACATTGTTACTGCGTTTATATGAGGCCGAATTCATGGGCTTCTTGAAGTGCTGTTTCTTTTTATATGTGACTTTAGAAAATGTTCATTTCCCAACCTTGTTGCGTTGAAAGGAACTTGGTATTCCTGCTAATGATCATGTACAACAGCCTGTCTATCTGTTTACTTGTCCATCCACTTGATAACGTAACTTAAGTACCGGGTATTATTACAGTATTCCCGAATACAGTGCAGCGAAAGCACGAAGGGCGACAAAGGAACAGGAAAGCCAACTATCAAGAAAAGGAGTAAAGTGGGTTTTAGGAAAAGTATTAAGCAGAAGGGAGACAGAAAGGGCAGCGTTCGAAAGATTAAAGTGAAATTGTGAAAAATTGCACAGTTGAAGAGATTTTTATGAAGCCGTGAACTGGGGATCAAAGAAAAGAAAGTAGGTGGAGTTAAAAACTGGGCGGGTTGTACTACATAAAGATTGTCGGCACGCTAACGAGCTTAAAGATGACGCACAAAGTGCACATTGGATTTGCACCCAAAAAGACACTCGGGAAATATCCCTATCCTTCTGCTTGCAGCTCAAAGTCCAGGTGATAAGTATCACTTAAATTCCGCAAAAATTAGATAAATGGTGAACAGTAAAGGACCGATCAGATTTTACGACTGTGGGTTTTAATAGTTCTCAGAAACAAAATGTTATTAAGAGCATGACGCATACATTCATACATTTTTGTCTATTTTGCAGTTTCCACTTACACACCCAGCTTAGAATCGTCTTCAGAAATAAACTAAAATATTTGTGGCTCCTTTTTCAATCATATCTTCCTCCTTGGATTCAAGCATGCAAGCATTTTTTGTAGTTCAGGTGTTCATACTTCTTCTGTATTTATTTTATAAGAAACCAAATTTAGGTTTTAAATTAGAATAAAATTAGAATAAATTAGAATAAAAGAGAATACAGCCTCAGAAATTTTTTGTTTCATTATTTATGAACTTGTCGACAATTTTGCAGCTTTAATTTATATCCACTTGGAAAATTGTAATCCAACTTCAAAGTTGGCAATTTGATTTAATTTTTGATCAGCACACACAATGGTCAAAATGTTGGATTAAAAACCAGCAAGAGCTTTGTGAAATACCAATTTTGGGGCGGTAAGAGCCACCTGAGTTGGCGGAATACGGAAGAAACTAGGAGGAGGTACCTCTTGGAAGTCGTGGAAAACTTCGGCCAGACATTGTGTTGAGTAATTCTTTTGTAATGCGGAAGGAAGCTCAAAACAACACAGTGCACAGCGAGTTCCGGGAAAGGAAAGGGAAAGGGGTGCGCAAAAACTATAAGACAAAGCGCAGAACTGACCTACGTGCAGCCGAAGGGGGCGGCAAGGGTAAAGGGTTTCGAGATAAATTGCTGCAGTGTTTAGTTAATACTTCTGACCGTCCTACGCCTCGGCCTTTGCGTCCTCGGCCGCTGCGTTCAATTCAGCAGGATACTGAGAAACAGCGCAGCAGCCTTCCAGCTAAAAACGGCGAACAAGAAACAGCAGCTGGCTCGACAAGTTTATCTTTTGTTACATTGACTTCCGCTAAAAGATACTAAACTGGAAAACATTCTTCGCCCCTCCCGTCCCTGCCTTTTTGGTTATATGGTTTTTCTTGCAGTTCTCGCAGGTTGGCGTCAAAGTCCTGGCGCAGGAGCAAGGGTAAACAGGAAGAGTTAAGCTGAAATTAAAACGCAGCTGGGCAATGGCCTGAAAGGGCACTGGCAAAATCATTGTTCTGGAAACGGATCTCTAATAAAGTGCATTGTTCCCATAAAATCCCTTTTGCTATTGATAAGCAAGTAACTCCGAAACCAAGGCTAGCTGAATTTCAAGTTTTATATTGAAAGATTTTGGTAGAAGCGAGCGATTTTATTTAAGCGGAAATATCTCCGTCATGATATCCAATATCTTCCTAACCTGAAAGGCATTTCAGTGTTAGCATGTATTATAGCCCTGTTCCACTGCAACATTCTGCTACAATTCTTTTACACGGGGTCTCCTATAAGAAAGGATGGTCTATTTAAAATAATAAAAACGAGAAAGAAAGCTTACTTCGGTAAACCGAAGTTTATATACCCTTGCAGTCAGCAATTGGATCATTGAAAATCGATCCATTTTGGTAATGTAAAAAAAAATGTTAAATTATGTAAATTTTGTAAATTTTACATTTTACATGTAGAATTTTACATTTTCATATAAATCGACCGATCCCTTCTATGGCAGCTATATGATATAGTTGTCCGATCTTAATGAAATTAAACCCGTAATTCTAGAACTATAAAAAACGACTATATCTCGAAATTTATAGAAATTCGTTGAAAAACAGAGAAATTAAAAATTTGTATACATTAATTTCGCCATCATTTCTATGGCAGCTATAGGACATAGTGGTCCGATTTCGGCCGTTCCGACATATATACTGCGTGCTAAACAAATAAGACTATGCTGAACATTTCAGCCCGATAGCTTAAAAACTGAGAGACTAGTTCCCGTAGAAACCGACAGACAGACAGACGGACATGGCTAGATCGACTCGGCTGGTGATGCTGATCAAAAATATATATACTTTATGGGGTCTGAGATGCCTCCTTCACTGCGTTGCAAATATCATGGCAAAATTATAATACCCTCTGCAAGGGCATAAAAACTACCGAAAATATCGATATTTCTTAGGTTCCTGCCCTAAGCCTGCTTACTCTTTTCTAATTTTTTATTGTTTTTGAAATTATGAATATGTTTGACAAAAAGATGATTGAAAACTAAATCCAGCGCAGCATTTCGTTATCGCCACTGCATAATACGAAGCTCCTTAAGCTTTGGCAGGAAAATATTTCTGCATTGCGGTCGCGATATTTCTCTGATATATGTAAGATAAGGTATGGGATAATGCGTCAACGTAGTTGCCCACAATATCCTCCGCCTGCACAGCTCTTGCAGGAGGTTGTCACCGTGCCACGTCGCTGCTCACGGAGTTGTTGGTTCTGAAGTCGGCGTTGCTGCAAGTTGCTGCACACAACGACCGGTCACTTTGAGATCGCCTCAGTAGCCACAGGGTGATGCGGAGTGCAGATCGAGACCAGGTGGTGGCCACGATCAGTGACAAGAGTGTTGCTGACCTCCCTCTTGTAGGCTGATAGCTGGGTCGTAGCTTCAGCAGCGATTGATAAAATGATAACGATCGATTTAACGATCGATTATTTATTGGCTGTCAGCTCAGAACTGAGAACTAAGTAAGAGAGAACTTAATAACCCTAGCTCGCACAGGTCACGGTCGCCGACCAGCGTCCGTCGTAAGACTTCGTGTGCCGTCCGTCGTAGTGCACTTATTCGTTCTTAGTGCAGTTAACCGTTGTATTGTTAACTTGTACAAGATTTCAAAGCTTCAAGCATGGATATTAATAGGTTCTTGAATGGGTCGGTTAATTTTAATGAGGACACGGTGTCGACGTCGTCCAAGCGTAAAAAAAAGAAAGCCTGAAATGACCGCCTTCGACCGCGCCACGATGGACGCCGTCCCAATTTAAATGTAAACAAAGCTGGATCAGCTGTTCGTCCAATCACACGTCGCCCAAGAATGTAGATGGAGAGTGGACCCACCAACATGAAATTTTTTAAGATCTCGCAGTGGAACAGGGCTATTAATTAACAATCTCTTAGTGAAGTAGTGATGCTTGCAATTGACTTCATTATACCCTTGCAGAGGGTATTATAATTTTGCCATGATATTTGCAACGCAGTGAAGGAGGCATCTCCGACCCCATAAAGTATATATATTCTTGATCAGCATCACCATCCGAGTCGACCTAGCCATGTCCGTCTGTCTGTCTGTCTGTCGGTTTCTACGCGAACTAGTCTCTCAGCTTTTGAGCAATCGGGCTGAAATTTTCAGCATAGTCTTATTTCTTTAGCACGCAGTATATATGTCGGGTATATATCCTATAGCTGCCATAGGAAGGATGGCGAAATTAATGTAAACAAAATTTTAACTTCTCTGTTTTTCAACGAACTTCTATAATCTTCGAGATTTAGTCGTTTTTTATAGTTCTAGAATTACAGTTTTAATTTCATTAAGATCGGGCAACTATATCGTATAGTTGCCATAGATTTATATGAAAATGTAAAATTCTACATGTAATATGTAAAATTTACAAAATTTACATAATTTTACATTTTTTTTTTTTATTAAAATGGTTCGATTTTCAATGATCCAATTGCAGACTGCAAGGGTATACAAACTTCGGTTTACCGAAATTAGCTTTCTTTCTCGTTTATATAGTCATTTTAAGAGGTGCATAATTTTCTATAGGGGAATATGAACAGAAGCTTGGGGAAAATTTGAAGTAATTTATACATTTTTGTTCGTAAAACTATCGTTGACCAATCCCAGGAGTCCTTTACATACTTGCCTTAGTACTCTTATTAATTTTTTCTTTTTCTTCCCCACAAATGCGGGTCGGACATAAACAAGTTTGTGTAAAATGGACTCGCCAGACATGAAGCCTGGCCAGATCGTGGCTATGATGCTGACTGTGGGTGCGGTGAGCGCAGTCACCTACTACAGCGGAAAGTGGATGCTCAGCTTACTGGACCCGCACAGCAAGGTGCGCAAGAGGGCTGAAAAAATGGCCGATGAGCAGCTGCGCAAGCTCAACTCGTCAGCGGGCAGGGAAGAGCGGAAGTTTCGCACCCAGGACCTCAACGAGCACGAGGTGATGATCGCCGCGCTTCTAGTGGCCCCCGAAGACATTGACGTGAGCTGGGCTGACATTGCTGGGCTGGACGCGGTCGTCAAGGAGCTTCGCGAGACGGTGGTGTTGCCGGTGCGGCATCGCGACCTCTTTTACCGCTCCCAGCTGTGCCAGGCGCCCAAGGGCGTGCTACTGCACGGACCGCCAGGCTGCGGCAAGACGCTGATCGCGAAGGCCATCGCAAAGGATGCTGGCATGCGGTTCATTAACCTCGACGTGAGCGTGTTGAAGGACAAGTGGTACGGCGAGAGCCTGAAGCTGGCCTCAGCCGTGTTCAGCCCTGGCCCAGAAACTGGAGCCCTGCATCATCTTCATCGACGAGATTGACTCCTTTTTGCGAGTGCGCGGCAGCGGGGATCACGAAGCCACGGCCATGATGAAGACCCAGTTCATGATACGTTGGGATGGGCTTATGAGCAACCCCAACACCTGTGTCCTCGTGCTGGGGGCCACCAACCGACCGCAGGACCTCGATAAGGCCATCCTGCGTCGGATGTCGGCCCAGTTTTATATAGAAGTGCCACGCGACTGCCAGCGTCAAGATATCCTGCAGCTAATCTTGCAATCCGAGCAGCTCCATTCCTCTGTAAACCTGCGGGAACTGGCCCACCTGACCACCGGCTTCTCTGGATCCGATCTACGGGAGCTCTGTCGCCACGCGTTCATATGCCGCTTGCGACAGATAATGCGCGACAGGGAGGGATCGGGGTCGGGTCCGGAAGAGACTGAGTTCGAGGGCGAATTCAAGGACTGCGAGCAGCTGGAGATTCGCATGGATGACCTACTCAAGTCGCTGGCGACAATGAAGGTGTCAAAATTTCAGGCCCAAAGTGCCTCCGTTGAGAGGGAGCTGGAGCTGGACTAAAGTCGCTGGACACTCTTAAGGCTCCCGACAATAAATTCTGCTTGAAATTATCTAACGAAGTGTGATAAATTTTTGTTTTAACAGTATTACAAAAACAGCCAACAAGCCAAAAAATCGAACAATCGAGAAATATGGAGTTAATTAAATAATAAAACTAAGAATTTGTGCAATTGAATTATTTGAATTTTTATACCTAATCCCAAGATATATAATTAAGTCCCTACTGATAATGAATTTATCAGTCATTAGAAGGCATACCCATCTCCAGGGGACATACATATATTTTTGATCAGCATAATAAGAAATTGTGAAATGTATCACCGAAATTTTAAGCAAAGCCAATTTAAACTTGGCAATAAAATTCTTATTTTATTAATTATTTGGTTAAACAAATCTAAAGAGAGCCCAAAATGGGATAATAAACTATTTTCGGCCATATAAACTATAATCGTAAGGCCTCAGAAAGATTTGTTTTTAAAGAGGAAAAGCCTAACGAATTTCAAGCTGGACTGAATCATTCGCACACTCCACCGTAGCCCAATTTCGAGCAGTACTTCGTTATTAACCTCTGGCTGGCTCTGCTTTGAAGGACAGCCCCTACCAAAATTTTCCACGTTTCATGGCATGCATGCATGAAGGGACTTCGCAGCCATGAGGGGCAGCGGAAAATCAGAAAATAGAGACTGCAACCAGAAGCGCCAGCAAACGGAGACTACGAAGAACAGCAGAGACCAATGGCAACAAAAACTCAATATAACAACGGCTATGGCAGAAGCAACAAAAAATCTTTTATGTAAAATTGAATATTCATAAGTTGTTTCACAGTAGCGGCACCAGTCTAACTACAGGCCTCGGCCTCTGCGTCGTTTGCGTTTGTCATACTCTTTCCACGGGTATTTTCATTATTACTATTAATTTAACCATTTATAAATGCTTTGCAAATAAAGGAACCTCTTCACAAAAACGGAAAGCTCGTCTTTAGACAAGGACTGCTAAGTGTGTGCAACATATAAAATAAAGTAGACCAGTTTAAATAAGTCTCACATCAGTTATTTTTCTTTTATTCATAAATAAAATTTTTGGTATAGTCCCAAGGCTCTGAAGGCACATTAAACTCTAGCATTAATTTATTAGAACAATAAATACACTCAGCGTCATACCTCTGAGTACAGGGCAAATTATATTTCAAATGTTTACTTTGACAGCAAATATGTTGGATAATACGTGAAAGACGAAAAAAAAAACATTTTTTTATAGATAGCAACGTAAATATAGGTGTATTTAATAAAAAATATATATTACCCTGAGGTATCTTATTTATTAACTTTTAACTTTTATTTATTATTTTTTTCCCAAACCACTTACATGCTTTTAAAAGTTTTCGTACAGCTTCAAAACTAACCCGAAATTGACTTCGCAAGAAAGTGGAAAGTAGCTAACCAAAACGCTTTCATATTCGACAATCCGAAGGTTTATTAAAAAAAACCGAATATAAGAGCTGCGTGGCCACGAGTAAGCCTTACATCTCAAAACCGAATCAAAAAAAACGAATGCATTTTGCAAAAGAACACATTTTTAAGCTTCCAAAGTTCTGCAAGATTGTAATTTTTTCAGATGAAAGCAAGTTGTGCATTTTCAAGGGGAATCCAGGGGAACAAATTGGTCTGGCGTAAGACCGGCGAGGCCCTCGAAAAAACTGAATTTTCTCCCAATTGGACTATAGGACGAGTTTTATTTCCAACAGGATAACGACCCCAAGCATACAGCCCACAATGTCAAGCTCTGGATGCTCTATAATGTCAACAAGCTACTCAAAACACCACCACAATATCCCAAACCTAAGCCCCATCTGTGGGGCATCTGTGGGATTAATTGGAATGCAGAATCAGGTAGCACTCAATAACATCAAAGGGAAGGTTAAAATACATTTTGAAAGGACGAATGAAATATAATAACCGCAACTGAGACTGAGAACTTAGTTAGCTCGATGCCAAAACGCCTAGCCGAAGAGTTAAAAAGGAAAGGGTGTCCAACTTCATACTAAGTCTTTATAAATTAAACAATAAATGCATCTATACTCAGCTGCACGCAAACTTTTGGAAGTATGTTTTTCGTAAAGGGTTTGGGGAAAAGACAATTATAAGAGTATCAAAGGAGATCATTTTTTTTTATTAAATTCTTACTATACGAATATATTTATGGTACTGCCTAAAAATTAATGTATTATTTATTAACCATATTAAATATATATTTATGGTACTATGTATCTATAACTTATTTAATTTTAATTTATTATTTACCAACCCAAGATATTTGTTGTCAAAGTAATTCGAAAATTATTTGCCCTGTGTGCAGAGGTATGACGCTGATATGAGACGCAGAGCAGCTCTCAAAAATTGAATTATTTGTATAATTATTGTATAATTTTCCGACTTAAAAAAGGACCGAAGTCTAGTCCACTTCTTAAGGCAATCAGTTTAGAATTAAATATTTAAATTTTTTAGCAGCTGCCCAGAAATTAAGTTTTTTTTTTTTTTTAATTTGGCGATAATACATTAATAATATCAGTAAGACAATTTATGTATATTTTCTTCGATAGCAGTGTTACCGTTTATAACAAAAAACAAATTTTTTATCCTTAAAAATACCAAACAAACGCTTTATCAAAAACCATGATACAATTATACAAGGTAGTCTCGGCTGTAGGGCATTATTGAACACTTCGTGTTTGCTCGTTGACGTAAAAGGCTGTGTGCGTACAATTATATTATCTGTCATTAACCCTTAAGTGCAAAAAAAATGTTTTTTTGCACTTGTTGTCGCAAACACGTCCAAGGCGCAAATTTTATCAATGCACCGAATTGTTTGGTTAGGAGAACGTTAACGTTATGGGAGCAAATTTTGGAGTGCAGCCTTAGTGAGAACTCGAAGCTTTGCGACACGCGTTTTAGGGCTACACAGTGGAAGTCGACAGCCAATAAGGGGACGACTTTAAATAGGAGGCGACTAAACAGCATCATTGCTTGCATCAGGAAAGAGAAGCAGAGCCAGAACCAGAAATTCCAAAATTCGGCAAAGTTCGCAAACATAGTAAGTTGACAATATTATAACAAGTTAAGACATATATACAAACAAAAATTTATATTTATTGTAGGGACTAAATAATTAATGAAGACAATTGCGGTAATTGGTTGAACATAGACTATTCAGAAACGACAAAAAACGACAATAAAATGGAAATATGGAAATAGATATAAAAACACCACCACCATTACACCAGCAGATTATGATTTAGACGAGTTGACGGAAAATGCACTGGAATTCTTAGCAGGCTATGCTATTAAAAAATTGGGTATTAAAAATAAATTGACAGAAAATGGGACATTTACGTATGTTGATGAAGTATTGCACGGTGGACTTGCAAAACCCTCCATCCAGTTCTAGGAAACAATTAATTGGAAGTCGTGCTTTTACACTTGGCTAAAGATGAATTTAATATTACAAAAAATGTTAAGCCAAGGTTGATAAGAGCTGCTGAAGAAGTTCATGTTAGCATAGCAATAAAAAGATTTTATTTTAAGACTATAATTTATTTTAGGGTTAAAAACCCAAACAAGAGACTGTCTGAACAAAAACAAAAACCACGTATTTCTGGAAACTCTAAGCTATTAAAAATTAAATTATAAAGAAAAAGCTCCAACTTATTATTATAAATGACCAGTTTTAACCTCAAACACCATATAAGGGTTAATACACATTTTCTATTGTCGTATACATGCGTTTCTCTCACACAAACTTTGACAGCCGAACTAGGGCCCTATTTTCCCGAACAAGGGCCTTTATTTTTCCGACAAGACTACCTTGTATTGTCTGCCATTGTATCATGTCAAAAATTGGATCATGTGCCTTAAAATTGAATGATCCCAGCAAAATCGAATTGAAAATATTGTAAAGACAACTGTGATTAAAGCTGCCATTTTGTGGAAACTAGAAAGATTCAATTTGAATATATCGGTGATATAATTTGACCACTTTTACTATTTTATAAAATATAGTTACACTTTAATAGATGTTTTATGCACTTAACGGATATTTAGGGTAGCTTTATATTCAGTCTTTGAAATGAAGTCCTCGTCGTTACTGGTTGGTAGGTACTGTTGTTGTTGCGTTGGACGGCCAGTTGATTGTTTTTGTGTGGAGTTTTGTTTGGCTGAGTGAGTCTGCACGCCTTTTCCCACCCACACTAGCCCCCCACCCCATACACATGCACTTGCACACGGACACACATGCAAAAGATGCCGTTGTTTGCTATTTTGTCATGCAAATTGTATTTATTGCGGCCAAAAACCAAGAACAACAGGCCTTGGTGAGATAAGAGGGTGGAGCGTGAGCCCCAGCCCATTGTAATTGTTTGCTATTTGTCATTGTGTGCGCGAGAGCGAGTGCGTTAGCGTGCCAGGGTGTATGCATATGTGTCAGGGGGAGTGTGTACGCCAAACAAGAAAATTGACTGCCGTCGGCAGCCTGCAAAACTTGGGGCAGATTCCTCGAATTCCTCTTAATTCTGCAATGACAAAGTCGGGAATGTCCAGCGCAATTATGCAAAGTGCAGGACCTCCGTTTGTCTTTCGACATAAGAAAATTTACTTCTAATAACAAAAACAAATGTCATTGATACTCAGTCAATTGCTAAGAGCCAGTATAAAAAAAAATAGGAAAAGCTAACTTCAACGTGCAGAAGTCATACCTTTGCTAATTTTCTTTTTCTAATAGAATTCTTATGTAGCAAGCATTACTGACTTACTCCTATCCATTTTTGGTAATTATCTGGCAACAAAAACTGGATAGTACCAATCATAAATGGTACAATAAATAAAAGTATACCAACATTGTTGCAAAAAATTTCAAAAAACCAAAATTTTTGAAATAAGTCTGATATCTTTCTAATTGGCTGACACTGTTATTTTATGAATTTTTCAATAACATTTTTTTTTACAGAGCACCGCAGGATATTGATTAGATCCTTATTATTTACTAAAGATTTATGTTGTTAGAATATGTTAGGAATAATACTACTAACTCTGTTTTTTGCTTTTTATCAATACAATAACCACCAACATGGTCATCTTTCTAATTAGTTGGCAATATCTGTATGTAACACAAGGAAAAATCTACGACCCTATAAAATATACGAGGGGTATTCAAAAATTATCGCGAATTTTGAATTTTCGCGGGTTACGGATATTCGAATTTCGATTTTTTTTTTGGCGTTATGTTATATACTCATGTCTCTCACTTGTTCCCACAAGCTCGGCCATTTTGAATGTTCTTTTAAATAAATAATAATACAAAAAATGGATCAAATGTATCAAATTTTGTGTGGAAAACGAAATGAAGTGCGCGGATGCATTCCGAATGTAGACTGTGACATACGGAGAGCTACCTTGGACCGAAGCAACGTTTATCGGTGGTACAAAATGTTCTCAGAAGGCCGAGAAGATTGGCCTTTTGGCCAAAAATGGGGTTTTGCACCACATATCGTTGCTAGTGCGCGACTTATTCCGTCCGTATTCCCCAGATCTGGCCCCCTGTGACTTTTTCTTGTTCCCAAACTGAAGAAGCCTACGAAAGGACGACGTTACGCTACGGTTGACGAGATAAAGACGGCATCAAAGGAGGAGCTGAACAAGATTAAAAAAATGATTTTTTGAAGTGCCTCGAAGATTGGAAAAACCGTTGGCACAAGTGTATAATATCTCATGAGGATTACTTTGAAGGGGACAAAATAGATATTCATGAATAAATAAATAATTTTTAAAAACACATAATTCGCGATTCTTTTTGAACACACCTCGTATATGTATATTCTTGATTAGCGTCACCAGCCGAGTCGATTTAGCCATGTCCGTCTGTCCGTCTGACCGTCCGTCCGTGTTGGTAAACAGATCTCAGAGACTATAAGAGCAATAGTTACCAAAATTGGTGACACCATTCGAATCCGTTGCACTTAGATCGTTTGTTTTATAATTTGGGCATCTCTTCGCCCTTTAAATAGATAAAAAATAATAAAAGAAAAAAAAAAAACATAAAAATATGCTATACAGGTTAGTTACGGGTTAAAGTTAACAGATAAAATAAATTAATAGGCTTGAGCGGATGTCTTCCTAAAATTTGTGTAAAATCGGATGATAAACAAGTGAGATATTAGCAATAAGGTGAGAATTTAAGGACACACCCTAAGACGCTGCTAAGGTTCGTATCAAAACCATACGACACTAGTAAAACTTTTCTTTCAGCCCTCGCAAAATTCCTGCCACGTGCGAAAAGCAAAAATTGTAAATGCTAGTGGAAAGAGCAAATCACAACGTGTAAATTTAAGTCATCTTATCCGCACAGATCTTCTCCTTTAAGATTTACCGTTGGTTTTTGTAAATATGCTCGCTTTTCAGCATAGTTGCTCTCGTATCAAAACTATACGACACTCACCTAAAAGCTTTTGTGGATACTGGCTATAACAAAATTTGATATTAAAATGAATTTAATTTTGGTTTTTAAATTGTTTAAATTTAAAATGCCACTAGGAACTGTTCTTTCTGACAAATAAAGAGGTCAAATATTAGCGGATGCCGAATCAGGACTTAATCATACAAAATTTTCACAAAAAGTGAACCGTTCACGTTATCAATTCTTTTTATGGGAGTATTCTACTGTATAATTTTGTAAATTTTTTGTTTATATTTTCAAAGTTTAGATATTCAAAAATATTTTAGTAAAAGGATTTTTTAAAATTCCTATTATTTTATGAGTTATAGCAGTTTTAGTGACGTGGCATCGGTTTCGGTCCAACCGCTACAAAAACTTTGATCGCGCTTATCGCGGAACTACTTTTTTCGAGCTGGCGGTAAGGATATCTCGAATTCTAATAAACTGATTTTCTTCAAAATTGGAGAGGATTTTCTCTATATATCGTTTCATCTTGTGTACCCTGCCCACAACTATAACTTCTCATTTAGATTTAAAAAAAAAAAACCTGTTAAAAAAATATGAAAAAACTTAAAAATCCAAACTGCCGCCTTTTAAAAAAATTTTTTTTAACTTATCCAAGGGTTATACGATAGCGGCATCTATAATAATTAGGAATCCGTCTGTTTTTCATGTATCAGATCACCAAGAGGGTTGGAATAATGCACCCCACGTCACTCTCTTTTTTTTACCCCCCACTTTGACTGTTCAAAACTTTTTCAATTTTAACTACTTTTTTTTTAGTAATTTTTGTGTGTAATAATAAAACATCAATAAACAAATGATAATAAAAATTTATAGTAAAAATATTTTTTGTTAGCTATTCTTCAGCGTTTCTAAAACCGGTCAAAATTCATGCCCCTACAGTAGAATACTGCCTTAAAAAAAACAAGTGGGAAAGCTACAGTCGAGTGTGACCGACTGTGAGATACCCGGTACCCAAAGCATTGTGGGTGACATTAAATAGCACATGAACATTGAATGTTGACAAATAAAGGCAAATGTTGCTATAAACATGTTGAGCAACACTCGAAACAGACAAATGTTGCTAGGAGCATGCTGAACAACACCCAACAAAGACAAATTTTGCTAAGAACTTGATGAGCAACACGCAATCTCTCTCTCTCTCTCTCTCTTTCTCTCATGAAGAAGTAAACACAGAAAGTTGATTGTTTAATAACTTCTATGTTTATCATCCGATACTACTTAAATTTTCAGAACTTAAATTTTCTCAATATTACATCATTAAATTCTCAATTTGCAATTCATAGATATTCTCAGATTAATAATAATAATACTTCATTAAGTTCTTAATATAATAATAATAATATAGATAATTGTTAATTGTTCATACATATTCTCAACGTAATAATAATACAGATAATAGTTCATATAACATATATATATTTTTTTTTACTGTTGGACGTGGATGCACTACGGTCAGTACACTCAAATGGCCCTTCGAAACCAAGCCCGTGCTTGTTAGGGTTAGGTGTTAATAGACGCGAAATAAAGTGTAGGTAAAAGAATGCGAGGAAATAAAAACTACTACTACTAGGCAGCTAGATTGCTATCTTGCATGTGTACTAAGTGGGTTACGATTAATGTTTTTAGTTTAGGAAGGCTATCTACAGATGAGGTGATTTTGTACAAATCATTATAATTTGCACATAATACTCTATCTACAAAACTAAAGGCAGGTAGGATCTTGTTTTTCAACTGACCCAATAGATCGCTGCTTTCCACTTCACCACAGACCAGATTAAATATAAAGACAATGCCTAACATCGTTCTACGGATTGCTAAGGAAGGTAGGTTAATCAGGAGAAGTCTACTAGAATTAGAGGGCTACCTATGGTTTGCATCCCAGTTTAAGCCACGAAGAGCGAAAAGTAAAAAGTTCTTTTGAACTGACTCAATGCGTTTGTTGTGGACGTCCCACTGGGAACTCCAAACGCAAGATCGATCCATTTCTAAAATAGGACGAACTAACGAAATGTATAAATTCTTCGTGACATAGGGGTCATCGAATTCTTTCGACCACCGTTTAATAAATCCAAGCACACCCCTGGCTTTATTCACAATGCACAAAATATGATCTATAAACTGCAGTTCAGGATCTAAGCGGATTCTCGAATCGTCAACTAGAGTGATCATTTCCAAAGAGCAGCAGTTCAGCGTATAAGTCGCAAGCATGGGAGAGACACGTGAGAATGTCATCAGCTTGCATTTGGAGCCATTTAGGTTTAATAAGTTTGCATTGCACTATATTTTAAAGTTATTAAGATTTTGTAAATCCGACTGGCAAGTGCGGTGCTTGTATTGCACACAAAAATTAACTTCGTCAGCATACATGAGTTAGTCAAGACTTTGGGCAGGTCGTAAATAATGTAAAAAGTAAGGGACCCAGGTGGCTCCCTTGCGGGACACCAGAGGTCACCCGAAAAACATTCGACAAGTTGTTTTAAAGAGGAACTTTTGCGTCCTGCCATTCAGATAACTTGAGATCCACCTAATAAGATCGACAGGAAACCTATTAAGGGCCGGTTCCTACCCTCCCTCTTAAATTTTTGAGCCCAGATAAAGTCCCGGCTTAGAAAATTTTATTTCCTATCGTATAAATGTGAGAGCTAACTTAGCCGAGACCTAGACTCCCTGTAAAATATTTTCCGGCCCGGAAAAAAAAATTATTTCCGATGACCGATACCAATAAAAAGACACGGACAGCTGTCTTGAATGGTTGCGTTTGTTTTAATGATTCTACCTATCTTTTCGGCGATGGCTAAAACAGAGATAGAGGTTGCGACTCCTCCACCAGTGCCGATACCTTCCTTCTCTGCAGCAAACTCTGGTCAGTTTTTCTTCTTAAGATGATCTTCCACGGCCGTTGTACTCCTGACTGAGCAGTAAACTTAAGAGCAAAACTTTCCAGGATTCGACTTGAAGGTGTTTTTCGCGATTTTTGTTTTCCGACATTTTTCCAATTTGTATATTTTTTTCACAAAAGTGACAGTTCAGTGCTTTACAGCTATAATCGATAAATAAAAGTTAAGTTAACCGTGCTATGTTATTCTTTCACAGTCATGTAAATTTTTTAAGGACAGGAAATCATTATGTTTTTATCTGGTGACTAATTTTTCCGGACTGTTAGTTGTCAGGCAATTTAACAGGCTGGGTAGGAACCGGCACTTAGTCTACATTTCAAGTATTAAATCTATGCTATATTTATTTTTAAGACAGATTTTGGGGGTACGCAAACTAGTCTCTCAGTTTTTGAGCTATTTCCTTTGCAAGTAGTATATATGTCAGAACGACAGAAACCCGACCACTTATGCTATAGCTGCCATACACCAAAATAAAACCAAGGGCTTCAATTTAATATAGATTTAGACTTTTCCCACAGTCCCCATCCTGTCCCCAAGTCCCCATCTCTGACAAATGTTTGCGTAACTACTGACAGAACAGTTCCAGTTTTGGCATAATTTCTGCACTCAACATTTCGAGCAAATAGAGTTTTAGAATGCCTCCTGTTTGTTTGGTCATGAAGTAGTGGGTCGAATCGTGCAGTTTGGATGCACGAGGCACCGGAGGCGCTGAAAATATTTAGCTAATTTTAAAATGCACAGCAATGTGCATGCACTGCCGATGCTTCTATATACATATGTGCAGACCTATTGAGGTTTTCAGCCAACAAAGGTAGAAAAGTGCAAGACAAACAGCATGAAAATGAAATGTACCTGGTAAACGGCTCCAAAGTATAACAAAATCCGCAAGAATGGCTAAAGGCTTCCTGATTCCCTCTTATTTTCTTATTTTCTTACCATTATGTATACCCAAATGGTACAAGGGTATTAAAAGTATATAAGGGTATATAAAGTATATATATTCTTGATCAGCATCACCAGCCGGGTAGATTAGCCATGTCCGTCTGTCTGTCTGTCCGTGTTGGTAAACAGATCTCAGAGACTATAAGAGCTAGAGTTACCAAATTTGGTGACAACATTCGAATCTGTTGCACACAGATCAAGTTTGTTTTAGAATTTGGCCACGCCCACTTCCGCCTTTAAAAATCATACCAAACGTTATGTTTGCTGTAAAGAGGTCCCAAATAAAAAAAAAACATTTACACCGTGAGTTTTTGTAAAAAATGATTTTATTTAAAACGATCTCCGCTTTATATACGAGATTTGATTCTAATTTTACTCTTATCTATGGCCTACGCAGAGGCCGCATCTCTGGTCATTTTGTCTTTAAAGATATTCCTTGAATCCACGCAGGGGCTCAGATTACGTGTCCCTATTTGTCAAGTGCATACATTTGTGTTATGTTTAGAGATATTAAGCAGATCACAGCTGCATACATTTGTACATAGATTTGAAATACATACATACAGTATGTCAAGAAAGTGTTTTGACAACAAAAAAAAATACACTTTTTCAAGTTTTCATGCGATTAAAAGTAAGTAATAGGGCCTTTTTAATATTTTTTTAATTTTATTATGAATTTATAGATATCTGAGAGTTGATTAGTAAAGAAAAAAAACAAAATTCATTAGGTTAACAATGTTAAAAAATATAAAAACAAATAACATTCACTTTTCACACAGTCAATAAAGTGTTTTGACAAAAAGTTTAAGTCTTCTTATTTTGTAGTTTTTGGCATTTTAAGACTTTGTATGGCCACCTTTGGCTGCACAAACATTCTGCGAACGAGTTTACATCGAATTTATGAGCTTTTCCATGTCCAATGTCTCGGATTCAGCTCCCAATCCTCCAATATGGCAGCTTTTGTTTAATTTTTGTTTTAAGGCTTGTTTTGCCACTTTTTCTTTAAAATTTCCCAATTTTCCATTAGGCTTAAGTCTGGACTCTGGGTGGTGTGTCCATGACTATTCCAAGGATTGTAGAGTAACCACATTTTCCCATATTGGCCTTATACTTAGGGTCATTATCTTGAAAAATGCAAATTTTGGTTGGTTTCCATTTGCATTTTTATTTTATAATATTAAAAAAAATTGTTCGCTTAACTTTTAATTCTTTATTTTACTAACAATGAAATTTCCAACACAATGAGGTACCACTCATTTCAATTGGACAAAAATTAGCAGAGATATCGACTGGTCTGTTAGTATTTTGCAAGTAAATAAGAAGACTTAAACTTTTTGTCAAAAGACTTTATTGACTGTGTGAAAAATGAATGTTATTTGTTTTTATTTTTTTAACATTGTTAACCTAATGAATTTTGTTTTTTTTCTTTACTAATCAACTCTAAGATATCTATATATTCATAATAAAATTAAAAAAATATTAAAAAGGCCCTATTACTTACTTTTTATCGCATGAAAACTTGAAAAAGTGTTTTTTTTTTTGTTGTCAAAACACTTTCTTGACATACTGTATATACATGTTCATTGGTGAACATTCTGCCAAGGAGGGGATCTTTTACATTAATACATAGGGTACAACAGGTAACAAAGGTAACCAAAAATGGTTTTAGGGAGCTACTTGTTAGTTTTCGTAGAACTAATGAGGTGCTCCTGGCGCTGGACACCCAGTTTAATGGCCTTAAGCTTAAATGAGTCCCCTAAGGCCAAAAAATCCACGGTTGGCACACCGCATTTGGGCGGATCCCAACAACACGCCGCAGGTTCTCAACAGCTGACTCCCTCGGCACAGCTCCTAGCACAACATATCTAACTCCAATGATAATAAGATCGGGGGCGAGAATAGATTCGGCCTCCGAATGTGCCGCGGTAAGGGCAGCGCCTCCAGTTATATCCGTTGTGTTCGCTGAGGGGTACCGATCAATGACCCCTCAGATCCATTAAAAAAATCCCCAGGGTATCAGGCCTGGAATACCAGCCAAAATTGGTACTACTAATGTATTGCCAAAAGTCCTTATTCGCGGCTTTCCCCTAATCAAACATCGATAAAAGTATCTAAATTCTAGGTCGCATAAAAGTCGAAGTATCTACAATTAAGGTTGACAAATTTTTAATATCTTATGCTAGGGATATTTGGACTACTATCGGGAATAAGTCTGATCGGCCAGCTAAGAAAGTCCACTGCTTTCGCAAAACAGATTTATAATTTTGTCAACACTAAACGGAAGCCTATGAGACACCCTTCCTCGCTTTCATTTCAAAATACGACAGCAAACAATGACCAGGCAATCGCCGATCTTTTTGCTCAGTTTTTTTAAACTACTTATTCTCCGTCATCCGACTAAAACCAGACCTATTCTTATAACATGCCCAAATCAAACCTAATCTTCAGTCCTAGCTTAGACGAAAGCTCCCTTCTTTTGGATCTTCAACGTGTCAAACCGGTTTATTCGGCAGGTCCCGATGGAATACCAGGCTGTGTGCTTAGGTATTGTGTCGAGTCCCTGTGCAGTCCCCTTCTAAAATTGTTTACCTTATCCTTAGAAACTTCCCAATATCCCCTTTTTTTGAAGGAATCATTCGTCATTCCTCTCCTGAAAAAAGGTAGCCAAGTGGATGCTAAAAACTATAATGGAATTTCTAAGTTGTCAGCCATGCCAAAACTTTTCGAAAACGTAATTACTCCCCATTTGCTGCACTTGTGTAGATCAGTAATATCTCCATGCCAACATGGATTTATTAAACGAAGATTAACGACTACTAACCTTCTGGAGGTCACATCTTTCATTATAAGGGACTTTCCACAGAATTTGCAGACAGATGTGATCTATACTGATTTCAGTAAAGCATTTGACTCCGTTAATCACTCCCTTCTTGTTAGGAAACTCGACTAAATGGGTTTTCCTGTCGATCTTCTTAGCTGGATCTCAAGTTTATTGAATGGCAGGACGCAAAAGGTCCTCCTTAATAACAACTGGTCGAATGTTCTCCGGGTGACCTTTGGTGTCCCGCAAGGGAGCCACCTGGGTCCCTTACATTTTACATTATTTATTAACGACCTGCCCTAAGTCTTGACTAACTTCAGAGTACTCATGTACGCTGACAACGTTAAACTTTGTGTACAATACAAAGACCGCGCTTGCCAGTCGGATTTACAAACAGATCTTAATAACTTTCAAACATGGTGCAATGCAAACTTATTAAACCTAAATGAATTCTAATGCAACCTGATAACATTCTCACTTGTCTTTCCCATGCTTGCGACTTATACGCTGAACTGCTGCTCTTTGGAAAGGATCACTCTAGTTGACGATTTAGGTATCCGTCTAGATCCTAAACTGGAGTTTATTGATCATATTTCGTGCATTGTGCATATAAAACGGTGGTCGAAGGAATTCGATGACCTGTCGTGAAGAATTTATACGTTTCGTTAGTTCGTCCTATTTTAGAATATGAATCTTGCGTTTGGAGTCCCCAGTGGGACGTCCACAGCAAACGCATTGGGTCAGTTCAAAAGAACTTTTATTTTTCGCTCTTCGTGGCTTAAACTAGAATGCAAACTTAGATTGCCATCTTATTCTAGTAGACTTCTCCTACCCTCGTTAGCAAACCGTAGAACGATGCTAGGCATTGTTTTTATGTATAGCCCTATCCGTGGTGACGTGAAAAGCACCGATCTTTTGGGTAGTTTAATTTCCACGTACCATGTAGAACCCTAGATCCTACTTGCCTTTAGTTTTGCACCACTGTAAAATGTCGTATGAACTCTGTAGAGTACTGTGTGCAAATTATAATGATTTGTACAAAATAACCTCATCTGTAGATAGCCTTCATAAACTAAAAACTTTAATCCTAATACGGCTATGATACAGGGCACAAGTTTTCATTAATTAGCTACTTCATTAGAGCCTTGAAAGAGACAACTATATGTCTTTTTGGTTCGGATTTTTCGTAATGCGACTACGGTCACACTGACTTAAAAGGTAAACAATAACAATGGCCGGAATTCACAGCACAATTTATTCAATTCTGGAATCCTCATGCAAATACTTCAGCAGAAATTAATATGAAAACCATTAAACTGATTTTACAGCTTTTCTTGTAGATAGATTTAGTTAATTCATAATAATTGCAAGATTTCACGGTGAAAAACCATGCCACCGAAAACTTATTTATTTTGTTTATTTATTTTGCTTTTGTGCAGAATAGTTGCTGAAAATTATGCTAGGCCTTCGGCTAAAACCAATATACTTCGTGAGACCGTTTTGTCTAATGAGCAATCAATATACTTTTTAGATACAATTTAATGAATTAGAGACGGTATATTCTATCGAACTCATTTTTTGTCTGGTATTTTTTCGATAAGCCGATAAGTTTTCAATTAATGAGCAATTAATGTATTAATCTCTCATTGAAAGTGCCGTATAGTCGTCTTGCTCGCACTTAGGCAAAACCCTGTTTGCTGTTCGATAGAATATACCGTCTGTAATTCATTAAATTGTATGTAAAAGTATATTACTGTATATTAACGGTCTCACAGAATATATTGGTTTTTGCATAATTTTCAGCAACTATTCTGCACAAAAGCAAGATAAACAAGTGGAAAGCTACAGTCGAGTGTGACCGACTGTAAGATTCCCGGTACCCAAAGCATTGTGGGTGAAATTAAACAGCACATGAACATGGAAAAAGGAAATGTTGACAAATAGAGACAAATATTGCTAGAAACATGTTGAGCAACACGCAAGTGCGCGCTCTCTCTCTCTCTCAGAAACTTTATTGTTTAATAACTTCTATGTTTATCATCCGATTTTACTCAAATTTATATTGGTTATATACCGGTTTTATGATTTTCGGGGGCGAAAGTGGGCGTGGCCAAATTTTAAAACAAACTTGATCTGCGTGGTAACTTTAGCTCTTATAGTCTCTGAGATCTGTTGTCTCACACGGACGGACAGACGGACATGGCTAGATCGACTCGGCTAGTGACGCTGATCAAGAATATATATACTTTATAGGGTCGGAGATTTCTCCTTCTGCTTGTTACGTACATTCTCGGTAGGCACTAACTTATAATACCCTTGTACCCAATGGGTACCGGGTATAATAAACAAAATAAATAAGTTTTGGGCGGCATGGTTTGTTCGCCGTGAAATTTTGCAATTCTTATAAATTAACTAAATCTATGTACAAGAAAAGTTGTAAAATCAGTTTAATGGTTTTCATATTAATTTCTGCAGAAGTATTTGCATGAGGACTCCAGAAATTAATAAATTGTGCACTGCAAATTCCGGCCATTGTTATTGTTTACCTTTAAGTCAGTGTGACCGTAGTCGCATTACGAAAAAATCCGAACCAAAAAGACTTATAGTTGTCTCTTTCAAGGTTTTAATGAAGTAGCTAATTAATGAAAACTTGTGCCCTGTATCATAGCCGTATTAGGAATTCAGGGTGATCAAAGTAAAAATACCAAAATATATAAAAATAATATCGATATTGCGATATTTGGGCCAGCTCTAAATCACGATATAAATATATCATTTTAAGAAAAATATCGATATATATATATTTTATATTATCAACAACCCTATCTTGTACCCTGTGGGTACAGGGTATAAAAATAATATTACGGAAAAATATATAAACTGACCGAAACCCAAAGCTATCAGAGCGTGAGAAGCTTAATATCTTGTGCGAAATTAGCAGCACATTGTAGCAAAATGTGTCCAAAATGACAGTTTGGCGAGTTCTTAACAACTCAGACAATACATATATTGAGAGCTGTAATAAAAAAGCCCTCAAATTACGGCCCCATCACAAGTTGGTTCGTCTACAATTTGCTGAACACCATTTAGACACCAATTGGGACTTCGTAAGTCAACTTCATTTTTGTTTATGGTTAAGATAATAATATGAATTCTTAAGGTTATTGTTAAAACAAGAGCTTTTTCTTGAGTATAAATAATAAGTCGGATGGTGCTAGTTTAAATGTATTAATTTTAATGATAATTCGTAGGTTTTTCCTCCTCACTTTAACTCCTCGTGGCTATTAAACTTCAAGTATTTTCTTGGACTATCTCTCATTTTTCTGCCACTATTCGTTCGTACGAGTTGGCAGCATCAACTGTAACATCAGTTACAGCTGTTATCTTAACTAACATTCAGAAGGCGCGGAATTCAATAATTAACAAATATCTACTAATTGGTTTTGACCCAACATACCGGCCCCTTGAAAGTATGCGATTGACTTTCAAGAGACAGGTATTAAGGCGAGTTTTCGTATAGGACGGCGGATGATTCCCTTGGCCGTGCGTACGTTGGCTACACGCACGATGTTGTCCGATCCTGCGATGGTACTGACTATGCGGCCAAGCCACCGTTGTGGGGAAGATTATCCTCATGAACAATGACCATGTCGTTGACAGCTAGATTTGGTGCAGTCTTCGTCCAGGTTGTGCGAACTTGGAGCTGGTTTATATACTCGTGGCTCCAGCGACTCCAGATGTGATGCTTTATGGCGCTGACCCTTTTCCATCGATCCAACTTGTCCAGATTGTCGTCACTTGGTGGAAGTTCTGGTAGAGCTCGGAGTGCGTCGCGCACTAAGAAGTGACCAGGCGTGAGAGCGGCCAGGTCGTTTGGATCTGTTGATAGCGGCGTTAATGGACGAGAGTTCAAGATCGCCTCGACGTCAGCAGCTGCTGTGGCCAACTCCTCGAATGTTAGTCTGGTGTCTGTCATTATTTATTAACGACCTGCCCTAAGTCTTGACTAACTTCAGAGTACTCATGTACGCTGACAACGTTAAACTTTGTGTACAATACAAAGACCGCGCTTGCCAGTCGGATTTACAAACAGATCTTAATAACTTTCAAACATGGTGCAATGCAAACTTATTAAACCTAAATGAATTCTAATGCAACCTGATAACATTCTCACTTGTCTTTCCCATGCTTGCGACTTATACGCTGAACTGCTGCTCTTTGAAAGGATCACTCTAGTTGACGATTTAGGTATCCGTCTAGATCCTAAACTGGAGTTTATTGATCATATTTCGTGCATTGTGCATATAAAACGGTGGTCGAAGGAATTCGATGACCTGTCGTGAAGAATTTATACGTTTCGTTAGTTCGTCCTATTTTAGAATATGAATCTTGCGTTTGGAGTCCCCAGTGGGACGTCCACAGCAAACGCATTGGGTCAGTTCAAAAGAACTTTTTATTTTTCGCTCTTCGTGGCTTAAACTAGAATGCAAACTTAGATTGCCATCTTATTCTAGTAGACTTCTCCTACCCTCGTTAGCAAACCGTAGAACGATGCGATCCGTGGTGACGTGAAAAGCACCGATCTTTTGGGTAGTTTAATTTCCACGTACCATGTAGAACCCTAGATCCTACTTGCCTTTAGTTTTGCACCACTGTAAAATGTCGTATGAACTCTGTAGAGTACTGTGTGCAAATTATAATGATTTGTACAAAATAACCTCATCTGTAGATAGCCTTCATAAACTAAAAACTTTAATCCTAATACGGCTATGATACAGGGCACAAGTTTTCATTAATTAGCTACTTCATTAGAGCCTTGAAAGAGACAACTATATGTCTTTTGGTTCGGATTTTTCGTAATGCGACTACGGTCACACTGACTTAAAAGGTAAACAATAACAATGGCCGGAATTCACAGTGCACAATTTATTCAATTCTGGAATCCTCATGCAAATACTTCAGCAGAAATTAATATGAAAACCATTAAACTGATTTTACAGCTTTTCTTGTAGATAGATTTAGTTAATTCATAATAATTGCAAGATTTCACGGTGAAAAACCATGCCACCGAAAACTTATTTATTTTGTTTATTTATTTTGCTTTTGTGCAGAATAGTTGCTGAAAATTATGCTAGGCCTTCGGCTAAAACCAATATACTTCGTGAGACCGTTTTGTCTAATGAGCAATCAATATACTTTTTAGATACAATTTAATGAATTAGAGACGGTATATTCTATCGAACTCATTTTTTGTCTGGTATTTTTTCGATAAGCCGATAAGTTTTTCAATTAATGAGCAATTAATGTATTAATCTCTCATTGAAAGTGCCGTATAGTCGTCTTGCTCGCACTTAGGCAAAACCCTGTTTGCTGTTCGATAGAATATACCGTCTGTAATTCATTAAATTGTATGTAAAAGTATATTACTGTATATTAACGGTCTCACAGAATATATTGGTTTTGCATAATTTTCAGCAACTATTCTGCACAAAAGCAAGATAAACAAGTGGAAAGCTACAGTCGAGTGTGACCGACTGTAAGATTCCCGGTACCCAAAGCATTGTGGGTGAAATTAAACAGCACATGAACATGGAAAAAGGAAATGTTGACAAATAGAGACAAATATTGCTAGAAACATGTTGAGCAACACGCACGCGCTCTCTCTCTCAGAAACTTTATTGTTTAATAACTTCTATGTTTATCATCCGATTTTACTCAAATTTATATTGGTTATATACCGGTTTTATGATTTTCGGGGCGAAAGTGGGCGTGGCCAAATTTTAAAACAAACTTGATCTGCGTGGTAACTCTAGCTCTTATAGTCTCTGAGATCTGTTGTCTCACACGGACGGACAGACGGACATGGCTAGATCGACTCGGCTAGTGACGCTGATCAAGAATATATATACTTTTATAGGGTCGGAGATTTCTCCTTCTGCTTGTTACGTACATTCTCGGTAGGCACTAACTTATAATACCCTTGTACCCAATGGGTACCGGGTATAATAAACAAAATAAATAAGTTTTGGGCGGCATGGTTTGTTCGCCGTGAAATTTTGCAATTCTTATAAATTAACTAAATCTATGTACAAGAAAAGTTGTAAAATCAGTTTAATGGTTTTCATATTAATTTCTGCAGAAGTATTTGCATGAGGACTCCAGAAATTAATAAATTGTGCACTGCAAATTCCGGCCATTGTTATTGTTTACCTTTTAAGTCAGTGTGACCGTAGTCGCATTACGAAAAAATCCGAACCAAAAAGACTTATAGTTGTCTCTTTCAAGGTTTTAATGAAGTAGCTAATTAATGAAAACTTGTGCCCTGTATCATAGCCGTATTAGGAATTCAGGGTGATCAAAGTAAAAATACCAAAATATATAAAAATAATATCGATATTGCGATATTTGGGCCAGCTCTAAATCACGATATAAATATATCATTTTAAGAAAAATATCGATATATATATATTTTATATTATCAACAACCCTATCTTGTACCCTGTGGGTACAGGGTATAAAAATAATATTACGGAAAAATATATAAAACTGACCGAAACCCAAAGCTATCAGAGCGTGAGAAGCTTAATATCTTGTGCGAAATTAGCAGCACATTGTAGCAAAATGTGTCCAAAATGACAGTTTGGCGAGTTCTTAACAACTCAGACAATACATATATTGAGAGCTGTAATAAAAAGCCCTCAAATTACGGCCCCATCACAAGTTGGTTCGTCTACAATTTGCTGAACACCATTTAGACACCAATTGGGACTTCGTAAGTCAACTTCATTTTTGTTTATGGTTAAGATAATAATATGAATTCTTAAGGTTATTGTTAAAACAAGAGCTTTTTCTTGAGTATAAATAATAAGTCGGATGGTGCTAGTTTAAATGTATTAATTTTAATGATAATTCGTAGGTTTTTCCTCCTCACTTTAACTCCTCGTGGCTATTCAACTTCAAGTATTTTCTTGGACTATCTCTCATTTTTCTGCCACTATTCGTTCGTACGAGTTGGCAGCATCAACTGTAACATCAGTTACAGCTGTTATCTTAACTAACATTCAGAAGGCGCGGAATTCAATAATTAACAAATATCTACTAATTGGTTTTGACCCAACATACCGGCCCCTTGAAAGTATGCGATTGACTTTCAAGAGACAGGTATTAAGGCGAGTTTTCGTATAGGACGGCGGATGATTCCCTTGGCCGTGCGTACGTTGGCTACACGCACGATGTTGTCCGATCCTGCGATGGTACTGACTATGCGGCCAAGAAGCCACCGTTGTGGGGAAGATTATCCTCATGAACAATGACCATGTCGTTGACAGCTAGATTTGGTGCAGTCTTCGTCCAGGTTGTGCGAACTTGGAGCTGGTTTATATACTCGTGGCTCCAGCGACTCCAGATGTGATGCTTTATGGCGCTGACCCTTTTCCATCGATCCAACTTGTCCAGATTGTCGTCACTTGGTGGAAGTTCTGGTAGAGCTCGGAGTGCGTCGCGCACTAAGAAGTGACCAGGCGTGAGAGCGGCCAGGTCGTTTGGATCTGTTGATAGCGGCGTTAATGGACGAGAGTTCAAGATCGCCTCGACGTCAGCAGCTGCTGTGGCCAACTCCTCGAATGTTAGTCTGGTGTCTCGAAAATTGCGATTGAGCAGTCCCTTGACGCTTTTGACTGCTGCTTCCCATATGCCCCGAAATGTGGAGCCCTGGGCGGGATAAAATGAAAGTTAATGAACTCAGTGCGACAAAATTATGGATTGATTCAGTCGTTTCTTCCTTAAAAGAAACTGCTTCAAGGCTTCTAGTTTGTTGTTAGCTCCTGCGAAGTTTGTAGCGTTGTCACAAAATATGTCCGAGGGCAGTCCGCTTCGGGCAATGAAGCGCTTGAGTGATGCAATGAAGCTATCCGTTGTGAGGTCTGATACCACTTCGACATGTATAGCTTTCGTGGCAAAGCAAACGAAGACGGCTAGGTATGCCTTGGTGGGAGGCTTACCCCGAATGCGCAAATAAACGTTGATTGGTCCGCAAAAGTCTATTCCGCATCTTGAAAATGTCCGAGACGGTGTGATACGCTCCTTGGGCAATTGCCCCATTAGCTGTTTTCGAGAGTTGGTCGATAGCGGCGACAATGTATGCATGAACGAACGACTTGTCGCGCTAAGTCCCTTGCGTTTACTATCCAAAACTGTTGTCGATTTAAACCGATGAGTGTCCTTGGTCCGGCGTGATAATTTTGGAGATGGAGACGGCGAACGAACTGTGATACAAAGGGATCCTTAGCTGGGAGCAGGACAGGATGCCTTTGGGTCTCTGGGTAGTCTGCTAACTCCAGGTGCCCTCCGACCTTTAGAAGTTGGAAACCATCTGTGACCTGAAGAAAGAGACTAAGATTTTTAAGGTTAGTGCGAATCGGCAGACCCTTCAGGACCGATGACATTTCTTGTGCAAAGTGATTGTTTTGAATATTCCAGACGATGCAATGTAGCGCCCGCTGCAATTCGGCTGGCGTTGGCGATGGCGATTGGAATGACGTGAGTTTACGGCAGCGCTGAATAAACCTGTACATCCAGGCGACGACTAGTAGGCAGCGATGATACGAACTGAATTTATAGATTCCTTCAAGCAGTTGATTACTGATCGTTTGTACCTCTTTTCTCCAGTTGCACAGTTTCCAGGCCAATTTCAATGTTGTCTTTACTGTCCTTAGGCCAATATTGCTGATCTTGGCGTAGAAACTCCGGCCCCTTAAACCATATCGATTGTTCCAACTCGGCGATGGTGCAGCCTCTGGACAGGGTATCAGCCGGGTTACAGTGGGTTGCAACATGTCTCCAGTGGCAATCTGACGTACTTTCTTGAATTTCAGCAATTCGATTGCCGACAAAGGTAGATAATGTGGCTGAGTGTTGGCGGTTCCAATGTAGAACAATTTGAGAGTCGCACCATAAGTACGAGGTTGGCTCTTTGTCTAATGATTTTCTGATAAAGTTGTGCTAACAGATGTGCTCCGCACAGCTCTAATTTAGGCAGAGATAGCTTCTTGGTAGGAGCAACTCTGGACTTGGATGTGATTAGCTGTACCTTGATTAGCCCATCTGATCCAAGTGTGCGAGCGTAGATGCAGCATCCATACGCTCTGATGGAGGCATCACAAAAACCGTGTATCTGAAGAGTGCATATAGCCGGTTGGAGACAATATCGTGGTATTGCTATAGACTCCAACGACGTAAGCGACGTAAGCAGTGACATCCAAGCTGTATGGATTCCTTGGGGTACTGACTCGTCCCAGTGTAGTTTTAGTAGCCACAGCTCCTGCAGGATGATTTTTGCCACGATGATGATGGGAGTAACTAATCCCAACGGATCAAACAGCGACGATGCTATAGACAAGATCGTGCGCTTGGTAACATGGTCTGACTCTACTCTTGGAGAGAACGAAAACATGAATGTGTCCCGTATTTGGTCCCATTTTAGGCCAAGCGTGCTAGTTAGCATTTCGTCGTCCAACTGCAAGTGTTTGATTGTATTGTCATCGACAAATTTACCGTGATTCGAATGCCATTTTGCGAGTTCCAATTGGCCATCCTGTAGAATCGTTGTAACTTCCCTTTTGATTTGATGTAGCTCCTCTACAGTATCCGCTCCACCCAGGAAGTCATCTACGTAGAACGACGATTTGATGGCTTTAGCCCCAATTTTCAATTTGTCCATGAAGTTGTCGGCTAGATATGACATGCTGCGGACGGCCAGATACGGCGCAGCCGCCGTACCATACCTTACGGTATTCAATTCGAAGGTGCTTAATGGTTGCGATGGCGAATCTCTCCAAAGGATATATTGGAATCTGCGATCCTCGGGTGACACGTTGACTTGGCGGAACATCTTAACCACATCAGCAGTGATTGCATAGCGATGTATACGAAAACATAGGAGTAATGTATAAAGATCTGGCTGAATGGTCGGTCCGACCATTAAGAGATCGTTGAGCGATTTCTGGGACGTTGTCTTGCACGATGCGTCGAAAACCACTCTAAGCTTCGTTGATGTGCTATTAGGCTTAAGAACGCAGTGGTGCGGAATATAATAATGCGGAGTGTTTAATTGCGGATGACTCACGAGACTCATGTGTCCCAGGTCTTGAAATTCCTGCATGAATTTGACATATTTGGCCCTTACCTCAGGCCTTTTGCCTAGGCTGCGTTCGAGCGATAAGAATCTTCTTCTGGCGGTGTCGAATGAGGCTCCGAGAGCGGTAGGTGCATCCTTAAATGGCAGTCGACCATCTGAGCTGCGTCGTACCGTTTTTGTATAGAACTCCTCACAGTTTCGCTGCTCCGGCGTAAGTGTATTCTCGGGAATCTCCACATGATCGATGCGCCATAGCCGTACCAGGTTTTCGTCAATCTGGTCTAGTGCGATAGATGAATACTGATATAGTGTCCTGGGATGAGCTCGACATCGACCAGACACTATCCATCCAAGTAGCGTTTTCTGGAGTATGGGCAGATCCTTTCCTAATTTAACCGACTGCTAAGATATCAAAGAAGGTTTCCGTGCCTAAAAGCAAATCGATGCGGCGAGACTTGTTAAAGTTTTCATCAGCAAGCGATGAGTGCTGCGGAAGGTTCCATGAAGAGATGTCAATTTCCGAATCTGGGTGATAGGCGATGTGTGATGTCACGCAAAAATCAAGGAGTAACTCGAATTCATTGTGTCTCGACTTGATATTGGTGGTTGCATGGTGTTTGATTTGAGTTTGTGTCTCCCCAATGCTACGAATCTCTAGGTTGCGTTTGCTCCGTGGCAGTCGAAGACTTTGGGCGAACTCCTCGGATATGAAATTCACCTGAGAACAGGAATCCAGAAGCGCTCTTCCTATTTTGTAGCATCCAGATGCATCCTTGACCTTGACCAGAGCTGTGGCCAGGATGACACAGTCGGAACGCGGTTCCGTGTGAGTATGTGTGACTGCGTCCGAAACTTGTGCAGACTCCGCTTGAGGTTGTGGCAAGGAACTGCGACCGACCCAGGTGAGAGTCGATGAAGCAGCGTGTGATGCGCTAACGCACAGGTGCGGCATCTCTGCGTTGACGGGCAGTTGGCGACAAGGTGACCCTTGCCAAGGCAATTAACGCATAGCTTGTGGCGTTTTACTGCATTGAGGCGATTATCTAGGGCGAGATTGATTAGTTCTGGGCATCTAAAGGTCTTGTGGTCTGTATTTGAACAGATGTTGCAAGTTTGTGTTGTACAATTGAAGGACAGACTTGCCTGGTTTCTCTGCGAGCGGGACCTATGGCAACCTGGTTGGCTCATAGAGGCTTCAGCAGTAGGCTTCTCATCCGATTCCAAATATTGACAATGACGTTCGACGACTTGGACGCAGTTATCCCACGAAGGCAAGATGGTATAATCCAGCGACTCATTCCACTTCCTCTTGGTCTCCTGGTCCGCCTTTCCCATGACTATGGAGATAAGCATGGCCTGGCAGATTTGTGACTCGGTGCCCAACGAACGCAACGAGTTGTATAATGCGGATGCATTATCGATTAGGCTGCGCAACTGCTGACCATTTGACTTGGCGGCAGTTGTCAAAGCGAAGAGCGACGATATGTTGTCCAAGAATACGAGAGTTGGGTTGTCGTAGCGCTGCTTTAAGCGATCCAGAGCCTTCGTGTAGTTGTCTGCGGTCACCTGGAATGCTCGAACCGTTACTAGGGCGGGTCCTCGAAGACAGTTTAACAACTGATTGAACTTCTCGAGCTTAGACATTGATGGCAGGTGGCCTACGACTTGATTGAACGATGTAATGAAGTTTTGGTACTCGCAGTACTTGCCGTCGAATGTTGGCAACGCTAAACGCGGAAGCTTGACTGCAGACGTATTGCCCAAATTAACAGTGGTTTCGTTAATGTTCAGTAACAGCTGTTATCTTAACTAACATTCAGAAGGCGCGGAATTCAATAATTAACAAATATCTACTAATTGGGTTTTGACCCAACAGTTATATTTGCTGATAAGAAAAAATTTAATTTGCTACTGGAGGGATTTGAGAAAAACCTCTCATATTTTCGAAAAGAAAATCACTCGATCGCTCGAATTGGCAAAAACAAATTGTACGCGTGCGGCCGACGCACGTGATAGCAATGCAACAACAATTTCGAAGGGAATTGTGCACATCTGCACTGAGTGAAAAAGATTTAATTTGTTCTTTAGTCGTTCTTGTAAGGCGGGCACGAGACCATCAAAAATGACTGACGAAACGAAAACTTCCGAGTTTAAGACCAAATTTTTTTTCACAAAAAAAAAAAAATAGTTTAGGTATGTACCAGTGCCTGATGTGCGAAACTATAATTATAAAAATAAATTATAATATTCAACGACATTATTACTCTCAACACGAGAGCTCATACGGGTCGTTGAGTAAAAGGGAAAGGTTGCCGCTTATTGTGAATTTAATGGACTCACTCGTCTTAAGCCTAGTACTAATATGAACGAAAAAAATCCGTAAACGTTCATATAAAAAAAATTGGTTGTCTGTAAAGTCGTTTTACTGACGATAGTTGAACGTGACAACGTCTTAAGATAATACTGATGGAATGGTAGCATTTTTCAAAAGGAAATTTTTATTTAATTTGTTTAATAGATTTGTATGTATATAGAGAAGGAGGTAATTGGAAATCACAATGAAATTGATCAAGTTAGATTTATTTGTACGCATAAATACAATTATGTCAATGTTTTTTTTTTTACAATTTAATAGTTTTTACATGTATAAATGTGCGTTGAGCAATTGTTTTACAACTTTTAAACATGTATTATATTTAATTTCTTACAATCTGTGTTATTCTGTTGAGAATAGGACGATGATAGGAAAAGTGGGAAATTAAAGGGAGTGTTTCGAGTTTAATGTGTCTTGAAAAATTTTCCATAAAATTCTTCATTCAATTCTTCATTTTAAATTTAAAAAATAAAAATACAACAAAATACTTGAATAAAATTTATTGTTTAAATTTCTACTCAATTATTAAAATTAAAATTTTGATTTTATTATTTTAATAATATAATTAATTTTTTTTCAATTAGTTACTTAATTATTTTTGCAAATTTAATTGTAATTTGTTATAAAAAAGTAATAATTTTAAATAATTAATTATAAGAATAAACAATGATTAACAAGATTCTTTCGTTTTCGTTTTCACTTTCACAAGACTTTTTCGTTTTCAAAAACGGGCAAGTTTTTCTTGTCGAAATGAAAAGTAAATGCCTTTTTCTACATCAAACCGGTTCCTAATTGCAAAAGGAAAAAAATAGTTGACATTGGTCTATTGATGTTTGTTTCACACCATCAGTGGATCAATCTAGTTCGTAATTACTTTTTAAAGAATTATTTTCTGACCCCACCACGAATTCCCAAAAAAAATATTTGCCGTCGGCAACGACAACTTTCGTTTTGGTTGCCAGTGCTGCCGTACTGTTGGTAAAAAGTAAAGGCATTTAAACATTCCGTTTACTTCTCAAAACGTCCAAGTCAACTGTTTGAGCAATAACGAGAAAGAAAACTAACTGCGGTAAACCGAAGTTTGTATACCCTTGCAGTCTGCAATTAGATCATTGAAAATCAATCCATTTTGGTAATGTTGAAAAAAAAATGTCAAATTACGTAAATTTTGTAAATTTTACATTTTACATGTAGAATTTTACATTTTCATATAAATCGACCGATCCCTTCTATGGCAGCTATATGATATAGTTGTCCGATCTTAATGAAATTAAAACCGTAATTCTAGAACTATAAAAAACGATTATATCTCGAAATTTATAAAAATTCGTTGAAAAACAGAGAAGTTAAAATTTTTTTTTACATAAATTTCGCCATCATTTCTATGGCAGCTATAAGATATAGTGGTCCGATTTTGGCAGTTCCGACATATATACTGCGTGCTAAAGAAATAAGACTATGCTGAAAATTTCAGCCCGATAGCTAAAAAACTGAGAGACTAGTTCGCGTAGAAACCGACAGACAGACGGACAGACAGACGGACAAACGGACAGACAGACGGACATGGCTAGATCGACTCAGCTGGTGATGCTGATCAAGAATATATATACTTTATGGGGTCGGAGATGCCTCCTTCACTGCGTTGCAAACATCATGACAAAATTATTATACCCTCTGCAAGGGTATAAAAATAATTCAATATTTCGATAACAAAACGATGACAAAAAGTTTGTGAAAACCGGAGCACCTAAAAACGAAAACGTACGATTTTGGTCTAAAACGAAAACGAATAACAAAAGTGAAAACCGGAGCCTGCCTGTAAATTTTTATAAATCTTACATTTAAAATTTAAAATTTGGAAACATTAAAATTTTCGTAAATCTAGTTTTTAAAAAGCCCGCCTCAATGTGTTTGATATAGGAGAAAATGTTCCCTTTGACAGATGGCTGGTCCAACCTGTCATTTCAGACACGGTGTTGTGATATGTGGAAGATTTAATATTTATGTTTTAATTTTTTTAAATCATAGCTACGTTCGATAATTATTTCGATTGAATAGTAAAGCCATCGATTTTTTACTCAACGTGAAATAGTTCTGTTAACTTATTGTTTTAATTTTGACAATTATAGCATAACCTACAATCGCTGCACTAGCGGACCGATGCTATTCATTTTAATGATGAAAGCACGAATATATATACGACAATATATCACTGAATATATAATATAAAGAATCATTACCTTTATCGCTGTAATTATCGTTGCTATAAACAATTGACACCACATTCAAATCATGTAAATGTACAATAGTATAGCAGATGTCCACGCAGACGCATCGCTCACTCAAGTAGGAGAGAGACGGATGTCGAACGCTGCCGAACGCAAAGGCCGATTGTGCTTCTTTGTCGCTGGTTCCGCGCTCTCGCTTGCACTTCTAGCCTAAAGTCTAGTACTAAGATGAACGAAAAGAATCCATAAACGGAAAACTTCATATAAAAAAAAAGAACGAAAAGAGCAAGAAGAAGAATTTTGTGGTATTTTGTTTGGTCGGGTACTAAGATGAACGGAATTCCGTGAGCGAACCGGGTAAAACGGTTGGCAAAAGACACTAATAAACAGCTGTGATTCCGTAAGCGAATTATATCAATTGCATATATTTCGTAAGCAGCATGCGGGGGAAGGGGGAGGAGGCAATCGCTGCTCGGTTGTAGCGCTTCGACAGCCGTGAGAATAATGTGGAATTGATAAAAGTCGTAAAGGCAAGCCATATTATATGCAATTTAGTACATAAATTAACTTTTTTCTGTGTTTTTATTGACAATTTTATTGCATATTTTTATTGGCGGCGATGGCGGTAGCGCCACTATTATTTGCCTTCAACTCCATTACGGAACATTACATTAATAAAACGCCCAATCAAGTTCGTTAAATTAATTTCTCTTTTTAAAGTTTATTTATAAAGTTTGTTTACAAAACACAGCTGGAAATCAGGGACCGTAATTATTATAAGTTTTATTATAAAAGTCAAAAAATAAAAGTTATTTTTAAATTTTTATTATACAAATCAATTTTAACTCTTAAAATGATTTAAAAATAAAAATCAAAAAATAGTTATATTTTGATTTTTATTTAAAAATCAAAAATAAAAGTTATTTTTGATTTTTATTTCAAAAATTGAGAAATAAGTGTTATTTTTTGATTTTATTATAAAAATCAAAATAAAAATCAAATTGGAATATCTTTTAAACGGAAGATCATATAGCACGTATCATTCTATATATTTGAGCCGCCTTTTAATACCTTTCCGTTGATATACGTATGATGCATATGTAACCAACGTACCCACCCCAAGATCGCTATGAAGCTTGAAAATAATTAAAATTATATAACGTAAATATTGTCAGTGATCAACGTTGCACTGCTTTCTGATTCATTTGGTAACTGACTTAGTCAATTTGATTACGATGGGTCGCAAGCCTGATACAATTGTTCGCACATTTTTGAATTTTACCAAAAATGAATCAAAGTGTAAAGTTTGCAAACGTTCCTTTACGGGAACATACTTTACAAATTTAAAAGGCATCTTCTGGATTCGCATGCAGACATGTACTCGGGTGAGTTGGACAAAGAAGGAAGTCAACCGCCGGAGAAGAAAAAATTTACAGTCACTCTATCATCAAATGAAGTGAGTGCAGCCTGTGTGCAATTGGTGACTGAAGAAAAGGTACCACTCAGTTGTTCGATTCGGCCCCTTTAAGAAACTGACGGAGCAAATTTTTAACGGGCTGGAAATGAACCCAATAACTTCTAGAAATGTGATGCAGCACGTTACGAAAAATATGAGATTGAAAAAGCAGTTTTACAAAACAGGCTTAAAAATAAGATGCTCTCGCTGAAAATTGATATAGCCTCGCGACACTCGAAGGGAATACTAGGTGTAAATGTGCAGTATTACCGAAATGAAGCCATTGAAGTAAACACTCTAGGTATAATTGAGCTCCACCATAAACACACAGGACTCAATTTAAGCAAAGAAATAGAAAACATATTGGCAGACTTTTCTATTTCAAAGCAGCAAATATATACCATTACTTCTGACAATGGCAGAAACATCTTAAAAGCAATCGAGTGCTTGAATGAAGATCCCATTAATGTACAAACTGTTGATGTCGAAAATGAGGAGCTGATGAAAAACATTAAAATATTTTCTATATCATCAATCCGATGTGCTGCGCATTCCATGCAACTAGCTGTTAAAGATTTTTGGACGATGAAAAAGGGGCGTGACTGTCGCAAAAAGCCCGTAGGTTGGCAAAAACTCTGCGAACTCCGACTTTCAGGTTAGTGCATAAAATGGATAATATAACTGGTAATATTATATTAAAATTCCTAATCCTCTTGTATACTGCGTTTAGAATTGCGATTTCAACCACATCTCTACCGCTACCAACCATAGATGTACCAACAAGGTGGAGTTCCACATATGAAATGCTGAAAAGTGTATGCAGATACGAGGAGTTCATTCTTCAGAACTTTCCTTCGCAGTTATCCGTAGGGCAATGGGAGGATATTAAAGTGCTACTATCTGTTCTGGAACCGATTGCCGAAGCCACAAAAAATTGCAGAGCAAGCAGCTTTATTTTGGCGACTTTTATAAGCTGTGGCTAGAAACGAAGCTGACTATTAAATCTATGAAGGGCAATGCCCATAGTGAGGATCTAGCCAATAACTTAGAAAATCGAGAAAAACTTCTAACAACCAATGAAGTGATTCTGGCTGCAATTTATTTGGATCCAAGAATTCGGCGAATTCTTCTGAAAAATCCCCTTCACCAGGCAGCAGCCAGAAAGCACTTAGTAGGATTGATGCGGCAAATACTTGCCCTAACACAGAAGAAGGTTAAATTAGAATTTTCAAAATATTTTCATATGAATAATCATTTTAAGTATTTATCAGGAGAGACCAATTAAAGTGGAGAAGGTGGATTTGCCGATTGAACATGAACCAAATCCCCAGAGTTCGTCCAACCTTTTAAAAGCATATCTAAATTCAATTGAGGTGGGCTCTGACCACGAAGAATCGGAGGAAGAGGACGAACCTGAGATCAAATTGGCTACAACTGAAATCTATGGGTATTCGCCAAAGTCCATAGACCCAAGCGTGGACATTATGACCTATTGGGAAGAGAAGAAGTTCATTTACCCACGGCTTTATAGTCTTGCTAAGATTCTGCACTCAGTGCCTGCTACCCAGGTTTCTGTGGAAAGAGCTTTTTCTGCTGTAAAACTTGTTTTAACAGACTTAAGATGCAATCTATCTGAAGACTCCGTGAAGAAAATTATGTTCCTAAAATTAAACACAGATAAATCTTAATAGATTCATATGGTTTTTATTTATATTGTGAATAGGGGGAATATTTGGGAAGCTAAAAAGTGTATACATTTGTATATACTCTATACATATGTAATATGTATTCGCAGTAATTAAAAAACACGTTCTTTATGAATAAGAATATGTTTTCCAAAATAAGAATCGCTTGCAAAAGACTAGTTTTTTATCCGAGAACTTCAACGGACTTTTAATTAGGAAAACTGTTTACATACGTTCGCTAACAGCTAATTTTCAGAGTGAAGATATATAATCTAGTATTAAATGTTCTCTTACGATGATGCAAGTTGGGGATAATTCGCTTTCATTATACATTAACGGAAATGTATTGAAGAGCAGATCAAATATATAGAATGATACGTGCTATAGGATCTTCCGCTTAAAAGATATTCCAATTTGATTTTTATTTTGATTTTTATAATAAAAATCAAACAATAACACTATTGCTCAATTTTTGAAATAAAAATCAAAAATAACTTTTATTTTGATTTTTAAATAAAAATCAAAATATAACTATTATTTTTGATTTTTATTTTTAAATCATTTTAAGAGTTAAAATTGACATTTACTTTAAAAATCGTGAAAAAAAGTTTATTCAATTTTAAATTTTCCTGTAAAAAAATAATATATGTGTATTTTTCCCGCACTTCCCAGACGATTTTTAGACCTTTGATTTTTATTAAATTATAACTCTTATTTACGGTCCTTGCTGGAAATACAAGTCAGTGTGACCGATCTTGACCGATTCTGACCATTTTCTTTGTTTTCTTCGGTCACACTGGTTCCCGAACGAAATATATCGCAATTTCGCTCACGAAATTCCGTAAGCGGTTTTCGTTGATCTTAGTACTAGGCTTAACGAAAGCAACTATGGTCTCGCTTAAGAAGTAGCCACCCGATGGAATAGTTGCTATAAAATTATCTTTCGAATCTTAAAAATAAGAGAGGCAGTATTTCGGGTATTACTGGACACCAAGAAGGCACCGCCACCGTTGACCGCAGATGAAATATCTATTCTTTCAGACTTGGCGCATGTCCTTGAACCATTTGAATGAGCAACCAACCGTGTATCAGGCAGCACGTACGAAACGATCTCTCTTATCATTCCCGTTTCGGCAGATATCCACCATCGCTTAATTTCTATGAGTAATGGGATCAAGACGCTTGAGGGAATCGAAATACGCAATGCTCTTTTGGAGGGGGTAAACCGACACTTGTTTGAGTACGAGACTCGATCCGTAACTAAGATGGCTACTATCTTGGATCCCAGGTTTAAAAAAGAGGGATTTCGAAGCAGGAGTACTGCGGACTCAGCAGTAGAAGCTGTACAAAACGAACTTGCTGGAATGCAAAAAAGATCTCTTTCCACCCTCGATTCATTCGAGCCACCAACACACACTGAAAGCGTGGCCTTCTTTTCGTTTATGGAAATGAAAATCGCCAACAAGGTAAAAACACCAAGATCAGATGCCATCATTGCCTTACGACAGTATTTGGAAAATCTCCACGCATCGCCAAATATAAGTGACCTAGAATATTGGAAGGTTCGTTATTTTGATCTGATTTTGCTATTGATTAAGTCTAATTTGCCATTAAATTGTTCTTTCAGAGTCACGCAACTGAGATGGATTCCTTAAAGGAGTGTGCGCTTAAGTATTTGTGCATTCCAGCGTGTTCAACGGAATCCGAAAGGACATTCAGCAGGGCTGGATGTATTGTTACTGACCGGCGAGCTGCCTTAAAACCAAAGAATGTGGACAAGTTGGTGTTTACCAGCAAGAACACATGGGTCTTAGATATTAAACAAAAACGTTTGATCTCATAAACAGCAAGAACACATGGGTCTTAGATATTAAATAAAAACGTTTGATCTCATAAACAGCAAGAACACGTGGGTTTTAGATATTAAATAAAAGCCTTTGATCTCATAAAATATCTTTACATTAAATTTTATTTTTGTTTGCAAAAATTCGAAATTTGACGTTTAAAATTCCATTTTGTTAAGCTAAAATATGCATTCAGAGACTATTTTCTTTTTCAGAATTGAATCGAAAAGAATCGATGCACAAAAAATAGAATTGTCCCCAGCTCTATTCGACAGCCGTGAGAATAATGTGCAATTGATAAAAGTCGTAAACGCAATCCATATAATATGCAATTTAGTACATAAATTAATTTTTTTTGTGTTTTTATTGACAATTTTATTGCATATTTATACCCGTTACCCATAGGGTACAAGGGTATTATAAGTTAGTGCCAACCGAGAATGTATGTAACAGGCAGAAGGAGAAATCTCCGACCCTATAAAGTATATATATTCTTGATCAGCGTCACTAGCCGAGTCGATCTAGCTATGTCCGTCTGTCCGTCTGTCCGTCCGTCCGTCCGTCCGTCCGTCCGTGTGAAACAACAGATCTCAGAGACTATAAGTGCTAGAGTTACCAAATTTGGTGACAACATTGGAATCTTTTGCACGCAGATCAAGTTTGTTTTAAAAGTTGGCCACGCCCACTTACGCCCTCAAAAATGATAAAAAACGTAAAATAAGCTATACTCGTTATTTTTGGGTTAAAGTTATTAGATACAATAAATGAATAGGTTTGAGCGGACGTTTTCTGAAAATTTCAGTAAAATCGGATGATAAACATGGGAGATATTAGCAATAAGGTTAGAATTTTAAAACACCCCTAAGACGCTGCTATTGCAAGCTGCGTAGCCTGTAGCCGTCTAGGTCGTAGGTTCGAGCCCCGAGCGCGCCAATACTTTTATTGTTTTTTTTCTCTGTTTTTGCATTTCTTCCTTTTTCCTTTGTTATTATACCCGGAAAACAACTCGAAAAAAATTTTAGAATAAAATACAAAGAAAAAATTTTGGTTGTTTGTGGGATTGAGCTCTGGCCAATTTTGCAAAACGTTAACGCATCGGCCGCTTAGACAACTGGGCCACTACCTATTTTTTCATATGAAGCGCCATTTTCATACTAAGTATGCTTCAACAACTGTTAACCTAATTTTGGCAGAACTGAAATAAAATTGCCAGCGATTGTCAACATCTAATGCCTCTACATTTTTAATGAAAATATGCTTTTATTGTAATAGAGAAATGTGTGTGAAAGAGAAAAGAGACCGACTGTTCACCAAAAAATTGAGCCAGAAAAGAACGAGCGTGACCAAGAAATGACAAACAATAACAAAATTCACTTTATAACCCAACTTTGCCGAACTGATAATTAAATTAATTGAATATTCGGATATAAAAATGTAAAAAAATTTTGGCATGAGCGGGATTAGAACTCAGAACTTCTTGCATAAAAACAATTGCCCATCGCTTAGACGCTTGGGCTATGCTTCATAATTGGCAATATACAGCAATTGTTACTTCTAATAGCCTTCACACTTTTTCTATCAGAGGGCTTTCACACTTTTTCAATAAGAAGGCGATTTGTTTATTGTAATAGAATGTAATTGTAATAAATGAATAAATGGTTTACCCATTAATTTGCAATGGCCCCCCCGTGGTGTTCCCAGGGTCCCGATTTAATATATGACAAATAATTTATTAAGTCGGAAGCTAATTCGAGCGGCGATATAATTTTTAACCAAGAAGTATTTAAACCGTCAAATGTTTGGGTACCGGGTATCTCACAGTCGAGCAGTCTCGACTGTAGCTTTCTTACTTGTTTTTTATTGGCGGCGATGGCGTTGGTGCCACTATTATTTGCCTTCAACTCCATTACGGAACATTACATTAATAATACGCCCAATCAAATGCGTTAAATTAATTTCCCTTTTTAAAGTATATTTATAAAGTTTGTTTACAAAACACAGCTGGAAATACAAGTCAGAGTGAGCGATCTTGACCGATTTTTCCATTTTCTTTGTTTTCTTCGGTCACACTGGTTCCGGAACGAAATATATCGCAATTTCGCTCATACGGCTATGATACAGGGCACAAGTTTTCATTAATTAGCTACTTCATTAGAACCTTGAAAGAGACAACTATATGTCTTTTTTGGTTCGGATTTTTTTCGTAATGCGACTACGGTCACACTGACTTAAAAGGTAAACAATAACAATGGCCAGAATTCGCAGTGCACAATTTATTCATTTCTGGAATCCTCATGCAAATACTTCTGCAGAAATTAATATGAAAACCATTAAACTGATTTTTACAGCTTTTCTTGTACATAGATTTAGTTAATTCATAATAATTGCAAGATTTCACGGCGAAAAAACCATGCCACCGAAAACTTATTTATTTTGCTTTTGTGCAGAATAGTTGCTGAAAATTATGCTAAGCCTTCAGCAAAAACCAATATATTTTGTGACACCGTTTTGTCTAATGAGCACTTTTAGATACAATTTCATGAATTAGAGACGGTATATTCTATCGAACTCATTTTTTGTCTGGTATTTTTTTTCGATAAACCGATAAGTTTTTCAATTAATGAGAAATTAATGTATTAATCTCTCATTGAAAGTGCCGTATAGTCGTCTTGCTCGCACTTAGGCAAAACCCTATGGTTGCTGTCAAGCCTCTAATTAATGAGCCAATTAATGAAGTTTTTAATACAGTGTCATAATGCTATCACGGAATTCCGTAAGCGATTTTCGTCGATCTTATTAAAAAAATTTTCAATAAAATTGTCAATGAAAATACAATTAAAATATGTTTTATATGTTAAATCGCATATGAATCAATTCCAACCGCTCCAACCGAGCAGCGAATTCCTCCTTCCCCTCCACGTTGCTTACGAAATATATGCAATTGATATATTTCGCTTACGGAATCACAGCTGCTTAAGCCTAGTACTAAGATGAACGAATCGAGCGAATCGTGCTTGCTCGGTTGCTGAATATTGACGCCTTCATGGACGCTCTGCCGGGCCACCAATTTGGCTTTCGAAGTCGCCATAGCGCTATTAAGCAAGTTCACAGAATGGTTAACCACATTTTTAGTGCTTTAGAAGATTGCAAATACTGTTCAGCTGTATTTCTAGACGTTCGGCAGGCTTTTGACACGGTTTGGCATGAAGGTCTCTTTTACAAATTATTGCCGCTTTTACCTGAGGGACTCTGGTAGCTTATTATAACATAGGAAGGAAGTTTGCCGTTGAGATCCGTGGACATCGTTCGAAACTACGCCCAATTCACGCTGGTATTCCTCAGGGCAGTGTTCTTGGCCCGGTACTGTACACACTTTACACATCGGATCTTCCAAGCCCCATTGCTCTTGGTACTCTTCTAGCCACCTACTCAGATCACATTGCTTTTCTAGCTGCTGGCAGCACCCCCATATCGGCTTCAAATCGGGTCCAGACATTCTTGGACGAATTTGAATGTTGGGCATCGCGATGGAACATAGCGCTTAACAATGAAAAGACACAGCACGCCACTTTCGCACTTCGGCCTGGCCGCTCACGTGCCCTTTACTTGGATGGGAAAAGACTAAAGCATGAGGATAAAGTTACGTACCTTGGCGTAACCCTAGACCGCCGACTTTGCTGGAAGGGGCAGATTGACCGATTCTGCGGATCAGCAAGGACAAAGCTCGAAAAAATGGATTGGCTCATTCGTTCTGATAGCTGTCTATCCCTCCATGCTAAGGTGCGACTATGTAAAGCCATTGTCCTTCCGACACTGAACTGGGCACCTGGGGCATGCTGGGGCACCGCTTGTGACTCTTCACTAAAAAGGGTGCAAACATGCATAACGAAGGCTCTGAGCAGGATGCTCGATCATCTAGATTAAAACTAATTGATTTACAATCTCTAAAACATCGCAGAATGTGCGGTGGAGTAATTCTTTTACACAAACTCCTTACAGGTGAGGTGAACTCTCCCCTTCTCCTAAGCTACATTGACATCGCTGTCCCTTTGAGATTCACTCGAACTTTTCGCCCAATTCACTTGCCAATATGTAGATCAAACTTTGCAATTCATGAGCCCTTTAGGGTAATGTGTTCAAATTATAATTTGTTATATACTGTGGTTTCTTTCGAAGATTCAATTGAATGCATATCAAGTAAAATTTACTCCTTCCTGGATTCGAATAATTTGTAATAATAATCTCGCTTTGTTAAATTTTTTTTTTTTTTATTTATATACATGTACTTTAGTAATAAGCTATGTTAAGGCAAGTTAGCAGTTCATTGTTAACTATAAACCAAATAAATAAAAAAAAATAAGTGACACCACTACGTACACAATCACACGCTATTTCAAGACACAGGAATACCAACTGTAACAGAAACAGAATGATAAAATCATAATTTGCCTGGTAGCGCATTTGGCTAGACACCTTGCCACCCCGTTAGGCCGACGACGTCTGCGCAGAAGACACCCTGCGGACCTATGGATACTCGGCCGAGACAGACATATAATGACACATAAAATGCCCCAAAGTGGCGCACTTTCCCACCCGCAGTTTCCGGGATCTTTAGTTACTATTTATCAAACACGAAAACAAGAGCTACTCTTGTGCAGCGTTATAATTAAACAAACACAAAAAAAAAAAATTGAAAGAGAAAACTGTATGCGGTTTTCGTTATCTTAGTACTAGGCTTAAATTTCGCTTACGGAATCACAGCTATTTATTGGTGTCATCTGGCAACCTTTTTACCCGGTTCGCTTACGGAATTACGTTCATCTTAGTACCCGACCAAACGAAATACCACAAAATTCTTCTTCTTGCTCTTTTCGTTTTTCAATGTTCATGTGCTATTCAATTTCACCCACAATGCTTTGGGTACCGGGTATCTCACAGTCGGTCACACTCGACTGTAGCTTTTCCACTTGTTTTTTATGTGAAGTTTTCCGTTTATGGATTTTTTTCGTTGATTTAGTACTTGGCTATAGCATTGGCATTATATAGCATTTTGTGGATGTTATTTCACTTAACGCATTACAAACTTTACCGTCAACCATGGTAAGTTGCAAATAGTGTTTGATTTTAATTTGGCGATTTTGTAGTGCAACTATTCTGTTTTTGAAATAAGCCTCTTCATTACGACATAGCTGAGTAATCTCCTTTTAAATTGGAACCGGATTGGTCTGCAATATCGGGTAGACGATGGCCGTAGATTCTTCCAAATAATCTTAGAATGACTTTGTAACCAGTCTAAGGGGCACATATGATGTAACGAACATAATGATGTACATATGTCAGGTCGCTATCCATCATCGTCTGTTTATATTCTGCATGACCAGTACTACCATCGAATACCCATTTACCGAATAAAATCAGATGATCATCATTGACACCATTGATAACGTCATTTTGAAGTTCCAATAAGGGTGTCTCAGTGTGATCCAATAAAATTTGAAGTTCAACTTGTGCTTGAGAATCGCTGGTTTTAATATTATCCGGATAGCTTTTTGTTTAGCAGAAAAGACTTTATCACAGCTGGGCAACACTTCATATGATAATTGTGAGTTAATAAATGAACGAACCATTAAATATTGGTGTTTGGTTAACTGACATTCCATGAAAAAAGCTAAAACTTCAATTCTTGGTTCGGAAATTGATTTATTCCCTTGCAAATCAGATATCTGTAAGAGTTGCAGAGGACTTATCTCTAATCGCAACCCCTGCTATGCGTCTGCGTTTCGTCATATTTAAAATCTCTGTGCAATATTTTTTTGGACGTACGCGATGAATATTATATGCTTTTGGTGGCAAGGAGTATTTTATAATTATAATTTCAAGCCAATCAGAATTTTTGTTTAGGAAATGTCTCTTGTTTCCGCTTAAAAATTTGCCAAAACAATGCATGCTTTTTACAAATGTAGCTTATTCGTTTTTGAAATTCTTCCAAATTCGACTCATGTACCCTTATTTCTTATGTCCTTAATTAGAGCATCATTTTTAAATCTTTGCGCATGTGTACCGCATTCCTGAAGCCAAATGTTAAAACATATTTTAATTAAAATTTTTAAATTAAAATAATGTCGCTTTTTAGAGCAAAAGTGTTGAAGATATTTGGTACGACGGCTTGCGGCCGGTGCATTAAAGTATTGCAAGATCGGCCCGTGTTTAGTGCAGCTTTGCAACAATCAATAGGTGTCTGGTAGACCCTATCTTTAAATTTCCACTTTATTTCTTTATTATTTCATGCCAAACAAACGGTTTTGTGTCGTTTAGTTTAGATACTCAGCTGTTCGAAAAAGTGGTTTTCGCTGGAATAGCTCAAAATCAATTTTTTTATTTATGGTCTATGGCAGCGACCACCGTTCCGTGTCGACGTCGTTCAAGCGTCGCAAAAGAAAGACTGCAATGACCACTTTCGTCCGCTCTATGATGGCTTGTTTGCTCAAAACACGTTGAAAAATAAGTAATTTTTGGACTATTAAAATTATCTAATAATTTTTTTTATAATATGCAAAACTCCAAATTGTTAATACGGCTATGATACAGGGCACAAGTTTTCATTAATTAGGTACTTCATTAGAACCTTGAAAGAGACAACTATATGTCTTTTTTGGTTCGGATTTTTTTCGTAATGCGACTACGGTCAGACTGACTTAAAAGGTAAACAATAACAATGGCCGGAATTCGCAGTGCACAATTTATTCATTTCTGGAATCCTCATGCCAATACTCCTGCAGAAATTAATATGAAAACCATTAAACTGATTTTTGCAGCTTTTCTTGTACATAGATTTAGTTAATTCATAATAATTGCAAGATTTCACGGCGAAAAAACCATGCCACCGAAAACTTATTTATTTTGCTTTTGTGCAGAATAGTTGCTGAAAATTATTCTAAGCCTTCAGCAAAAACCAATATATTTTGTGAGACCGTTTTGTCTAATGAGCAATCAATATACTTTTAAGATACAATTTGATGAATTAGAGACGGTATATTCTATCGAACTTATTTTTTGTCTGGTATTTTTTTTCGATAAGCCGATAAGTTTTTCAATTAATGAGCAATTAATGTATTAATCTCTCATTGAAAGTGCCGTATAGTCGTATTGCTCGCACTTAGGCAAAACCCTATGGTTGCTGTCAAGCCTCTAATTAATGCGCCAATTAATGAAGTTTTTAATGCAGTGTCATAATGCTTTTAGGTATTTAAGTTTTTAAGTCACGCCTACCAAAAAAACCAAAATTATTTCGACAAACGAAAACTTTTTATTTTTTTTCTATACAAAACACACACATTTTTTTTTATACGAAGCAATGCATTTAAAAATTCAAAATGATAAAACATATTTTTTCATACGTGTTGAAAAAAAAAAAATTTGTCCAACTCCGGTATTTGAACCCATACTTTTCGCTGCCCTGCAGTGTGCAATACTGGCAGCTTGGCAGCGTCAGTTGGTATGAAAAATTATCAATATCTCAAAATGCGCACAATTGTATACAATTGCTATAGCAATGGTTTTTATACCTGGTACCCATAGGGTACAAGCGTATTATAACTTAGTGCCAACCGAGAATGTATGTAACAGGCAGAAGGAGAAACCTACGACCCTATAAAGAATATATATTCTTGATCAGCGTCACAAGCCGAGTCGATCTAGCCATGTCCGTCTGTCCGTCTGTCCGTCCGTGTGAAACAACAGATCTCAGAGACTATAAGAGCTAGAGTTACCAAATTTGGTGACAACATTGGAATCTGTTGCACGCAGATCAAGTTTGTTTTAAAATTTGGCCACGCCCACTTCCGCCCCCGGTATATTAGCTATAGGCGGGATTTGCGACTTAAAGTAAATAGATAGACTTAATAAGTAGGCGATTGCGGACGTGCTCTGCAAATTTGAGTAAAATCGGATGATAAATATGGAAGTTATTAAACAATAAATGCTTTCACATTCTCTCGCTCTATCGCACTGCTTATAGCATTATATTATATTATATTAAAAACTTCATTAATTGGCTCATTAATTAGAGGCTTGACAGCAACCATAGGGTTTTGCCTAAGTGCGAGCAAGACGACTATACGGCACTTTCAATGAGAGATTAATACATTAATTTCTCATTAATTGAAAAACTTATCGGTTTATCGGAAAAAATACCAGACAAAAATGACTTCGATAGAATATACCGTCTCTAATTCATGAAATTGTATCTAAAAGTATATTGATTGCTCATTAGACAAAACGGTCTCACAAAATATATTGGTTTTGCTGAAGGCTTAGCATAATTTTCAGCAACTATTCTGCACAAAAGCAAAATAAATAAGTTTTCGGTGGCATGGTTTTTTCGCCGTGAAATCTTGCAATTATTATGAATTAACTAAATCTATGTACAAGAAAAGCTGTAAAAATCAGTTTAATGGTTTTCTTATTAATTTCTGCAAGTATTTGCATGAGGATTCCAGAAATGAATAAATTGTGCACTGCGAATTCTGGCCGTTGTTATTGTTTACCTTTTAAGTCAGTGTGACCGTAGTCGCATTACGAAAAAAATCCGAACCAAAAAAGACATATAGTTGTCTCTTTCAAGGTTCTAATGAAGTAGCTAATTAATGAAAACTTGTGCCCTGTATCATAGCCGTATTAGGAATAAATTCGCTTGTCTGAGCACTTAGCTTTTGGGTGGCAGTAGCGAAAAAAGTGTTGGGTGCTTTCGAGCGCAGTATTAACTCGTAATACAGCTGCGTACAGCTGCAGAATTAGTCTTTTTTGAACGTTGCTCAATATGTTTTTAGTAACATTTGACTTTATTTGTCAACTTCTTGTTTTTTCCATGTCCGTGTGCTATTTAATTTCACGGGCAATACTTTGGGTACCGCGTATCTCACAGTCGGTCACTCGACTGTAGCTTTTTCACTTGTTTTTTAATCCAACGAACATTTTTACAATTTTTTTCTCAATCTTTTGCCATTTGGATGGTCTTTTTCCATGGGAAATCCCATATTTTAAAGCTTTATTTTGATGAAAATGTTTGTGTTATACATATGAGTATAGGAACTCGTTCGCATCGACAGGTCCGTGTAAAGCTGAGGCTCGTTCTCCACCAAGGTGCTCCGTCTCCAAGCATGTGCACCCCCGGGGATCCTCTAGCACAATCTCCTCTTCAATCACTTTAGAAATGGGCAATATTCAGAAAAAAACACTATTTCTTGGTACCGCGAGTTTACCGTATATATGTATGTATGTATTTACAGTGGCTGACAGCTTATTTCGTGCAGAGTTAGTTTAGAAGATACACGACTTCAAAGTTTTCTGGTACCTCTACACAAAATAAGCTGTGAGCCACTGTACTTTCGTTTGGCGGACAAGTCTGGAAGGAAAGCCATGAATGACGCGAGCTCCTACTGAATTTCGTCTGAAACCCCAGTGCTTTCTTGTCGGGTACCTCCAGCGCTTCCACTTTTAAATTTGATTGATTTGTGGTACCTGTAGCTGTCCCGCAGCGACTTCCGAGCAGCTGTGCACCTCGTTTTTAAAACGTTCTTCAGCATTAAGCCTCACTAGCGCTAAACCAAAGACAATATAATTTATAAGATGCCGAACGGCCATGTATTGCTCTTGCGTATGGTGCCTTATTTTTCCTTGCGACGAAAATTTCGCTCTCAGAGCGTAAAATCTAAAAATATAATGCACTTGCTTTTGTGAGTAAGGGCAACGAAAATCCAAGTGCGCATGTGTGCCTTCGTGTGCGCGTGTTTTTTATATCCCTTTGTTTTCCTAACATCACTGTGGACGGCAGTCCACGTAGTGACGATGAGCACCGAGACTGTGGTGCGCAAGGAGACTAATATATACAGCCGTAGAATTGAAAATCTGCTACGATAGTCCGATCAGAACCATTTATACCTTGATCGAAAGGTATTGTAAACCTCTTTGAAACTGCATACTACGATTTTTCAAAAACGGATCAGTTTCGGAGATGTGTGAGTGAAAGTGCAAAATTAAAAATTTTTAATATTGGAGCTATGGGTGCCAGTGGAGCAAAAAATTATTTAATTAGTTTCAAAATCGGCACGCTGCCTGTTTTGCCTTTTTTTAATTTTTCAGCTAAGTGCCGATTTTGAAACTAATTAAACAATTTGTAAATTGTTTTGTTTAAATAATTATTAATCGTCACAAAATTTGGTATCAGAAATTTTTTGAGTTCAATGTGCCATCGTCACTTTTATCTCACCTCGTTAAGAGGTGTTTTTGTTTGATATATATACAGACTTAACAAGTACAAATAGAAAAAAAATAGGGGGCCATAAATGCGCGGTATCACCGCAAGGTATTGCTTCGCGCAAATGTAGCCACCTAGGCTGTCGTTTCTCTCCTCTCTTTCTCGGTAGCGCGCAACTCTCGCAGTACACACGCTGCGTAGGCTGCCGTCGCTTCCCAGTTCTCCTCGTTCATCAGCATGAGGGGCACAAAAGTTTCTGGCCGAACTCTTGCCCCGGTGGTTTCCTCAAGCGTTTGACGCTCGTGGCCGAATCGGCGACATTCAAATAGAACGTGCCGAGCGTTCTCCTCGATCCCGCTGCCGCACTCTGGGCATCCGTCCTCAGTGTCGTGTCCGAAGCGCTTTAGGTAGCTTTGGAAGCAGCCATGTCCACTCAGTACCTGGGTAAGGTAGAAAGCCACCTGACCGTGCTTCCTGTTTATCCAGGGCTCTATGCTGGGGATGAGCTGGTGTGTCCGGCGTCCCTTGCTGGACATGTCCCAGGCAGCCTGCCAGTTAATGATGCTTTGGCTCCTGGCACTCCTTTTCACCTCGGACTCACACAGGGGAACTTGGCCTGCAATGACGAGCGCTGCGTCGTCCGAGATCGTCGTGAAGGCATTCGCTATTCTGACGGCACACAGGCGATACGTCGAGTTGACCCCTCGCATGTAGCTACTAATAGCAGTGGCCTCGGCCCACACCGGAGCAGCGTACAACAACTTCGACTTGACAACTGTCGCGAGAAGCCTACGTCTGTCCTGTTTCGGACCCCTGGTGTTCAGCAGGATCCTGCAGAGCGATCCTGTAGTCTCGCTTGCCTTCTTGCTCACGAACTCCAGGTGTTCGCGATAGGAGAGACGGGTGTCCAGCAAGACTCCCAGGTACCTTATGGCACGCTGAGATGTTACTGTTGTCCCTCCGATCTGGATGTGCGCCGACTCCACTGCCTTCCTGCTTGAGATCAGCACCGCTTCAGTTTTGTGAGCGGCCAGCTCTAGGCCCGCCACTTGTAGCCACTCCTCCACTGCTCGGATTGCGCAGTTCGCAGCTTCTTCCGAGGCAGCAACTTCCTTGGCCACCACAACCAGCGCCACGTCGTCTGCAAAGCCAACTATGTCGGCGCTGCTCGGCAGTGGAAGCTTCAGGACTCCGTCATACATCGTGTTCCACAGCAGAGGGCCCAGTGCCGATCCCTGAGGAACTCCGGCTGTCACCTCGTATGTCCTGGGGCCCACAGAGGTTTCGAGGACCAGCTCCCTCTTGCTGAGGTAGCTGTGTACCACATTCAGCAGGTACTCTGGAATGTTGAAGGACCGTATTGCCTCCAGTGTCCTCACCCAATCAGCCGAGTTAAAGGCGTTCCGTATGTCCAGAGTGACCACAAGACAGTACTTCTTCGTAACGCCTTTCCATCTGGTACCAGCGATGGCTTCAGCAGCGATGTTGGTGACCCTCTCTATCGCGTCCAGTGTCGATTTCCCCTTCCGGAAGCCGTATTGATTGGAAGAGAGTCCACCGGCACGCTCCATAACTGCGTTCAGGCTGGTAGCTATGATCCTTTCGAAGACCTTGCCTATGGTGTCCAGCAGGCAGATCGGTTTATAGGACGATGCTTCTCCCGCTGGTTTCCCTGGCTTCGACAGGAGCAGGAGCTTCTGCCGTTTCCACCTGTCGGGAAAGGTCCCTTCCAGCAGGCACTTGTTGTACAGTGCTGCTGCCGCTTCCGGGTGTAGGGATAGCAGGCTCTTAACTGCAATATTTGGGACCAAATCAGGCCCGGGTGCCTTCTTGTTCTTTAAGTCCCTAGCCACTGATAAGACTTCCGTCTCCGTGACCGGACATATCGGGCTCCCAACTTGTCCCGTCCATCGGGGGATGGAATGGGGGCGACCTTCTGGAAACAGCACTTGGACAATGCTTTCCAGGGCAGCCGGGTCTGAGGGCGACCTACTGCCGGCATTCACGCGTTTGACCACCGTTTTATAGGCTCTTCCCCGTGGATAATTTTCCAGGACGTCGCAGAGCTTGAGGTTGCATTCCCTCTTGCTATCCCGTATCGCCCGTGCCTTCTTTGCACTCCTAAGGCTCGAGTTGAGGGTAGAGAGGCTTGCGGTACCTCTCGCTCTTTGGACCAACCTCCTGGCTCGAAGACAGGTCCTGCGCAAGCTAGCGATTTCCTCACTCCACCAGTACACTGGTGCGTGGTGGTTGCAATAGGTCTTTCGCTGCTGCAAACTTTGGTCACAGGCTTCCTCCAGTCTAGCTGCCAACTTGTTCGCGGCTTCATCTGCCGAGTCCAACTCGGAGACAGCCAAGCCTTCTAGTGCACTGGCAAAGGCCTGTGGCCTAAAGGAGTCCTGGCGGTAAGCTCTTCTTGGTATGGTCGTCGGCTGACTTTGGCACAGTGGGCCGCCAACTGACAGCAGAATGGCCTCATGGTCGCTGGCCGTGAAAACCTCGCCTATCCTCCAGCGTGTGCTACGGGCTAGGAACTGCTTGCGAACGATAGGTCGATAATCGAACCGGCCCCAGCTCTGTTGAAGGTGTGCTGGGAGCCCTCGTTCAGCAGCACGATGTCCAGCGACGCAACTGATTCAAGGATGGTTCGACCCTAGCGTTGGTGTAGAGGAGCCCCATTCCTCGGCCCAGTCATTAAAGTCGCCTCCTATCACCACATTGCTACGTCCTCTCAGGTCGCTGCTCAGCTCGTCCAAGATTCTGCTGAAGGTCGCCAGTGATAGACTAGGGGCCAGGAAGCAGCTGTAGTGCCATGTGCCACCTACCTTCGCTCGGACGAACCCTTCTGCTGCCATCGTGTCCTGCATGAGCGGTGCGCCCACTCCGCAGAGCCACAGTGCCACTTTGCCTGTGCGATCCGTGACCCAGTCGTTGCTGCTTTCTACCCTGTAGGGCTCACTGAGTATCGCCACCTCAGCGCCCACTTCTCGCACCGTCTGCTTCAGGAGATCCTGCGCGGCCCTGCAGTGGTTCAGATTCAACTGAATCAACTGCATGATGGTCGAAGTTTCCCGGGCCCGCTGGTTGTGGCTGAGCAGAATCTGCTTCCTGCCTGGTGCCTGGTCTCCTTCATGCCTGCCGCAGAGCAGATGAAGCATGAAGGCTCCCTGCTGCAATTGGCTGCCTTGTGCCCCTGTCCACCACATCTTATGAAGCAGTCGCTCCTATCGACTGGGCTCTTACAGTTCGCTACAATATGCCCGGTCACCAGGCATCTGAAGCACCTTGGGGGGCCTGCTCTTTCCCGAATCCTACAGATGGTCCATCCGATCCGCACCTCGCCCCGATGGAGGACGGCTTTCCCCAGGGAGAAGGCCAAACTGACCACTGCCGTCTGCGACTCCGCGTAGCCTCGGCGCAGACTCCGAACTCTGATGCGCTCAGCCATATTGGCTCGCTATAGCAGCGCAGACTTCCTTCTCCGTTGCGATGGAGTCGATGTCTCGTATCTCCAATACAAGCAGCTTCGTCTCGTCCGACATGGCTCGCACTGACGCTGCGTCGCCAAGCACCCTCGCGATGCTCTCCTTCATGGCCTCAGCGCTTTCTGCGCTGGCCTTGGCCACCTCGAGCAGAAGGTTGACGTTTATGGTGCGGCGTACCTTGGCAACACAGCTTCCCAGGTCCGACAACTGTTTGTCTTCCCTTCGAGTCACCATGGCTAGTACCTCGCTGTACGATTTCCCGCTCGCCTGTACAACGACCGCATTGGGTCATGCGCGACTGGTTGTTCATGGTTGTCCTGGCGTCAGCGTGCGTCGCCACGCCATCTTGAGGCCCTTTTGGGGGGTTTCTTCGGGTGCTCTTGGGAGCTTTGGCGCTTTTTTGCTGCGTTGGGCGCGTGGATGGTGGGGCCAGTTGAACTCCGGATCCTCCAGCTACCGTTGGCTGGCTTATCCTTCGCCATGGCTCCGTTTGCGCTGCAGCCGCTTTCCTCCAGATCTGCTTGCTCCCAGAGCATTTCGCGCACACGATTGTAGCGTCCTGGCCATCCTCTTTGATGCTGTCGTCCTTGCCGCCCTCTCTGTGCGCCTCAAGGATGCTCGTGTGAAGCGCCTTCATGCGCACGAACGTCTCCCTCCTGGCGACAGTTATGTGGCGCGCCGACTTGTCCATCATCTTTGTGGACATCTCCTGCAAGAGCTTCCCCAGCTCCAAGAGATCCTCGAGGCAGTTTGCCTCATGGGAGGCCTTGCTCCTTTTGGCCGGCGTTGTCCTCTGTGAGCCCGTTGGGCTCGCAGGATCTCGCGACCTCTTTGGGGATTCCTTTACCTCCGGGTCTGCGTTCAGCCCTTCTTCTAGGGTTGCAGAGGGTGCTGGCGAGCGGGCGAACTTGCTGCCCCTCTTAAATGCCGCTGCAGCACCATCAGTCCCTTCTTCCCTCGGTTGGCGGGGCGATCTAGCCACCGACGATCTGCCCACGAAGGGTTTTCTACCTCCTCCATCAAGGCTTCCTGGTTAGCTAGAGGGAGGCTCCCGCGCTGGCCACAGATTTCCCTTGACTGACGATGGGGGATATACCGCTCCTTCTCGGTCCCCAGTGCCCCTTTCGATGGGCGCCGCCGTAGCGGAGGGGTTGGAAATTAGCCCCATCCTTGGCCTTCTGCCCTTTGCCGTCCCTGTAACCAGGTGCCTGAGTTTGAACTGAATTTCAAAAATTCAGACAGGGCCCGCGTATTTTGCACTTCCCAACACTTTGTGCTGTTAAGCGCGGGGCACAGCGCTGTTAAGCTTGGAGCCCGGCGTTGTTCAACACTGTAAACAGCAAGGTCAGTTGTTGAGTGGAAAACGCGCGGGTGGCAGCTTGTGGGTGCTGTGCGCGAGTGAGAGGCTTTCGTGGTGAAAGACCTTCACTCGGTGGACGCGAGAGAGGATCCCCCCCCTGGTCCACGAACCGTCCAGCAGCCTCACCAGTCAGAGACTAGGAGATACGTCCGGAAACCCCGCCGGAACAATGCCCTGGTACGTACCTCTGTCCCTGAGTGTCTCACGCTAATGCACAGTGCACTTTTAGGTCGCGACCGTAGCTACACTGACTTTAATCGGGCGAACTTTCGGAGCGCGGAGAAATCACAACCTGCAGCTAAGTATCACTTTCACTCTCCTCGTGTGAGTTCGTGTGCGCAAAGACGCTTCATTTTTGGGCTAAAACGAATTTCATTTACAGCAGTAGAAAAAGGGGTTGGGGCTAATAAAGTTTAATTGATGTATTAGCTTATTAAAGCTTAAGTATGCATTAACTATTTTATATACATACTTAATATATTTAAAAATGTATTATTATTTTTTTTTTTGTTTATTCTCAAATTTAAGTTCACTTTGTTTGTTAAATTAAAATTTTGTATTTTTGTATAAGATTGATCAACCAAAATAAGTGATAATATAAGAACGACCTATGTTTTCAATTAGTGTCTGACTTTGTAAGAGACCTCTGCCATATTTTTCCAAACACCGTAATTAAAGCTTACCAGCTCATTTGGTGTACACTTCCTTTCTTCCGGAATATATAAATTAGCAATCACATTCTCAGTTATTTGGCTAGGGTGCTTATGATTGCAGATAGAGCACTTTAAATTTACTACATTCTTATTTACAAACATTTTTTTTATTTCTTCTCCCACTTAGTACACATGCAAGATAGCAATCGAGCTGCCTAATAGTAGTTTATATTTCCTCGCATTCTTTTACCTATACTTTTCTTTCGCGCCTATTAACACCTAACCCTAACAAGCCCGTGCTTGGTTTTGAAGGGCCTTTTGAGTGTGCTAACCGTAGTGCATATCAACGTCCAAAAAAAGAAAAAAAAAAAAAAAGGAGGGACACTCCAAAAGACGTCGCAAATTTCCGCTATCTTGCTGATCTATATTATCGAAAATGGTCGATCTTAAATCAGAGATATCAACATTTGTGCCCATCATTAAAGGGTTTGTATAATTTAAAAATGATTTCTTTAAGACATTGTCAGTTTGATTATTAAGAACTGAGTCTTTAACACACTTTATATTTATAAGACACTGAAAAGCAGAGTTCGCATAACATGCATTAGTATTTGGGTTTTCCATACCTCGAATGTTATGAACAATACGTTCAATATCACGTTTGCGACCCGTAGTCTTGTTCTCTAATACTGACGGCTCTATTAACGCCGTTGTTTGTCTACGTAAATATATATTTTTATCTGTAATATTTTTATTTGCTTTATTATTGCCGACAAGTTGATGTAGATCTTTTCGGTAAATACTTCTTAAACGATTATATTCTTTTATAGCACCGTCATTTGTTTTAATACTTTTCGGGTAAATGTTTAAAATGTGTAGCCCGGAAAGAGTTTGAAGGCGAGATTATGCTACATACACTACTGGCCAAAATAATAAGTACACGCTTGTAAGGTCTCTTAAACGTCTCGTATAACTTTTTTTATTAACATAAGGAAAAAATCAAAGATACTTTTAGTTTTCTAACATATTAGAGATAATAAAAATAAAAACCATAAGCATTTTTCTATTCAAATACAAATTTGGTGATCGACTAAGTCTAAAAAACATAAAAAAGGGTTGGTCAAAATAATAAGTACATCAATTCTACAATGTAAATAACTTAAAACTTATTAACTTTTTTCCACATTTTTTTTTAGTAATTGTAAACTTATGCTAATATCCTGTATATCCACCCTTATTTTGTAGCACTTTGGCGATTCTTTTGGGCATGCTAGCAATAAGTTTGCGACAAGTGGGCACTGGAATCTCATACCAGGTTTTTTGGACATATTGCCACAATTCTTCGGCATTTCGAAAGTTTTCTCCCAATTCGACGTTTTAATTCTCCCCATAAGTTTTCGATAGGATTTAAGTCTGGAGACTGACTTGGCCAACTCATAAGATTTACTTCATTTTCTGTAAACCAGGCCTTGACTAACTTTGAGGGTTGTTTAGGGTCGTTATCTTGTTGAAAGACCCATCTTAAGGGCATGTTTTCTTCAGCATATGGTAACATAGTGTCGGCCAATATATTCTTACAACCAAATCGGGTCATGGTATCAGATATGCGATGTATTGGACCAACGCCTGCCCAAGAGAAACATCCCCAAACCATTATACATCCGCCACCGTGCTTTACGGTCTTCTTTGTGAACCGGACGTCAAAATCTTTCCCTTTTGGGCGTCGCACGTATCTTCTGGAGTCATTTCCAAAAAGATTTATTTTTGTCTCGTCGCTCCATAAGACATTATTCCATTTTGAAGACCCATGTGGCCCAGACCAAGCCAAATGATTTTTGGCAAACTGTTCCCTCATCTGAAATTTTTTCCTCGAAGTAATGGAACATTTCTAGCTATACGTCCTGGTAGGTTAGCTTCTTCCAATCTACGACGAACCGATCGGGATGATATTTCGTTGTCAATTTCTCCGCTGATCGCCTTTGAAGATATGAAAGGATCCTTTTTTGCGAGACTGACGATGCGAGTATCCGTTGTGTGTGACGATTGCCTCTTTCGGCCTCGTTTTTCAGCAAGCACTTTTGACTTTAAGGAATTTTGAACAAAACATACTGAACGCCCAAGGCTTTTTGCTATTTCCCGAAGAGATTTCCCTTCTTTTTGAAGATTTACAGCAATCTTCCTTTCTTCAGCTGTACAATGCTTTCTACGGCCCATCTAGATACATTTTTTGGCTTGGATGTACTTAAATATTTAAGGAGTCAATAAAAACAAACATACCTTAGCCCAATTTTTTGTTTGATCCTTTAAAATTGATAAATAACTTCTTTTTTTTTTTGTAAGTTTAATTATCACGCTTCACAAGAGTAGCTCTTGTTTTCGTGTTTGATTAATAGTTACTATAGATCCCGGAAACTGCGGGTGGGAAAGAGCGCCACTTTGGGGCATTTTATGTGTGATTATATGGTGTTAAAGTAATCGTCCATGTCTGTCTCGGCCGAGTATCCATAGGTCCGCAGGGTGTCTTCTGCGCAGACGTTGTCGGCCTAACGGGGTGGCAAGGTGTCTAGCCAAATGCGCTACCAGGCAAATTATGATTTTATCATTCTGTTTCTGTTACAGTTGGTATTCCTGTGTCTTGAAATAGCGTGTGATTGTGTACGTAGTGGTGCCACTTAACTCCCAGCATCCTTCTCAGAGCCTTCGTTATGCATGTTTGCACCCTTTTAGTGAAGAGTCACAAGCGGTGCCCCAGCATGTAATCCCCAGTTCAGTGTCGGAAGGACAATGGCTTTAAATAATCGCACCTTAGCATGGAGAGATAGGCCGCTATCAGAACGAAGGAGCCAATCCATTTTTTCAAGCTTTGTCCTTGCTGATCCGCAGACTCGGTCAATCTGCCCCTTCCAGCAAAGTCGGCGGTCTAGGGTTACGCCAAGGTACGTAACCTTATCCTCATGCTTTAGTCTTTTCCCATCCATATAAAGGGCACGTGAGCGGCCAGGCCGAAGGGCGAAAGTGGCGTGCTGTGTCTTTTCAAAGTTAAGCGCTATGTTCCATCGAGATGCCCAACATTCGAATTCGTCCAAGAATGTCTGGACACGATTGGAAGCCGATATGGGGGTGCTGGTTGTTTAACAAAGAAGAAGTAGTTTCGTAACCAAATATAAGTTATATTTTATATTGTTAAGGACTTATCCTTAAGGATGAAAGCCTCAGGGTATTTTATTTATTTGTTTATGTCGAAAATCTGCTTTATATACAAATTTTAGGGAACTCAAATCTTTGTAAAAGAGGAACATGCCCTACTAAGTAATATATGATGAACTTCTCAATTTTACAAAGATTATATTAAACTCTTTTCTGGTGGTGTGCAGTCTGCTCGTAGACAAACTCAAGTTCCAAATTTATTTTTATTTGATGTAAAATCTTTTTACTGCCTATTTTCTGGTTGCCTTTCGATTTGATGATGGCAATTCCCAGGTTTCTAGACTGCACTTATTTCGGAATCTAAAAGAAATGCTTGGAGGTGTTTTTTTGTTAACGGGGTGAAGAAATTTGGGAATTATTTTGGAAAGCAAGGGTCCTGGAACTTAAATACATTTATGTTTTATTGTCTGTGTTTCAACTGGTAAGTTCAAAACCTCGTGTGACCCACGTTGGGCGCCAGATACTGTAACGGTCGGTATATGTCTGTCGAGACATGCTGTTTACTAAAGGGGTGGTTCTTGTACCTCTTGAGACATTCTAATTACTCGAATTAATCGTAGACAGAGTATAGGAAGAAAATTAGGAAACCCGAAAACATAGTCATCAACACATAAATAACTTAAGTGTACTTATTATTTTGGCCACACCAAAAACGCTCATCCAGCACAAATTTAAGCCTAGCACCAAATAAACGGGGTTCCCCGCTTTCATTTTTGATTTAAAAGTTTTGCAACACTGTAACCTTTCAAAATATTATCAATTGGCAAGGCTGCCTTCAAAAATATTTGAGCTTTATCCCAAATACACAGGTCGATACCCATGTACTTATTATTTTGGCCAGTAGTGTATGTTTGTCCATTTGCAAAAATACTGTCACCAATATCCACTACTCCGGATTTGAAAGTTAAACCTTGGCTTTTATGAATTGTGATTGCATATGCTAAGCATACTGGAAATTGTTTACGTACAATAAAAATGCTTTGATTTAATTGAAACTTACATTTAATACGCTCTATTACATGCTGATTTTCTTCAAATTGCACAGTTCGTTTTTCAACCGTTTTTACAGAGCGGTTATTAAAAATATTTATTGTTTGATGTCGTTTCCTTATTACACCTATTGCTCCGTTTACCAAAACAGATCCAACGTCTAGGTTTCGAAGTAACATTATTTTGGCTCCGCTTTTAACTTCTATGGTATCTGCTAGGTTAGCTGTTATTGAGCATTTTTCTTTCCTTTTTAGAGTTTCCAAAGATTTAATAGCTTTATTTCTCTAAACTGCTGTTTTTGCTTCAATTACATCTCAGCAATTAGGAAAACTTTTTCTGAGGGAAGTATTTCAAGCATCGCTTTGTTTACCTTTGCCCACTGTTCCCTTGTTGGAAATAAACAAATTGTATGTTCAGGTAGTTTTTGACGTGACAACGTCTTATAATTCGATAGAACCGGCTGCACGCACGAAAAAACATGACCCATGCGGCGTTACCTCGCTCTGAGGCGTTCCATGTAAGGCTTGAAGTGCAAGCGAGAGCGCGGAACGAGCGACAAAGAAGCACAATCGGCCTTTGCGTTCGGCAGCGTTCGACATCCATCTCTCTCCTACTTGAGTAAGCGATGCGTCTGCGTGGACAGCTGCTATACTACATGTAAATGTACTAATGTTTTGATCGAGTATCAAGTGAGTGTGGTGTCAATTGTTTATAGCAACGATAATTACAGCGATAAAGGTAATGATTCTTTCGATATTAATTATATATTCAGTGATATATTGTCGAATATTCGTGCTTTCATCATTAAAATGAATAGCATCGGTCCGCTAGTGCAGCGATTGTAGGTTATGCTATAATTGTCAAAATTAAAAAAAAATAAGTTAACAGAACTATTTCACGTTGAGTAAAAAATCTATGGCTTTACTATTCAATCGAAATAATTATCGAACGGAGCTATGATTTAAAAAAATTAAAACATAAATATTAAATCTTCCACATATCACAACACCGTGTCTGAAATGACAGGTTGGACCAGCCATCTGTCAAAGGGAACATTTTCTCCTATATCAAAAAACACATTGAGGCGGGCTTTTTAAAAACTAGATTTACGAAAATTTTAATGTTTCCAAATTTTAAATTAAAAATGTAAGATTTATAAACAATAATTTAATCATTGTTTATTCTTATAATTAATTATTTAAAATTATTCATTTTTTATAACAAAATACAATTAAATTTGCAAAAATAATTATGTAACTAATTGAAAAAATTTAATTATATTATTAAAATAATAAAATCAAAATTTATATTTAAGCAATTGAGTAGAAATTTAAACAATAAATTTTATTCAAGTATTTTGTTGTATTTTTATTTTATAAATTTAAAATGAAGAATTGAATGAAGAATTTTATGAACAATTTTTTATATTGTATCGAACGACGATTTATTTTACAGATTTATTTTTTCCAACTACGTTCTTCTCTATATATGTACATACGAATCTATTAAACAAATTAAATTAAAATTTTCTTTTGAAAAATGCTACCATTCCATCAGTATTTTCTTAAGACATTGTCAAGTTCAACTATCGTCATTAAACCGACTTTACAGACAACCAATTTTTTTAATATAATCTACGAGTTGAGAAAGGCAGCTTTCTATAGTATCGCTATCAAATGCACATTTTTGTGTATATAAAAGTTGGTAATCTTTTTCATCTAAAATACCCAATCTTATATGACCTAAGGTCTGGGCAAATTCTTGATCGGATTGTTGGCGAATGTTTTTCGTAAGTTCGTCATATGAAAATAGCTTGGACCATAGGTTTGGAGAGTACAGGCCTGAAAAATGCTTCTGAAACCGTTCCTTAGAAATATTAACAAAAGGAGACGGCTCATTTACTGGGTCCAATTGCAACAATTCTCCGAGTAATAACATATTTATTCTTCCAAGCCAGCCGTCATGGTGTTCCAATGCATCAAAAATTTCACGTTACGTTAGAAACCATTGATAGTTCGTCAATTATAATCGGAGATACGTGTTTTAGATTTCCTCTTATTAACTTAAGCTTTGTATTATTTAAAGGTGTGTACTTGGCTATACCACCATGCTCCACAGGCAAATTTAACAACCTGTCTATAGTTAAACCATTTAAATTTCGATCTGAACATCTGGTCCATTTCATTTAATTCATTTTTTAATAATGCTTCAAAGCCAATTATATTTTCACACTCTTCACTCTGTAGATGCGCATTCTCATTTTCCATCACATTAGAAGCCCTTGCTAGTTCACTTTCAAATTCTCGAATTTTCAGCAATTCTTCTAGTTTATCATGACAACGCATGGCCTCTACCAGTAAATCTTTACAAATTGCAAATGAATCAATATAAGTCCTTAATCCACATTTTAGATCATTTACACTTCGCCAAGGCTTAAATAAAATTAAAACAGCGTTATAATAGCTTTCCGGTTGTATTTTTCGATTTGTTTTGGAGTGATTCAGCAGATATGGCTTCTTGCGCTTGCGTAAATAAACATTGTCATAGGCATACCAAATTATATTTTTATTTTTGAGAAATCGTAGAGGTTTATATCTTCTAATTCTTTTGAGCGATTCGGATAATGGACGTCAACCCAATTTGGGAAAAATGTATCAGCATCTTCGTCATTCAGATTCTTGAGTTTCCTTCTGGGTTTTACTCGACGAGTTCTTTCTTGTCGTATATCAATCCATCTTATGACCGTGTTTTCATCGGTCCCAAAAAGTGAAATTTAAAGCAATGTATCAGCTGCTTCAAGGGCTCCACATTCTCTGTTTGATAACGATCTCAAAGCAAGTCTCCATAAATTAGCTGCTACTGTTTTGTTTTCAAAGAAGTCTCTGAAGTCATCGGATGCAAATGATTTTTCCGCTTTTGTTTGGTATTTGCAAACGTATGTGCTTAGGGAACCAGATTTTTCGCCTATAAATTGTAAATCCATTTTTCCACACCACGCTAATAACACAGGAGCATTATAATCATTAATATTTTTCTCTAATTCATTCCGAGGCAAGTCATAGAACCGTGTTTTCATTAGTTTTCTACGGCCGATAATTGAATCGGCAACATTATTCATGTAGTCCAGATCCTGCGATGGTGGCTCCTGCCTCCTGGGTGCTGCCACCGCCGGTGGCGGAGCAGCACACGCGTGCGCTGGCGGCGCAGCAGCCCACACCTGCGCTGGCGCTGCAGCATCACATACGTGCGCTTGTGGTGTGGCTGCACCGCACACGTGCACCGGTTGCGGTTGGGGCGGTGCCCCAGCTCCACATGGAAATGCCGGCGCCGACTCACATACCTGCAGCGTGGGCAATTGTGCGTTGCACTGCCCACCGAAGCAGCTCACGCGCGGCGTATACCTATGGAACTGGCATGGGCAGCGCCTTGGGGATGGCTCTCACTGCCTTGGGGCGCCTTAGAGTTGGCTGCCAATTTCTTGGGCCGCCTTGGGCTGGCTGCCAATGCCAGTCCCGGTTCCAGCGATTGTAAGGCTTTAAAAAAAATGTATTAATAAATTAAATAAAAATGTTGTAAAATATAAAAAAAAAATGTAAAAATATGCTTACATGGTAATTGTTGCCGCGTCCACTCATCTCGGTCAAGTGCGGAGTTTTCCCAAAACTTAGAGCTGGCCAAGTTTCGATAGTATCGTTTGTTACCTTGCAACATCGATGGTTTAATGCCCGGTTTCCATTTGTCGGCATTTCCTTCATCGAATCGGTTACAACGGTTTTGCATCAAAAGTGTTTCCACAAAACTGCGTTCGTGTTTCTAGCAAACTCGTGTTCGCTAAAATATCCATATTTATAAAAGAAATATCTAGCATGGTCCAAGCTAACTTCATAGACCAATATTTATATTTATATTTTGTATTTTATATTTTTTATTTATATTTATATTTTATATTTATATTTATATTTATAGGAGTCGGCCAGCAGTGGGCAGACACAATACCAAAAAAAAATTAATATAATTCATTGCCCAGCATTTTGCTGAATACTTAGAATTACAGATTTTATTCAGACTTATATATTTATTCCCTTGTATTCAAATATGCTTTATATGCACGAAATGTTACAAATTGTTTCTTATTAAAAACCAATTAAACTTTTATGTCTTTGGTTACATCTTTAAATTTATTATTTATCTTTAAATATTGTTTTTTTAGTAAAAACCACATCTCTGTTAAGTATGTTATGTGGAAATATATAGATAATATATAGATATTAACATACATATACATATTTTTGATTGATCATAACTACATATATACGTATTTATATTGACAAGCACATGTATATACATATGAGCATATGTACAGAACAGCATATAAGCAGTATTTGCCGCCACTTAGAAAAATAAGCTGTGTGTGTACATATATAAATATATTTATATTACATTTTAAAAGGTTTTTTTTCAGATTTAAAATATTTTACGTTTTGTTTGATGGTTTTAAACTTTATTGCAATTGTGCACGTCTCTATATGATGTGTGACGGTCTGCTGGGGCTGAGATAGTTCAGCGTGGGCCAGGACTCGTCCCAAGAATTTATTTGGGTCAGGTGTGGTTGCTGAAAGATATTCCGACCCGGTCCCAGATGAGAACACTAGAGAATTATGCCGTGTACAGAGTGTACAGACATAAGAAATCAAGCCGGAACAGGGCGACCTGGCGCGGGTTCGTCGTGGGCCGTTGCACCGGATCCCGTCGTTGCCCGTGCCGGAGTAAGGGCGCTGTCGTGGCTTCACTGCCGGAGGTGGCCTGACCCGATGATGGTGGGCGCTTCCTGTGGGTGAGAGAGAGAGAGAAAAACGGAGCCCGCAAGTTTACCCTAAGTGTTGCCCCGAAAGTATGCTACAGAGAGCTGACGGCGGGTGGCCTGTCTGTGCCGCGAAGGGGTTTTGGAGGCTCTGAGGTCTACCAGTCACGAGATGGTTTTGTAGGCTCTAAAGTCTACCAGTTGCGAGAAGTGCGGATCGGCGGGCCGAACCGGGAGTTATGAGAAGGTTGTGGAGACTCAAGTCTACCAATGATGAGAAGGTTGTGGAGGCTCGAAAGTCTACCAGTTATGAGAAGGTTGTGGAGGCTCGAAAGTCTACCAGTTATGAGAAGGTTTTGGAGGCTCTGAAGTCTACCAGTTTCGAGGAGGTTTTGGAGGCTCTGAAGTCTACCAGTTGCGAGAAGGTTTTGGAGGCTCGAAAGTCTACCACGTGCGAGATGTGCGGATCGGCGGGCCGAACCGGGATAACGGAGACCCGTAAGTCTTCCAAGCAAATCGGCGGGCCGATTTGTGAGCGGTGGAGACGCTGACGACTACTCGGGGAACTATAGATGGCACTATCGACACTATCGATGGTTTGGTGCTATCGAGCCGCCATCGATGGCAGCCCTGCACTATCGATAGTTTTGCACAACGCTTTGCACATCACAAAGAAAAGTCAAAGGTTTGAAAGTGGAAAGCAAAAAAATATAAATAAACTTATAGCATGGAAAAGTTTCTAACAATAGTGGAAAAAGGCAAATGCAAGTGTATTTGTAAGTTTTATTTTAAGTGTTTAAACCGTATGTATGTTCAATTTAAGCAAAACGACGCAGCTCAACTACTCCTAGCAGTGACGTCGAAGTAGCATGTGAATGCAGCAGCGCTGACTCGGACGCAAACAGCACACAGCAGGAAGCCCTTAAACGAAAGAAGGGCATATCGAAGGTATGGAAGTACTTCAAGCGATCTGACGATAAGAAACTGGCGAAGTGTCTGAATTGCGGAAAGGAATACAAGACGAGTGACAACACGTCAAATTTGAGAGATCACCTAAAACGATTTCATCCAGGAATCGATGACGCTGTTGCCAAACTTGCAGAGGCAACCGAGTCCAATGACTCAAGTTTACCTGCATCATCAAGCAGCAGCACAAGATCGAGCATGCACTCGATCTCTTCATACGAGCCATTTCTTACGATATCAACTCTAGACGGAGAAGGGACATCGATCGTGCATTAGCCAAAATGATCGCAAAGGATGTTCAAGCCTTCAATATAGTTGAAAATGAAGGTTTTATCGAGTACTCTCAAATCCTTGACCCAAGGTACAAAATTCCCAGCAAAACCTATCTAAGAGATGTGCTGGTGAAGGGTGTATTTGAAGAGGCAGTTCTCAACCTAAAAACCAAACTAAAGGAAACAACCAGTATTGCTGTGACATGTGATTGTTGGACATCAAGCGCAAATGATTCATTTTCAACTGTGACATGCCATTTTATCGATTGCTTTCAGTTTCGAACAGCGTCACTCAGCACAGAAAAATTAAAAGATGCGACGAATCATTCGGCACAAAATATTGCTGAAATTTTGAAAGGTGTCTTAGAGCAATTCGATGTTTTGGACAAAACCGTGTCCATTGTGACCGATAACGCAAGCTCAATGTTAAAAGCATGTGAGATTTTAAAGATTCGTAACTTGCCATGTTTCGCACACAGCTTGAATCTTGTTGTACAAGACGGATTAAAAATTGAAAAAAACAATTTGTGTTTGAAAAACTTATTTGCGAAATGTAAGACCACCGTAAAATTTTTTAAGCAAAGCACTATTGCATACGTAAAATTTAAAAAAGCCCAAGAATCCGAAACACCGCTTAGCTTGTTACGGGAAATGCCAACTTAGAGCTGCAAAAATATCGGTTTTAGCTCCATCGACCTTTTTTTCGATACTATCGCGATAATATCGCTCAGAACTAAATAAAAAAAATAATATGGGTATTCATGCAAAAACGAATATAGTAGGGGGATTCCCGCAGCAATATTTTTTTGGATAATGTTATTAAGCAAATGACTTTTAAAACAATTAAAAATTCAATAATTTATATAAGTTATAATTCAACTCAGACTTTTATTTGTTATATTTATATTTAATACATTATATACATTTATAACATTATATTTATATATATTTATATTTATTACATTATACGTTATTTATATATATTTTCATTTATAACATTATATTTAATATGACTAGATCACTTTTCCTGTGTCAGGAACCAGTTTTTGTTAATAAATAATAGTTTATTATCGAAATCGTTAGGCCAGCCTTAGAAAACATGCGTTTCGACTCCGTCGAGGTTGCCGGAATGGAAAGACCATTTTGTGCGCTTTTTGCCAGATGCGTCATTTCCAGTTCGTGTTGCTGCAGTTATTAAAAAGAATTTAATTTAAAAGATGAATAATTATAGCATTTATTGACTTACCTTCCAATATTCTAAGGGGTCATGGCCTTCGTCAATATTGAGTTTTTCGAAATATTGCCTCAACTGTATTATTGACTCCACTCTTTTTGTCCTTGATTTTAGTTCGATATTTTGCTTGACAAATTTAAGCAAAGACGATTTGGGAGGTTCTGGTGGTTCTGGAATAATGTTGAGATCCTTGTTGGCCAAAGGGAGAGATGTTATCGTATTTTCGAGAAAGTTAACGGCTTGCTCCGCATTAAACTGGGACCTGAAACCCTCCTTTTTGAAACGTGGGTCCAAAATGGTTGCCAACCTTGTGGATGACCTTTCTTCGAAAGGGAATAGCCGTTTTTTGCATTTTTCTATTAAGAGTTTGCAAAGCTCATTGCCTTCAACCGTCCTTAGCTTGTCACATTTTTCATCCAAATTTTGAACAAGCCCATTCGAAATTGATATTATGCTTGAAACTAGTGTTGGGTTGCTCATGAGTGAGTGAACAAAAAAGAGTTGTTCACTAAACTGAGTGAGTGAACATGTTCCTTCCAATTTCTTCTTTTTTGTTCACTTGTTCATTTTTGCTCACTATTGTTCAGTTGTTCAATTTTGTTCTTTTTTGTTCACTTGTTCATTTTTGCTCACTATTGTTCAGTTGTTCAATTTTGTTCTTTTTGCTCACTTGTTCAGATTTGTTCTTTTGCTCATTATTGCTCAGTTGTTCAATTTTGTTCAGCTACTCTTTTGGTTCATTTTTGTTCAGTTACTCTTTTATATGGTATTAGAGGTGGTAATGTCTTTGGCAGAAACAGCTTAAGTCTGAATCTGACCAATTACGCCTCGACTTTGCGCGTGCTTAACTCGGATATCCGCAAGTCCAAGGCGTACATAAGCGACAAGAAGACTAGCAATGAACTGGATATGGTGTTGACCATGACAAGCCTGTGTTTGTGACAAATCGCAACAGTCGCATGCGTTCTGAAGAGAACGAGTTTCTATTTGTATTACTATTTTATATTTTCATTTTGTTATATTAGTTTTGTTTACATTTATTTATTTATTTTATTTTCTTTATATAAATATTCAATACATGAAATATGAAAACATAAATATACTTACATATGTATATCAGACCTAAACTATGGATTTTTAGTCGTTAAAATGCAGTGCTCAGTAGTCTGTTTATGAACAGGTTATAAAAGGCAATGAACAGTGAACAAGTGAGCAAGTGAGCAACTGAGCAATGAACAGTGAACAACTGAACAAGTGAGCAAGTGAGCAATAAGCAATAAACAGTGAACAACTGAACAAGTGAGCAAGTGAGCAATGAACAAGTGAGTAAGTGAGCAATGAACAAGTGAGCAAAATGAGTGAGTTGACTCTTTTGAAAAAAAAGAACAAGTGAACATGTTCACCCAAATGAGCAGTTTTTACCCAACACTACTTGAAACAGTCACTTGCGTACTTGAAGATAATTGTTTTGTGACGTCGTCAAAAGGAGCCAGTACGTCCTGCAAATCCTCTAAGATTGCAACTTCGTCTGCTGTTAACGGTTCCGGCGCTTTGAACAAGCTAAGGAGTACTGGATTAATGTACTCCTTTGTTAGCTTATGCGTTCGACCATTTTGTACGCGCTGTTCCAGCGGGTACATACCTCCTGTATTAAACTGTAAGGCTTGACGACGCCCTGTGCACTTTTAAATTTTTCATAAGCGATGGTACTACATTTGAAAAATGTCACTATTCGCTTGCATTTAGTCAATACACTTTTAATTTTTTCCACAGAAATGCAGTCTTGCACAACAAGGTTGAGGCAATAAGCATACCAAGGAAGATGCCTCTTTTCCATGATTTGACAAGCCTTGATCATGCTGCTTGCGTTGTCCGTAACTATGGCACAAACCTTCGGCAACAGACCCCAATAGATAAGCTCTGCTTTCAATGATGAAGCGATGTTCTTAACAGAGTAGTTAGTTGCACAAAGAAGGGGCTCCGTAGACAACACAGCCGATTTCAGCTGGAACAAATTGTTAATAAAATGAACGGTTATGGTTAGGTATCCAGTGTTTGCTTTGCTTGTCCAGCAGTCCATGGTCACTGCGCATTGATCTACTTCGTCAAGCGTTTTCTGCAGTTTCATAGAAAGATCTTTATATAAGTTTTCCATCTGAACATTCTGCAAGGTCGTGCGAGAAGGCAGTGTATATCGGGGATCCAAAAGTTTGACAAAGTAACGGAATCCTTCGTCCTCCACAATTGAAAACGGTTGGATATCCTTCGCTACCATTTTCATTAAGGCCAAATCATGGTTGGCTTTACGCGCAGACAGGCTGTCGTACTCAGCGTTCAGCAATGTTGCTGGTGTTTCCAATTGTCTTGTAAATTTTTTTACATATCCGGCATTTGGCTTGTTTTCCATTTTTTGTTTTTTCAAAAAAATCCCACACGGCACTACCCAGTCGATTTACCTTTTTAAAGATTATTGTTTCTTTCTTCCACACGTTTGTCTCTTCAGATGTCGGATTATCCACCTCCTTGTGTTCATCTACTGTTTTATAAAAAAAAATAATTGGTAATTTAATCTCTTTATATCTTTTCCATCCACTTACCTTTTCCCTCGCTATCCATTTTGAACCAACCAGCAACCCTCCAGAACCACCAGAATTTGATTATATCTGTCGGAAACACAAACAAATTAGTTTATTTTTAAATTTTCAATATATAAAACGATCTTACCACGTTTCCAATCCGCAGTCCAAGTGATGTGTATTTTTTTTTTTTCGATGGAACATCGCGATAGTTGGAAAAATATCGATGGTGACGGCCGAAGCCCAACCATCGATACCATCGATGGTGCCATCGATGGTTTTTACAGCTCTATGCCAACTTGGTGGAACAGCTTCTACTTTATGATAGAGCGAATAATTAAAACAAGCAAAGCTATATCAGAAGTTTTATTGGCCACAGCAAATGCACCTCTGCCATTTACTGCCAATGAAATTATTATTTTAGAGGACATATACAACATATTGGCACTATTTCAAAATGCGACAGAGGAAATTTCCGGCGGCAAGTACATCACGGTTTCTCTAATAATACCAATGGTTTACGGATTATACCGCAAAGTTGAGCAACTGACACCATCGTTAAATACGACCGAAGGGAAAATGCTGCAAGAATGTTTGTTGGAGTCAATTAAAAACAAGTGGGAAAGCTATAGTCGAGTGTGACCGACTGTAAGATACCCGGTACGCAAAGTATTGTGGGTGAAATTAAACAGCACATGAGCATGGAAAAATACAACATTTTCTGTCAAATGAAGACAAATATTGCTAGAAACATGTTGAGCAGCACTCAAAGGAGACAAATGTTGCTAGGAACATGTTGGGCAACTCTCAAAAGCGACAAATGTTGCTAGGAACATGCTGAGCAACACCCAACAAAGACAAATGTTGCTAGGAACATTTTGAGCAACACGCACGTGCGCTCTCTCTCTCTCTCTCTCTCAGAAACTTTATTGTTTAATAACTTCTATGTTTATCATCCGATTTTACTCAAATTTTCAGAACACGTCCACGATTGCCTATTTATTTAGTCTATCTATTTACTTTACGCCGAAAATCACGCATATCGTTATATACCGTTTTTTATCATTTTCGGGGGCGGAAATGGGCGTGGCCAAATTTTAAAACAAACTTGATCTGCGTGCAACAGATTCCAATGTTGTCACCAAATTTGGTAACTCTAGCTCTTATAGTCTCTGAGATCTGTTGTTTCGCACGGACAGACAGACGGACAGACGGACATGGCTAGATCGACTCGGCTAGTGACGCTGATCAAGAATATATATACTTTATAGGGTCGGAGATTTGTCCTTCTGCCTGTTACATACATTCTCGGTTGGCACTAACTGGGTACCCTATGGGTACCGGGTATAAATAGCTTTTTAAATATGAAGAAAGAAGCATTACCAGAATTGCAACTATTTTGGACTCGAGGTTAAAAAAAATTGGGTTCCGCAATGATTATAACGCTTATCAAGCATCTGTTCTTTTTGAAAGTGAGCTTGTCATTGTATCTCAGCGGAACGAAACGGATATGGATCTTATAAAAACCGTAATGTTTAAATATCTGTGCGTACCCGGCACATCAGTGGAGTCCGAGCTCATGTTTAGCAAGGCCGGACAAATAGTCTCCGATCGCCGAACTCGGCTGAAGGAGGAAAACATTAACATGTTATTGTTTTTCAATAAGAACTCTTGGCTCTACAAATAAGCTACTACAATCTATTTTTGCTTCGAAAATAAATTAAATGAAATGTTTTATTAATTTGTATAACACCAATAAGCTACAAATGAAATGTATTTTTATTTTATAGGATTCCCACTTATAATAAAGTTTTGTTTCATTTTCACTTTATAGCTTTTTTTAAATTTAACAGTTAAAGCATCACACTATCGATAACACTATCGATGGTTTGAGAAAAACAATCGCTCGCTATCGATGGCGCCGACTATCGATAGTTCTCCACCTCCCCGAGTCGGGGAGGTTTGGGGAAAATACTACGGGGAATAACTAACTACAATGTATTAATGCGGACTAGACCCGAAGATCCTGTCCCCAAAAGACTCTGGTTACTGACTCCTAGATGTGGGCTACTAAACGTAGACTTACCTCACCCGATCGCTGTCGGTAGCTGAGTGCCTTCCTTTCTATAGGAATCCGGGAAGGTCTAATGTGACCGCCGGGCGTGCGGAATTTGCCCTTTTTGGTGTGACCAAAGCCCCGTCGGCCCAGTGTGACCCTTTGCTCTCGATCAGAGGCGCGCGCGCGCGGATATTCAAATTTGAATTTGAATGTTTGGAACCGTTTATTATTTTTCTTCAGTTTTTTATTTACATGTTTTTATATTTATTTACGGAATTTTTATACATTGTGGTTATGTGCGCGCTCACGCGTCACATATGTGTAGTGCACGTAAAAGGTTAGGTATATGGGATCTTTGCTATTAATTTTAATGAGTAATATCTCGAGACAGCGAATTTTCCCAGATATGTGTTATATACCAAAGTTGAGCCATCTCAAGGGCTATATGGCCTTGAGTGACTATCAAAATAGTTAGAGACACTTTTAAAAAAAATTAAAAAAAACAAAAAAAAAAATTTATTTTAATTATAAATTCTTAAATATTATATTTAGATAAACTATGTCCAGTCAAAGCTATAATTATTTCAAAATACCATTCTAACGACATATAGCACGTTTCTGTAGCTTTAGTCGTTCAGAAGTTTTTTTTCCTGAATAAAAAGCTCTGATGGAGCTGTCATGAGAAACGATCTGCGTTGTATGAGAAACGATCTGCATTTATTGCAGCTGGATCCTTTTCCAATATAGCCAACAAAATACCGACTGGAGGTTAGTTCAATGGGTACATCATCGCATAGAAAATTATCCATATTTTGGTCAAAGTACCTCTTATTGCCTTGTACAATTTTTGAAAATGATATAGAATATTCTTGCTGCTGTATTTCTTTTTTTTTCAATGCAAGGTTGATATATTATTGAATCGAACTCTACTGGTAACATAACATAATAATCCGATTCGCAATTAGTCTTTTGAGAAAATTAAAGATAATATTTATTATTTCCTTGATATTTAACGTTTCTTAGGAATTCCTGCATTTCCTTCAGCTTATTTCATTGTTTATTGTTAATTTGAAGTGCACATTTCATGGGGTTTTTGTCAGTTAATGCTCTGCTATTCAGGCAATCAAAGTAATCATTAACTTTTTCGACAAATGCAGCAGTAGAGGCTGCCACTTCAGTACTATTTCGATGGAATCGCATTAGCTCAAATCTATTTGGACTAACGTCATTTCTTGTTAATTTAGTCATTCTTGTTACTGATCCCTATTCTAAATCGTAAACCTCTCCTATGTCATCAAAATCAACTAAACCGTCAGGGGTTTCAAACTTAGCTTTCAGAAAATTATTTCTTATAGATTTAAAAAGATGCGGAATTTCATAAAACATATAATATTTCTTATTATTGAAGCTAAAATAAGGTTTGTCATTCATGACTTCAAGTAATAAGGTACATTTTCTATCTTTACCTCCTTGATCAAAAACAACGCCCCTTACTTCAAACCCAATATTTTCAGCAATATTAATACTTTTAAAAATAAGGCTTTTTAGGCATTCTCCTTTTATATTTGTTTCGGGCACGAAATAGTTTAATATAAATTTTCACTTTTTTAAATACCCCGTATAACAAATACGCATACATATGTGGCTTCCCATTTTATTAGACTTCTTCACATTCTTTTTCAGATTCAGTAATTTCCTTGATCGTATCTTTAAGGGCTGAATACAAACATTCGTTGCCTCTCGGCTGTAATTTTCTTATGCTATTCCACTTTTGTAGAGATGATGGACTGGGTAGATTCAATTCCAATGAGTCCCTTAAAAACATATATGTTGATGTTGACCTGTAATAAATGCTCTGAGCAAACAATTTTTCGGAATCATTCCATCTCATATTTGTTCCCTTATTTTTTTTAAGAAGCATTTTCGACTATATCTTTTCGTTTCCAGTTAAATTCATTTTATCCATTTCAGAAAGTAGGTTTTTTTTTTACTTTGCCTCCAACCTAATCACCTTCCGTTTTAAATTAGGATTTTCTTTTTTCAGCATTTTAATTCGCATTTGTTTTTTATCCGAAATTGTTATAAAAGTAAAATATATATTTTGCAAAATTTTCAATGTTTTTGTGCTTTTGTGGCACTGGCGACAAGTTTTAGCAGGTGACTGTGATCGGCGTCTTTTTCGTGGAGGCGATCTTACATCATTGGAATCCATTTCATCATTATTATCAATTTCATTATTAGATTGCAATCTGGGATTGTTCCTTTCCTCAGATATTTTATCCCAATATCATCTGGTAAGAAATGATCTTGGCATAAATACAGTGATGAAGTGCTAGCCACAAAATCTTCAGAAAACTGGCATTTTCCGCTCATTTTATTTAAGTTGTTGGATCCATTTCTGGAAACCTAATAGCTTAAGAGCGGGAAAATCGCGCCTAGATTTTTGGCAGTGGGACAGGCTGCACTTGTTAACACTGATCTGTGCTCGTTTCTTTTCGGCCATCACCATAATTGCACTCAAATTGTCTAATTTGAACGTTTATACTCCAAATTAATCTATTAGAAAGGCGCCTTTAAAAAAAGAACAAATATTTCTTAAAAGAAGAAATAAGATTGGTCATTTCTATCTTTTTTTTTTAGGAAAATGTAATTTCCTAAAACATGAATTTTTTTAATGTAAATAAATTATAATAAAATAAAATAATAATAATAATATAATAATAAACAAGTGGAAAAATTTATTGCTTAATAACTTCTATGTTTATCATCCGACTTTACCCAAATTTTCAGAACACGTCCTCGATTGCCTACTTATTAAGCCTATCTATTTACTTTACGCCGAAAATCACGCATATGGTTTATACCGTTTTTTATGATTTTCGGGGGCGGAAGTGGGCGTGGCCAAATTTTAAAACAAACTTGATCTGCGTGCAACAGATTCCAATGTTGTCACTTAATTTGGTAACTCTAGCTCTTAAATTCTCTGAGATCTATTGTTTCACACGAACGGACGGACATGGATAGATCGAATCGGCTAGTGACGCTGAACAAGAATATATATACTTTATAGGGTCGGAGATTTCTCCTTCTGCCTGTTACATACATTCTCGGTTGGCACTAACTTATAATACCCTTGTACCCTATGGGTACCGGGTATAAAAAACAAAAAATAATAATAAAATAAATTTCTGTTTTCAAGGCTTCTTTTAATTGTTGCAGTAGAGACTTTCTACTTACGTCGTAGCCCAAACATACATAAGTATCTAAGAGTTGGCCGGCAACCACCACTCCATGCCAATGATGTTAGGACTATTTGGAAATTGTTTGCCCACACGCGAGAGAACAATTTTTAGAACCAGAAATGAAATTCTGCCTTGGTGCCGATTAGTATAATTTGTAAACTTTATGGTCGTTTCTCGCGACTATCGTACGTGGGTTTTTACTTAGTTCTATCTTATTAATTACTATATATACTATTTAGGGTCCTTAACTGCGTTGCAAACTTCTGTTCAAAACTGTAATACCCTCTGCAAGGGTATATTTCAAGTAAGAAAGCCACAGTCGAGCGTGCTCTACTGTGTGATACCCGGTACACAAACTTTTACTTCCCGAACAAACACTCTGTCCAATTAGAATAATCGTTAATTAAAACTAATCGCAATGAAAATAACGCTTTTTAAACTATTAAAAGCAATACTTCCTCGATTGCAGCCAACAAATAATATTTTTAGGCGTGTGCCAGATCTCTAAGCGATTGGCTCTCCTAAAATAATGTCGATTTTTAAATCAAAAGTGTTGAAGATATTTGCTACGACATTTGCCGAGAATTAAATAATATAGGGTGTAGCCTAGAGGTCTTAGTGCCGGATTTTTCTTGTTTTTGACAAGAACAGTTCGAATCCCACTCATTTCACAAAAATTTTCTTTTGTTCTTTTTTTACTTTCATGTTAAGTTCTACTTAGTATGAAAACGGTCGATTCATATGTAATATCAGTAAAGGCCCAGATGTCTAAGCGACCGATGCATTTAAGTTTTGCAAGATCGGCCAGAGTTCAGTTCCAACGAAAATCAAAGTTATTATTTTTTTCTCATTATACCCTTGCAGTGGATTTTGCCATGATATTTGCAACGCAGTGAAGGAGGCATCTCCGACCCCATAAAGTATATATATTCTTATATATATATTCTATTCATCACCATTCGAGTCGATCTAGCCATGTCCGTCTGTTTGTCTGTCCGTATGTCTGTCTGTCGGTTTCTATGCGAACTAGTCTATCAGTTTTTGAGCTATCGGGCTAAAATTTTTAGCAAAGCCTTATTTCTTTAGCACGCAGTATATATGTCGGAACGGAAATCGGACCACTATGTCATATAGCTGCCATAGGAATGATGGCAAAATTATTGTAAAAAAAATATAATATCTCTGTTTTTCAACGTATATCTCTAAATTTCGAGATATAGCCGCTTTTTACGGTTTTAGAATTACGGTTTTAATTTGGTTATGATCGGACAATTATATTATATAGCTGCCATAGAAACAATCGGTCGATTTATGTGAAAATGTAAAATTCTACATGTAAAATGTAAAATTCTATATGTAAAATGTAAAATGAGTGACGCGTGAGCGGCGCTCACTGAGCGCTTACAAAGAGAACATGTAAACCTAAAAAATAAAACAGTTCCAAACATTCAAATTCAAATTTGAATATCCGCGCGCGCGCGCCTCTGATCGAGAGCAAAGGGTCACACTGGGCCGAAGGGGCTTTGGTCACACCAAAAAGGGCAAATTCCGCACGCGCGGCGGTCACACTAGACCAGTGGTGCCCAAGCCCCCGCCACATGTGGTTGGTAAAAATTCTGCCGGTTCTCTGCTGCTACACAGACAGTGTAAACGTGACGTGAGCAGCAGCAGCAGAGAAGAGAGAAAATGAGAGGTCGAGTGTGCGGTTGTCAGAGCAGTGCAAAGCATTTAAATTTTAATGCTTTGCACTCCTCTGACAACCGCAACGTCTTGGGCGAAGCCAACTTAGTTTTTCTCTTACGCACACAAATGCAAGTCACATGTCATTGTATGTGTGTGGGCACCACTGCACTAGACCTTCCCGGATTCCTATAGAAAGGAAGGCACTCAGCTACCGACAGCAATCGGGTGAGGTAAGCCTACGTTTAGTAGCCCACATCCAGGAGTCAGTAACCAGAGTCTTTTGGGGACAGGATCTTCGGGTCTAGTCCGCATTAATACATTGTAGTTAGTAATTCCCCGTAGTATTTTTACCAAACCTCCCCGAGTAGACGTCAGCGTCTCCACCGCTCACAAATCGGCCCGCCGATTTGCTTGGAAGACTTACGGGTCTCCGTTATCCCGGTTCGGCCCGCCGATCCGCACTTCTCGCACGTGGTAGACTTTCGAGCCTCCAAAACCTTCTCGCAACTGGTAGACTTCAGAGCCTCCAAAACCTCCTCGAAACTGGTAGACTTCAGAGCCTCCAAAACCTTCTCGAAACTGGTAGACTTCCGAGCCTCCAAAGCCTTCTCATAACTGGTAGACTTGAGAGTCTCCACAACCTTCTCATAACTCCCGGTTCGGTCCCCGATCCGCACTTCTCACAACTGGTAGACTTTAGAGCCTACAAAACCATCTCGTGAATGGTAGACCTCAGAGCCTCCAAAACCCTTCGCGGCACAGACAGGCCACCCGCAGTCAGCTCTCTATAGCATACTTTCGGGGCAACACTCAGGGTAAACTTGCGGGCTCCGTTTTCTCTCTCTCTCACCCACAGGAAGCGCCCACCATCATCGGGTCAGGCCACCTCCGGCAAAGAAGCCACGACAGCGCCCTTACTCCGACACGGGCAACGACGGGATCCGGTGCAACGGCCCACGACGACGACCCCGCGCCAGGTCGCCCTGTTCCGGCTTGATTTCTTATCTCTGTACTCTGTACGCGGTATAATTCTCTAGTGTTCTCATCTGGGACCGGGTCGGAATATCTTTCAGCAACCACACCTGACCCAAATAAATTCTTGGGACGAGTCCTGGCCCACGCTGAACTATCTCAGCCCCAGCAGACCGTCACAAATGTTCACAAACTTCGATAATTTTTTAACAGTAACCCAAATGGATCGATTTTCAATGATCCAATTGCAGACTGCAAGGATATACAAACTTTGGTTTACCGAAGTTAGCTTTCTTTCTTTTTTTTGTTTAGTTTTCCCTTGAGGGAGAAGAAGATGCTGATGGTTGAATGTAGATGGTGTAATGTGAACACGAATTCTATTTTTCACCATCTTATCGTTCCCCCGAAAATCACTGCTGGGTGAAGTGGGCCTTAGGGAAGGGACATAAGAAATATTGCTTAAAAATCAATATTATTCGGTGTTTTTTTTTGACGTGACAACGTCTTATAATTCGATAGAGCCGGCTGCACGCACGAAAAAACATGACTTATGCGGCGTTACCTCGCTCTGAGGCGTTCCATGTAAGGCTTGAAGTGCAAGCGAGAGCGCGGAACGAGCGACAAAGAAGTACAATCGGCAGGCTGGCTGCACGCTCAAAAATGGATGACTCATACGTCGTTACCTCTGCCGCTACACAGGCAGAGCAAACGTGACGTGAGCAGCAGCAGCAGAGAAGAGAGAGAATGAGAGAGAGTGGTTAAAATTTAATGCTTTGCACTCTTCTGGCAACCGCAAGGGCAAAGCGGTGTATCTCCGTCTCGCTCTCACCGCCCGTTTTGCGACGGTGTTTCTCCGTCTCGCTCTGCTCTCCCGCGTTGTCTTTTTATAGCTCGAGCACTGACGCAGGCGAATGTATGTATTTCAGTCTTTGACGTCGCTCTCTTGTTTGCATGCGTGGTGCAGAGCTTAGAGTGTTCGAGTCTTAATCTAACGATCGCGGGTTCGAGTACCAGCCGCAGCAATTGTGTTTTCAAAAAAATATAAGTTGGATTTTATACTTTCTATAATATTTATATCCATTTAACTTAACATATCAACAAACAGCCCGCACTTCCTAATCCTCTCCAGAAACTGGCCATTTGCAGCCGGCACTGCCTGATCCTCTCCAGAAACTGGCCATTTGTAGCCGGCACTGCCTGATCCTCTCCAGAAACTGGACATTTGCAGCCGGCACTGCCTGATCCTCTCCTGAAACTTGTCATTTACAGCCGGCACTGCCTGATCCTCTCCAGAAACTTGCCATTTGCAGCCGGCACTGCCTGATCCTCTCCAAAACTGGCCATTTACAGCCTCCCTCTCTCAATTTTACATAACTTTTTTACCCAGTGTCAAATAATTGAGAATGATTCGTTGTTAAACTAAGAACTTTTGTGTATTAAATTGAAAATTATTCGGTCCTAAATGAAGTAAATTTTGCACTTTCCTTGTTGTTGAATGTGACAACGTCTTAAGTAAATGCTACCATTCCATCAGTATTTTCTTAAGACGTTGTCACGTTCAACGTCAGTAAACCGACTTTACAGACAACCAATTTTTTTTTTTCAACATTTTTATCCATGTTTTTTCGTACATTTGATACATTGCCAACTGAAATGCAAAGTTGTTGTGAAATTTGCCGATGGGGCACCTTGAAAAGGATTAACCGCTTTGTTAGAAAACAATAACCTCGTCATAGCATGACGATAATTAGAAAATAATAACAGAAATATTTTTAGTGCTATAGCACCAAATTATTTATATACCAACCTTTAATTGTTCATCCCAATTCTTACAAGTTAATTGCAGATGATTAAATTTTGCCAACTACTTGAAAACAAAAAACTACTAAAAAACAAGAAAAAAAAGCTAACTTCAGTAAGCCGAAGTTTTTGTACCCTTGCAGTCTCCAATTGGAACATTGAAAGTCGATTCATTTCGGTTAAATTAAAAAATTTCAAAGTTTAAAAATTTTTATAACATTACCTACACATTTTACATGTAGAATGTTAAATTTTCAAATAATTCGACCGATGGCTTTTATGGCAGCTATATGATATAGTTGTCGGATCTTAAAAAAATTTAGCCCGTAATTCTAAAACCGTAAAAAAGTTCTATATATTGAAAGTAATAGAAATACGTTAAAAACAAAGAAGTTGTCATTTTGTTTAAATTATTTTGGCCATCATTTCCTATGGCATCTATAGGATATAGTGGTCTGATTTCTGCCGTTCTAACATATGTAATATACTGCTTGCAATAGAAATATTGAAATTTTAAGCTCAATCACTGAGAGACTAGTTTGACGGACATGTAAAATCTAAATTTTGTATGTAGAATTTTACATATTCATGTAAATCAGCCGATCGCTTCTATGGCAGCAATATGATATAGTTGTCCGGTCTTAATGAAATTAAAACCGTAATTATAGAACAGTAAAAATCAGCTATATCTCAAATTTTATAAAAATAAGATATAAAAAAAAAAAGTTCTAATTTTTGTTCCATTAATTTTCCGATCATTCCTATGGCAGCTATTAGACATTGTGGTCCGATTCCAGCCGTTCCGAAATACATATATACTAAATGCAAAAAGGCTATCTGAAAAGATTCATTCAAAATCGATTCATTTTGGTAACAGTTGAAAAAATATCGAAGTTTGTAAGCATTTTACATTTTACATGTAGAATTTTACATTTTCATATAAATCGACCGATCCCTTCTATGGCAGCTATATGATATAGTTGTCTGATCTCAATGAAATTATAACAGTAATTCTAGAACTATAAAAAACGACAACAGCTCAAAATTTATAGAAATTCGTTGAAAAACAGAGAAGTTAACGTTTTTTTATACCCGGTACCCATAGGGTACAAGGGTATTATAAGTTAGTGCCAACCGAGAATGTATGTAACAGGCAGAAGGAGAAATCTCTGACCCTATAAAGTATATATATTCTTGATCAGCGTCACCAGCCGAGTCGATTTAGCCATGTCCGTCTGTCCGTCTGTCCGTCTGTCCGTCTGTCCGTCCGTCCGTCTGTCCGTCCGTGTGAAACAACAGATCTCAGAGACTATAAGAGCTGGAGTTACCAAATTTGGTGCCAACATTGGAATCTGTTGCACTCACATCAAATTTGTTCTAAAATTTGTCCACGCCCACTTCCGGCCTTTAAAAAGCATTAAAAACGTAAAATAAGCTATACTCGTTATTTTCGGGTTAAAATTAATAGATACAATAAATGAATAGGTTTGAGCGGACGTTTTCTGAAAATTTCAGTAAAATCTGATGATAAACATGGGAGATATTAGCAATAAGGTTAGAATTTTAAAACACCCCCCTAAGGCGCTGCTATTGCAAGCTGAGTAGTCTGTAGCCGTCTAGGTCGTGGGTTCGAGCCCCGACCGCGCCAATACTTTTTATTGTTTTTTTTCTCTGTTTTTTTTTTTGAATTTCTTCCTTTTTCCTTTGTTATTATACCCGAAGAACAATTAGAAAAAAATTTTAGAATAAAAATACAAAAAAAAAATGTTTTGGTTTTGTGTGGGATTGAGCTCGTATCAATTTTGCAAAATGTAAATGCATCATACTAAGTATGCTTCGACAACTGTTAACCTAATTTTGGCAGAACTGAAATAAAATTGCCAGAGATTGTCACATCTAATAGCTTCTACATTTTCCTAATGAAAAGATGCTTTTATTGTAATAGGGAAATGTTGACCAAAAAAATGGCGTCGAACTACAGAAAAGAACGAGCGTGACCAAGAAATGACAAAAAATAACAAAATTCACTTTCATAACCCAACTTTGCCGAACTGGTATAAAATGTATTAATTAAATAAAGAGCAGAAAAATGAATAAGAATCTAAAAAAAAATGTAAAAAAATTCTTTGGCATGAGCGGGATTAGAACTCAGAATTTCCTAGCATAAAAAGCGCTGGCCCATCGCTTAGACGCCTGGGCTATGCTCCTCCTTGCGCAATAGACAGCGATTGTTACTTCTAATAGTCTCCAGACTTTTTCAATTAAAAGGCGGTTTGTTTATTGTAATAGAGACGCACAAAACAAGTGTGTATGAAAGAGAAAAAAGATCGACTCTTGACCAAAAAAATGGCGCCAAACTACATAAAAAAAACGAGCGTGACCAGGAAATGACGAAAAATAGCAAAATTCACTTTCATAACCCAACTTTGCCGAACTGGTACAAAATGTATTAATTGGATAAAGAGCAGAAAAAATAAATATGACTCTAAAATAAAAAAGTAAAAAATTCTTTGGCATGAGCGGGATTAGAACCCAGAACTTTCTTGCATAAAAAACGTTGTCCATCGCTTAGCCGCCTGGGCTATGCTCCTCCTTGCGCAATAGACAGCGATTGTTACTTCTAACAGCCTCCACACTTTTTAATAAGAGGGCGATTAGTTTATTGTAATAGAATGTAATTGTAATAAATAAATAAATAGTTTACCCATTTATTTGCAATGGCCTCTCCGTAGAGGTGCAGAAACATCGATGTTCGTGTCTATCGATGTTTTCGATGTTTTCAAAAAAAACATCGAGTGAAACATCGATGTTTAAAAAACAAAAAAAAAAAGAAAATGCAAAAGAACAGAAACAGCACAAACAGTAACATGAGATTTATTTGAGATCATTTAAAGTGTCTATTTCTATTCAGGAACAAAAGTTGATCAACGACTTCAGGTTTAAGCCTTGTCCTGCGGTCAGGTATGGTTTGTCCAGCTTTGCTGAATACTCGTTCCGACTCACAGGACGAGGCTTGTATACAGAAAAATTTTTTTGCAACCAATTTCAGTTCGTTGTCAGCAGTCATCTGTAAAAAATATTTCTTATTTAACATGTTAGTCATAATTATTTAAAAATCATACCTCCCAATACTTCAAGCGGTCGCAAGTGTCAGGAATGTTTTCTTTTTCCATATATTGCCTTGTGGCAATAATGGCATCGGCTCTGGTAGACTTTACTTTAGGCTTATTTTGCAAAAATTAAAATTTGCTGCTTGCCTCGTTTGAAGTTGATTCTGGTGTTGGTGGACGTCGTGGAGTTGTTGATTTAAATTCATTTACTTACAATTTTTTCTCACCGAGCGCAGAGTTGCTTATGAAAACATCGATGGTGGTCACGAACAATCGATGGTTCCGATGTTTTAAAAACATCGATGTTATCGATGTTTCACTCGACGTTTCTGCACCTCTACCTCCCTGTGGTGTTCCCTGGGTCCCGATTTAATATATGACAAATAATTTATTAAGTCGGGAGCTAATTCGAGCGGCGATTTAATTTTTAATTAAGAAGTATTTAAACCGTTAAACGTTTGGGTACCGGGTATCTCACAGTCGAGCACTCTCGACTGTAGCTTTCTTACTTGTTTTACACTATTTTCGCCATCATTCCTATGGCAGCTTTAGGATATAGTGGACCGATTTCGGCCGTTCCGACATACATATATACTGCGTGCTGAATAAATAAGACTATGCTGAAAATTTCAGCCCGATAGCTCAAAAACTGAGAGACTAGTTCGCGTAGAAACCGACAGACAGACAGACGGACATGGCTAGATCGATTCGGCTGGTGATGCTGATTAAGAATATATATACTTTATGGGGTCGGAGATGCCTCCTTCACTGCGTTGCAAATATCATGGCAATATTATAATACCCTCTGCAAGGGTATAAAAAGGTTTACATTTTAGCTGTTACCAGCTTAAACAACTCTGCTTTCTTGGTTTTAAAAGGCGTTTTTCACAATTGTCTACAAAAACAGAGAACCGTTATAATCAGCTGCTTGCAAATTCACCAGCCAAAGCATTTTCGGTCGTTTCCTATACGTCTAAATATGTCGGCGATAGTTTTAGTCGTTCTGCGACAGTTAGTCAGTTAGACGTATAGGGAACACCCCAAAAATTAATTAAGGTTATATTTGCAGTGATTCCAACTAAGTAAGGCTAGGCTTTTGTAAAATATGCCACCGGATACTAAAATGTTTAATAAAATTTAATAATGAATAAAAAATTAATCATGACATGAAAACTTTTCTAATTAAGAACTTTAAGGACAATAAAACATTTTGCACTTAATTTGCTATTGCTATTGAAATTTATGAATATAGTGCACACTCAGTTAAGTTATATTTGAACTATTGTAAAAATGTTATGCAAAATAATGCAATACAAAATTAAATTTTTGTAGCATAAGGTAATTCTACTTTAATTCATTCAAATCTGTTAGATGACTATTTCAATTACAATAAGTACTTCAGCAATGCACTCGACAATTAGCACGCACTTCAGAAAACTCATTTGCTTAACTGTGGACAATTTTGTGTCATTGGTTTCACCAACAGGCACACAGGTTTATTGATGACAATTATTCGATATTCTTTTAAGTGGAATGACAAAAGTTTATTGAATTATTAATTTACTGCAATTGCAGTATGCAAAATTTATTTTATTGCTGTCATCAAGAGGATAGAAGGGGCGAAACGCGAACAGACTCACTCTAGAGTGAATTGAGCATCATTAAATTATTTTAATCTCATTCATAATTTAATTGATTTAAATGGGGTTAGCGATTTATCTGCCCCTTCACCCTTAAAAGCACACTGCGGCTGCAAAATGTGCAAGCTTAGAATAATTGATGACATTTAGTATTAATTACACTTTGCAATTCAACTTCAAACCTTTAATTGTATAATTCAAACGCCATTTTTTCTCGTCGTATCTCGGCAGCTCTCGACGCTTTAACCAATTTCATTACATCGCACAGTGGTCGATATGGTCAATCTAGCGTCATTTAATTCAAATTTCAAAGTTTCGATTGTCGATAAATTAATTTATTTTATAAAAGACTATAATCCCCTGTTTTGGGGCATATTTAGTATTTTTCGTTTTTATCGATAGTTTCACAGCTGTGAGCTTATAAACATACTATATGCGCACCATACTGGTACGTGCAACTTTCCCGCCATTTTTCGATGCTTGGTAAAACGCTTGTATAATTAAAACAAAAGGAAAAAGGAAGAAATCTGTTTTGAACAGAAGATATAGGTATGTATATTTACTTAATACTGTGTTTGTGACCTGTTCTTAAATGTTCTAATCTGAATTCAAAGTTGAATTTACTAATACTGAATGTCTTTCTTATTAAGCTGACCTAAACTTTGATGGGTGTGAAGTAGACTCATCCATCGTCATCCAATCTAATTTTCCTTTAATTCGTTAATATATATCGTTGTCCTCGTCCTGTGTCAAAATGGTGTGCAACTTCGAGCAACCTTACAGAAAAATTCCTTTTAGGTCCAATGTCGGTGATCAAACGTGAACTTTTCTTGGTCTGGTACAATGAAAAAATACCTCTTCGCAAAGTATCGGCGGTGGAAGGATATGTTTTAGCAAACTTTTAGATAAAAATTTGTATGAAGACTATGAACTTAAGGAAGTTTATATCAAACTGAGCAATTTTATCTCACACTTGGCGGATAGATGGAAGAAAAGTCATCGTATATTGAGGAAATTCGAGGAAACTCACAAACAGTGGCTGGATGGTTCTCTTATTTTAATAGATCCTACAACTAAAGCTGGACGACCGGCGTTTGTTGATTGTTCACAAAAACAAAACAAATGAAAATAACTGGAATGCTTCAACACGCAACATGCGATGAACTTATGGTAGCGACTAGTTCAAGCCTTTACAAGGCTGGTAAACGAAGCGAATCCACAGTTGTTTCAATGATGCAATCAACAGCTGGAATAGCAAGAAAAATGAAGAAATGTGACTCTACGGATGTATTGCTTCCCATTCAATACACACCAGATGAAGCATTGGTTTGTATATTGATGGCAAATTTACAAAGCATTCATATAAATTGATGCAAGCAGGAGCAAAGGTGAAGAATGCCAATATATATCCACCATATGAAGCTATTCTAGCAGCTAAAAAAGTGCTACCCCAGCGAAATTGTGGTATCAGAGTCAGTTGCTGAAATAAGTTTACAAAGTATGGTAGATCACACAGTTTCTAGAATTTTTGAATCACAACCAGATGCATTTCACAAAACTTCGTTACTTTGCGATGAAAAATTACTGTTATCTACAAATGGGGCTGCGATGGAAGTAGCGGTCACTCTAATTATCGTCAAAGCTTAGGGATTGTGAAAACAGACTGACAGATGAATATTTGTTTGCAGTTTGTTTAGTGCCTTTACAAATAAAGCTCGGCTCTACTGTGATTTGGAAAATCTAAAACCATCTTCAACCCGCTACTGTAGACCCATTAAATAATTGCCAAAAACCACAGATTTGGTTCGTATTGAAGTAGAAAACATTGAAAAGCAAATTCTGAATATCATTCCAACAGATATAGGAAAATTTAAACTATATCATGATTTTCACATGACAATGATTGATGGTAAAGTTTTCAACGTTGTTGCAGAATCGTCTTCACAAATATGTGGTATCTGTAAAGCTTCACCAAAGGTAATGAACGACTTAAAGTTACTCCAGACATTACAACCTCGGGAGAATTTATACCGATTTGGTTTGTCGACCTTGCATGCATGGATTCGTTGTTTTGAGTGCATCTTACACATCGCTTATAGATTACCAATAAAAAATGGCAAGTTAGAGAAGCAGATAAAGATATAGTTCATCAAACAAAACGCAAATTCGAAAATCTAAGAATTCATATGTCACTGTTGGCCGACATTCCTACAGCAACCTCCGGAAATACTAACAGTGGCAATACAGCCAGACGTTTTTTCAACAACCACGATTGGCGTCTGAACTGACTGGAGTAAACGAGAAGCTAATTTGCAGACTTAGCACAATTCTTCGTGCCTTGGCTTGTGGATATCAAATCGATACTAATATCTTTCGACAATATGCTTTCGATACCGCAAAGCTTTTGTAGATGAGTATCCATGGTTTTACATGCCATGCTCTATACATAAAATTTTAATTCATGGAGCTGACATTATTGAAGTTGTGCCGCTTCCTATAGGACAAATGTCAGAAGAAGCATTGGAAGCAAGGAACAAAGACTGTCGCAATATCCGTGAGCACCACACAAGGAAGAACTCGAGAAGGAACACCATGGAGGACTTGATCCATGCACTTCTATGTTCATCCGACCCTTTAATAACCAATTTACAAAAACAAATTCAATTCCAAAAACAAAAATATATATTTAGATAAATATGTAATCGAGCTACTTTGCAAGAAAATTTAGATAATATTTGTGAAGACTCTGACGACAATAATTCAGATGGGGAATAAAAAATATTTGTTTTGTTTTCATATAGTTATTCTTTAAAATGTTTCTTACGTTATAAAAAAAAAATGAATAAAATCGAACAAGTATTTCAGAAGTTATTAATTAAATGCTGCTAGATGAGCGATATCGACCACTGTGCATCGCATTAATCATGCACCGCATGTTAATAAATATTAATAACCCTCGGCCAGTAAGCCAATTGCGAATTTTAGCCTATAAAATTTCCGGAATATTTTGCATAAAAGTGTACTGATTTATGACGTTGAACAACAAGAACAACGATAAGTTCATTCAACGAGTGGTGAAGAAAAAATCATAAGCAAATGCAATTAATTATCTAGTAATAACATGATTTTGTTAAGTTATTGCCTACTCGGCGTGCTGATACCCTTAATACACATTTTTACAGATAGTGATTATATACATAGAAGAAATAATTAATATAAACATAGAATATAGTCCACAGGAGCACTCTTTCAAACCCTAACAAGTATTTATATTTTTATAAGTGGAGAATAAATTAAAAATTCTATCTTTTAATGTTTCTTGAAATAGTGCAGTATGTCAATATTTTTTAACGTTGATAGGGCATTATTTTAGTGGTTCTTCTGGCCATTTGTTGCATTCGTTGTGGTTGTTTCACCCTCTTGGTCATTAAAAGCATCTGTGTGCCGAAAAAAACCCTGGGAAAACTATAAAACTCGTTTGAAGAGACACAAAAAAAGCAAAGCAAAATGAAAGATGGACAGAGACAGTGGGGATTCCGGCAACTAAAGTCTTTTGAGGGAAATAGTAAAAACTGTGCTTCTGCCCATGACCATTTCAATTTCCTTTGGCCATTTCTAAAATTTGCATTTTTCATGCCACAATGTATAAAATTCATATTTATAAATCTTTTAACTGCACACACAAAACGCAAAACGGGACACATCAAAAGCCAAAGCACAGACAGATGGGTAAAATGTTCAAATAGGAAATGAAAATTCTAAAAAAATAGTCAAATAAAATCCAAAGACAGGACAGAGTAGGTTCATAATATTCTAAATACTCTAACGTTCACTTTTTTAGTTATTAGTTTGCTTAAGGTTGTCAATTGACTTCTTATAATGTTAAATATGTTTAAGGCCATAAGCTTTATATTTATATTTTTATATTTATATTTTTTTTGTTAAATACCAGAAACTTAAATGCTTGTGAATTTAAATGTAAATACACTTGAGAAGGGTATGCAAGTAACTGAAATAAAAATAAAACTATCACAAGACCATTCAAATTCACACTTTTCACATAAAAATAGCAACGAAAAAAAGGGATATAAAAATGTGTTGCAAGTCAGAACTGAATGAATGAATGAATATGACTTTGCCACACCAAGCAGAACACAATAAAATGCTAGAACCTCCCTGGGCAGTGGACTATGGGGCCAGAAATCACATTTGTTGGTAAAAGAATAAATCGGTCAATTGTATTTACCCACTCTTGTGTATTTAAAAACATAGATTTTTATAATTTATTTTTAAAATTGTTATCTATTTTCCATAGTCTTATTTTCCCCAAGTCACTTTGTTCGAAGCCAGATACTTTAAATAATTTTAAGACAGCAACCTCAGTAGCGTTTAAGTTCTCCCAGCATTTGATATTTATTATAAAATATTTATAAGCTCTCAATAGACATTTTTAAAAGTTCATTTTCCTAATAAAGATATATCTAGGACGATTTACATAAAATTGGTAATATATTCCTTACAAACTTTTTATGTTGGCCATAAAGTCTACTATAGACTATACATAGGTACTATTCCGATTTATGGGGCGTAACATTGTGAGTTAAGTTAAAGGCTTTCAAAAAAGCCAACAAAATTAGTTTTTGACCCCAAAGTACAATGGGAGCTAGTGCTGGCAATAACTGCTTTTCAAAACTGCATAAAAAGATGTAGAGCTCAAAATTTAAGCAATCTTGAGCCCTTTCGTAAATAATATAGTTAAAATAAAGAAAAAACGAGAAAGAAAGCTAACTTCGGTAAACCGAAGTTTATATACCCTTGCAGTCAGCAATTGGATCATTGAAAATCGATCCATTTTGGTAATGTAAAAAAAAATTTCAAATTATGTAAATTTTGTAAATTTTACATTTTACATGTAGAATTTTACATTTTCATATAAATCGACCGATCCCTTCTATGGCAGCTATATGATATAGTTGTCCGATCTTAATGAAATAAAGTATAATAAAACCTGTTATAAAAAAAAGATTGTTTTATTCTTTTCATCGCGATTTTGTTGAAATGAAAACCATTAGTACATGTATATTCTCAAAGAATACTGGGTTATGAACGGTGAATAATACCAAAGAAAAAGATGTGCCAGACTTACTTTATAATTATACCCTTGCAGAGGGTATTATAATTTTGCCATGATATTTGCAACGCAGTGAAGGAGGCATCTCAGACCCCATAAAGTATATATATTCTTGATCAGCATCACCAGCCGAGTCCATCTAGCCATGTCCGTCTGTCTGTCTGTCCGTCTGTCTGTCTGTCTGTCGGTTTCTACGCGAACTAGTCTCTCAGTTTTTGAGGTATCTGGCTGAAATTTTTAGCATAGTCTTATTTCTTTAGCACGCAGTATATATGTCGGAACGGCCGAAATCGGACCACTATATCCTATAGCTGCCATAGGAATGATGGCGAAATTAACGTACAAAAATTTTAATTTCTCTGTTTTTAACGAATTTCTATAAATTTCGAGATATAGTCGTTTTTTATAGTTCTAGAATTACGGTTTTAATTTCATTAAGATCGGACAACTATATCATATAGCTGCCATAGAAGGGATCGGTCGATTTATATGAAAATGTAAAATTCTACATGTAAAATGTAAAATATACAAAATTTACATAAATTGACATTTTTTTTACATTACCAAAATAGATCGATTTTCAATGATCCAATTGCTGACTGCAAGGGTATATAAACTTCGGTTTACCGAAGTTAGCTTTCTTTCTCGTTTTTTAGTAAAGTTTAGGTGTCTTTAATGCCAGACTGTCTGTGGCTGCATGACATCCATCATTACATATGCTATGAAATGATATTGCTTAGAGCTGTAATTGTTTGTCATAATTTTAATAAAATACCAAGAAACGAGGCACATACTCAGATAACGCACGGTTAAAATTTGTTTAGGCTAAGTTAGTTTTAAATAAGTTCAGAAAAAGGACAAATTGCCACCTCTAGTGCACGCACGTTCGAAAGAGAAGGGAGAGGCCGACAAAAAAGAACGGAAGCGAAAGGAAGGCGATGGGAATGAGACACCTCTGCACGGCGTTGTGATTTTTCATTTTGAGCCGGTCCCCGACTGCGTTTTTCTTTAAACTTCTTGGGCAACAGTTGTGGCCGGCCGGGAAAATTGGGAGCGTGTGGCATGCAACTGCAAAGTGCTGTATGTATTAAAAAATTTAACATTTTGGCTTATGAATAAGAAATATAATGGTTCTGTGCGCTCCGGGTGCTTTCTAATAACAATTTCTCAAATTCGTACAACCTATTCGTAAGAATAAGCATATGTGTATTCTAGAAATTCTGGAATTATATCCATCTGCTTTTAATCGAATCTTTATACATATATTGATTATACGTTTTTGAGAAACAAGCATTCTCAGTAAACGTTTGCCATTTCTGCATGCTGTTCGAACGACTTGAAACAAAATATTGTAATTTTTGGCTGGTCTTCATACGATCCCGCAACTCAACTGCTCCAAAGCTTCGAAAAAAATTAAGGCTATATTACTTTCAAGTAATCATTCCTATCACAGACCTCAGAAGCCATGGTCGCGTGATAATGATTTGACTTAAATGTATGCTCCGCCAGGACACATTGCTGAGCTGCTTAAGCATAAAGTAATTTGAAGTGCACTTGACGGAAATTTCGAAGCCTCCCTTGCCTGTCCTTTGTTAGCTCTGTATCTGCTGCTGAGGGTAGGCATCTCTGGCTTTGCTATTTTAATTTCAGCCTGCCACTCGTTTGCAAAAGTTATCGTGATGGTTTTAACCAACCGGGCACCCTGCACACATATCATCTCACCATTGCGTCCACCTTCAAGGCGCTGACGTTGCGTTTTTGCCTGCACGCCAAAGAACTTTTCGGAACCTAAGTTGTTCAAATAAAATGGCGAAAAAAGTAGAAGAAGAAGTGAGGGCACTCATCAACTTCTTGGTGGCAGGCTACAAATTTTCCAGCGTCGCGTACCTGGCTGCTGATGACTATCTCTCCTCCTCTGCCTGTCGCTGGCATTCTAATTAGCGCCGTCTTGGAGCTGCCACTTCCCTGCTACTGTGACTTCTTGGCCCGATCACAGTGCACTTCGTTAAACGCGTGCCGGTAACATTGGGTACACGAAACAATTATGCACATTTACGCGCAGCTCATAAAAGTTTCCGTGTGTGCTTATATGCAGCGGAAAGGCTTTCAGCACTCCCTCGGTTGGATCCTGCTTAAAAGTCTACCGGTTCTGGCAGGGAAATATGTACATATCAAGGACAGCTAATTTCAGTCAAGAAGGTAGCTCCAGTAATGCGAAAAGAAATATGGAGAACTCCTTAATACTGTGCTGCATCAGCTCTTATGAATTAAAATGTAAATTAGTTTTTGTTTGCACAATTGAAATAAAACAAGGTCAGGGCACACCTTGACTAACTTTGCACTTTAAAGCTTAAACGTATTTTCTACATGTTAGCCGCCTTCTAAATAATATATAAGCAAACAAGTAGGAAAGCTACAGTTGAGTGTGACCGACTGTGAGATACCTGGTACTATAAAACATAGTGGTTGTAGTTAAAAGGCGCATGGATATGGCTATTTCACTCTAGTCTAGTTATGCTCAAATTTATAAACATGTTGAGCAACACCCAAAGAAAGCCAAATTTAGCTAAGAACACGTTAAGCTACACCTACGGTGCTGCCAACACAAATTTAGATGCTGCAGGAGCTCAGTATACACAGAAATTGAATTGCTTTGTAACTCCCATGATTATCATTTTACTAAAATTTTTAAAGCACGTCCGACAAATGAATTATTTCATACCTACTTTGAAAAGAACGACTGAATAACCAGATGTCTTCATTTGCTAAGTTAATAGTTCAAACTGATTTTATTAGGAACTGTCTCCGCTTTATATAGTACATTGGGATCCTTAAAACTAGTCTTATCGCTAGAGCAACGGAGTGGCCTGGTTATCCCTAGCATGGGAAAATTCTTGAGTGCGATAGGAAAGACTCAGCTGTCCCGCACTTACCTTTGAAGATATTCAAAGACCCACGCAGCTATTCGTATTACATCTCAAGTGTGTTTATTTTTCTAGTGCATAGATTTGCGTTAGGCCCAAGTGGCCGTTATATTCTTTTCGAGTTAGGCTGTCTGTGTGGGCAAATTTCAAAACAAACTTGATCTGCGTACAACAGATAGAATATTGTCACCAAATTTGGAATCTTTAGCTCTTATAGTCTATGCGATCTCCTGTTTCATACGCACAGGCGGACGGTCAGACGGTTAGAGAGACATGGCAAAATCGACTCGGCTGGTAATAATACTGATTAATATTATATAAGCTTTGTTTGGTCGGAGACGGCTCCTTCTGCCTGTAACATACATACACCCAGAAAAAATTATTGACTAAAAAGCTGCCAAATTGCCTAAAATTGTAGTCCATTTGAACGGAAGTCGAGGCAGTCATTGCCTAAAAATTGTCCAAAATTCCATATTTTTAGGCCATAGAAGCAGGACTAAATTTTAGGCAATTTTTGTCAAAAATGCCATATTTTAGGCATTTTATGTCCAAAATGCCATATTTTTTTGTCCTAAAACTTTATTTTTAGGCAAATATAAGCCTAAAACTTGATTTTTATGTAATATTGATTTTATTTATTAATACAAGCATTTAAAATAATTAATGTGTATTCCAAAATGCATACAGTATTTAGTTTTACTGTTGCAGTATAGACCATGATGTAATTACATCATGGTATAGACTTGCTACATCCGTAGCAAAAACATATCTAAGAGTTGGCCGTTAACCGTCACACCATGCCAGGGATGTTAGAACCAGTTGGAAATTAAATGCACACAACCGAGAGAAAATTTTTAGGCATCCCATGGCCTAAAAATATGGCATTTTGGCATTATGACCCATTTTTTAGGCCATTATTGCCTAAAAATAAATTTTTAGGCAATGAATCGCCAATTCCTAAAATTTTAGGAATTTTTTTTTTCTGGGTGTACTCGGTTAGCACTTAGTTATAATAACCTTGGGGCCTAGAGGCCCTATTAGTAAGTATTATAATGTTAATTTATTCATACAAGTATATAATACAAGTTTAATGACTGACGGTAGCCTTAAATAGTTCCTCAAAATTATCATCGTTAAGTTAGAACAAAGCAAAATTAAAAATGAATTGCGTAAAGGCAAACGCCAAACACAATCATTTTTACCCACCCCATCTTAACCAAAGCTTGCCGGTTCAGCACAAAATTTTGCGCTGACTTCATTACAAAAAAAAAAACAAAAACCAAAAAACACAAAAGGTCTCAAGCTGAAAAAAATAGAAGTAAAAGTGCAAGCAAAATGAATGAGTCTGGACCACAGAGTATACGGGAAGAATCGCATCGATTGAGTTCAATTGGGGGCATCTGATGAAGAGGAGGCAATTGTAAAATGGTCAGACCATGAGCTAAGCCAATAATCAAACGCCGAAGTTGGGGCCCGAAGTCTGGCAGGTGGCCGGGTTGGGGCGGGGCTGTATGGGGCGGCAGCTAATTTATTACGAGCATTTAACAAGCATACTCCTGGGGTTCTCTCATGAGCCCGCTTTGATTTATTAGGTGTTTGGTTTAAAAAAAAAAGCTGGCAAACGAAATGAAAGGAACCAAAGCCGGCAGGAGCCCGAGAACACGAGAACGGACTAAAGCTGAGCAGGCCAGAATCCAGGACCAAGCCCAAGGAGGGAGGCGGACCGGATGGGGCCGGCTGCGAAATTCCGAAACACTAATGTGAATGTAATTTGTAGTTAATGTGCTGTCGGCTGGCATGTGGGCGGTTCATGGTATTCAGGCATTTTAATTGTTCAAACAAAATCAGGGTTCGGCGGAAGTTTCTCGAGTTTTTCTTAATTTCTTCGGAGTCTCTCCCATTTAAGTGGATGTTTTCACTCTAAGAGATTTTGTTGTTGCCTATGAAAATATATCTATCGGCGCTGCTGCGATCGTTATATTCATATATTGATAATATTAAAACTATCTTAAAATAACAATTTCTGCAAAAATCCTGATAAATTTTCTATATAAGGTATGTCTTCCATCGGGGTTTTTAATTATGGTTTGATCTATCTTTCCAAACTGTGCTCATGAATTAGCATAATATTAAGGGGCCTAATTTCAGGAGATTCTGGAACATGCAAATTAAACAAGCAATATATCAGCAATCATGCTATATAATTCCCTTTAAAATGCTAAATTAGGTTGCAAGTTTCTTTGTCCCGACAATGATTAACCCCGAGGGAAACCATTCACCCAATATTCGTTTTCTTTTAATGGTCTTTTCAATTTTTTTGTTTTGTTTCTTTATTTGCAACTGGCAAATGTTGAAATCACATTGTTGAATTTCATCTCGCTTGGTCCTTGTCGTACGGCAGCATTCGCATTGCAAGCCTTGGCATCGACGGCCATTAAAGGTCATAAATCACAACATAGCATAGAAATAAATCAACCCTTTATTATCAACAGATCGCAATGTTTGTTATCGAAAGGGTTATTTATAGTTCTCCTGGGAGCGAGAGACAGAAAGAATCCGAGCATGCCAAGCCGAGGAGTCCGGAACTGCGGAAGCTGCAAAACGTATTGGACTGTTTGCCCTATGTCTCTCTGCATGTCGCCTGACAAGCTTATTAAGAAAATCGCATTATTTGCCTGTACGAACTCAAGTATCTTTCCAGTGCACTAAGCACTCAGGACGCTCTGACAGCCACACAAGGAGCTTCATTTGCTCGCAATTCAAAACCTGAAAAGAGACACACTAGTGGGTAGTGCTTCGGGGGCGCGGAAAGGCATGGCAGCACATGGAAAATGAATACGTCATTAGCTGCATGAAATATCCTCGCAGGCTCAAACAGTCCTGTGCAGAAAAAAAAAATTAATTTGCATTTAATAAAAAAAAAATATAAATATGATATAAAAATGTAATATTATTATTTATTATATGAAAAATAACTATAAGCCATCAGTTCTTATCTATTATTGTTTATATTAGTAAGGAAAGGCAATTTCTTAAGTTTAAAGAGTTATTAGGAAATCGTAAATAGATTGGTTTTATATTACACCAAATTACTTTACCTATCTATACTCTACCTCTAACTCAATTCTTAAGAATTCCAAAATACTTTTCTTGATATGACCAACCAAATTTGTTCTCTGTAGATTCTCATATACACGTAAATAGGTACCTATACGCCAGCTTCAAGTGGACAAAGCCGACTAAGTGGCTAAAGAACGAGAACCAAAAAGGAGGACAGCAACATCATAGCTCCATGGCTACTTAAACGGCTTAGGTTTGAGGGCTTATGCAACTTGTTAACTAATTACGTGCGCAGCAAAACAAAATGGCATTAAACACATGCACACGTGGCGCTCGAGCGTCGAGCCAGAGGAAAACATTTTGTATATTTTCAAACAATTACTTCCTATCAATGAATCTCAGTCTAATAGATCCCAAACTCTACGGCGCTTTTTAATATAAATACTGAATTTCTCCACCTCGTGCAAGAGTGCAGATTGGTAGCCGATACTCAAACCGTGGCTTAGAACTAGCACGATCCAAATTAAACTTTTCATACCCGTTACCCAATAGGTACAAGGGTATAACTAGGTGTCAACTAACTAGGTGTCTTCGATCCTATAAAGTATATATATTCTTGATCAGCATTCCCAGCCAAGTTGACTTACACATGTCTGTCAAAAGATGTTCCTAACCATGATACAATTATACAAGGTAATCTCATCGAGAAAGGTGCCCTCAGTTTAGGACGATATTTTGACAGTCGTTCGTCAAACGTTGTCAGAAAAGGTTTTGCTCGATTTAATCATTTTCTTCGACAAAAGGTTTTGCTCGATTTAATCATTTTCTTCGACAAAAAAAATTTAAATAAAGAACAAAACAGAATTTGTTTGCGTTTTGGTAGCACATGACCGCTGCGTGGACGCACTGCGCCGCCATCTTGCCCTTCGAAAATGACGTAAGCATACTTTTGACTCTGCTTCTCCACGAACTTCTGCGTGCACGCTCGGAACTCATTAACTTTGTCCTGGCTTAGAATTTAGAATTAAAAATGTAAATAAAAAATTAAAAATAAAAAAACAAAAACAAATATTAATTGGCCAGAAAAAATTCTTTAAAAAATTGCTAGTAGTTTTAGTCTAGTTTTATATTTGCTAAAAAACATTCTATAAAATTCGTTTAATAAAACATTTTCTTTAAATAACTAATATTATTTATGATCGAAAACAATTTCTCGCCTGTCAGAGAAAAAAAATTTAAGCGTAGAGTGCTTTTTTTTTCTAGCACGTCTCCCTGAGAGCGGATCGAGAGAGCTGTCAATTTATCGTCCTTGTCAAAGCTGATGAGATTACCTTGTATAATTGTATCATGTTCCTAACAACAATTATGTTCATTTTTCAACATTTTTTTTTTTTTAACAAATTGAAATAGTTATGTGCATTTCATTGAAACCCACAATGCTTTTGGTACCGGGTAGTCTGTCATAGTCGACTACAGCTGCCAACAAAATAATAGCACCGCCAGCATAACCAATTTTTAAATAGTTGTCCAGCCACAATTTTAGCTTCAGGGAAATGTTGAATACACTTTTAGAACTAGGAGACTATGGCTAATCTAGAAACGAGACAAAAATTATAATCTTATCTTAAGTTTTCAAGTAATTTTAGAAACTTTCCCAAAAATGATCATGATTATATATTTATTAAATTCTTACGTTATTTTAATTTTAACTTTTATTTTTAAAATTAAAATGACTTATCGTTTCGGAGAAGCTTCTCGTTCGCACTCAACTGTTGCTTTCTTTTCGGTTCTTTTTACTTAGTTATTTTGATTGATTTTAATCTGGTAGTAGTTTTAAGCGGTGTGAATTATTGGTATGGATTTTTTCAAGTTCCTAGTCAAATTTTAATATATTTAGGGACTAGCGTCCCTTTCAGCCTCAATTTAATGCTACAATTTTTTCCTTACGGGATTTTTAATGAGTGCTAGAGTGACGGCAATAACTTGAATTCAAAGATAGTAGGTACAATTTTTTCGTGGGTATTTGGTCAAGGAAGCCAACCTCTAGTTTGTTGCACAGAGTCTTTAAATCCGATCTTGAAAATTTTCCATTAAATGAGCCCTTTACCGATTTGTGCAGGGAGTGTGTTTATATTTATAAAGACGTACAAGAAAAAAATGTAATATTTTCCCTTCGGAAACATTCGCAGACAAAAAGTTGTAATTTGCAGAGCAGTTTAATCCAAGAGGTGTTGAACTGCACAGAGGTGACGCTTCCGAGAGTGATGCACTTTGCATAAAGTAAGTGAGGTAATTTATTTCCCCGTCTCGGCAGAAACTAATTTTAATTTGACTTGACATAACAGTAATACGGCGTGTGTTAAAAAATCCTTAAAAAGGCAAAAAATAAAGCAATATGGAAAAAAATTTACATTTGCCATTAGTGTGACTTGAAGTCGGCCTGTTCGCCGCACAATAAATTGATGCTAGAAATTAAATGTGTCATCTCAGCTTTAGGAATATAGTTTTGTTGTTGATTAATTTAAATTGGTGTATTTAAGAAAACTAGAAAAGATAATGCTTTTAACTTAAATACGAAACGAATAAATAACGAATGCAATCTAAAGCAAATAATTGAAAAAAGGCACAAAAAACAGGATGTAAAGAGCAGAAAAAGGTTCGGGGACACGAAAGAAAACAGAAAAGGTGTAAAAAAAAGGAAAAACTCATTGAAAGTAATAAATCACACCTTTGTCACTCAATGGGAAACGTATTTTTCCAATTAAAAGCCAAGAACGTCTCTCTGCAAATTACTTTAACCTTTCGTCGGCCATTGGGTCGCCGACTTGTAATTAGTTGACAAAGGTGTTTGTGCTTGTTGTTGTTACTAGCCTGCGCCGGGCTTAATTGAATTTTTATCTCCGCCCGATGTGACTCCTGTCCCGTACTTCAAAAAAGGAAGCAGAAAGCTACGGAATCAAAAGTTTAAAATACCCTTTTTAAAATGAAATAATATTCATATTCGGCTATTCGAAAATAATACACGGTACTACGGGAAGCACTATGTAAATTATTTAATTTATAGTTGGTTTTTAGAATACATATGTATATTATTATATACAGTGGAAATCAAAAGTGAGAACATGTTCACGACTCTGACTTTCGTCATCAATAAAAAAAAAACTATTGAAGCAAAACCCAAAATTGCTTTTAAATTATTTTCATCATATTGTTGGCAACAACTAGGCGTTTAAAATAAAAATCGAAAATAAACAAACTTTTGCACGTTTCATGTACTGCAATTATTTTCGATCTTTCACTTGTTTTATCCGAAGAATTCATTTAGATTTCCCACTCATACAAATACTCATATCATATTCTTGTTGTTAGAGAAGATAAAGAGCTATTGAAAGGATTTTTCATGCGACTCAAGGCAGTTTTAGTCGATTTCTACCATAATTAAATTAAAATGTCGATATTTGGCATACAAATTATGACAATTTCTCCAGAAATTAAAAATAATGTTGCGGATGTGACCAATTAATATTTCAAATAATTTATGAGAGGCTGAGTATTAGCTATTTGAGTTTTAGCGAATGGAATCAAAGAAGAGCTCAAAAATGCTTTCTGTTAAAAGAATCAATACAGAATTATTCGTTAAAATGTAATAAAAACGTATGAAATTTAAAATACAAATTAAAATGGAACCATTAATAATTTGAAATGTGCTGTCTGGTTTAAGGAGTCCAAGGAGACTCAGGTATCGACTTTATTAGCCCTATTGAAAACAAGCGGCCGAACATTGCGAAGGAAACAAAACGATTTGAAGATTTTTTAAGCAGTGGCTTGTTGGCTACCCACATTTCTGCATACAATAATAATACTATCTACATATTGAGCGATCTCCAATCTTCCAAATTTAGAAAGAAATAAATTGATCCTGAAAACAAGTGGGAAAGCTACAGTCGAGTGTGACCGACTGTGAGATACCCGGTACCCAAAGTATTGTCCGTGAAATTAAATAGCACACGGACATGGGAAAAACAAAATGTTGACAAATGAAGACAAATGTTGCTGGAAACATGTTGAGCAACACTTAAAAGAGACAAATGTTGCTAGGAACATTTTGAGCAACACCCAACAAAAAACAAGTGAGAAAGCTACAGTCGAGTGCGACCGACTGTGAGATACCCGGTACCCAAAGTATTGTCCGTGAAATTAAATAGCACACGGACATGGGAAAAACAAAATGTTGACAAATAAAGACAAATTTTGCCAAAAACATGTTGAGAAAGGTTTAAAAGAGACAAATTCTGTACGCAGCTGCATTACGAATTAATACTGCGCCCAAAAGCACGCAACACTTTTTTTCGCTACTGCCGTTGTGGCTCAAGATGGTAAGAAACTTAATTGTTTAATAACTTCCATGTTTATCATCCGATTTTACTCAAATTTTCAGAAAACGTCTGCAAATGCCTACTTATTTATTGTATCTATTTACTTTGAGCCAAAATTTACGAATCTAGCTTATTTAAGTTTTTCGTTTTTGGGGCGGAAGTGGGCGTGGCCAAATTTTAAAACAAACTTGATCTGCGTGCAACAGATTCCAATGTTGTCACCAAAATTGGTAACTCTAGCTCTTATAGTCTCTAAGATCTGTTGTTTCACACGGACGGACAGACGGACAGACGGACAGACGGACAGACGGACATGGCTAGATCGACTCGGCTAGTGACGCTGATCAAGAATATATATACTTTATAGGGTCGGAGATTTCTCCTTCTGCCTGTTACATACATTCTCGGTTGGCACTAACTTATAATGCCCTTGTACCCTATGGGTACCGGGTATAAAAATCGTAATTGTTTCTTTCTTCTAAGGGGCCGGCCGCAATTTGAAACAAATTCGTTTTTTTAATTTTTCATATGTTGTACTTTTAAAATAATGGTAAAATATACCTGCAATAATACTTTTTTTTTTAATTCTTTAAAAATCTCTTTATAAAACTAACTTTTCCCTTTCCTTAAGCGAAGTAAAAATTTCCATAAAAAGTCCGCTTCGTTAAAAAATCAACCAAAAATTTGTATACATGTGGGATTAGATATAGTTTGTTTTATTAAATATTCGATTAAGTTTAGTATAATAGATTGATTATAGCTGAATACAAGTGTCTAGGGGGTTTTTGATATTTTCACAACAGAATATTCGCGATATTCTTATTTCGTCGTCGTCGTCCGTCTACTTCGGCATTTGCAAAACTCTACTACTTCATTTTGCCTCTCGTCGTTGCTCGTGGTCCTCTCTCGTCATTACTGCTCTCTATACTCTCGTCGTTGCTGCTCGTCTCTCGATCTTCGTCTTATATTTGCGATTGTGTTTGGAACTCGCAAAAAACCTCTAGCCCTATATTCGCTACTGCTGCTCTCTTTACTATCGGTGGGATGGGACGTGTACACATGCACATTCCCACATACATTTTATGAACGAAGCCTTTTTGATTCACAATATTCGGAGTCGAGAATTCGCAGAATTGAACTTTGTATCATTTGGCTTTAAATTATTATTTTTAGCCATGTCATTTTGTCCGTCATAATTATCTTTTGGAAGCGATCAAGTTTTCAAAAATTAGCCACGTCTACTACCGCCCTCGTTAATCACAAAAAACGTTTAGCTAAGCTAAAGTCGTGATTTTCTGGTAAAAGTAAAATATTATTGTATATGAAATAAATACATTTATGCGGACGTGCATGAGTGAAATCGGATGAAAATAATGGAAGTTATTATAAATTATAGTTTTCCTCAGACTCGCCGCATATGGTTACTTGAGCCTCGAACCGAAATTAAACTTTTATAAGTGTGCTTTTTTTAATTTTTACGTTGCTTTTAGATATTTAGAAAGGTGGTGCATCTTAAAAATGTCTAACTCTCATATTTCTTGCTTACTTTAAGTGATGTAATTTTCTTGTACTTTGGTGGCTCAACCATGTATATTCGTAAGAAGTACATAAATTGTCAATTTTATTTTGAAACCAAGTTTTTATTGCCATGAAGGTGGAAGCGCGTCGCCCTACCTACATATATTCGCTTGTCAACATTGTTGATTTTGCGCTATTCGCTCCTTTGTTTCGCATTTTGGAAGCCATTGTTGCTGGCTCTTGTCGGTGTATGCGTTGTCCTGCCGCAAAATGGTCGCTAAAGGGGTAGGGGCGGGGGCGGGTAGGTGGCAGTTTGGGGAGTGGCAACAAACCGCAGCAACGCCAACAGCGTAAGCCGATTGCGTGGAATTTCGCCATTGTCCCCTTCGATCTTTCCCAGGGGATTTGCTGCTTCGCATAAAGTCAAATGATAAGTCAATTGTTTGGCTTGAAATTGCACGACCCCCAGCAAACCCTATTTGTCACTCAGAAAATAAATGCATTCGTCAACAAATTGACTTAAAATGTTGTTCATATATCTGGTGTATCTTTTATATCATATCTTGCGAATACATCTTGGCCAGATGTCAGGTTATGTAGGTCGACAATTTTTGATGCCAAATCAGGCAAAATTTTGCGTATGAAATGCCTTTATTTTTTTTTTTAAGGATATGGTCTATGAAGTTCTTATATTTCATAAAAATTCAAAAATGAACGCATTAAAAGGGCACCTAAAAATTTTTAAAATGTGTGATTACTTTAGTTTTTATTTTAAATTTCCTAGATTTAAGATTAGTTTTCCCAGTGATATTGGGTTGGTATAAGGGGAGTGCCAATCGAGTGGCCAGAGAATAAATAGAAACTATGAAAAGAAGTGCAACTAACTGTAGATCTAGACTCGGTCATTATTAGCCGCATTTAGATTCAATTTGTGTCCGGAACAATCTAATTATTTATTATCCCTGGCCCTGCCTCTGTTTGCGCACCAGTCCTCTTGCCCTCGCATATTTTCATGACCCAAGTCGAACTTTACAAGCGCTCCTTGAGAGGCCGCCACTCCTCCTACTCCGACCAGTTCAGATTGGCATTCAAGCCAAATGAAGTTATGAACTTGGCTAACAGAGCCGAACTCATGGTACATTAACGCCCCGCATGTTTCTATTTATGTCGATAAAATAGACTCGTTTTAAAATTAAACAGGCAAAAAACATACACTAATTGTTGAGCTAACTTAATTTTTCTAAACACACCTGCGGTTTTCCTTAAAGGCCCTTGGTATGTATATATTTTTGACGAGGCAAGTCGATTAAGCCGTATTCGATACTTCCGAGTGTGTGCATTCTATACTAATTACCCAATTGTTGCGTGAGTGCTTGTAGAGCATCGTAAACCGGTTTCCACATTGAGGTTCCTCCGTTTAGAACCTCAACTGAAATCATTTCCCCGTATCGTTCAACGCCATGCTTAACGTTTGCAGAACAAACAATCGCCATGGGAAATTATTAGAGACAAATAAATTAAATTTTATAGCTTGGCCGCGCTTGCACGGAAAGGAGGAAGTGACGGTTCAAATTTGATTGGCGATTGTTTGGGGGCAATTATAGATTTAGTTTGCTTGTTTTCAGGGAGCTTTGAGGGCTTGACCTGGCCAACGGCGCTTGTATACTCTCGGCTCCCTTCCTCGCCAGGACAATGGGACTTCAATTTCCTTCAGCTCCATTTATGGCTGAAACATGCAAACTAAAAGTTAAGTTTTATGCGAACTCGACCCAGCAGAGCCGCTCGACACGATGGCGTTTAACAAAGTTATTGGCTTCCTCTCTCGACCTCATTGCAGCAATCTTGGCCATCATCAACACTCTGTCTATCCGATGCTCCTGCAGCCTGCCACTGCGCTCCTCGGCCTTTGCTACCTTTTGTTTTTTACAAGCACTTTGCAAATATTTATGGCTGAAAGCAGCGCAAACAATAAAATCATAAACTGCAGCGACGACGCGTCGTCTGCGTCACAGGACACAGGACACTGGTCGCAGGACCCAGCGGGTAAATCGATTTTTAAAATGAATTATGTTTGCAGATATACAATACAATATGCATATATATTTATAGACGGAAAGTATGTACACCACATCAAACGATGTTCCTCATGCCGTGTATATAAGACCGCATTTTTAATACAACTTATATAATATATATAATATGGGGTAAAATATATATACATTATTTTATATAAGTGAATGGTACCTTTGGTTTTGACTGGAAAGCAAATGTAAAATTGAAATACTATCCAACTATTACACCAGTTAACAAAATAAAAAAAAATAAATGCTCCAAGCCTGTTGATGCGAAATTCTGTTATCGTAAACCAAATAATAACGATTTCAATTTTAAAAATAGTTGGATGTTAGTTAACATTTACACAAATAAGCAACCATACAAGAATAGTTATGAGTTTAGCCCATAAAAGAATTCGAATCAAGAAATAACGCTAACTTTGCAATTGCAATTGGATCACTGAAAATCGATCAATCTAGGTAAACTGAAAAAAATCGTAAATTTTTACAACATTTACCAACACATTTTACATTTTAGTACTCAGACAGTAAAACAAGTTGCAGCACAAAAAAGATTTAATTTTTTTCCAGTCTGACCGCTTTCTTAAAAGCTCTTTGGCATTTTTGGGAGTTAATAGCATTATGACAATGAATTAAAACCTTCATTAATTGGCGAATTAATTAGAGGCTTGACAGCAAACTATACGGTTTAACCTAAGTGCGAGTAAGACGACTATACGGCACTTTCAATGAGAGATGAATGCATTAATTGCTCATAGCATTATGACACTGCATTAAAAACTTCATTAAATGGCGTATTAATAAGAGGCTTGACAGCAACCATAGGGTTTTGCCTAAGTGCTACTATACGGCACTTTCAATGAGAGTTTAATACATTAATTGCTCATTAATTAAAAAACTTATCGGCTTATCGAAAAAAATACCAGACAAAAATATGTGTTCAATAGAATATACCGTCTGTATTTCATTAAATTGTATGTAAAAAGTATATTGATGTCTCATTAGACAAAACGATCTCACAGAATATACTGGCATAATTTCAGCAACTATTCTGCACAAAAGCCAGATAAACAAGTGGGAAAGCTACAGTCGATTGTGACCGACTGTGAGATACCCGGTACCAAAAGCATTGTGGGTGAAATTGAATAGCACATGAACATGAAAAAAAGAAAATGTTGACAAATAAAGACGAATGTTGCTAGAAACATGTTCAGCAACACTCAAAAGAGACAAATGTTGCTAGGAACATGTTGAGCATCACGCACGTGCGCTCTCTCTCTCTCTCTCTCTCTCTCTCTCTCTCTCTCTCTGTCTCAATACCTCTTACATAGAAACTTTATTGTTTAATAACTTCTATGTTTATCATCCGATTTTACTCAAATTTTTAGAACACGTCCACAATTGCCTACTTATTAAGTCTATCTATTTACTTTAAGCCAAAAATCACGCCTAAAGCTTATATACAGTTTTTTATTATTTTCGAGGGCGGAAGTGGGCGTGGTCAAATTTTAAAACAAACTTGATCTGCGTGCAAAAGATTCCAATGTTGTCACCAAATTTGGTAACTCTAGCTCTTCTAGTCTCTGAGATCTGTTGTTTCACACGGACAGACAGACGGACAGACGGACATGGCTTGATCGACTCGGCTAGTGACGCTGATTAAGAATATATATACTTTATAGGGTCGGTGATTTCTCCTTCTGCCTGTTATACACAATCTCGGTTGGCACTAACTTTTAATACCCTTGTACCCTATGGGTGGGTACCGGGTATAATAAATAAGTTTTCGGCGGCATGTTTTTTTCGCCGTTAAATTTTGCAATTGTTATGAATTAACTAAATCTATGTACAAGAAAAGCTGTAAAAATCAGTTTAATGGTTTTCATATTCATTTCTGCAGGAGTATTTGCATGAGGACTCCAGAAATTAATAAATTGTGCACTGCGAATTCCGGCCATTGTTATTGTTTACCTTTTAAGTCAGTGTGACTGTAGTCGCATTACCAAAAAAATCCAAACCAAAAAAGACATATAGTTGTCTCTTTCAAGGTTCTAATGAAGTAGATAATTAATGATAACTTGTGCCCTGTATCATAGCCGTATAACTGATGCGGTTATTATACGTATTTAAAATAAGCTGTTTTATGTTTGTTGACAATAAAACTCTTTCGAGAGACAAGGCAGTTGCACAGATTTGCAGCTTCGTTTTGGAATATTTCATCTGCGCACAATGGCCACCGACACAGTGGCCCAGATTCTCTCGATCATATACAACCGCCTCTTTTTCCCCCTACTTATTATCCAACATTCTTTCCTGGATCGACAACGAGGACAAGGGCTGCTCTACCGGCTGTTTGTACCAAATGGAATTCACCACCATCTGGGAGGTTGCCGTAGCTACTCCTGTTTTACTGGTGCTATGATTCGAAGTTACTCTGATTATACACCATATCCTTGCTGGCATACATTTCGCTGGAGGTGCGCTGTACATGTCCTTCTCAAGCTCGGTAATGAAGGATTTGTCCAGCCAGACAGCGGGCGCTGGCCGTCGCCTTAGACGCCTTCATCTCAATCACCGAGCGTGACATCTCAACGTGCTCACCAAAGTCATAACCAAATATGACATCGAGGTATTTACTTCCAGACCTTTATTTATGCAAATATTTTATATTGCCCATATCCCCTATTATTGAATTTGCCTCTACCAATTTATTTACTACAACTTTATCTCTTCTAAACTCCTTGACTCGGATTTTGTGTAAATTATTGTTCTTGGCGGGATCTATATATTTGAAATGTGTGAAGAAACGGTAAGAGAGAGTGAGAGCCCAATAGTTGAGAACAGATCGTTTTAATAAATTTTTATACCCGGTGCCCATAGGGTACAAGGGTATTATAAGTTAATGCCAACCGAGAATGTATGTAACAGGCAGAAGGAGAAATCTCCGACCCTGTAAAGTGTATATATTCTTGATCAGCGTCACTAGCCGAGTCGATCTATCTGTGAAACAAAAGATTCTCAGAGACTATAAGATCTAGAGTTACCAAATTTGGTGACAACATTGGAATCTGTTGCACGCAGATCAAGTTTGTTTTAAAATTTGGCCACGCCCACTTCCGCCCCCGAATATGATACAAAACTGTATATAAGCTAAGGGCGTGATTTTTGGCTTAAAGTAAATAAATAGACATTATAAGTAATCAAACGTGTACGTGCTCTGAAAATTTGAGTAAAATCAGATGATAAGCCCCTCAGCGGACACAACGGATATAACTGGAGGCGCCCCTACCGCGGCACATTCGGAGGCCGAATCTATTCTCGCCCCCGATCTTAATATCATTGGAGTAAGATATGTTGTGCTCGGGGCTGTACCGAGGGAGTCAGCTGTTGAGAACCTGCGGCGTGTTGTTGGGATCCGCCCAAATGTGGTGTGCCAACCGTGGTTTTTGCGCTTAGGGAACTCATTTAATAGGTTAAGGCCATTAAACTGGGTGTCCAGCGCCAGAAGCACCTCATTAGTTCTACGAAAACTAACAAGTAGCTTCTTAAAACCATTTTTGGTTACCTTTGTTACCTGTTGTACCCTATGTATTAATGTAAAAGATACCCTCAATTTTGCCGGCCCTTGGCAGAATGTTCACCCATGAACATGTATATATGTATGTATTTCAAATCTATGTACAAATGTATGCAAGCTGTGATCTGCTTAAACACATGTGCGCTTATCTCTAAACATAACACAAATGTATGCACTTGACAAATAGGGACACATAATCTGAGCCCCTGCGTGTATTCAAGGAATATCTTTAAAGATAAAATGACCAGAGGGGCGGCATCTGCGTAGGCCATAGATAAGAGTAAAATTAGAATCCAATCTCGTATATAAAGCCGAGATCGTTTTAAGTAAAATCTGTTTTTTTTCAAAAACTCACGGTGTAAATGTTTTTTTATTTGTGACCTCTTTACAGCAAACATAACGTTTGGTATGATTTTCAAAGGCGGAAGTGGGCGTGGCCAAATTCTAAAACAAACTTGATCTGTGTGCAACAGATTCAAATGTTGTCACCAAATTTGGTAACTCTAGCTCTTATAGTCTCTGAGATCTGTTTACCAACACGGACAGACAGACAGACGGACATGGCTAATCTACCCGGCTGGTGATGCTGATCAAGAATATATATACTTTATATACCCTTAAATACGTTTAATACCCTTGTACCATTTGGGTATACATAATGGTAAGAAAATAAGAAAATAAGAGGGTATCAGAAAGCCTTTAGCCATTCTTGCGGATTTTGTTATACTTTGGAGCCGAACCAGGTACATTTCATTTTCATGCTGTTTGTCTTGCACTTTTCTACCTTTGTTGGCTGAAAACCTCAATAGGTCTGCACATATGTATATAGAAGCATCGGCAGTGCATGCACATTGCTGTGCATTTTAAAATTAGCTAAATATTTTCAGCGCCTCCGGTGCCTCGTGCATCCAAACTGCACGATTCGACCCACTACTTCATGACCAAACAAACAGGAGGCATTCTAAAACTCTATTTGCTCGAAATGTTGAGTGCAGAAATTATGCCAAAACTGGAACTGTTCTGTCAGTAGTTACGCAAACATTTGTCAGAGATGGGGACTTGGGGACAGGATGGGGACTGTGGGAAAAGTCTGAATCTATATTAAATTGAAGCCCTTGGTTTTATTTTGGTGTATGGCAGCTATAGCATAAGTGGTCGGGTTTCTGTCGTTCTGACATATATACTACTTGCAAAGGAAATAACACTATGCTGAAAACTTCAGCCCGATAGCTCAAAAACTGAGAGACTAGTTTGCGTACCCCCAAAATCTGTCTTAAAAATAAATAAAGCATAGATTTAATACTTGAAATGTAGACTAAGGGTCGGTTCCTACCCAGCCTGTTAAATTGCCTGACAACTAACAGTCCAGAAAAATTAGTCACCAGATAAAAACATTATGCTTTCCTGTCCTTAAAAAATTTACATGATTGTGAAAGAATAACATAGCACGGTTAACTTAACTTTTATTTATCGATTATAGCTGTAAAGCACTGAACTGTCACTTTTGTGAAAAAAATATACAAGTTGGAAAAATTTCGGGAAACAAAAATCGCGAAAAACACCTTCAAGTCGAATCCTGGAAAGTTTTGCTTTTAAGTTTACTGCTCAGTCAGGAGTACAACGGCCGTGAAAGATCATCTTAAGAAGAAAAACTGACCAGAGTTTGCTGCAGAGAAGCGTGAAAGGTATCGGCACTGGTCGCAACCTCTATCTCTGTTTGCCATCGCCGAAAAGATAGGTAGAATCATTAAAACAAACGCAAGCATTCAAGACAGCTCTCCGTGTCTTTTTATTGTTATCGGTCATCGGAAATAATTTGTTTTTTCCGGGCCGGAAAATATTTTCCAGGGAGTCTAGGTCTCGGCTAAGTTAGCTCTCACATTTATACGATAGGAAATAAAATTTTCTAAGCCGGGACTTTATCTGGGCTCAGAAATTTAACAGGTAGGGTAGGATCCGGCCCTTAATAGTATAGTTTTAATGAACTATAGTTTCGATAACATAATGCGTTAGCTGGAATTTATTGCTTTATTGTTACTCGCGTTAATGAATTTTATCAGGTCTTGGTGCAGATTAGTATAATTTGTAAACATATGGTCGTTTCTCGCGACTATCGTACGTGGGTTTTGACTGAGTTCTATTTTATTAATTACTCTTATTCTAATCTATCAGCTAAAGGGGAATGGGATAACTATACATTTTGGATTTGTGGGGATCCCAGGTTACTTTACATGAACTTACTTTTGGCGTATAAACCGACAGAAAAACAGACACGGCTAGATCGACTCGGCTAGTGATGCTGATCAATATATATACTTTTTGGGGTCCTTCCCTGCGTTGCAAACTTCTGGTCAATACTGTAATACCCTCTGCAAGGGTATAAAACATGTAAGAAAGCTACAGTCGAGCGTGCTCTACTCTGAGATACCCGGTACACTGCAAAAGTGTTGAAGATACTTGCTACGACATTTGCTGAGAATTATTTAATATAGGGTGTAGCCTAGAGGTCTAAGTGCCGGATTTGTCTTGTTTTTGGCAAGAACAGCAAGAGCTCAAATCCCGCTCATTCCAAACATTTTTCTTTTGTTTTTTTTTTTTACTTTCATGTTTAGTTCTAGTTAGTATGAAAACGGCCGATTCATATGTAGTATCGGTAATGGCCCAGATGTCTAAGCGGCCGATGCATTTAAGTTTTGCAAGATCGGCCCGAGTTCAGTTCCAACGACAACCAAAATTATTATTTTTTTTTCTAATTATACCTTTGCAGAGGGTATTACAATTTTGCCATGATATTTGCAACGCAGTGAAGGAGGCAACTCCGACCCGATAAAGTATATATATTCTTGATCAGCATCACCGAGTCAGCATCATCAGCCGAGTCGATCTTTATCGATCGAGTCGATCCTTATCTTCCAATTCCTACTTTATTGTCTAATAGCTCCCAAGTTTATCTTCCGATTTTACTTAAGCTTTTAGGAAACGACCGCACAATCCTATTTATTTGGTTTATGTATTTACTTTAAATATGAAAAATATGTTTGAAAAAAGAATGACCGTATTTTTTGTCTTTCGAATTGCATGCACCATTTCAAATTTTTTAAAGTTTTTTTTCCAACAGCGATTACCTTAAAAGTATTGATGGTAAGGAACAAATGTTTAAGGGTCATTTATGGACATGGAGCACTTTAAAATGTGGGTATGCGTTTTTTTTTGCAGAGCGAAAAAACAGGGGTGTATAAAGTTTGGTTTTTAAGGAAATCAGAGTATACTTTGAATTAAATAAAATATCTAAACTTACGTTTTCTATGGTTGAACACATTTACAAAATATTTCTTCTTTCTTTCATCTTTAAACTTAAGACTGTGCACAACGCATCATTAAAATAAAAAAACATATTTGCATAAATCTAACTATACAACCCGGTATCAGGATATACATAAATGTTCTTCCCTCCTTGGACATATGCCGTCTATACTTTTCCGAACAATTGTCGACTACAAACTCTTGTAATCCTAATGAATCCAGCACCTATTTATTTTTCATTGTGGGAAATTGTGCAAATGCCATGACAAGAGTTCGTTTTTGGGAGGGTCGAATGCCACGCATAGACGTAGCCACACACTCACACACTAAAATCAAGACCAATGTAGGAATGGGATGGCAAATGTGTGTTCAATTGTTTAAATGTGCTGTAACAACATTGCAAAAAACTACACACATCCTAAAACTAAAATTTAAAAGAAGGACAACGAATGTGGAACGCCCTCATTAGCATAAGGCACTGCAAATTAAACGATATCAAAAGGAAAATACCTTGTCTAAAGATAGCCTTGAAATGTTGAAGGCAAATGAATATTTGCTTCATAAAATTTTGCAATCGATAGAGACGAACTTGCACTTTAAATTAATAAAATAACTATCTAAATTGGTGTTTGTTTCTTTCTCCATTTAGGAAATTCGTTACTCAACACTGAGAAACTTGTCCTTCATCTAATAAAATATAACTTTTTACAAAGGCAAAGGTTAATTACTCGAGTTAGGTTTTTAATTTTGTATTGTTTGGTTGAGATAATTATAGCAACGAAATATCAGTGACCCTGAATACTATTTTATTATTTTACAGAGGAAAAATTTTACTTACTTTACCCACTCTATTAAGCCCTATTTAAATTTCATAATCAAAATTCAAAATAGTATAATGTTATCTTAATACCATTCTCAGGGATTAGCTTGTAGTGCTCGCAGATTGGTAAGGGTATTCAGAACAAGATAGATACCGATGTAGGTCCACTCCTGGTTGTTGTTTGCATACATCAGTCCGGCCCCATGGAAATGGGCAAATGAGGCCCAGGCAATACGTGGCTGAAGCTGGCAGGGTGGATGCTGACAGTTAGACAGTATTTGCTGTTGTTTTGCTTGTTACTGTTCCACATGATGCATTGTCTCTCATCAGTTTAATTAGTTGGCAATGCTTTTGCTTTTCTCTTGCCGACTCTCCCAGCTAACATTTTCATTGCAACGTGAAAAACAAAAGCTTTAGCTGAAATAAAAATAGCAGTTGTTGTGCATTTTGTTCTCGCAAATATACATCGAACTGCTGTTCGGGATATGACACATGTCTGTATTTATTGTTTGTATTCACTTAAATATTTTATTAGGGCATCTATCAAATATTTTTTGTTGAGAATGAAATTCAGAAGACATTTAAATCGAAAACTCTCTAAACTGCGTTTTCTCTATGGATGAATTTAAAGCGGGTTTGGGATTTTTATCGAAACGAAAAGAATCGTTTCCGAATGATTCCAAAGTTAATGTTGCGATCAAAACTAAATCATTTTGACATTTAATAAAGTGTAAGATGTCATAAACTTTAGAGAGTAGTTATTTTATTAAAATTCGTTTTATTCTCCTTAGTAGTTTATAAAAATACAAATATTTTCCCTTTTCCGGGCAAATTTATTTGTATAAGAAAATGCCAATTTTAGCAAACGAATTGCGATTATAGTTTTGTCGATTTTAAATTGAGAAATATGAAAAAAAGAGGAAATTGAAAATAGTTTTAATAAAAACGAAATATAGAGTCGAATGCGTTTATAGGCAAAAATATGCATTTAATGGATTGCAATTTCTAGTTTCGGTTGAGGGCAATTCAAAAATTGGCGTGGATTCGTTTTAACTGCCTCGTTAGCAAAGGCATCCGCGAAGCAATGCTGAAATCGAAAACGCTTGCTGGAGCAAGTCCACCCAACTCCCACAATCATCGTCATCATCGGACTACCCATAGATTTATCGTTTTTATGCGCTGGAAATCACATTAGCCGAGCGTAAAACCAAAGGAGCGCATAAAAATTGTTCGCCAACTGAGAGAAGAAAATGCATGGTTGCATAGCTCGAACTCTAGCCACGCGAACCCCTATACAAGATAGTTCTCCACCATACAGGGCACTGTGTTAAGATCCGGGTCAGCACTTTATTATTATTGTACCGAATAGCCTTAAGAAATCATCAGCACAATAATCCATTTGCTTGTATATTTTAGTATTAAAAAGAGTTTATTGTGAAGACGTTACACCTGATATTTGGCACCCTGTTTATTAGTGAGCTGCACTTCGCGTCTGGCTTAAAATCATTCAGACAGTGAGAGGTAAAACGCAGTACAGTAGTGCCAAGTTGGGAAACAAGGGAGGCAGCGCTTAAAGCAGACAACGGATAGAAAAAAGTGTTTGAATTTATACCAGGCTTACCCACTCTCTCGCAGCTCTCATTCAATTCCATCCTTTTAGCATGCCACGAGGAGAGTGCAAGCCTCCGTTGCCTAAGTGGGTGAAGTGCTTGGGTTGGCGGTTGGGTTGCACATGAAATATGAGTTAAGAAAATTGATGACAAACATTTCAGAGTTTATTGCATAAAATTACCATAAAATATTGCCTGCAAGTAGCTTATTCTTTATTTTGTTTTAAATTTCGCTGCTTGTTAAAAAATGATCTTTATTACTAAAAACCAGCATGAATGAAAAATAAGATAGAATTTTATGTAACAGGGTACAAATGTCTAAGGATTAAGGATTTGTTTTCATTAATTTCTTAACTCAGTAAACGAGACTTTTTTTCAATATTCAGTTTACAAACATGGAATGGGCACTTGATGTCAATTAGAGAGCACGGCACCGTTATCTTATTATTATATTTTATGCCGATCACGATGGTATATTGAGTATTGAATATGATTAAAGATAGTAAGAGAAAATAAGGTATGCATTTGCCTTTTGGTGCATGTCAAATTTATCACTATACTCCCTTCGGTAGCCACTATAAATTGCTGCTTTTGCCGGCGAAGATGGTAGCTCTGGCATCCTTTGTCCACCCTTTTACCACCTGCTCGTTACTTTCTGGCCGTTATGTTCCGAGTCCTGGACAGCACCGCAGGCAACATTATTTGACGTAACCAAAGTAATTTAAATTTTCACCGCCCCAGGAGGCAAAAGGAAAGCACCAAGTGGCACTACAATGCACTCCAAGGAGTTGTGGGGGTTGGGTGTTGGTGGGAAAGGCACGGAACTCCGGAAGGTCTGGTTGCTTAAGCATATTGTAAATAGACAGCATAATGAGGTACCTTTTGCTTTTCAGGACACTCAGGTGGAAATTGAGTGAACGAGGGCTGAAGAGTAATTGCAAAAAAGCATTGAACTAAAAAATAGCTAGGGCCTGGTTTTCTTAAGTTCTTTATAAAAGTTAAATCAGATGTGATAAAGCCCAACATATTTTCCGTAGGTTAAATTTGTTAAAGAAAGAATATTGATTATTCTTATTTGGCTATTTGTATTTGGTTTATCAACAAAAAAATTTTCTTCAGATATGTTGTTCTTAAAAACACCCAGACAATTTCGAAGCGCACTAGCTTCTAAAGGGTTTATCCTAGAACGACATTTCTAAAGTCGGTAAAGACGATACTTAAAAAATTCCCCATCGATCCGTTTGAAATTGTACGACTATTGATTTGGCGTCCTCTTATTTGCCGTCCTCTTATTTGTTATTGAAGGGTTCTAGCTAATTCGCGGATATAATCGGCTTAATATTTCATAAGTAAATTAAGACTTGATTATATGTCAAGATCATACACAGATCTTATTGTATAGCGGGTTGTCCAGACGAGTTTCGATAGATACCATCTCGATCATCAAGTGAACTTTGCTGTACTATAAACTCCCAACATAAGCACTTGAGAATTCTGTCCAAGGACACACACAAGAGGAGAAGAAATAAAAACTTCCCCCCTCTGGCACACCAACATTGGCACAGACAAAAATTGATAATGGATGGGTGCATCATAATTCTCAAGTCGGGGACACGCATAACCCAATTTTTTTTGTATTCTAAGCATGAACATACTTTTTTTTATTTAATCTCGATTTTAATCCCTAAATTTTTTTTTTCAGGCATAAAAATATTATTGAAAAAATGTTTATAACAGACTAGTCTTAAAATTCTTAATCCTAATAAATTTTAATAGCAGATTTTATTATACTCAAAGTTCGTTGTGAAGGAATTTGTCTTATAATTATATTAATTATTACAGATTATAATCTGTATTTACAGAGTTACAAATTTGTATTAAATCATTGGATCCCCGAGTTTCGATTCCATGTGTCGGAATTTGCAGACGAGCCACTTAACAATCGGGCCACGGAGGCGAATTAAACACTAATGTCGAAAACTCAAAAACATACAATTCTAAAGAGAGAACCCAAAAGAGAGCAATATAAATAAACTCTTTTATGAATTTTTTAGCCTTAAATCAATAATGTTTTGGTTTTATTTTTTTTATTTATTTATGCTTAAATCAATCGAAATATTTTTGATTTTACTGTCTAAAATATTTATATAGTTAGATTTATCAAACCAAGTAATTTATTAGTTACACTAGCAACATGTTAGTAACTCAATTGAGCTAGGCAGGTTAACTCTGGTGTTTTTATGAACTCCATGCTTAATAAACCTTATTTACTTCTAGACATTTTACATGTTTGCATTGACATAAACTTGCAGTGAAACTCACATAAATTTAGAATGTATTTTGCATTCAGTAATGCCATAATTTAATTTAGTACCGCAATCAAGTGGTTCAAGCTGAAAACGTTTATTTTTTGCGGAGAAATGTTTGGAAATTTGAAATGACAAGAGGCGAGACCCACACACAAACACAAGCGCACACCGATGAGCGGCAGAGCGAGCGAGAGGCAGATGGCCGAACGACAGACTGGGATGGATAGTCCTTCAATTTGGGTGATCTGCTCGTAAATTGGTAGCCAAGGCAAACTCTTTCCCTATATTCAGTCGTAAAGCCAACGTATGCAAATTTCGTATTCACTTTGTCACACATGCACACAAATAGACAAACACACGTCCCTTTTATTCGCACTCACACAGCCGCAGTCGCCGGCACACACTTGTGCATTCATCATCAGCCACATCATCATTTATACATTGTATTTGTCTGTCGTAGTTGCTTTTGTTGTTGCTGTCGTTGTTGTTCTTGTTTGTTGTTGCCGATGTCCTGCACCACATAAAACTGCTGACATTTGTTGTTTCCAATTTGGGCCACTCCAGCGCCGCCCCGCGTTCGCAGCACAGCCCGCCGGCGCAAATAAGTTGAAATTTTTCGGCAAGAGCTTAACATTAATTGATTTAGAATTTGTGGAATTGAAATTATGTTGAGTTGACATTTTGAATGCGATTCATCTACATGGACAAACACTTCGACGACTGGGTTAAAAAATGGGGACGATACGGTACAATTTGCGAATAATAAAAACACTTATCTAGGCATACATCTAAAGCCCTCTTATAAATTATACCCGATTTTGTATTTATAAGCACCGATCTGGGTCGGTAGCGAAGGTTTTCTCAAGCTTCAGTCAACCTTCTCATTTATAAAAATTAATCGATATATTTGAAAGATATTTATAGAGCTATAACTAGTTTCTAGATTGGCCTGACCTCATCTGCGGAGTCTTTTATCTCGGGGGCATTGCAATTTCTTTGTTAAAGAGAGTTTTTTTTTTTGATAAATCTAGTAAACAATCCACTTAAATTCAAAGTTCTAGCCTCACATTGAATTAAAGTGAAAATAAAAGTAAATGTTGTCTTTGATTATTTTAAATATTTTTAAACTTTTCTTGGAACGTAATAATATCAAAATATATTTATAACTGAAACCTACTTTAAAAGTGTGCACTTATTTAATATTAATAAATTTGAAATTAGCAGAAGCTTTAACACTTTTACTCCCATGAGAAGAGGGCCATTCCGCAGTCAAAAGGCCACAAACTGTGCTAATTAGCGCAGACAAAAGGCTTGGAAATTTGAAGCCAACACTCCAAAAGCACGGAGTCGCTAAGGCTCGGAGGAAGAAAAACCAGAACAAGATCGGGCAGGAAAGAAAAGCCAGAAATATGTATGTTTCTATATGTGGAAGCAGCAGCGGCAATAATTACAACCGTTGGCACACAAAAGACTTCAACACAAAAATACACACTGGCAGGCACATGTATGGACAAAAAAGTGGAAACATTACGCATACGCCCCGGTGCACGTCTGAACCTTTTGAGCCGCTGCCGTTGCTGCTGCTGCTGCTGCCGCTCCCCTCGTTGTTACTCAAACAAAAGCTCCGCCATTCGGAGATAAAGAGAATGGGCCCCTCAGTCTCGGTTTGGACAATACGTCTGAGAGAAAAAGAGGAGCGCGACAGAGAAGCTGCTGCGTTCAACGGATAAAAGCTTATTTACAAAGATTGTGTTAATGCTGCTCGCGGCTATGCAGCACGGACTTCTGCGGCGTCATTTTGGAGTCTCATGGTAACATTTTTTCCTGCAGTCACGGACCCAAGTACAGAAGTATATATGGCGACAACAAAGTAATTGGATAAAATGGAAAAAAAAGCGCGCAAGAGATGAGTTCTTGAACATAAAACCATATCCATTTTAAAATAAATAGTAATAATACAATTAAGTTTAATTTTTATTAATTGGTAAGACTTAATAAGGATCTCAATTTAGGATTTACAAATATTATGCAAGGAGTATAATAACTAAGGTAAAGGAAAGGTAAATGTCAAATTTCAGATCTGGTTCATACATGCTTTTTGTTTTTCGATTATAGTTACTTCTGGCCCTTACGGGTTTTCGGAGTCATTGAGAAGCGACATAAATATAGGATACTTCTTAAGTATCTATGTATATTACATCCTACATTACAACATTTCTGCTTTTTGTGCAGTACCTCACGAACTGTTGGATGCTTGCATTGTGCGTATAAATTATGCAGGAGCAGCATGGAATCCATAGACGAAATCTGATTTTCTTGAAATTTGCATTTGCACCTAGGCAAAAATGCGAAATGCGGAACCAAACCAAACCAAAGTCGGAGAGCGTCAACGAATCACGTTTCTCCAGGACCATCCATGATATAGTGGGCCCATCAGAGGCCCGGAGCCCAAGAGAGTCGTAGTGTCGGGAGGCCCTTCCACCCGTGGAGATGCCTAAGCTTAAGTGCCATTAGGCACTAGCACCAATGGCTTTTCCTTGCTCCCTCAGCAAGTACCTCCGCCTCGGGCCGTGCTACAAATGTACATAATGCATATTTAAAGAGTTGGCTGGCAAGTGCCAGAAATCGAATATTTTAACCAGCGAGCTCTGACGGGCTCTCTGTAGGCAGCAGCAATTGCTTGCAGCAGTGGAATATCCCGTCGGGATGCGAGCGCTGGGCACTTACGGGCAAATGGCGACGATTCTCTCTCGTTCGTCGCTCTCAACTCGCATTCTGGTTAAAAGTGTAAAGTACTCTGAAGACTTTAAGTTAGAAATTACGCTTCTAGGTATAGGTGAAGCGACATAGACGCCGACACTGATTAGTATAAAATGCAGGTGAAAAAATTACGATGTGACTTTTTCTTTCTTTTTTACTGAATAAAACTATAAAAAAAACTCGAATATTTAAGCTTGATCTTTAGAAATAAATAAATACTTGTATGTAGCAATAGCTATTTTTATAGTGCCATTTTTATATTAAGTAGAAATATTTTGTAATACTAGCAATGGCTAAACACAAATATATGTTATATTTATTAATTTGTAACGAATAAGAAGGTCCTATTGCCATTTTTCAAATATATGTTTTATTCTAATCAGTGGCAGCGTTCTACTCTAGCTAATTATTTTTCTAGCACACTTGGTAGACGCTTGATTCGGTCTGAAGTGTGCGCCGATCAAATAAAATGCAATGGGCATAAATTCGCAAACATGTATACCTCTACGTATATTGCTCTGAATACTAACTTCTTTCCTGCCGTTTTTTCATTGCCAGCCGCTTGAGTAATTAAATTCAGCATCAGCAAAAAAAAAAGCGATTCGTGAAATGGGACTGGCATTAATTCTTTTGTGGCTTGACATTTTTGCGGTTAAATGAATTTAAAACGCGCAGTGCAGCGCACAACTTCACAGGTGCCAAATGACAACAACAAATTGCCCGATTGCCTTTGCTCCGGGCCAAAAGTGTTGTTCTTTCCCGCGCTGTCGATGACGATGGCGATGTCGACATATGGAAATGCTGATGGATGCATGCGATGGGCGTCGAATTCGAGGGAATCCGCTGCCCATTGATATGCAAATTGAAAAGACAACTGAAACAACATAACGAGCAGCGACACAGGGAAGTGGAAATGTATTTGTGGATATTTATGAAGAAAAATTCCAATGCCCCCGAGAAGTAATGCTTTTGCAATGTAGTTCTGGATCGCAGTGTGTTTATGAGCTTTTAGGCGTCCCACTGAAAAATTATAAGGAAAATATATAAATGCTCCAATTGAACCAGGAAAGAACCGCATGCCGAGGCATCATCTTAAATTCTACCTTCCACTTTATCTTTTCTGATGTAAGTGTTATAGTAAGGAACATTTTTTGAGTGGGATATTAATTAATTATATTTAATTTATAAAATTTTAAATAAAATGCAACAATAATTACTCCTGCTTATTTAGATCAGTATAAAATACGTATTTGCAAATGCGGAATTTTCAAATAAATCATTCTTAACGCTCATCAGATTCACCTTTTTGCTGAATTTTTATTGACAATATTTTCAGTTTGCTTCACCGTCGTTCTTCCTTGACTGATGCACTTAAACACGACTGGCATTTAATTTTCGCTGTCTACAGCATGGCACATGTGTCTCTGCCTACTTTAATGTAATTTATTTGCAGTTGTAATTGCTGTCGGAAAAAAAGTTAAATTAAAAATAATATGAAATCGTATGCAAATCGTATCTTTAATTGAATCATTTTAGGGCAGGGACTGTGGGGAACGACATCATTTTACATTTAACATTTAATTTCAATATTTTGCACTTATCACCGGACCGATATAATTTAAATCGACCCATTAAATAATCAATAAAAAAAGCACTATATATGTGAATATTAGAGTACTTCGTTATTTTTAATAAAATAAATTAAAGTAAACCAGAAGTTTTTTTATTTTTAGGAACGAAACTCAGAATAGCTTTATTTTGCCGGAGGATTAACCAACAATTTAAGCATCTGTTAGGTCATAAGCCCACAGAGTCCTGTCCACCTTACCAACCCTTTTTAATTTGGTTCCAGCAAAACCAACAAAAAATAGAAAAACAAAAAGACACACTGTTTTCACTACTCCAACCTGCAGAAACTAAAAACATACAGAACTAAAAAGCTTTCCGTTGCCGACTTCCTCAGAAAGTTCCATCTTTGCATGGTAAATGCGGCTTTTTGATGTGTCCGTGTAAGAGTGAAGGATTTACTGACAGCGTACGGTCCCGTGTTTACGTGTGTGCAAATTGTGTGGTGCTTTTAAGGACTGACAAAACATAACGCGACATGCTTCATTTGCTGAAAAAACAGGAAAAGGAATTTCATAACTTCAAGCCCATCAACCTAAATAAGGAGTTTGTTCAACTTCCCCCGAGCCATTATGTTAAACTAGTTAATTCCGCTTATGTAAAGACGTTTACAAATGTTTAAAATATAAAATCAAATAAAAGAAAAAATAAAATATACAAAAAAAAAAAACAATAAAATAAAATAATATAAATAATCTTTATGATTTTTGTTACACGTTAGCTTTATTACAACATTTTAATCCTTAAGTATTAATTTTAAGCGAAAATAAAATGTACCAAATGGGACTAGCGCAATAATAAAACGCTGAACTAAAAATTAAATAAAAATGTGTACCATTCTTTAAAAGTGTATAAAGCGCTTAACCATTTATCAATTCATATTATTTTGAAAGTCCGTTGGAAGTGAGCGCTCTTCCACCAGCCTAGTCCTGCAGTGTTTTTTTATTTCTCATAATCTACTGGTACTGAGTATAATATTTGACTCTTAACAGCTATGTATGAATACTTTACTTTTAAACAAAAAAGTTAAAATTTCCGGTTTATTGCTTAGTGCCAACCGAGAATATATGGTAGCAGAACACATCCCCGACTCCGTAAAGTAAGTATATGAACATTTCCAGCAAATGGTCAACGAAGACCGAAAACTAAAATGTTCGTTATCATCGAATTGTTGTGTGTATATTTATAAAAACAACTTCAAATCCAAATTTTCATAATACAATGGTTACTTAGCATATCTCAATGTTTTCATCTCAATATCGGTCTGAAAACTAAAAACACTACGATTTGGTCACTTTAACTATTTGTAAAGGATTTATATATTAATAATTTCGCATGCAAATCATACGAAATGTTTGTACTTTTTCTACCAAATCTCCTTATTGAAATCTATTAAGAAGAAAATAAGTGAGTCTTTTATTTTTCTTAAATGCAATTTTCTTATTTAGTAGGGTTTCAATTATTTTTGTTTAGGTAAAGTTAAATGAAGTGTTTAAAGATATTGAATAAATTGGAGTTTTTATTGTTTAATAAAAATTAGAATGACTTTTAATTCCGTAAAAATTTAATCATTAAATTAAAAACGTAAAGTTCGAATTTTAATTCGCTAGATTTATCCATTTATTTATATTATTTTGATAATTTTTTGGACATTGGTGTATTTTTCCGCAAACGCTTTTCCAAATCTCTTGCCAAGCTTCGTCGTCAACATTGTTCTTGGCACTTGGCCGAGTTTTGCCAGCTGGAATACTGGAATTAATACTTAGTGACTAAGAGATTAGACACAAACTCTTTGTGCTGCCAATTGTGTTGCCAAGTGTATGAACACGATTATTAAAGTTATTTTAAGCTATAATCAGTTCATTATCTTAAGACGAGAAACAGACCTTAAATGGTTAACCAGTTAAGAATCATGATACTTATTCATTACCGACAAATAAACGGATTCCGAATCTTTTAATTCTTATAAGGTAATTTAATTGATTTTATTCAAATGACCTCTTTTCCAAGTACTGCAAAAATACTTCAAGATACTCAAAATTTATCTTTAAAATGAAACTTTTACTTTTTCATTCACAAAGAAATCTTAGATTTTGTACATCGCCTTGTGGAACATGCGATTAAATTCTCATTTGTGATGTATCGCCAATTCTCTTCATACCCGTGGATTCATTTCGCTGTTTGTTACAGTTGTTGAAGGGGTTCTTGTTTGTGCTGTGATTGGTATTGTCACGGCAACAGCGATGGACACACATGCTGCGCCATACAGTCGCAGATATAGCGATATCGTTTCCCTCTGTTTTTACTTCCTTTCTTTCCCTTTTTTCACTTCCCGTAGAGGGCTTACGATATAACTTGCTGCAAGACAATTTTCACATAGAGTAGCGCTTCTATCAATTTCGTCGCCTTCAATTATAGAAGTGTCTTTACCTTGATTTTCTACCGCCTCTCTAGGTTCTTTAATTTAAAGGCGTTTGCTGAAATTGTACTGTGTAATAAACTATAAACTTAATTTTTTACGGCCAACTGTATACTTTCAACTATAAAGGTGTTTCAGAAATAAAATGTTATTAAAGCATAGAAGGGGCTAATGGGAAAGAATATTTGAGCAAACTCGACTGAAGCTTTCTTTCTTGTTCTTAATTTATTTGCTTCCGCTACATAAGCTCAATAGCAGGGAGGGTTTGAAAATTCATTTCAAAATTATTATCCTTGTCTACCATTTACTGCTTGCTGGCCTTCTATCTATCACTCCCTAATCTGTCACGTAAATGTGTAACGTTCTCTGATGAAAATGAGAATGATGAACCAGCATTTATATTTATTTATTCTGCACACAATATAAATGTATATACAGCGGCTTCCATTATGTTATGTTAAGCAAAAACCAAAAATAAAATCTAAATCATCTATACAAAAAGATAAACGATGGTGGTGGTTGGGAGTACAGCCAAAGAGAATCAATTTAATTTTACAATATCCGTTTTATACCTGAGACCGGCGACGTGACCAATTTTCTCAAGTAAGAAATATTTTTTATTTATTTTGCAGTAAAATCAACATTCCCTTCTTGTTTGGCTGCAAAGAGACAAATATAAAACTGACCAAAGAAGTAACAACATCTGCGCTTAGTAATAATAGGCGATTAAAAATAAATAAGTAATAATTTGGTATTGTTTTTAAGTATCTTAAGGTTGTCTTGGTATTCAATTTTATGGGCCTTCCCGCTCCGCTCGTTAAAAATATTCTCTGAGGACAATTTATCAATTAATATTACTGTGGAATATTAGGAAAAAAATGTTCTGCAAAAAAAATGCCGAGTATGGATTGTATTACCCAAGTCACTTTACTGGCCGAGTATGGACTTTATTACCCAAGTAAAGTGACTTGGGTAATACAATCCATACTCGGCATTTATTCATCCATACTCGGTCCTTCACATACATATGAAAGTGACTATAATCTTGCAAGAAAATAAGGGACAAGTCCGAATATGAAAACATAAACAGTATATAAACTTTCTTCGCCTGATGGACCAGTGACGACGATGTAAAGTTTGGTTCGGCTTTCTTTTGGTTTTTTTCCAGCTCAATTAACGTGCATCCGTATGTCACTTTACTTCTTTTGTATCTTCCATCGTCTAATCAGCGCCTTTGTTGGCACTTTCACTTGTACTGCTCCTTTCTGTTTTCGGGATCAGTCGGATGCACTCCGGCAAAGATGTTTTCAATGACTCTTCAGCACACTCAGGGCCTCAGCCAGCGAAGGTGAGTCGAGAGGGTGAATTGCAGGCCCATTTAAGGGCTGTTAGCCCCCATTCACCATCAACATCTTCCATCCCCTGGCCTTTTTTGCCTATTTTGCACCTACTTCCCGGGCTTCGGGACGATTTCGCTGCTGGCAGGGAGACAATGTCAAAAATTCATAATTGAACAGTTTCAGCCATCGAAAGGAGATGAGAGAAAGCGAATATGCATGACTATATGCAGATGTGGTGTATGTGCTTGCCAAGTGCTCTTTGGAAGAGCATTTGGCCAACTGAAAATCTTCCTCGTTAATAATTCAAGAGCTTTTAATGCCATGAATATTCATCAAATTTTGAGCATGATTTGATTTTATTGCGTATTTCCTATGACGTGGCAAAACGCAACACCCCAGGTTGGAATGGGTTAACCAGAATGCCTACAGCAGGGAACAAAGGGATAGAAAATTTAGCTCTTTGTACCTCGCTCTTTATACCTTCTGAGGAGGATTGGAATACATTCATTACAATATTAATGCATTAGTCCGCTTAGAAAAGATTAATTGGCCAGTTATTTTCGAACAAAAGGAGAAATGAATCAAAATGTCAGTTTCTAAACTGAGCTCGTATATCTGGTATTCTTATATGTATATAATTAAAAAAAAAAATTTCACATTTTAAAATTTTTTAGAACCACATTACCTTTAAAATTTTTAATGGATGTTTAGTAAAGGTTTTGAACTAATTTCAAAACTATATTGACTTCAATAGAATGCACTCTGAATCCTGCCTATCTTTAAAATAATAAAGATAAGAAAACAAGTAGGAGAGCTGCAGACGAGTGTGACCGACTGCGAGGTACCCAAAGCACTTTGGGCGAAATTAAGTAGCACATGGACATGAAAAAAAATGTGTAAAAATAATGACAAAAGTTGCTAGGAACATGTTGAGCAACACGCAAGTGAGCTCTCAACATAAAAAAAGAAGAAGAAGCTTAATCGTTTCATAACTTCCATGTTTATCATCCAATTATTCTCAAATTTTCAGAAAACGTCCGCGAATGTCGAAACTTACGACTATATCTTATATAAAGTTTTTAATGATTTCCGGAGGCGGAAGTGGGCGTGCCAAATTTGAAAACAAACTTGATCTGCGTGCAACAGATTCCAATGTTATCACCAATCTTGGTAACTCTAGCTCTTATAGTTTCTGAGAACTGTTGTTCACACGGACGGACAGACGGACAGACGGACATGGCTAAATCGACTCGGCCAGTGACGCTGATCAAGAATATATATACTTTATAGGGTCGGAGATTCTCCTTCTGGCTGTTACATACATACTCGGTTGGCACTAACTTATAATTCCCTTGTATCCTATGCGTATCGGGTATAGAAACATTTTAGTGACTTACCACTGTACCGATTAGAGATTAAGTCCTCTACGACAGAGCGACCTTAACAACCCTACACTTGTAAAATCTCCAATTCCATTTCAAATTTGGCTACTTAGCAAGCAAAATATTTAAAATTTTAATTATTTTAAAATGGGGTTGATGAAAAGCAGTAGTAAAGTTTAATCTGTAAATTCAAGGTAAAAAAAGAAACCTAATCATAAATTCGACGAATAGTTTCCGAAACTGAACCAATTTTTTTTCAAGGCTTTATTTTCCAAGACAGTCCTAGCTTCTAAAAAACTCTTCCAGGCTTCTTGGCTAGGTTTCGGTGAAGCACAGTAAACCTTTTATTTGATTTTCTGGCCTTACGTGGGTGTTTGAATTTTTGTCAGACGGACAAACAATGTAAGGTTCAGTTTGAACAAAAAGTCAGACCAATTTATATTTTATAGTTTCCTTCTTGGCACAAGGCACATCGCAATTTTGATTAAAATGCTGCTTAAAATACGCCGAAGACAATGTCGCGTATGGTCGGTTAGATCGATTTTCTAAATATCGAATCGTGATAAGCAGAACAAAAATGAACTGCCTCAACCTCATTCAGCTAATCACTCTGATTACTTTGCGTATTCAGTTCAGGCCCATTAAATCGCTATTTGCTTATCAATTCCTCGTCAACCTACAGACTGCCCCATAATCTGCCCCTACTCACTAATTCGCTGTGACCCTTGACACTCACTCATCAATGGCTGCCGGTTGCTTGGCAGAGTCAAGCCATTTCGGTCTGGACTTAAAGCCTATCCATGCATGGACTACGTGAGCAAAGTCGAAACGTCACCAACTTTAGTGCAGAGCGAACGACTTCGTCAAATGAAATCAAATGATTTGTCGTGCAACTGATTTATGTTTAATTTATAGAGCATACTCCAAGGGGTAAGGCCTGACCGGCATGCAAATAAATTTCGAGCAGTCCCAATCCGATGAAGACATAAACTCAACTGACACCGAGCGACGGGGCGCACGAGGCCCCGGCTTCAGAGGAAAATTTGGGGTAGAAGAGAGAACATGCGGTGGAAAAAGAGCGAAAATGCTGGCTAAAGAGCGCCTATTCAGCAGTCTGAAAAATCTGAGAGCTGGATTTGGAGAGCGAGCGGCGTTGACCAAGTTTCTGCTTGTGGTAGGCCCATATACAGACTTCGGAAACTGCTGCGGAGAAAGCAAGAAACTGGAGCAACAGCATGCGAGCCGAACCCAATAGCCGGCTGTTCGAAATTCCGTATAAGAGTTTTTGGGGACTTTAGGTACGAAAAGGATGCAACGCTCTTCAGAAAAGGCACAAATAAATAAGGCTTTAATGCTAAAATGCCTTGTATTTGGTTTGTAGGAAATAAAAAAATATATGATTCCAGTGTCTTAATAGGACAAAGTGAAAATTTTCATGGTGGCACTAATATATTTATCCAACCAATATTGTAAAAAGTATGATTCAAATGCATTATTACATCTGTTAGTATTTCGACTTGTGCATACCTTAGAAAAGTAATAGAAAACATAAGTATAAACGCTTCTAATTCGAAAACCAATAGATTCCCAACAGTGCTTTCCCTCACCCAAGCAGCATAAAAATCAAATAGAATTCGAACGTCCGTGGCGGCAACGAATGGATGGACGGGGAGGTATAGCAAATCAACAGTGCCAAATTCAATTGCAAATAGTGAAACACATTGTTCTCGAGTCTCACTGTTTCGGTGACAATTTTTTAGTTTTTATTATTTTTCGCTTCGTTGCGAGGAAGACAGAATGGCGCGGCAAGGGTGCGGAATAGATGGCGATGGAGGGCGAGGGTGTGAGCTGGGAACCGTCGTCGACACAGTGGGAATTTATTGAAAATGCTTCGATTTATGCTTAGTGCGATATTTGCATTTTGGCTGACGAGCGGAGCAGCAACGAATGCAACAGAAATATGTTTTTAGCTCGAAATGTACTGGGCGAAAGAAGGGGAAGTGAGCGGATTTGACAAGAGGTGGGAGCTGGCTGAATATAACAAAAACAGGTAGAGGGTGTATTTGGTGTAATACTTTTGTCTGAGATGACAGATTTGATAAAACCTTGAGCTATTCATTTCAAACGAGGACTTCTAGATATCCAAAAATGGGTTTCTTTTTTATATTAAACTTAAAAAGAAATATAGTTAGAGTTGATACAATAATTAAATTAAAATGAAATTTGTCATGCCCAAATTAGTAAACATTACAAATGTTATTACTTAGCTTAGGAAAATAATTAATAGTTGGTTAAAAAAAGCTTTGCGTTGGTTCCGACTTTAATAGTTCCTAAATCTCAGTGTTTTTAATAAAGACTTACCCTATAAATTTTCCAGCTGTTGTAACTATAATAATTATTTTGTTCTTAAATGAAGCTTATCTATATAGTTTTGATTTGTTGTTTTAAAACACGTTTTATTACTAACGACATATACTTGCGACGAATTCAGCTTTCAAAACATGTTGTAAAGTACGAGAATTATTAATTTTATTCAAAGTAAATAATGGATAGAAACGTCCTATTTTCCCAAGTAAAGGCAGGAAAACTGAATAACCGCGACCGTAAAAATCCATTCGGCTTTGGGGCATTTAGGACTCTATGTAAGGGATCCCGCAAGCAAATGGAGTTGTCACATACATACATATAGGCAGACCGCGAAAAGCCGCAAATGGAAAATTGAACTGGCGTGCGGAAAAAAACGCGAGGTCCTGCAGCCAGCGCCTGACCAAGGAACAGTCTTTAATCTTCTTAAGTGAGGTTGCCCTCGCATAGAGCACAGCTGCTGTGCAGTGGACGGACGACTGGCATCAGCGCGAATGTGAATGTGAGTTGGTAATAAACTAGGCCAAGGAGGCAACAAGTCAAGGAGCTTTCCAATGGCTCTGTTCTGGCCAATTCTCCACGTTTCCTAATGCTATTTACAGAGCATTGTCGGATAGGAGAATGAGCTATTTCTGATTTCCTTAAAGGGAATTTAAAGGTATGTACTTGATTGATTACCACGAATTTGCCCAACAACTTCCCGACCATTTCAGGAAATTCGCTCGATTCCCCATGGGTATCATCAGCACACCATTTACCGTCTTCTCTTATTTCATTCTTTAGCAAGTCGAATGCGTTTCGGTTTCTGCTGGCAAATTAGCATTGGATGAAGACTCGTCCTTGGTCTTGAAATACTCAGTTCCCTTAGCGCTCTGGGGTGTAATGGTTTCATGTAAGTGAAGAGTTGATATCGAAAAAATATTTATATTAAATAGTTTTTCAGATACAGTATTAATATAACAACTTTACAGACCTTGCCAGCTGGGCTGATGCTATAATTCCCAACTTGATCTAGGCCCGATTCGAGGCTTTAAAAAGGTCTTTACAGCAAATCAGATATTGCAAATGATTTCCGGGTACATTTAAAATGTTTAAGATATTCTGTCCGACATCATGTCAGAGTTGCAAGTTCCAAGAGTGCAGTAATGTGGTTGCTGACTAACGAAATGCCCAATCATACTGGATGAACGGGTATTCTGGAGCTTCCTCCCTTCCACTCCTTGTTTTTTACGGGCTTTGGGTTTCGTCTCAGGTAGCTTTGCATGGGCAGCAATGAGAGCAGTGAATGTAATTACTTTAATGCGACCATTTGCCGCTTTAGTTGCTGATGTAGCTGCAGCTGCTGCGAGTTGCTGCTTGGCGAGATAAAGATAAACTTTTGCAATTACAACGAGACGAGAGTGAAGGAAGCAAGAACGAGCAATAGAGAGTAGGAATAAGAGGCGCAACCCGATATCATCGAATCGACTTTACTTTTGTGCGTTTCCCATTGGCATTGGCTAATTAGCCGGAGCCCAGGGCCTCCCTTAACCCAACGATGCGCTCACATAACTTAAAGACCACGTTCAACTTAAATTACGATCACTTAAATGGACTCCGTAGGGAGACCCCTTTAAAAAGTTTCAAAAATTTGCGAGCGTTGAAAATTGTGCCGTTAACATATGCCGAGCAGAGAGAAGTAAAGCGGAGAGAACTGTGTTCCGACTTAGGTTGTCCCGTCTAAATAAACTTTTGATGACTTTTTGAAAGTTTTACGGACCAGAAGTATAAGGCAAATTACACGGGCCAGCTTTACATACCAACAATAACCAGAGAAAGTACATCCACTTCCGGAGCGAGCTACAGCAAACCCCCCGCCAAGTGAGTTTAACAAATGAGGAAAAACTGCTTCTAATTAAGCTAAAAACATGGGAAATCTGAATGTAAAGGGCAATATATTGTATATATATTTTTATAGTAGAAGAGCAATATACCAAATTATGTAGTGCTATTTAATATTATTTAAATGGAATGCACATATGTATATTTTGTTGGTATTGCAAAGTTGAATTGTAATAATCTGGCTTCCTTAATATCTGTCACTTTAACTTTATTGATATATCGCTTGGAATTAATTTAAATTTGTATAATTAGTTGTTAGATGGCGTTGTGTTACTTGGGGCCAATTTTTTAACAAGCACCATTTCTCAATGGTCAGCAACTTTAACTTAAACTATATTATAGTATATATGTGGTGTACAAAATTAGTAATATATAGCTTTGGTAAAAGTATAATTATACCCTTGCAGAGGGTATTATAATTTTGCCATGATATTTGCAACGCAGTGAAGGAGGCATCTCCGACCCCATAAAGTATATATATTCTTGATCAGCATCACCAGCCGAGTCGATCTAGCCATGTCCGTCTGTCTGTCTATCCGTCTGTCTGTCTGTCTGTCCGTCTGACTGTCTGTCGGTTTCTACGCGAACTAGTCTCTCAGTTTTTGAGCTATCGGGCTGAAATTTTCAGCATAGTCTTATTTCTTTAGCACGCAGTATATATTTTGGAACGGCAGAAATCGGACCACTATATCCTATAGCTGCCATAGGAATGATGGCGAAATTAATGTAAAAAAAATTCGTAATGAAATTAAAGTCGTAATTCTAGAACCGGTTTAAACAGCTATATCTCGAAAATTACGTTGAAAAACAGGGAAGTTATAATTTTGTTTCCATTAATTTTCCGATCATTCCTATGGCAGCTATAAGATATAGTGGTCCAATTCCAGCCGTTTCGACATATATACTATTTGCAATAGAAAGAAGACTATCTGCAATGTTTCCTTCAGATAGCTCAAAAACTAAGAGATTAGGATGCGTAGCAATGGACAGACGGACAGACGCACGTGGCTAGATTGACTCGGCTTGTAATGCTGATCAAGAATATACATATATACTTTATGGGGTCGGAGATGCTTCTTTCACTGCGTTGCCAACTTCTGATCAAATTTATAACACCCTCTGCAAGGGTATAAAAATTATAAAAAATCTTTTCATTCTAGCTAGCAAAGGAACAAAATATACTCAAACGGTAAGTTGATGAACACAAATCCAGATTTATTTACTTTTATTCAATATTCCACCCAAATATGTAGATATGGTCCGGGTCTAAGCCACAGTCCCAAAAACCAACCGGTATACAGGAGATACACCCTCACCGCAGAGTCACATGCAAAAATCCGTGGGCATTTAGCTTTTTTTGCCTGGTCCGGCTGCCACTGGCCAACCAAACATTTTGTTTGTGCAAAAATTTGTGTGATTTCCCCACGGAAATTGATGATGGTGTTTGCTGAGTCGCAAACGTGTTGCCGGAGTTAAGCGGGGAGCAGTTTGGTCGAAGTAGTGACTGCGTTGGGCCCACCTACAGTGAATTTGTCATTTCCAGTTCTAAACGTGCGGACAAACACTGAATCTGTTGGGCTCGTGGGGGTGAGCTTAGGGAAGTCCAGGAGGGATGTGGGAATCGCAAAAGGATGTGGAACCCGAGAGCCCGAGTCAAGGCATGCCAGCTCGATGGCGATCGAGTGTGCGTTGCTTCTAGAGATGCCTGCGTGATAAGGTTGCGCTTTCAATATTTCATAAGCTGATAAGCGATACCAACTTTTCATCTACATATGTCGCTATGTACGAAGCCCGTATACTTTAAAATATATAATTTTTAAGGAGCGCTCATTATCCTCGTGTCGTAGATCGGACCTTGAACTGAATTACAATGAAAAATTAAATCAAGGCGTCAAAAACACGACGGCTCCGGTAGTATTTACAGACTAGCAAAAAATTCGATTAGTTAATAAAATCTTCCCAAAACTGAAACGGGAATATATCAATAAATATCAGTAGCAATCGTATTCATTTATTCAGCCGATCTTTATTTCTGTCAAATTAGACCCAATAGGCCATGCCAATTTCTAAAAAAAAAAAATCGTCGAAGCTCTGAAATCAAGAGTAAGAGAAAACGAAAGAATGGTAATTTTTCGAAAAATTCGTTTCTTTAATGAGTGATTTGTCTTAGCGAAGTTAGCTTTATTTATTATTAAAATAATATCTTAATAAAAAGATACCGCTATAAAGACATTGGTAAGTTCGTGGCTCAAAATATATCTACTTTAACAAAGAATGTTACTTGATATTTGTTTGTCAATATTAAAAATATGAGCTCAAGCGATAACTAAGAAGAATGATGACTCTTGCGTTGTCGGCAGCCTCAAGGTACAGTTCGAGGCCGCTGTACAGTGGCGCGTGAGTCACGCTGACAGTTGGCAAATTTGTTGGCACGGCTGTCAGCAGCCATGACAACGGCTACGGACCTGGACTCCACTCGAGGACAGGAGAACGGTGCGTGTCGCTTTAACAACCCGGAAGTTACATGCGATGTAATGAAAAACGACAGGGCGGAAATCGCAGTGGGTTGTCCCAGTCCAGCTCGGAATCAGGGCCAGAGACTGGCCCGATCCGAATGAGTTTGCTTTAACGCTGCTGGTATTTATAGACAATTGGTTCGTGATTGTTGACAGCGCTCGGCGTTGCGCTGAACTCTCCATGGACCTGGTCATCGTCCACCATCGGCCATCGCAACTCCACTCCACTGGCCATTTTTTGCATGCCTCATAAAAATGAAACGATTTATCCAACTGGATGTGGACAGAAGCTGGATAGGAGCATACGAGCCGGTTCAAGTGAGTGGGTTTGTGCACTGCATGCAGGAAATAGCGGCCAGTTGCCCATTTAGGCAATTGAATTAGGCCCTGCAGCCCAGGGATAAATCAGGGAAATCTTCTGCTGATTTTCGTTGAAAATTCGCGTGCAATATGATACATTTTCCATCGCTTAAAGCCAACAAACTAAAGCAGATCTTTTTAACACAATTGTTGCTTGATTAGCTTTTTTTGCGACCTATATTCTTTATATGAACTCGAGGTCTAGACGCCGCGCTTAATTCACATAAATCGAGACTCGACTACTAATAGCACACACATATAATTGTCGAAAGACAAGTAGTAGAAAGCACTCATTAAAGAGGAGAAAATATCCACCTCAGGTCATTAAACAGAAAGCGTAATAAAAAGTTGTGGCAAAAAAATTCGGCGACAGGAGTTATTTGACCGCACAAATGTTGGAGACCATCAGAAAATCAGTACTGAAGAGTTTGCTATAGCCTCCTATTCGCTTCTGAAAAAATCTGCCTCTGGAATAATAGTCATGACTTGATTTATGTAGATTAAATCAGCCGACCAGACCCGGAGTTACCAAAAAGTCCAATTGTAATCTTTAATTTATGAATAATATATATTAGTATATGAATAATATACATTAATATATGAATAACGGATTGGTATTTATGATATAAGAAGTGTTTAATAAGCGTTGCGTAAGGTAAATAAAAAGTATATTTTAAATATACATTTTTTCGTAAAAGAGTCTTAATGGGCAAGCCACACTTACTATATTAATTTTTTTTTCTTTCAATCCATGGTATGACTGCTTATATACTCCATTAGGTATCAGTAAATTATACTCTCAAGTCATATGTCGATAAATCCGTTTAGTTGAATTACTGTGCATTTATTTAATTCAAATATATAAATATTTAGGTTTAGCAAAACTCTGGTATCTATGGTGTTCTTTATGAAAATGTTACAGTATTAATAAATTAGGAAAAACCTAACCCACAAAGGAATAAAAATCACAGCAGGCCGCCATATATAACTTTCATTCTACATATCACTAGTACCTTTACAAAATTCATGTAACCACAGATATTTTTATTAAAAAAGGAAAATTGTTTCTCGGCATTGGCAAAGGACATGGCTCAGAATATACTGGAAGAATCAACTACCTTGGAAATTAAGACCGTGCAGGGGAATATAGGTTCACTTCACGACATTAGCAGCAGTTTCCTTGAAGAAGGAAAGAACTGAGAAAACTTTAAAAAACCTGGAACTGGAACAAATTGTTAATAACACTTTAAATCAGATCCAATCGATTTCGCATTGTAGTGATATTAATGTGAATGATATTGTTGATTTGATAATGGCCAAGGTTAGATGCGAACTCCACTGTTACGACAAGCTGAGCAGGGACACGATGCACGTCAAAGATTCCTTAAAGACTTATATGCAGCAAATGCAAACGGTAGATCAGGACATTGCTGATATATATTTGGACTTGCACAATATATATAGAAAACTCGAGCGATGCGATGATGGCAGCCGAAGGTTGAGCAGCACAAAAAGAGGAAAGTTGTCAAGACGTGTTCAAGAATCCGAAGACTTGCAGAAGAGATCCCGTCACTAAAAAATTGTGTGTGATGCTGGATAATCCACCTCAGGGACCCAAACCAGCACCCAACACAAACCTCAACCTATGATGGGTTTCAGGGGTATCATAACCTCCTTAAGGAAAGTGACGAGAAGCAAGCATTCCTCTTCAACATGGTTATATGAGAACCTAAATCATTCAAATACGTAAAAACCCTGTTTATATGATTTACACGAAAATTAGGATCCTTTTAAATACAACAAATTCAAATGTGGTTGATGAAATTTTTTAACAAATTGGTACAAAAAATATAATTTTGGAAGCAAGTGAAATTTATATGTTAATATTGAGTAAACTATAACATTTTTCTGTCTTTGCTTAGGTGGGAGCATCGATAAAGTAGTAACTTATTTATTATAGGTAAAGATAAATAAGCATTTAGCTGATTAGTTTTCTTGCAATCCTTTTCCATAAAAAAACAAGTGGGAAAGCTACAGTCGAGTGTGACCGACTGTAAGATACCTTATTGTGGGTGAAATTAAACAGCACATGAACATGGAAAAAGGAAATTTTGACAAATTAGTCAAATATTGCTAGAAACATGTTGAGCAACACTCAAAAGAGACAAATGTTTCGAGGAACATGTTGGGCAACTCAAAAGCGAAAAATGTTGCTAGGAACACGTTGGGCACGCGCTTCTCTTCTTTATTGTTTATAACTTCTATGTTTATCATCCGATTTTACTCAAATTCTCAGAACACATCCACGATCTCTTACTTATTAAGTCTTTCTATTTACTTTACGCCGAAAATGACGCATATGGTTATATGACGTTTTTATGATTTTCGGGGAAGTGGCGTGGCCAAATTTTACTGTTGTTCACACGGACACAGACGGACAGACGGACATGGCAAGATCGACTCGGCTAGTGACGCTGATCAAGAATATATATACTTTATAGGGTCGGAGATTTCTCCTTCTGCCTGTTACATACATTCTAGGTTGGCACTAACTTATAATACTCTTGTACCCTGTGGGAACCGGGTATAATAACATGTATGCTTTTTACTTTCTTGTTTTTATACCCGGTACCCATAGGCAACAAGGGTATTATAAGTTAGTGCCAATCGAGAATGTATGTAACAGTCAGAAGGAGAAATCTCCGACCCTATAAAGTATATATATTCTTGATCAGCGTCACTAGCCGAGTCGATCTAGCCATGTCCGTCTGCCCGTCTGTCTGTCCGACAGATCCAGAGACTATAAGAGCTAGAGTTACCAAATTTGGTGACAACATTGGAAGCTGTTGCACGCAGATCAAGTTTGTTTGTGGCCACGCCCACTTCCGCCCCGAAAATAATAAAAACGGTATATACATATGCGTGATTTTCGCGCAAATAGATAGACTTAATAAGTAGGCAATCGTAGACGTGTTCTGAAAATTGGAGTAAAATCGGATGATAAACATAGAAGTTATTAAACAAAAAGTTTCTGAGAGAGAAGAGAGAGAGAGAGAGAGAGAGAGAGAGAGAGAGGGAGAGAGATAGCGCGCGCACGTGCGTGTTGCTCAACATGTTCCTAGCAACATTTGTCTTTGTTGGGTGTCGCTCAGCATGTTCCTAGCAACATTTGTCTCTTTTGAGTGTTGTCCAACATGTTTCTAGCAATATTTGTCTCTATTTGTCAACATTTCCTTTTTTCCATGTTCATGTGCTCTTTAACTTCACCCACAATGCTTTGGGTACCGGGTATCTTACAGTCGGTCACACTCAACTGTAGCTTTCCCACTTGATTCTAATGAAAATATACTTTTTTTTTTAAATTCGTTATTTCGGTTAGAGATTTATATATCAAAGACATTAACACTGCTATGGCAAGCCAAATAATTATGTATTTCAGGCGAGATGGAGACAAAAAAATCTTATTATCTTTGTGTTAAATGCACCATTTATCCTGGAAAAAAGACACATTAATAGGGGTGCTACAGAAATCGCTTTCACTAAAGTTTCGCCCCAATTCGAAAACACCGTACTCTAAACCGGGTATTTGGGTTTCATCGAAAACACTGACTTTTTGCACAGCGATTGTGTTAATTGCACCGATAAAACATACTTAAATATATTATTACAAATCTAACTTCTTCATTAAGGAAGTTTAGTTTATGAGCAGTCTACACCAAATTTAATAACATTATGCTTGTTTAGTTATTAAAATAAGCATTTTAGCAATTGCATATCCAAAGTACCTATTGAATATTCTGACTCTCGGAGCCCTGTTGCCACCTTATTAAGTAAGAATTTTGAGTTATGTTTAGAAATATATATACATATATGGAACCACTTCTGTTTTCTTTTAATTAGGCATTAAACAATAAGTCATTTGGGTCAAAAATAGTCTTACTGCAAAATTATTTTACTTTATTGTGCATTTTGTGAAAACATTTATGGACAGTTGCACTTCTGCCATATGGCAGCTCTGTAACATTCCATGAGGCGAGAGCAAAGGAGAAGAATAACAAGCCGAAGATATGTCGTTTGTCGATTCCTTTTCATGGGAAGTATTTTCCGAAAGGTTTTCATTCACGGATTGCCATAACATCGACAGATCCATATCTTTTTCTATCGCGCTTTGGAACGACACAACTCCTAGAAAGCGCATGTAGTCGCCAATTGTAAACGGGCAAAACTAAAGACGATGAGATATCCACCTTGAGCAAATCAAATATCCTTTGGAAAATCCTCTTTTTACACGATAATTATACCTAAAACTGTTTTCAGAAGTGGAAATAATTTAGCATAACACAATGCGCAAAATAAGAAAAACCACCAACCATCTGCTTGTAAAATTGGATCTGATTCGCATCTGATTATTTAACTTTTCATGTTTGCGAAATTTAAGCGAATCGAATTTAAATTTTGTATTTAATTTAATAATTAGCGATCAATAATAAATTGTTATAATCAAGTTACGACAACATAATAATAATTAATATAAGAAAAACCTTAAAACCCATGTTTCTGCAAAGACTTACGTAAAAAAGTTGCTAAGCAAACTCGTGTCTACTCTAATCTTGGAAGGTGACAACCATTAACAGCGGTGTCCTAAAAGGTTGCTAAAAAATGCAAAAAATAAATTAATAAAATCCCTAGCAGTTCTGTGACACGGTGTTTTTTTTTAGCGCATTGGTCTTGCAATCATCTGAATTCCATCAGCGGGCTCTTTTGAGTGTTACTCAACATGTTTTTAGCAACATTTGTCTTCATTTGTCAACATTTTGTTTTTTCCATGTCAGTGTGCTATTTAATTTCACGCACAATACTTTGGGTACCGGGTATCTCACAGTCGGTCACACTCGACTGTAGCTTTCTCACTTGTCTATAACTATAATTGTGGGGCGATTTCAAACATAACAGTTTTACCGAAAGTTGTTGATCAATAAAATGTAGTACTCAAGAAAAATCAATAAAACTTATAATATTTGTGTAGTCTTATCAAAATCTAAACAGATAGAACATTAACCCGATTACCTGAGTTAGCCCGGGATAACCTGAAAACCTCACCATTTCCTTTTTCAATTGTCGATTTTTCTTGCTTGCCTTTTTCCTTTTTTTTTGGTATTTTATTCTTTGTTCCTTCGATTGCTTTGTAAACAAAGCAAAGTGCAAATTTATGTGGTAAGCCACTTGAAAACGAACATTCTTCCCATCAGACGAGGTGCCCTGAATGCAAAGCTTTGATTGCTACTTAAAATGTATCTTGAACTGTATCTGTATCTCACTCTTCATCCTGCCCGAATCCAAATCCGCAAGTGTTTTGCGAATGTAAATGTTGGCAAAGTGGCAAGTCAGGTGGCTGCTTGATGTTACACTCTTCCATTCCATTAGCCTCGAGTTAAAGCTTTGACTGAGCTGATGATTGTTAAAATTGACATTTGCATTCAAATTTGGGCTAAACAGATTCATGGTTGCAAGTTAAGGGTATATTACATTACAAGTTGCCGCCTATGAAACTAAGGATAAAGCACGGATAATTATTGTTAACTTTTTGTACATTTTAAATAAAACAAGAATGGAAGCTACTTTTGCGAGGCCAAGATACTCTTTCGCGTCGCCATTTAACGTCACAGTTACTATGTTATGACAGATAATGGACATAGTCGACCAATTTCGATTAATTGAAAAGAAACAAAACAGGATTATCCGATTCTTAACAAATTAAGTCCGTAATTCTGGCATCATACAAAATGGAGAAGATCGGAGAATGCTAAACAATCAAAAACTAAAGAATGTTGTTACAATTTTTTGTAGCTCCTATGACAGCCTGATGATATAATCAACAGATCTGATATGGTAGCTCTAAAACAGAGATTAGTTTGCGTTGAAGCCGACAGACGGACAGAGAGACGTACATGGCTAGATTGACTGTTGATGCTTATCACGAATATACATATTTTATATGGTCGGAAATGACTTCTCTGCGTTCCAAACTTCTGCTTAAAATTATAATACCTTGTAAGGTATTTCCTCTTTTATGGTAAGAAACAAAGAAAAACAAGTGAGAAAGCTACAGTCGAGTGACCGACTGTGAGATACCCGGTACCCAAAGTATTGCCCGTGAAATTTAATAGCACACGGACATGGAAAAAACAAAAAGTTGACAAATAAAGTCAAATGATACTAAAAACATGTTGAGCAACGTTCAAAAAGAACTAATTCTGCAGCTGCTTTACGAATTAATACTGCGCTCGAAAGCACGCAACACTTTTTTTCGCTATTGCCACCCAAAAGCTAAGTGCTCAGACACGCGAAATTATTCCTAAGCAGTTCGCTCTCTCTCTCCCTTTCTCTCAGAAACTTTGTTGTTTAATAACTTCTATGTTTATCATCCGATTTTACTCAAATTAGCAGAACACGTCCACAATTGCCTACTTATTAAGCCAATCTATTTACTTTACGCCGAAAATCACGCATATGGTTATATACCGTTTTTTGTTTTTCGGGGGCGGAAGTGGGCGTGGCCAAATTTTAAAACAAAGTTGATCTGCGTGCAACAGATTCCAATGTTGTCACTAAATTTGGTAACTCTAGCTCTTATAGTCTCTGAGATCTGTTGTTTCACACGGACAGACGGACAGACGGACAGACGGACATGGCTAAATCGACTCGGCTGGTGATGCTGATCAAGAATATATATACTTTATGGGGTCGGAGATGCCTCCATCTGCCTGTTACATACATTCTCGATTGGCACTAACTTATAATACCCTTGTACCCTATGGGTACCGGGTATAAAAACTTTTCATTAAATAAAATGTATTTTTATATATATTGGTGGAAATGTACTAAAATGTCATTAGGATGCTTTTCCATATAGGAGATTTGTTGTGAGTATGTGTCATTTGTGTATTCTCTTGAATCTGACAATCCCATCACGCTTTAACATATGAAGATATAGATATCCCCGTCGCATGGTGTCATTGTTTTGCCCAAACGAAGTTAATTCGATTATCATGAATCGAAGTGTGGTAGCTCCTAATTGATTTGAGCAAACGAGATTAATTGATGAGTGGGAAAGCAAAGCCGTGCCAAAGCCCATGTCACAGTGCCGGACAATTGAAATTGCGTCTTCCTACCAGGATTGTTCGAGTATTGTCTTTTTTACTGGATGAAGTTGTGTGCACTCAAAATAATAGAGCACGGCAGGACGGAGCACAAATACGACCCAGGACAAAACACAACTGGAAACTATGAGACTCGGCAGGAGGAGCCGAGGACCTCTGACTGCTGCAGCCTGTGTAATGGCAGCGTTTACTCAATTTTAGTACGTAGTAAACGTATTTCTTTTATAGCCCCGTAGGTTATTTGTGCATCGCTCTGACTCGCTAGTACGCTAGTACGCTCGTCTACATTCCGGGATGCGAGCGCACTCAGACAAACAATTCAGAAAAGATATATATCCCTGACACAATAAACGAAGTTCGTTTCCTGAGTGGCCATTTTACTGCGAGGCCTTTCACTTGGAGTACCCTCCCGCCTGCTTGCTCCTGCCTCGTACGTCCACCACCAACCACTCAACCCCTATCTTGGGGCCAGAACTAAGCAAATATTCGCACACAAATATGATGAAGTATCGGGGGCTGGGTGTGTTTGTATTCCTGCTTCTGGTTTGCTTTTAATTGCTTTCAAGTAAACAGAATGCCCCTTGGTAAATGGGAACATAAATATAATTGCCAGGTTGGCTCGCAATCGCATTCGCACTGGCATTCGCATTCGCATTGCTTTAAAATTTGCACTCTCGAGGCCATATGTGACGTGGCGAAACATTTGCATGCCCAGCCTCCTCCCACTAACCCGTCGGCTTGCTTATGCTTAGCAGTGCCGAAGGTGTTATTTAATTTAACGTCCTGATTTGACAGATTACATATTTACCACTCTGTGGCCGCTGTTGTTGGGGCTTTCGATTTGACAACTCAGCCCAATATAGCGCAAATCAAATTCAACTAAACGTAATCAAGAATCTTGGCTCAAATATTTTGAAGTATATTTGAGTTACATATTATAGTTTGTTTTTTAACTTAATTTAGAGCATATAATGCTTTCGGAAGCTGCAAGCTTAAAACTAAATGTCTTAGACACGCGTGACAGATTAAATACTGGTAAGATACAAGGCAGGAAGTTATTGTCATAGTCGGAGACCAGTTCCAAGCTCCTCTTTTTTTTTGACGTGATAACGTCTTATAAATCGATAGATAGACCAGGCTGCACGCTCGAAAATGGATCTCATACGTCGTTACCTCTGCCGCGACACAGGCAGAGCTAACGTGACGTGAGCAGCAGCAGCAGAGAAGAGAGAGAATGAGAGAGAGTGGTTAAAATTTAATGCTTTGCACTCTTCTGGCAACCGCAAGGGCAATGCGGTGTTTCTCCGTCTCGCTCTCACCGCCCGTTTTGCGACGGTGTTTCTCCGTCTCGCTCTGCTCTCCTGCTTTGTTTATTTATAGCTCGAGCACTGACGCACGCGTATGTGTATTTCAGTCTTTGACGTCGCCCTCTTGTTTGCATGCGTGGTGCAGAGGCTAGAGTGTTCGAGTCTTAATCTAACGATCGCGGGTTCGAGTACCAGACGCAGCAATTGTGTTTTCGAAAAAGTAAGTTGGCTTTAATAGACTTTCTATAATATTTATATCCATTTAACTTAACATATCAACAAACAGCCGGCACTTCCTAATCCTCTCCAGAAACTGGCCATTTGCAGCCGGCACTGCCTGATCCTCCTGAAACTGTCCATTTACAGCCGGCACTGCCTGATCCTCTCCAGAAACTGGCCATTTGCAGCCGGCACTGCCTGATCCTCTCAGAAACTGGCCATTTGCAGCCGGCACACTGCCTGATCCTCTCCAGAAACTGGCCATTTACAGCCTCCCTCTCTCAATTTTACATAATTTTTTTACCCAGTGTCAAATAATTGAGAATGATTCGTTGTTAAACTAAGAACTTTTGTGCATAAAATGTATTCAAAAATTTGTTGTGTGTAAAGTCGGTTTACTGACGATAGTTGAACGTGACAACGTCTTAAGTAAATGCTACCATTCCATCAGTATTTTCTTAAGACGTTGTCACGTTCAACGTCAGTAAACCGACTTTACAGACAACCAATTTTTTCTATCGACGAAACAATCAATTAGTTATATGCTTGACTAATGCATGCTATTAAACAATCAAACCATGGACGACTTACATAAGGGTGTCCCAAAACAATTAATTTAGTTTTTTTTTTACGTATACCCTCTGGATTTGTTTGAATAATATTGAAACAATTGGAAACTAAATTTGGAGAAGGTAGAATCACGATAAACCGTGCCGAGTTGCACATGTTCACACGGGCGGTGGACAATTCTTTATACTGTCTTTCTTCTACATTAACGAAACATTTTCATTCGGTCAACATGTCAGTGAAATTACGAAGTTATTCCTAATAGGTGATGAAAACGAGAAAGAAAGCTAACTTCGGTAAACCGAAGTTTATATACCCTTGCAGTCAGCAATTGGATCATTGAAAATCGATCCAATTTGGTAATGTAAAAAAAAAGTCAAATTATTTTACATGTAGAATTTTACATTTTCATATAAATCGACCGATCCCTTCTATGGCAGCTATATGATATAGTTGTCCGATCTTATTGAAATTAAAACCGTAATTCTAGAACTATAAAAACGACTATATCTCGAAATTTATAGAAATTCGTTGAAAAACAGAGAAATTAAAATTTGTGTACATTAATTTCGCCATCATTCCTATGGCAGCTATAGGATATAGTGGTCCGATTTCGGCCGTTCCGACATATATACTGCGTGCTAAAGAAATAAGACTATGCTGAAAATTTCAGCCCGATAGCTCAAAACTGAGAGACTAGTTCGCGTAGAAACCGACAGACAGACAGACGGACAGACAGACAGACGGACAGACAGACAGACGGACATGGCTAGATCGACTCGGCTGGTGATGATCAAGAATATATATACTTTATGGGGTCTGAGATGCCTCCTTCACTGCGTTGCAAATATCATGGCAAAATTATAATACCCTCTGCAAGGGTATAAATATCAAATAATAGGTTCGAAAATTTCTTCCAATAAGCAAGCTTTAGCAGTTTTATTTTACAAAATTCGTGAAGTGAATTTAACCGTAAATGATAGTGCAAATCTCAGTATTCGTGAGTGCATTATTTATTCGTAAAAGGCTTCTATACCTACGAAATCTTATCCCAATTGTGTAAAGAAACTTATGAACTAATATAATTATACCCTTGCAGAGGGTATTATAATTTGCCATGATATTTGCAACGCAGTGAAGGAGGCATCTCCGACCCCATAAAGTATATATATTCTTGATCAGCATCACCAGCCGATCTAGCCATGTCCGTCTGTCTGTCTGTCCGTCTGTCTGTCCGTCTGTCGGGTTCTACGCGAACTAGTCTCTCAGTTTTGAGCTATCGGGCTGAAATTTTCAGCATAGTCTTATTTTTTAGCACAGTCGGAACGGAAATCGGACCACTATATCTATAGCTGCCATTGAATGATGGCGAAATTAATGTAAAAATTTTACTTCTCTGTTTTCAACGAATTTCTATAAACTTAGAGATAGTCGTTTTTATAGTTCTAGAATTACGGTTTAATTTCATTAAGATCAACTATATCATATAGCTGCCATAGAAGGATGATTTATAAAATGTCTACGCAGTATACAAACTTCGGTTTACCGAAGTTAGCTTTCTAGTTTTTTTATTTTGTCAGGAACTTGAACAGTTTGTTTGATAGTGCCTACGCTGATGCTCTTCAATTATAGAAAACCAATGAAGATAAGTCCTTTTTGCAACGTCAACGGGAGCCAGGTCGACCGGGTCACTTATGTTAGGTGGAGGGACCGATAAAGAGGAAAGGGCGCGCCTGAGCATTATTGAGGAAGAAAAACGGCGATCTAAATTTATCGCAGGGTCACCGCCATCAACATCATCATATGACACTTTTCAAGATGACTCGTCTGATTCGGACGAAGACATAATATCGTTGCAAGAAGATTTGCCAACTTACATATATCGACATCCAAAAAAATCAAAAAAACGAGAAAGAAAGCTAACTTCGGTAAACCGAAGTTTGTATACCCTTGCAGTCAGCAATTGGATCATTGAAAATCTGAAAATCGATCCATTTCGGTAATGTAAAAAACATGTAGAATTTTACATTTTCATATAAATCGAAAGATCCCTTCTATGGCAGCTATATGATATAGTTGTCCGATCTGAATGAAATTAAAACCGCAATTCTAGAACTTTAAAAAACGACTATATCTCGAAGTTAATAGAAATTCGTTGAAAAACAGAGAAGTTATAAATTTTTGTACATTAATTTCGCCATCATTCCTATGGCAGCTATAAGATATAGTGGTCCGGTTTCAGCCGTTCCGACATATATACTGCGTGCTAAAGAAATAAGACTATGCTGACAATTTCAGCCCGATAGCTTAAAAACTGAGAGACTAGTTCGCGTAGAAACCGACAGACAGACAGACGGACAGACAGACAGACGGACATGGCTAAATCAACTCGGCTGGTGACGCTGATCAAGAATATATATACCTTATGGGGTCGGACTCCGACCGTCGGAGATGCCTCCTTCTGCCCGTTACATTCCTTCTCGGTTGGCACTAACCTATACTCTATGGGTACAGGGTATACTAAAAAATCATAAATTCAATCAGCGACAATAACAACAACAACAATGGCGGAGCGAATAAAAACAACAATGAGAAGCGCGCGAGCCCATGCGTTAGAGCGAGATAACAAGCTTGCTATCTCGCTCGATCTCGTCGATTTTCGGGACGATCCAAAATCGGTTTTACTACCGGAATATGCATGACGCGCCTGAAGAAGATTTACTTCAATATTAGTTGGCAAAGAGTTCATCACAGGTGTCAATTAAGTATGAGAGATACCGTATATATGTATTCTTGAAGCTACTATTGAGGCACTTGGATACAACACTGATGAATTTCCAATAAGTAAGTCCCAATCAAAGAATTTGCACCGTAAAACTCAAAGAGCGTGCTGAATTTACGTCGTACATGTAATGCAATAAGTAGTCAGAATGACCGTAAATTCTAATGCATGAAGATCATGGGAATGAAAATTTAAGGAGACATGCCCATAATCACAGGTGCGCGATGCATAATTACCACCTTAAATTCGAGCAGCGGACTTGAATCGCGCTGCTTTCGAATACAATTCCACTTCACTGTCTTGATATCGGTTCACTGCCCGTCGTATTCTAGCATTGCAATTCATAAAAGATTTCATCTGAAACCCCTTTCTTATGGTGCGTTGGGGGAAAGGTAAAATTAAACTGTATACATTTCTCTGCGGATATACATATGTACATTTTATTCGGCGACAGCGAAAATTTTAAAAACGTTATTTGGGATGAATGCACTATGGTACATAAACGAGCTCTGGCCATGGAGAGAACAATGTAATACGCGGTTGTCCGTCAAATGCAAAATCAATGCAGAATTAGTTCTTATCATCCATTCCAATACAAGAGGATTCAGTTCCCCGTTCGATTGGATTTTGCGATGACAATACGTAGGTCTTAGACGTTGTACGTACGTTGCTTTGTTGCATGTTGGAGAACCGGCTTCGTTGTTTGTTTTTTCGCCGTAAAACAAATTGAAACATATAATAAAAATAAGTAAAAATTATCGCAATTATAACTTTTTCTTTATTATTAATCTAAAGTTTATCTGAGGGCATTAAATTGAAGCAAGAGAAAGTTAACGGGGTCCGCTAGTTTTACTTAAAAATAAGTTTAAAGTTGGAGTCATGTTGTCGCTTTTGCATTGCATGTAATAATTCCATTAATTAAGTTTGCTGCACATTTATGGGAATATCCGTTTTCCGATAAACATACCATATCAAATCAAATCTAGTGCCTTATTACATTTAAAATTATTTACTTTTCATTTTGTTCAGTTTTAAATGTATTTCTCGTATTAAAGTGTCCACAAAGTGTAAATAATTTTTTGTTGCATTATGTTATTTGCATAAATTCCAAAACCAGCCTGTAGTATGCATTTTTTTTGCGTACTTTTTGCCTCGGATTTACGAAAGGGTTGGTCAAGTGGCAGCTGCATTAGGCCATAAATTTGCCAAAAAGTAAACAGTAAACATTTTATTGTTGCTTTTCAATGCGCAACTGACTGCCCCTCCGTTCAACTGTTTTAAATAATTATTTAACATTTTACATTGTTTAGCTCGCGTTTTCCGTGTCGCCATGCGGGTGAGTTCGATGCGACGGGGGAGGCTTTTGTTTGTTGTAAAGATTTGCACGATTTGCATTTGTGCCAAAACGATTCATGAATGATTCATGTGCGCCAGACCAGAAGCAGATGTCGACAATACTCATCCCACTTCGATTTATGCATCGGGCACGTGCCAACAGTTTAGCGGTGCTGACGGTGGAACTTTAAAAGGATTTCAGATGTCAGAGCAAATTTTCAGGGATAGTTGAATCGAATTTAAAGGATTTTAGCTATTTCCCAGAAACCGAATTTATTTTACGGAGCAAGTGTAGGAATGAAATCATCTGGACTAAGCCCAGACTCAACGAGGTAAGTCATTAATGATTATAACACATTTAAGAAAAACAAGTAAGCTAAGGAAAAAATACCCTGTATCCAAAGCTTTGTCTACTAAATAAAAAGACAAATGCGCATTTCAGTGAATAGCGAGTGAAAAAGATCACAGGAGTGAATAATAAATATTGGGATGAATGCTTTCAGATAACACCGAAGAAATATTAAAAGCCTTGCCGCCTTTATCGTACAGAGCTTAGAATAGTAAAATAGTTAATTACGACTCTAACTTTCACGTGTATTGGGTGCGTGAAACTAGAAAATCCGTAAGAAGTGCAACACAAATGTTTTTTAGTGTCTTTTCAGTCTCGAAAGGTTTGATAAATGTCGGAAAAAAACCATGAAAAATGTATTCGGTGCTCTGAGCGATTATTAATATAGATGTTTGTACTAAATATTTATTACTAAGTCTATTACCCGTGCATACTCCAGACCATGCAAATGCCGAGTTGAGATGAAGCCTGCTTGTCAGCCAATCGCGCCAGTCAGCGTCGGCAAATGCAAATTTAATGTTCTATGAAAAAAGGTAGCCGGCAAATGCTTTTAACCACATCCGCTGCCATTAGCTCACCGTCGGATCCGTTGCTAAACAACAGCAGCGACGGGAAATGGAGAAACCTGAATAACAATGGAAAATGACGGCATTGGAAATGTGAAAATCAATGAGCATTAGTGGACGATGTTATTTCATCTTACTCTACCAGAATTGGCAGTAAGGCGGAGCATCCTCGTTCTCCAATCCGCGCACAGTGGTCCACTTTACTAATCAGACAGGCTCAAATTAACAATTAATAAAAAATTGGTTGTCTGTAAAGTCGGTTTACTGACGTTGAACGTGAAAATACTGATGGAATGGAACGTGAAAATACTAATGGAATGGTATTTACTTAAGACGTTGTCACGTTCAACTATCTTCAGTAAACCGACTTTACAGACAACCAATTTTTGAATACATTTTATGCTCAAGGAAAGTGCAAAATTTACTTCATTTAAGACCGAATAATTTTCAATTTAATACACAAAAGTTCTTAATTTAACAACGAATCATTCTCAATTATTTGACACTGGGTAAAAAAATTATGTAAAATTGAGAGAGGGAGGCTGTAAATGGCCAGTTTCTGGAGAGGATCAGGCAGTGCCGGCTGCAAATGGCCAGTTTCTGGAGAGGATCAGGCAGTGCCGGCTGCAAATGGCCAGTTTCTGGAGAGGATCAGGCAGTGCCGGCTGTAAATGGCCAGTTTCAGGAGAGGATCAGGCAGTGCCGGCTGTAAATGGCCAGTTTCTGGAGAGGATCAGGCAGTGCCGGCTGTAAATGGCCAGTTTCTGGAGAGGATAAGGAAGTACCGGCTGTTTGTTGATATGTTAAGTTAAATGGATATAAAATATTATAGAAAGTCTATAAAAGCCAACTTACATTTTTCGAAAACACAATTGCTGCGTCTGGTACTCGAACCCGCGATCGTTAGATTAAGACTCGAACACTCTAGCCTCTGCACCACGCATGCAAAAAAAGAGGGCGACGTCAAAGACTGAAATACACACATACGCGTGCGTCAGTGGGAGAGCAGAGCGATACGGAGAAACACCGTCGCAAAACGGGCGGTGAGAGCGAGACGGAGAAACACCGCTTTGCCCTTGCGGTTTCCAGAAGAGTGCAAAAGCATTAAATTTTAACCACTCTCTCTCATTCTCTCTCTTCTCTGCTGCTGCTGCTCACGTCACGAATGCTCTGCCTGTGTCGCGGCAGAGGTAACGACGAATGAGTCATGCTTTTTCGAGCGTGCAGCCAGCCTGCTCTATCAATTTATAAGACGTTATCACGTCAAAAAAAATAAATTAAGACAGGAGAGGGAAGCTGAAGTTTGTGTACTTTTGCATCTGCAATTTCACCCAACCGTCACTATGACAGCTATACGACACAGTCCAGCGATTTTTTTTAAATGAAAAAACTCATTTCTGGTCTAGAATATTAATTTATAAAAAACGAGAAAGAAAGCTAACTTCGGTAAACCGAAGTTTGTATACCCTTGCAGTCAGCAATTGGATCATTGAAAATCTGAAAATCTATCCATTTTGGTAATGTAAAAAACATGTAGAATTTTACATTTTCATATAAATCGACCGATCCCTTCTATGGCAGCTATATGATATAGTTGTCCGATCTTAATGAAATTAAAACCGTAATTCTAGAACTATAAATAGAGACTATATCTCGAAATTAATAGAAATCCTTTGAAAAACAGAGAAGTTACAAATTTTTTTACATTAATTTCTCTATCATTCCTATGGCAGCTATAGGATATAGTTGTCCGATTTCGGCCGTTCCGACATATATACTGCGTGCTAAAAAATAAGACTATGCTGAAAATTTCAGCCCGATAGCTCAAAAACTGACAGACTAGTTTGCGTAGAAACCGACAGACAGACAGACGGACAGACAGACAGACAGACATACAGACAGACGGACATAGCTAGATCGACTCGACTGGTGATGCTGATCAAGAATATATATACTTTATGGGGTCTGAGATGCCTCATTCACTGCGTTGCAAATATCATGGCAAAATTATAATACCCTCTGCAAGGGTATAAAAACAGAGATTGTACCGATTTTCCTAAATTGTCAAATGAAATTATTAACCGCTCCTACACGTGATCCAATTTTTATAAAGATGAAAAGGTAATTAGTTCTTTAATTATTTGGTAGTTCCACAAAGTCCTAATTTTTATACCCTTGCAGAAAGTATTTTGCCATGATATTTGCAACGCAGTGAAGGAGGTATTTCCGACCCCATAAAGTATATACATACACAGAGAGAATTATGTGTTGGGAAATTAAGAATTAATCGTACTCAAAGTTGTACTATTCTTATTTTAAGTACGGAATTTTTAAAAATACTAAGATTAAGTTTTTTTTCCTTACTTTAAAACCAAACAAAATTCAAAATGAATACAAAAAGTACTTACACAAAAAATAAGAACAAAATTCTTGAATTAAAATTTTTCTATCCTTAAATTAAAAACGTCTGTACTTAAGTTTGATGGAAAGGGGGGAGAGGGGAAGAGCGGCAACGCGGTGTTTCTCCGTCTCGCTCTCACCGCCCGTCTCGCTCTGCTCTCCCGCTTTGTCTATTTATAGCTCGACCACTGTCGCAAGCGTATGTGTGTATTTCAGTCTTTGACGCCGTCCTGTGATCTGCATGCGTGGTGCAGAGGCTAAAATGTTCAAGTCTTAATCCAACGATCGCGGTTTCGAATACCAGTCGCAGCAATTGTGTTTTCGAAAAAATGTAAGTTGGCTTTTATAGACTTTCTATAATATTTTTATATCCATTTAACTTAACATATCAACAAACAGCCGGCACTTCCTAATCCTCTCCAGAAACTGGCCATTTACAGCCGGCACTGAAGCCGACATCTCGAGAATCCTCTCGAGAAGCTGGCCATTTGCAGCCGGCACTGCCTGATCCTCTCCAAAAGCTAGCCATTTGCAGCCGGCACTGCCTGGTCCTCTCCAGAAACTGGCCATTTGCAGCCGGCACTGCCTGATCCTCTCCTGAAACTGGCCATTTGCAGCCGGCACTGCCTGATCCTCTCCAGAAACTGGCTATTTCCAGCCGGCACTGCCTGATCCTCTCCAGAAACTGGCCATTTACAGCCTCCCTCTCTCAATTTTACACAATTTTTTTACCCAGTGTCAAATAATTGAGAATGATTCGTTGTAAAACTAAGAACTTTTGTGTATTAAATTGAAAATTATTCGGTCTTAAATGAAGTAAATTTTGCACTTTCCTTGGGCATACAATGTATTCAAAAACGTAATTAAATACTTAATATTAGTATTCACATTCTTAACAATTTTACTTGAACTGAGTACAAAACGACATCTAATTAAGTACAAAAGTTCTCGGTCGTTATTTGAGTATTTTTTACTTACTTTAAGTGCATTTTTACTTAAAAAGTCTCTCTGTGTATGTTTATTCTTGATCAGCCTCACCAGCCGAGTCGATCTGGCCATGTCCGTCTGCCTGTCCGTCAGTCTGTCGGTTTCTACGCGAACTAGTCTTTCTATTGAGGAGCTATTATGTTGAAAAAGTATTTAACTTCTCTGTTTCTCAACGTATTTCTACAAATTTCTATATACAGCTGTTTTTTACGGTCTTAGAATTTCGGTATTTTTTTTAACTTCACCAAAATGGATCGATTTTCAATGATACAATTGCAGACTGCAAGGGTATACAAACTTCGATTTACCGAAGCTAGCTTTCTTTCTTGTTTTTTTAATTCTCCGATTTCAAGCTACTTGATATAGTCGTTCGATCCGGCAATGGAAAAAGGACTATTTGGAGTTGTATTAGATAAATAAAAAACAGAAAGACAACTGCTTAAAAACGCTACTGTTGATGCTGATCAATTTATTGAATCGGATATGAGTCCTTAACCACGTTGCAAATATTTTATGTAAATATGATATTTTGTATAAATATATGAAATATGAAATATTTAAAATTTTGTTTAATATATACTATTAATCAGTGTATTAACACGTTGCATTTTTTTTTAAAGTACACTCTTTAAAAATTCACAATGTCAATATTTATTTCCGCTAACCAGAAGATACGGGTTCATCACTTAGGTAGTGTACAGTTTCACAGAGGGTCAGTCACGATTTTGAATCTCTAAATTGTTTTTAAAATATTTTGATTATTATTTTGATTGGGCTGTTCTCAGGTGATTACGTAGACAGTTTAGTAGAATTACAGGTGTTACAGTAGAAGCCTAGTGTTTACGCACGATTTCAAAAGAAATGCCTCCATTGCAATGGACGGGGGGCATTAATCAGCGCTGATGAATGTGGGTCTACGTTTACGGTAATTGTTCTACTCACCTCCGCTCAGATCGCCAAAATAAGAACAACCACAGTCAAATATGAGCTATGGCAGGATACACAGACTCAAAACCAAACGCGAAATAGCGAATAGGCGAAATAGCGACAAATTCTCGTCAGTTGCAGTCCGCAAGGGCACAGAGAGAATTTTTTAAGAAAAATGCACTTAAAGTAAGTAAAAAATACTCAAATAACGACCGAGAACTTTTTGTACTTAATTAGAATTCGTTTTGTTCTCAGTTCAAGTAAAATTTTTAAGAATGCGAATTCTAATATTAAGTATTTAATTACGTTTTTGAATACATTTTATGCTCAAGGAAAGTGCAAAATTTACTTCATTTAAGACCGAATAATTTTCAATTTAATACACAAAAGTTCTTAGTTAAACAACGAATCATTCTTAATTATTTGACACTGGGTAAAAATTATGTAAAATTGAGAGAAGGAGGCTGTAAATGGCCAGTTTCTGGAGAGGATTAGGCAGAGCCGGCTGCAAATGGCCAGTTTCTGGAGAGGATCAGGCAGTGCCGGCTGTAAATGGCCAGTTTCTCGAGGGGATCAGGCAGTACCGGCTGTAAATGGCCAGTTTCTGGAGGATTAGGCAGAGCCGGCTGCAAATGGCCAGTTTCTGGAGAGGATCAGGCAGTGCCGGCTGTAAATGGCTAGTTTCTCGAGGGATCAGGCAGTACCGGCTGTAAATGGCCAGTTTCTGGAGAGGATTAGGCAGTGCCGGCTGCAAATGGCCAGTTTCTGGAGAGGATCAGGCAGTGCCGGCTGCAAATGGCCCAGTTTCTGGAGAGGATCAGGCAGTGCCGGCTGCAAATGGCCAGCTTCTCGAGAGGATTCTTCAGTGCCGGCTGTAAATGGCCAGTTTCTGGAGAGGATTAGGAAGTGCCGGCTGTTTGTTGATATGTTAAGTTAAATGGATATAAATATTATAGAAAGTCTATAAAAGCCAACTTAAATTTTTCGAAAACACAATGGCTGCGACGGTACTCGAACCCGCAATCGTTGGATTAAGACTCGAACACTTAAGCTTCTGGACTACGCATGCAAATCAGAGGACGGCGTCAAAGACTGAAATACACACATACGCTTGCGACAGTGGTCGAGCTATAAATAGACAAAGCGAGAGCAGAGCGAGACGGGCGGTGAGAGCGAGACGGAGAAACACCGCTTTGCCGCTCTTCCCTCCCCTTTCCATCAAACTTAAGTACAGACGTTTTAATTTAAGGATAGAAAATTTTAATTCAAGAATTTTGTACTTAATTTTTGTGTAAGTACTTTTTGTATTCATTTTGAATATTGTTTGGTTTTAAAGTAAGGAAAAAAAACTTAATCTTAGTATTTTTAAAAATTCCGTACTTAAAATAAGAATAGTACAACTTTAAGTACGATTAATTCTTAATTTCCGGACACAGAATTCTCTCTGTGGGGGATTTGTGTGCTTCATTGTAGCCAGTAATCGGTGTTGCAAGGGTATACAGGGATTGTAATAATCAAAATGCAACATTACAAGAATCGGGAGTCCTGCTGCCTTGGTTTTCTATCAGCTATCATTAAAAAAATTTATACATTTTTACCTTTATTGACTAAACGCAGAGACGAAAAGTTGATCATTTTTAAAAAGAGAATTTTTATCCAAATTTTTTTTTAGGGTTTAATAATTTCTTTTTTGACAATTTTGTTAATATGAATAAAAACATTTATTCAAATTCTGTTTTTTGAATTTTTTTTTTAAATTTCAATTTTTTTTGTTTAGTTAAAAAAAAGTAAGGTATGAATAACTATAAGTGTTCCCCGATGGATACGACTCCGAGAAATCCAAAAATTTTAAAAGTCGTACGCTTATTGATTGTTTTTTGGCGCTGAATGAAAGGAGAGAAATTTCAAGCTTAAAAAATGTTTTTTTTTGCTTTAAAGTAAATGCTTATGAATGTTTATTCAGGTGAGTAGATTTCAAGACAACCAGGGTTTTAGATAAATATTTTGCCCAAAGAAGTAATTACAGGCATAACTTGAATTTTTTCCAGTGCTCGTTCTTTTCAAGCTTTTGTCATTTTTTTAAAGCCGGGTATTTCATAGTCGGGAATCTCTATTCCAGCATTTTTCCTTGTGGCATTTGCTGCCGTGTCCGACATGTCGTGCAATCCCAAACTCGCACACATACATATACATAACTAGACACAACCACACAAGAGCACTCATCGAGGGGCAATGCATTCAAGCGCAAATTAAGCTTGACAAGCAAAAATTAAACTGTATATCTGTGTGGGCGGATGTATCTGCTAGATATATTTGTCCGTTCGTGTGCAAGCACGTGTGCTGAGGCCCAAGTATCGTTGTGTGTTGCTGCCTGCTTGTTTGGCAAAATATAATTTCTTCATGTTCAGTTCATTAAACAGAGCAAGCCAACTTGGGAAAGCACTTACCATGAATAGATTTTAAGGGGTTCGCCTGCGATACGGCTCGAAAAGAGCCAAAGGAGGCGAGAGAACAAGGAAACTTTAGGCAAATATGCAAATCGCAAAATGGAACGATAAAAGTGAAATATCACTACAATTTTAAATGAACCATTCGACTGCTTTGTTTATATTTGTGTTATATAAAGATAAACTAAGTTTTTCTGCACAATTACGTAATTAAGGTATTTACCTAGATGCAATTATGTTGCCAGCTTCTAAAAGTCCGTTAATAATTTTTATTAACTTAGCTTACGGTTTTACACATCAACTAAGACTTTTTGAATGATCTTGAAAACTGAGCAGTGAATAATTCCTATAAAGTAAACACCAATATAAGGACCAGGATCTTTCTATTCTATTAAAGAGAGAAAACTGTGTAAACTTCTCCCTAAGTCCCATCTGAAATTTTAAAGGTTTATCAAAGACGTGGGCAAAAAAAATCATGAAGTTTGTTTGTTTATTAAAATTTTTTTATTTGGAGTGTTGTAAATTCAGATATAAGTAATTAATATCTAAGAGTTTCTTTATTTATATTTTGTATGGATTCTTTCATAACAATTTCAGCTCATGCAAAAGTGGAGTGTCATTATTTTATTTCTCCGTTTTAATAAGTAAGATAAACAATTAAGCAGTTTTATTATAACATTGCAAATAAATGCTATGTTAAAATAAAACAAGCTGTCAAAGTATGTCATAAACTCAACCCCAATTTTGGATACTCTCTTCAATAGAATCATTAAAGATTTACTATCGATCACGTTACACAGAAACTCAGAGAATCATTCAATACGATTGCAGATAAAAGAACGGCCAAATAAGAGTATATCATAAAAGGCCGTAAACTCACGAGTGTCGGAGAACGAGCCGCTGCAATACTATGTACTTTTTTTGTATTACTTTTTGGTTGGCCGAGGAAATGACTGGCATAAGCCATTGTAGCGAGTTAGTGGCGTCAAATCACTTAAACGCAAGCAAAACAAAGTCCAAATTCATGGCAAGAAAAAATCTCCGAACCCGATTTCCATTGCCAAAAGCAATTCCCAACAATGACAGCCACAAAATGATGAACTCTGCTTTTGCGGGCCGGTTGTCAAATCAGGTCCTTCACCTACGTAATGTTCGCGGCTATATACATATATATTTATGTTCTTATACCCGGTACTTGGGGGTACCCGGGTATATATTATTCGTTGTTGTAAAACAGGGAGATAATGGTATATACAGCCGATTCGGCTGACCGTCTAGGTAAACATCTGAATCTGAAAGATTAAAAATAATACAAAATTATGCTGTCGGCAGGAAATCTGCTCGAAACACACATTTCTGTGCGTAAATGATTTTTCATATGCCTATAGCCATACTTTAATAAACGTGAATACTATACTTGTGGAAAACATTTTATTTTGAGGAGTACCGGGTACCACATGGTCGAGGCAGTGGAATATAGTATTCTTTCTTGCTCCTTTAGAAATTTGATACTGAGTCGCATTAACTTTGACATTCGCATGATTATGGCTCTTGAGATATGCCTCCCTTTTACTTTTTATCTTCATGACTTTTGCACTTTGACGAAGTTGATGAAATTAATATTAGAAGGAGCTCGCCGCTCAGTATGCTCTCAGCTGAATTTGCAAGCTCATTCACTGCCTCCATATCGGTGCCGGGCTATTGATAGGCAAACTCGATGCCAACATAAGTGCATGACTGAGAGACTGTATAAATAGCAAATGGCCTCTGAGGAGTTGCGTTCACACTTTTTTATGGTCACTTCTTACAGAGGTAGATCCCAATTTATTTTCTCTTTAAGTTTTATATATGTTATCAAAACATTTTTTCATGCCTTTTTAAATTTTTGGACCGGGTGGCGCTTGGTGTAATTGCTTTGAATAAAGATTTGCATAGTTACCAGCTTATAAACCATCTTTAAGCCTAACTATTGTGAGCACTTTCGAGAACAATTGGAGAAGAAGACCATGAAGAGAAAATATTCAAACTTGGAAAGTCAACTCGAAGAACCTGAGATAAAAGAATTTTATAATTTCGGAATATTTCAAACAGTTTTAAAAATGCGAACCCAAAAAAGATAAATGTTTTTAGGATCATGTTGAGGAACACCCATAAGTGCTGCCAACACAAGTGTAGATGTTGTAGAAGTTTATGCATATTCAGATACATTATTGTGTAATAACTCCCACGCACAAATGTATTTATTCCATATATATTTACTTTAGACCTGTACCTATAATTATCGCTTGGTTATAGTATTTTCATGGATATCGAGAGCAGAAAAAACAAGTAGGAAAGCTACAGGCGAGTGTGAACGACTGCGAGATACCCGGTACCCAAAACATTGTGGGTGAAATTAAATAACACATGGACATGGAAAAAAGAAAATGTTGACTAATGAAAATGTTGCTATAAACATGTTAAGCCAGTGCGTGTTCCTCCTCAACCCTCAACATAGATGAAGAAAATCCATACACATAAACTTTATTGTTTAGTAATTTCTATTTTCAACATCCGATTTTACGCCTACTTATTTATTTTATCATTTAGTTTAAGCCGAAAATTACCATTATCGCTTACATAACTTTTTTTTATTTTCGGGTGCGGAAGGGTGCGCGGCCAAATTTAAGCCAAACTTGATTTGCGTGTACCAAATTCCAAATTTGTCACCAAATTTAGTAACTCTAGGTCTTATAGTCTCTCAGATGTGTTGTTTCACACGGACAGACAGGCGGACAGACGGACAGGCGGACATGGCCAAATCGTCTCGACTGGTGACGCTGAACATATAAATATTTTTTATAGGGTCGAAGATTACCCTTCTTCGTACATTCTCGGTTGGATCTACTTTATATAACTTATACCCTACCGGGTATAAAAATTTGGCTTGGCACCATTTTAAAACAAACTTAATCTGCGTGCAAGAGATTAGAATTACGATTGAATAGATATAGAGGCCACGAATTTAAATTTAATCATTAAAACAGTTATGCGAGAAAAATCTTTAGAAGGTGCTTAACCTCATGTGGTTCGGAAAGTTGTCTATTAATTATGGATTTATGTCGCTGTGATGCCCCACTGCTTATCCCTTTCGACTTTCGAAATTATGTGCTCCAATTCATCAGGTCTCAATTGCTTTGCCTTGATTACACGAGCTCTTACCAACATTTTTTTCTGGCATTGTGCCTCTGTAAATACTGACTGCACAAATCCTATCTATATGCAATCAGCAAATATTTACTCACAGAACTCGAGCCCTCCTTACACATCCTATGCATATCGAAAGGATGCATTATGCAGGCACTTTTGTAGGCAAGTGGAAATTATGTCAAAACAAAACGTGCAAGTCAAGTCACTCGTTAGTCTGAGAGGCATTTCAATTAGAGGCTCGCAATGTGAAATACGAAAAAAGAAAGAAATACACCCAGAGAACACACAGAAATGAGAATTGCACAAAAGTTCAACTAATATGATATGCAACGGCGGCGGGTGGAAGTGGAATCTGCAGTAACGCGAGCGAAGTACAAAATATGAATGGCGGTAAAAAGTGTGGGCTCTTACTCAGATTCCACTCTATATCGGTGCATGGAATCTTCAATTCATAACGCTAAACGCCCACCCTTTAATTAGCTCTTAAAAGTGTTAGGATAGGTTGAGGAATAATTTATAATATTAATTCCAAATAGTTTAAAATTCTTTTAAATTTTTTTGTAGCTTCTGTTTGGTACATATTCTGCCCTAAAAAAAAAAAAATCATCGTTGGATAATAACATTCACTGTATATACAGTGGTAAAGAAACATCAATAATACTCAAAAATTAAGAAATAAATGGATTAATAGGTTTTCATTTTCCAATTTCCATAAACCAATTTTTGAATTAACTTTTAAGTTCAATAATTTAAATATTAATTATATACCGATATGCATTTAAATTACTTAGTGCATTTAAAAGCTGAGGACATTTTTTATATACAATATTTTTACGATGTTTAATATTTACGATGGTGAAAGAGTATTCCACAGCGGCTTGACATATTTGCAAACACCGCAGAATCGCTCATCTCTGCATTCGAATTTCCTTTCAGTTTTTCTGTGCATACGTCTGGGCAGCATTTGTAAGGATTTTTCATGTCTCTGCCATCTTTCTTTCGCTCTTAATGTGACTGTGTGTGCGCTTTGCAAGTCGACTTCATTCATTCATTCAAAAAAAGTTAATTCATAAATCGCACAAAGCGCGCTGATACGAAAGACGTACACATGGAAAGACGTACACATTGCATGCAAAATGCATTTAGTCGGTAAGATAAAGCCGTGCCTGCAGCCAGAAAAGGAAGGTTATATGTGGGACTTGCCCTTCCCCCTCGCTTGCCTGTTCAAATAAAAGATTTCTATCAGGTGGCTCTTATGGCGCATAAAAGTACTTAAATTTGTTTGACTTTTGGCCAGATCTGAACGCCGGATGGAGGTGGGGCTGTGGCCGGCCGGTTGTTTTACCTCGCTAGGTGAAATTGCTAAGGCAACTCACGACCCTCGCAACTTGTTTAATTTTTTACCCATCGCCGAGCACGACGACAACAGGAAAGCTTTGTTTGCGAATGCGTTTAGTGAGATTGCTGCGCCAGGATACGGGATATGGTTACGAAATCAGAAATGTACATATGAGTGCTTATAAAAATTATATGACATTTCCGAGGGTTGCCATAGGGCAATTTCCATTTAAAGAGATACATTTATTAGTGCAGTATGGAATCTGATTATGTCGAGTTCAGATATTTTATATAAATATTTAAAATATATAGTTTATTATACAGTTAATTTGAGTACAAAAATTTGTATATGATGTCCAGTAGGTTCCCTCAGATTTTATGAAAAAACAAGCTTAGTTTTAGAAACCGGAGGCAAACATTAGGATTAACCCACGTTGACCTAACCTACCTGCAGTCAGCCATGAAATTGAACGGTTTCTTGGAGGCATTTTCAATCAGAAGGCGCGGCTAAGGGAGCGTGGCTAAACAGCCATGAAATGGGTGACAAAACCCTCCTCAACTTTGCCAAATGCACTCGGCTCACATGTGACTTTATCAAGACCTGTAAACTGCTTATATCTCACCACTTCAGAGCCCTCTCTGCCAGTGGAAGCGGTAATGGGGAGGATGGGGAGCGGGATAGTGGGCGTAGGACGGTGGGCGTGTTGAAGTGACGCATCGACGACAACAACAGCAAGAATAAGGACACTCGAGGCAGACAACAAAATGGCGCAAACGCTTCTTTTGTTGGGCGCCAAACTTAAGGCTTAAGCCTTTTCAGAGAGCCAGTGCCTGAGGAGGCAGTACGTGATTTTATCAAAGGAAGAGCCAAATGGAGATCTGAGCAGCCTTCATCTACCAGCTCCTGTACACCACGCCCGCCCTCGCCGTTTGACACTCTTGGGCTGCGTCAAAATATGCCGCAATCAGGCTGCAAAACATTTTCATTTATATTTAAATACGAAACGCAACACCAGGGAAGAATGCTGAAGTCGAGTTTCTCGACTAAGAGATACCCGACACTTCATATTGCTTTCCACAAAAACGTGCACTGTTGTTCATTGTGGCAAAATAAAGTAGCTTTACTTTCTCGTTTTTCAGCTAGATTTCTTTAATATCGTTTCCTGGAATAAGCAATTTTGCGCGTGGGTTTTATTAATATGAGTGGAAGTGCTTCCAAAGGAGCTCCTTGCTGCTTAAAAATCACACTATGGTTCCCTATATTAATCGATCTTCAATATCGATACTCATTTACATTAAGGTGTTACCAAAAATTTATAAAAGGTTCGACCTCGCCGATACATACATTTGCAGGAATACGGTAAAGCCTCATACTCTAAGTGGATCGGGTATGAAAAAAAGCAGCAGGGGAATCTGGAATGGCGAGTGGTTGAGATGGGAAAGCAGGGGCTGCGCGGTGGGAAAGGAAACGGAAACGCGTTTTCGATTATGTTTAGCCGCTTTTCGGGCAGCTTATCGACGCCCACGCATATGGGCCGCCCTCACCCCGCATTCCATATTTATAGCGCAGCATGATTTATTATAATTTTATGCATGAATCCCGTTCCGACAATGCTGCGTGCGTGGGTGTTCGTAAGGGTGCATAACCAAGGGGCGTGGTCCTTCTCCAGGTGAAATAAGTTTGAACGATTACGACTCCATCAGTTTCCATGTGTGTTGTCTAGCTTGACCTCTTTTCCACCAAAATGATTACTGACAGAGCAACAACTCAATCGACTGGGAATGGCATCATGGCTTTAAGGAACAAATCAAAAAAGAGGACATGCTTGTTGATTGTAGAAATTTCGACGAATTGCCAAGTTTATAAGATAAAAATACAGGCAATTACAATTCCTCATTCATTAAATTAAACGCGAAAAAAGAGATAGGGAATACAAAGAGAGATAGATTTGTGTTCTACTGAAACTGAGATCGATTGTATATCAATGTACCCTTGCAAGGGGTGATACAATTAAGTCAGAGGATTGCAAAACAGTAAAAGGGACAATTCCAATTATATAATATATATATATTTATATGTATATACATATATATATTTTCTTTATCTTTATCAACAGCCTACTAGACCCAGCAAGTGGTCACTTGATAGCCACAGTCTATAGTACTCAATCGCAAGACCTAAGACTCTCTAAAATGATTACTCCGATCAACTTAAAAAAATGTTTTATTTTTGACGCATGTCTAATGGAGAAAGAAGGATGCAGTTTTATTGTATAATAACTGCCATTCTATCATCCTATTTTACTCAAATTATAAAAATTTTAATATTTGGAAAATATTTATTATATATCGGTTTATTAACGAATTCGAGCACATATCTTTGTTGTACCTTTTTTCTTACATTTTTGAAGTGATTTTGGGCGTTTCCAAACATTGCAGGAAACTTCATCTGCGAGCAAACACTCCCTTGTTTTTCATTCGATTTCATTTTTAGAAAACGTCTGCACAGGATAAATAACTATAGATGTTAATATTTCAACAAAAATTTAATAATTTAACATTTTCGGACACGGCTAAATCGACTCGCCTGTTGATCCAAAACACGGACTTACTGGGGTCGTAAGTGGATTCTTCATCCTGTTGCGTATATTTTCGCTGGACATTTAGTTAATATCTTTGTATCATCTGGCTATCATGTATATACTTTTTATACCCTTGCAGAGGGTATAATAATTTTGTCATGATGTTTGCAACGCAGTGAAGGAGGCATCTCCGACCCCATAAAGTATATATATTCTTGATCAGCGTCACCAGCCGAGTCGATCTAGCCATGTCCGTCTGTCTGTCCGTCTGTCCGTCTGTCCGTCTGTCGGTTTCTACGCGAACTAGTCTCTCAGTTTTTGAGCTATCGGGCTGAAATTTTCAGCATAGTCTTATTTCATTGGCACGCAGTATATATGTCGGAACGGCCGAAATCGGACCACTATATCTTATAGCTGCCATAGAAATGATGGGGAAATTAATGTAAAAAATTTTAACTTCTCTGTTTTCAACGAATTTCTATAAATTTCGAGATATAGTCGTTTTTTATAGTTTTAGAATTACGGTTTTAATTTCATTAAGATCGGACAACTATATCATATAGCTGCCATAGAAGGGATCGGTCGATTTATATGAAAATGTAAAACTCTACATGTAAAATGTAAAATTTACAAAATTTACATAATTTGACATTTTTCTTTTAACATTACCAAAATGGATCGAATTTCAATGATCCAATTGCAGACTGCAAGGGTATACAAACTTCGGTTTACCGAAGATAGCTTTCTTTCTCGTTTAAATTTTATTTTCACGCCAAAATACTATGATTTAAATATGTTACTCAGATTGACAGGTCGTGGACTTGGAAGCTAGTCGATACAAGAAATGAGAAGAAAAATTCTCTTATTGAGAACGGATTTTTAATAATGGGTATTCTTGATTTAAAAAGAAGTCTTCTCATTTAAAAAAAAATCGATATCGATAAAAACAGAAATATACTCAAATATAAGGTCACAAACATAATTTGACATTGCTTCTGTAATTTAATATGATAAATTAAATTTGTAAAGTTAAATTGTATGTATGTATATTTTAAAATAAATTATATTATTATCACACATATCTAAAGCACAATTTTTACGGCTCGAGTCGAACGTGAACCCCAGACAGTCAGCACTTCAACACACAGGCAAATCAAACAAGTTGGAAATCTAGAGTCGTGTGTGACTGACTGTGGAATACCCGGCAGCCAAGGCTTTATGGGTATCTTATTCTCGAAACAACTTCGTCTCGATTTCAAGAATGTCTCTTCGAGATAAAGTGAAATGATGTTCTTGGAAAAAAACAATTTCCAAATTGTTTGGGTGTAAGCTTTAGTGGAATAAAGATGAAAATGGGTGCATCATGCATACAGTACCCGTATGCACCCCATGAATATTTCATTTGGCCAAAGTGAAAGCTGGGAAAGTGAAAGCGAAACGGCCTAAGGGATATTGAACTCATTGGAACCGCCCGATTAGATCTTGTGCCCCAGGATCCCAGTTCGCCTTAATGCTCTTATTGTTGTTGCCGAGGCGTCTGCTCATTAATTTATACGATGGCACTTTGCTTCATTGGCAATTCAATTGCGAACTCACAGGAGACGCCGGGACGGAGCGCGGCCTGGTTAAGTGCCAACTTGCTCACGTATTTGCCCAGGCCACCCATCGACCGCAATGTACGCCAACACCCGTCACCGAAATGACCATTTTGTTTATGCATGCATAATTGCTTATTTCTGGCCACCATATACATACATTTTGCAATACAAATTTAAGAAATTTCCTACAAGCAAAGGTGAACTAAATGTTCTACAATTTAGTTAAAGCCAGATAAGGAAATTAGTAAAACAACTATGTTTTCTGTACATTTAGTCAATGAATTAATATGCTCAAAATCTTAGGAGTTAAACCACTTTCGATTGGGAAAATATTTTATATTAAAGTTCTGCTGTTATTTCATTATAATTATTATCAAAACAACAATTTTTAAGTTCATTTTAATTACTATCCGGAAAGGGAACAAATCTGTTCCCTAGTATATTATCGTAAATGCATTCAAAGTGAACTGTCGTGTTTTTGTTTTGCGCCACGTATTTGTGTAAATTCTTTGCTATAAACCACCTGGGTTTTATTTAAAACTTCTATCTTGTGTTAATAATAATTCACAGTTTTACTTCGCGTGTGCATGCAGCTCTCTTTGTATATAACTATACTATTTGCAAAATTAGTTTTGGTGCAGCGATTGCTTATCATCATTTTTATACCCGGTACCCATAGGGTACCCCAACCCCAACATATCTAACTCCAATGATATTAAGATCGGAAACTAGAAAAGATTCGGCCTCCGAATGTGCCGCGGGAGAGGCAGCGCCTCCAGTTATATCAATTATGTCCGCTAAGGGGTCACAGTCAATGACCCCACAGAACCCCATCCAGAACACTCCCCAGGGTATCAGGCCTGGAATACCTGATCGACCTCCAGGCGAGGGGGCGGGGTCCTCATTGCGGTTGACTCCAACCTAACGTCTGAATTATTAGCTTTCGAGGAATGCAACATTGGTGAATTCCTTTGCGTGAAGCTATCATTTATTGGTAGTTTTACTTATATTGCATATTCCTACATTCTCCCCATATCGGAACTTCCTATTTATTGGAACCACCTTTCCGCGATTCAGGCAGTCTCCAATAGATCTTCGGGGAGGGACCATTTAGTAGTTCTAGGTGATTTTAACATTCCTGGGGCTATTTGGTCCACAAATAAATCCTCAAATACCCTTTTAACTACTGCACGTCACGATTTTGTTGATGGCTTGTTTGACATTTCGCTGTCTCAAGTCAACCATGTAGTTTGGTTAGGGTCCAGCCTTTGACGTATCCTGCAGATCCACATCATATTTATACATATTGGGACTACTATAGAGAATAAGTCTGATCGGCCAGCTAAGAATTTTCGACGGCTAAATAATTTCATATCTGACTTAGATTGGTCCGATCTCTACATGTGCACTGACATGGCGGGTGACATGGATATAGCATTTTTACAATGCCATGAACTCCTTTTTACCGAATGTGTTCCGTTATAATATCCATCAATCTGAAATAAGCCTCCTCGCGCAGTTTTATAAAAACTTTCTGACTCGTTATAAAGTTCAGTTCGCGCAGGACCCAAAACAGTCTTTTAATTTTGGCAACACTAAACGTAAACCTATTACACATCCTTCCTCGCTTTCACTTGAAAATACGACAGCAAACAATGATCAGGCAATCGCCGGTTTATTCGGCAGGTCCCGATGGAATACCAGGCTGTGTGCTTAGGGATTGTGTCGAGTCCCTGTGCAGTCCCTTCTAAAATTGTTTACCTTATCCTTAGAAACTTCCCAATTTCCCCTTATTTGGAAGGAATAATTCGTTATTCTTCTCCTGAGAAAAGGTAGCAAAGAGGATGCTAAAAACTATAGAGGAAAACTTTTCGAAATCGTAACTACTCCCCATTTGCAGCACCTGTGTAGATCAGTAATATCTCCATGCCAACATGGATTTTATTAAACGAAGATCAACGACTACTAACCTTCTGGAGCTCACTTCTTTCATAATAAGGGGCTTTCCACAAAATTTGCAGACATATGTAATCTATACTGATTTCAGTAGAGCATTTGACTCCGTTAATCAATCCCTTCTTGTTAGGAAACTCAACTTAACGAGTTTTCTTTCGATCTTCTTACGGCAGGACGCAAAACAATCCGGGTGACCTCTGGAGTCCCGCATGGGAGCCAACTGAGTCCCTTACTTTTTAAATTATTTATTAACGACTTGCCGAAAGTTTTGGCTAACTTACGCTGACGACATTAAACTATGCGTGCAATGCAAGGACAGCGCTAGCCAGTCGGACTTACAAAGATATCTTAATTACTCTCAAACATGGTGCAATGCAAACTTATTAAACCTAAATGAATTCTAATGCAATCTGATGATATTCTCACGTGTCTCTCCCAAGCTAGCGACTTATACGCTGAACTGCTGCTCTTTGGAAGGATCACTCTAGTTGACGATTCGAGTATCCGCCTAGATCCTAAACTTGAGTGAATAAAGGGGTGTGCTTGGATTTATTAAGCGGTGGTCGAAGTCGTTTGGAGTCCCCAGTGGGACGTCCACAGCAAACGCATTTAGTCAGTTAAAAATAAATAAAAGTAAAAACGTTTCGCTCTTCGTGGCTTAAACTGGGATGCAAACCTTAGGTTGCTCTCTTATTCTAGTAGACTTCTCCTAATAAACCTACCTTCCTTAGCAAACCGTAAAGCGATGCTAGTCTTTGTCTTTATGTATAACCTGATCCGTGGTGATGTGGAAAGCACCGATCTTTTGGAGCAGTTGAATTTCCACGTAGCACTAGATCCTACTTGTATTAGTTTTGCAACCCTCTAGAACGTCGTATGAAATGCATGAACCCTTTAGAGTACTATGTGCAAATTATAATGAATTGTACAAAATAACCTCATCTGTGGATAGCCTTCCTAAACTAAAAACATTACTCCTAGCCCACTTAGTACACATGCAAGATAGCAATCGAGCTGCACGCTATATATGGTGGAGGGTTGTTTCCTCGAAGTCTTTTAACTATACATTTCCTTCGCGCCTATTATCACCTAACCCTAATAAGCACGTGCTTAGTTTCGAAGTTCCACTGGAGTGTACTGACCGTAGTGCATCAATGTCCAACTAGAATATTCACGGTATTTGCCCACTACCCAGTCAGTCAGCCCCTCCAGCGATTTTCACTTTTCCCATAAATAACCATAAATAAATATAAATTGTCTAACATTAGAAGGATATGGCTAAGGAAACACAAACAAAAGCATCAGCCGTGTTGACTAATTAGGGTACATTAGTCAACACTGTCAGACCGGTAGTTCATTGCCAAATCGAATGTAAAGCCTGCCGATAAGGAACTGGACTGTATGGCTGTAATTCCGCGTCGATGAATACACCAGAACGAAAGATACTGGTTGGGTTAGGCGCGATTATGAATGATAAGCAAAGAAAGTTCACACAATTACGACAATTGCTCATACGACCGGCAACGCCCACAATTCGACCCGCCCAAATTCGTCGCAGCCGCAGAAACTAACGGTTGTAATTTAGGAAATTCAATTATGTCCCCACGAGAAGGCCGAATCGAGCAACTTTGTCAATTCCTCTGTCAGCAGTGAAGCGTAGTGGAAGCGGATGAGCTGAAGGATGTCATGGGCCGAACTGTGGTTAGAAGGCTACACAGTCAAATTAGAGATAAACCGAAATATACGGGATTGAAATACATTATCTTCGTCATGCCTTATATTGAAGCATAAATAAATCATATTCTCTCGTTTCCATTTGTTAATTAAATTATGCAAATAGTATTTTAGTTCAATGCACCAGCTAAACGATTTGAAAGAGTTTCATACAATTGTTTGTATTCAATAGGCTCTATTTTAATACTTCTTTGCAGCAGAATATATATTATTTTCTTGAAAAATTGTTTATAAAGCCTTTAATAATATTTAGCAGAGTAGGGTAGTATTTTTGTACTTTTGGTTATTATTTTGGTTGCGTATTTTAATGTTTTATGTGCCATTAAGCATATATTAATTTATATTATTATTAATTGTGTATATAATCATTTAATATGTGATAAGCTAACGCTTATCTTGGAATTCTTGTTGGCAAACAAACTTTCACTATTTCTCTCTGTGTGCGTCGCTGGGTAGCGCGGCAGGTCAATCGAGCTGGCCGAGGCCGTCCTTCCCACATTGCATGTAATCAAACAGTTTGCGTAGCAATTTTCGATTATCGTTTGACTGATTTCGTGTTAAATCAATTAAGACGTTGCCATCAACGTGCCCACATTGCAGTCCTTCTGTCCGGCTCGGGTTCCGTGCCGTGTGCCTATTTATCTAGTGTCCTGTCCACCGGGCGCGCAAACCCACGGACGCCCGATTTAGTTGTCCTGGGTCGCCTTATTGATTTGAGCTCCTCCAAGCACAGCACAAACGTCCCGAAATAGATATTACTTTGTTGGGCGAGCACCCGGTTTTCCGCCTCCCCTTTGATTTCGGACGAAAAATTTGCAATTTTAAATTTATGAAAAATGTTTTTCTTTACTTTTCCACCAGTCTTGCCATCTGCCAACTGCAGAAGTTTTTGTGACCAAAAGTAAAGTTTGTCAAAACAAAAAAAAAATAAAAATAAAAATAAAACTTTGCTTTGCTTCATTTTGTAGCCGCATAAACACTTTGAAATAGACCAAGCTTCGTGTGTTCAAGAATGGAGGAGCAGTTGGAAAACTTTGCTTTCAGTAAATGGCCGTTAACAAGCCGAGAAGATTGCAGCTGAAAATTTAAATTGAAAATTTTTTGCCGTTGGAAATGCTCCGTTTTTATTTATATTATTATAGATAGATAAATAAAAAGTTGAAGTGAACAAGAAATTAAAATTTTAAAAGTTTTCTAAAAAATTTATAAAAACAGTTAAATTTTATTAAAATAGAATACGGTATGTGCTACTAGTTTTTAAATTGTATTAATATGTACGAAACGAAAAATTTGAAATGAGCACAATAAGACTTTTACTTTAAAAATAAATGACCATAAGTTTGTGTCATGTCAAAAAGCCATTTGATGAAAGTCAAACTGCTTCGGAAACGGCGCCTCAATGATTTCGTGTTAAATTAATTAATCCTAATGCGTGTCCACCAAACATTTGACCAGTGAGCCCGATAGTGAACTTTCGTAAATTAAAGCAGTCATAAATCGAAAGGTCCTCGTAATTGGCCACGATAATATTACGCGGTCATTTGTCTACCATTTAAAATCTTACCATAGTAAGTGGGATAATTATTCAATTTTTCAGTAAAAATGATTGACCTAGTACTATTAAGGTCGCAATACAAACATGAAGTATGAACAGATTTCAATTTGTAATTGCAAATGTCTAAGCAGCTGTCGGGTCACTTCAAGAACTACTAAGAAATATTTGTATTGACAAATATTTTGTTGTTTTCTAGCACAGTTCTATTTGATTATCATAGCAGTGTAATTTAGAAATCAATTATTTACAATCAATATATATTATGCAATCCTAGACAGACATTTGACTCTATTTTTTAATAACAATGTAAAATAACAAACCAAAGCAGGACATACCTCGGTGATAAAAATATTAAACAAACGGTTTTTTTGTTATCAAAAGTTTCAATACAGAATATTCTGTTTAATTAGTCGTGGTTTTATTGATAATAGCTTTTTCTATAGCTGAAAAAGTCGGTTTTAAATATAATCATTTATTAAAATAAACAGAATGTTTTTAGGTATAGTGCGGTCAACTATTTTTGAAACAGCGCACCTTGCATTCCTTCCCCGGGAATTGTGTTTTAGCAAGTCCCTCTTGATTGTTTGCTTAGTCGCCGCAGCAGCTGTTCGAATTCCTACACCACGTTGGATGTATTCTCCGCAGCAACACACACATTGCCGACAATGAATTTTTATAGTTTTCCCAGCCATTGGCGAGTAATTAAATTTAACGCTTAAAACAACAACGGACGAGAAGAAAATCACACAAAAAGTACGGGAATTGACCACGCAAACAGAACGCAGAACTGCAAATGCAATTGTTAACGGCAGCCGACAGTTGGTTTTGCAAATCGTTTGACAGGCCAGAGGGAAAAAATTTAAAAAATGTATAAATATAAACGCGTATATGTAGAATAAATATTCTGCGGTCGTATGCGCATTGCACACAAATGATGCATAGAGAGAAAGTATAAGCCGAATCGCTGCCGAGTTGCCGGCCTGCCGTGGTGGCAAAGGTGGGTGAATGTTTTTGGATTTAAATTGCTTGTGAATTACGTGCTAAATGCATTCGGATCCGAGTCTACAAAGCCTTTCAAAGTTGCGGTCATTGTGGAATGATTATTAATACTATTGCCTTTTTTCACAACATTTGTGTGGGCTGTTTATTATTAATATTTATCGCCGCTGTCGCCTTTTGACTAAGGGGGATTACTTCCTTGCCCTAATGGCGGGCGTTGTTGGTAATTGGAATTAGCCGCACGGACTGATATTTAAAAAGCGTCATTAAAATCAATTGGAACTGACCGCGGACAGGACAAATGCATATTAGCGTATTATATTATTTAAGTTGGAATTAAATTTAATTGTACTAAAAGTGTAGTTTGGTCAGTGCGCGATTTTTAAATCGAAGGTTGTAAAAAAAATATGCTTCACCTAGCAAAAGGCAATCAAAAAAAAAATATAAAAACCAGTTAGAGCATTTCATGGCACAATAATGTACCATTTATAGAAATTAAAAAGGGTAAGGCATGGAGAACTGTTCCAGGAATCAACCCCTTCTTGGCTCTGTTTGGCTTAACATTCGCATTGACCAAACAATGGCTGCTTTTATTGCACAGCATAAAAATCATTAATTACAACAAGTCTGAATGAAATTTAAATGTCGAAAAAGGAAAGAGCCAAATAAGCACAGCGAAGGAAAGCGGATGACACAAACGGCGGGGACGGAGAAGCGCAAATATTGAAGAGCAAATTGAATTTTCATATGCGGAGCGCAAAAGGTAAAAATGCGTAAGGTGCGGCACCGCCCAGCGCCCACAGCCCGCACATGGTCCGAAGTTTTATTTTTTTATTTTTGTTTTTGTGCAGCGCAGCACTTTGGGATGGCCCCGCACACACAGACAGTTTTATTTTATGGGGGTGGTGGGCACAGCATTTTTGCTTTTATGTTCGACAGATTTTCGTGTTGGTATGTGGAACATGCTGATTCCCAGTGATTACAATTGTTGTATTCCTGGACCTAGCCTCGCGTTCCACTGCCACTGCCCTGCCTCCTTGCGCCAAAGCACCGCTGGCAGGAACGACGAAAAGCACAACACAGACAGATAAATAAAAAGAACAACAAACTCCGAGTTCGTATGGGTGTAACAGGCTTGCGAAATTTTCGCACAAGAGCCATTGGTAAAATGGGACAAAAAATATTTTTGCAAAGGAAGGACGTAGGATGTTGGAATACTTGATATGCTGTAAAAAACTGATGATAATATATTATTCATATATCTTATAATATGTTAATTATACAACAGCAAATTGTTATCACAGGTGTTTACTAAATTTTTTATTAGACAGGCACAAAAAGGTATTTATTTAGCTTAACGGATAGGTTCCGTTCAAAAATCCTACCTAAGTTGCCGGATATTTTAGATTAATGTTGCCAAATAAAATATACATATATTTCTTATAACCCCATGTATCCTGTTACTCAAGTATACTAGGTATTAATAAAAAAAAAACTTGGAAAGTTTTTTCCAAGTTTTTTACCGCCGCTCGTTACAATTTTCGTGATGTTCTGCTGACAACTCAACAGAGATCAAGTTATTACATGTGGGTGGCCAGGCAGGAGATAAAGGTATATAGATATGCAAAGAGAGCAAGCGAAAGAGAGATAAATAGAAGGGGATTTTGACGCGGTTGCGGCGTTCGGGGCTCAGGCCGAGATCGAGACCGAGACCATAGCCGGACCTGAACCGTTGACAATTAAGGTGAATGAATATTTTAATATTGGCAAACAGATTACACATGTGGGCAATGTGCACAGGCAGTCGTGACTCGTATGTCCTTCGATGGATGAAACTGCGGAAATTCGGAATTGGCACGCAGAGTAGCGGCTGAAGCGGCTAGGGGACGAGGGCCCTTCGAGTAATGGCCCAAAATTAAATTCAATAAAATTGTTGGTACAATACAAAAGCAAGTGAAACGACACACTCAGTCAGTTTTAAAATATATATGTTTTATTATTTACACTGCGCCATCTGATGAAATATATTAAATGTGAGAAACATGATTTCTGCTTTTAATTATGGTTTGTATTTTCTTTACTTTATTTGTTCAATATATCCGTAATTAAACGACAGACTGACTTCCGCATTTCGACATAATAATCATATTATTAATTAAAGAAAAAGAATGCAATTGTATAAAGTTCAAATTTTCAAAAAAAACTTAAAAAGAAACTATTTTTGTTTTTATGTTCTTGAAAAGGGTATTCTAATTTTGAACAGCAGTTTGCAACTCAGTGAAGGAGGCATCTTCGACACCATAAAGTATATACAAATGTTTATTCTTGATCAGCATCACCAGCCGAGTCGATCGAACCATGTCCCTTTCTCTGTCTGCCGGCTTCTACGCAAACTAGTCTCTCAGCTTTTATACCCGGTACCCGTAGGGTACAAGGGTATTATAAGTTAGTGCCAACCGAGAATGTATGTAACAGGCAGAAGGAGAAATCTCCGACCCTATAAAGTATATATATTCTTGATCAGCGTCACCAGCCGAGTCGATTTAGCCATGTCCGTCTGTCCGTCTGTCCGTCCGTCCGACTGTCCGTCCGTCCGTCCGTCCGTCCGTGTGAAACAACAGATCTCAGAGACTATAAGAGCTAGAGTTACCAAATGTGGTGACAACATTGAAATTTGTTGCACGCAGATCAAGTTTGTTTTAAAATTTGGCCACGCCCACTTCCGCCCCGAAAATCGTAAAAAACGTTATATAAGCTATAGTCGTAATTTTTGGCTTAAAGTAAATAGATTAAATAATTAGTAGGCATTTGCGGACGTTGTTGCGTGCTTTCGGGCGCAGTATTAATTCGTAGTGCAGCTGCGTACAGCTGCAGAAGTTGCCTTTTTCATTTGTCAACATTTTGTTTTTTCCATGTCCGTGTGCTATTTAATTTCACGCACAATACTTTTGGTACCGGGTATCTCACAGTCGGTCACACTCGACTGTAGCTTTCTCACTTGTTTTTACATATCTCCGAAGTTTGCTAAGTCAGCCTAACAGAATCCAGAACAAACACGAAGCGCTTATACTATACATATATGTGCCGATAGCGCTGCCTGACAATTTTTCCTATGCACAGTGTATACGACGCTGCCGACCCCTAATCTACATATATTACACATAAATCGGCCATTTTCATACTAAGTATGCTTCGACAACTGTTCACCTAATTTTGGCAGAACTGACATAAACTGTATAAATTAAATGAAAAGGAGAAAAACTTCTACCAGTAAAAAAATTTTTTAAAAATCCTTGGATTTTGCGGGACTTGAACTCAGACCTTTCTTGTATAAAAGTCGTTCGCCCAGTGCTGAGACCGTATATTCACATCTAATAGCTTCCATATTTTCTTAATGAAAAGACAACTTTTTATTATACCCTTGCAGAGGGTATTATAATTTTGCCATGATATTTGCAACGCAGTAAAGGAGGCATCTCAGACCCCGTAAAGTATATATATTCTTGATCAGCATCACCAGCCGAGTCGATCTAGCCATGTCCGTCTGTCTGTCTGTCTGTCCGTCTGTCTGTCTGTCCGTCTGTCTGTCTGTCCGTCTGTCTGTCTGTCCGTCTGTCTGTCTGTCGGTTTCTACGCGAACTAGTCTCTTAGTTTTGAGCTATCGGGCTGAAATTTTCAGCATAGTCTTATTTCTTTAGCACGCAGTATATATGTCGGAACGGCCGAAATCGGACCACTATATCCTATAGCTGCCATAGGAATGACAGCAAAATTATTGTAAAAAGAATTTTAACTTCTCTGTTTTTCAACGAATTTCTATTAACTTCGAGATATAGTCGTTTTTTATAGTTCTAGAATTACGGTTTTAATTTCATTAAGATCGGACAACTATATCATATAGCTGCCATAGAAGGGATCGGTCAATTTATATGAAAATGTAAAATTCTACATGTAAAATGTAAAATTTACAAAAATTTACATAATTTGACATTTTTTTTTACATTACCAAAACGGATCGATTTTCAATGATCCAATTGCTGACTGCAAGGGTACACAAACTGCGGTTTACCGAAGTTAGCTTTCTTTCTCGTTCTAACAGAGATCAGCAAGCAAATGTGTGCGAAAGAGACAAAGAGATAGACTTTTGACAAACCAAATGGTGCCAAATACGCTGAACAGAAAAGCGTGAGCAAGAAATTACAAAATTTACTTTCATAACCCAATTTTGACAGAACTGTACTATATTCCCGTGCATATTCCCATACTATTTTCCCGTGCAGAATTATGGAAATATCCTTATCGACAGCAGACCAACAAGCTTATCAACTACTTACTAAGTGCATAGCTGAAGGCCGGAACTGCTGTCCCTTTTCAAACGTCAACAGTTGGGGGTGGGAACGAGCTCATGGAGCGATGGAAGGACGGTGGTGATGATGATGACGATGTCGATGACGATGATGATGGGGCGAGAGTTCCTTCCCTTTTGGAAGAGTGTGCAAGGAGCGGGATGCGTTCAAATGGCAGATTAATTTGCCCAGAGAAAGAGTGAAGGGGAACGTGCCGAATTTCTAATCAAAATTGCCGCAAAACAGCAGTTGCAGCATGCAAAAATGGATTGTTTCAGGACTGCACTTGGAAAGTACATGTGTTTGCAAGGGCTTGTCCGCGTGTGCGTGCGATTGAGGGGAAATCAAAAGCGCTTTGGTTGGCAGTAAAACTTGATGAAAATCGATTTTAATTACAAAGTCAAAGCGCGTAATTGCTTTTGCACCTAACTCGAGTGCTGGAACACTTTGATGCAATTTTTCCATACTATTTTCAACTGGACATCGGATGAAGTCGGCAGATATCGATTGGAGTTGCCTTCTTGGCTGATTTTCAAACCTCTGGTCAAAAGTATTACGCTTTCCGCACGGGGTTAGAACAATTAGGGCTTTAACTTAAACTTTAATCAGTAGGCTTAAATTTAAAAAAGAAACTGGAAAACAAACTATGCTGTCGCATTAAAGTTGCATCCGGCTTCTGCTGCTATCTAGATTTTAAAAAAATTTTGCTTTCGCATATTAAAAAAGTTTTGCATTATTCATCCTAAATAAGAAAAGTTTTCGGGTTTTGCATCAATTTATTGCCTAACTGACGTTTTGTTGTCTTTTTCGTTCTTATAGAATAACGTCATGGCTTTCCGAGACTACAAGTAGAAGGACATAGAAGAGTTTGGAGAGTTAAAGGCGCTTACAAATAAATACCTTACCATTCTTCATTTATAAATTCAAAATACTTATTTACAATAAGATTAAAGAGAAATTCACGTTGAGTTTTTCTATTAACTATCATTTTATTCTTGCTGGTATCGACCACTTTCATTTAAAAAATATTTACATAACTGCGAAGCGGCGAAGGAGCGGAATCAAAAATCCGTTTCGAAAGCCAAAATCTTTCAGCTAAACTTTGCGTATTCTCGACTTTCAGACAAGTTTTCCTATGCCTTCCAAATGTAAGGCAAACTAAAAGAACATCTTCCAGCCACTTGCTAAACTGCAGAGCAGTTAGCTTCCCCTCCCACGAAATCGCTAGTCTCTGCGTAATATTTTATGTTGAATTATGGCGCCTATTGTGTTGGTGAGCTTCTTGGGGGCGTGCCATTTGCAACGTGTTTTATTTACAGAAGAAGGCGTGCAAAAAATTAGCACCAACACTGGGAGCTCGGGATGGAGAGTGGAAGCCTAAACCAAATGGCTGTGCTCAGGTAGAGGTAAACTAACCGAGAAAACCGGCAGGCTGTGGTTCCCTCGCTGGCTCTGCTCGAACTTGCTTATGAAGATTTATGTGATGTTGTTCTTGCATCGCTGCCTCCGCCAGACAGCAGCAAAAAAGGAGAAACAGCCAAACTTCAAAGTTCTTGTACTCTTGTACTCTTGCATTGCTAGACCCATGCATTAGTTAATAAATTTGGGAAGATCGTTCCCCCGAGTGCAGCGGTGCGGTCTTCGGAATACTGTCTAAATTTCTTTAAAAGAATTATCGCATCATAAATTAAATTTAAAATGTACTGCCTAAGTCGATTAAACTTAGGTTAAAAGTCGTATTTAAAAAAAAAAACAAAATTTATCAGGTGCATGAAAGGTTAAGGATTCTGACTAACGGATTCTAAAGCTATTTAAACAAAATCTGCGTTTATATCAAATAAGTTTGGATAATTATTTAATATGTGTCATATATTAACTTTTTAACAAGGTCGGAATAAAATTATTAATTCCTTTATCATTTGTATCAAAACTAAAGAAAAGCAATCATAGCGGCGTTAGTGTTAACAAATTTTTTTATTTTTTGTACAATTCAACGTACATGGGAATCTCATCGTGCCTCCCCCTAGACCAGTAAAAACTTTTATATTACCACAAGTTCCAAATGTCTATTTCGGTTTTGTACAATATGTGATGTTTTGGATCAATTATTGTGTTTTTATTGAATAAGTATCGTAACTTTTATTGACTTCGTAGTCTAAATTGCAAGCTTCATAAGCCTGTGTTTTATTTTTTTAATTTAAATATTTTAAATTTAAATAAAGTTGTTCTTTGTTGTATGTGATGTGAGTCTTATCATATCAAATAGGAACTCACAACGATTGCCGATTGCCGTCTGTTTCTGTCTAAAAAAAGATTGAAGGCTGATTCTCCTGATCAAGAATATTACAGATTAGTGAGCATTTTGCGAGCTTGCCTCTTATAACGATACAAGTAATAAACTGCACCTAGAATTAATTTAGGGAATTTCTCTTGTGCTTGACCATATCAATTTCAATAAATTCCAGGCCATAAACATGTCCTCTACTTAGGTGGCCCTCAAACGGAAATCCGATCGCACTCACACTCACCCGGCGCTGTTTCCTGCGAAGCTCTCTTTTCCTCCTGCTTATTGGTCCTTTCACACGGAAGTGATTTGCGCTTTTGTCGCTGCCACTTTCGCCAGCTTCCGCTTTATTCTTTTCTTGGCTTTTGATAAATCCAGTGCGCCGTTGATGTCAACGATGCGTCGTCGTCATTGAGAATCGCTTCGAGCACAACTCATTGTCGGAGAAAAAGGAGCGGTAGGATCCCAAGGATCCAAAGGAGCGTGGCAAGGGGCAGTGGCAGAGGAAGCGGCACAAAATTGAAGCTCTCATTGGAGCCGGCTGTTGTATTGGCACTTGAAAGCGTGCGATAAGGAAGTCAAATTGTATGGCAGCCCTCAACAATGGGCACACACTTCGTCGTTTAGTGCAGCCGAGGAAGCAGCTCTAGTCGCGCCACACCTCCCGGAGCTCGAGTGCATTTCGCTGTGGGCACTTCTGCCCTGTTCTCAGCTGCAATGTCGCATTCGCTTAAGGATAGAAATTTTTATTGTATTGTATTGTGTATCTGGCAGTCTTTAAGACTTACAGCAGTAAAACGTTTTCACCGCCATTTGTGTCACAATTAAAACAGAAGTTTGTAAATGTTGTTCCCCTTATTTCCATAATTAGTAATTTAAGCTAACTCGAGGTCAATACTCAACCTGATTTTCATATACAGAAATCTGATTTGTTGACTATCATGTTCCAGATACACAGATCGTTTTTGTCAGAAGACAAATTCACCAGGTTGTTTATACAGTCTGTTTCACAATTATCAAGGAGATCTCGAGTAAACTTTGATGCCGATCGAACTTCAAGAGTCTCTCAGAATCCGGCCTTGGGAATTAACTTTAACCGCGCGTAATGTTGGTGGCCAGAGGGGCAGTTTTATTTCTCCTACCTATATGTGCCTTTTCTGGTCTCTTACTAATAAAAAATTTAATATTATTATGGTCCCTTTAAAAACGAAAAAAATGTTTTTTTTTTTGGGATTTTGAGTACTAGAAGGTAACTTTAATGAAGACGCTTTTTCAGCTAAAAAAAAGTAAAGAACAGAAAGTAGAAGTACGATTAGTTCACGACAATATTTGCACTCAAAACTGATTGTGTCGATTTTCAAAGCTAGTACCATAAATCACCCGCTGGCTGGCACTTTATTAATTCACTATTAGAGCAGAGAAAGATAGAGTTCAACAACGATTGTAATTAACTGCCAAACTAGAACCGTTATCCGCCTTACCGACTTATGCAGTTCCGCTTTATGCTGCCGCACCACATACATATGTTCATATGTATGTGCACACACGAATGGAAACGTAAATCATTTTAAATTGCTTTTTGAGCATTCCTAAATGATTCGACATCCTGCCCAGACCTAACTGCCCCCTCTAATCCAAGTCACGTCTGTCCACTATCATACATCGGTACTCACCTGTATTACGTTTATATCTCTGTATATTTGGCTGGGAGCTCGATTGAAGCTAGGATTCTTGGCTCTGAGTTTATTTTACTATATGGTGGGTATGCAAACAACAATATATATCAAGCTAGTAACTATATCGTTGCAGAAAATCCAGAAATTCTTTCCTAAGTTAAAGCACCTAAAGCTCGAAATATCAGATATCAAATCAACAAAATCTGTAAGCCAGGCAAACCCAGGAAAGGAACCTTTTATATTTCTTAAATTTGAATACTTATTTTTAAAATACTACTAACACATACTTTCTAATACACACACTAATACACTTTCTATATACATACTTTCTAACAGCCTACCTCAAGGGCGTCGATAGATGTTCCACCGGAATACGGCAGTCTGTTCTTCTCCTGAAGGATCAAGCTTCCTGGATACTGGGTGTTGTCGCCAGAGCATTTCTAATTTCCGTGATATCCCATTGACATACCGAATGTAAGAAACATACGAATGCTAATGATATACATATATAATGTTATAGATCTGTCACACTTATTCTGCCTGCACTCGCTCGGCGGTTTGCGTTTAATGTTTTATCTTTATTTTTAATCAATTTAAAATTTTTGTAAATTACATTTTACATGTAGAATTTTACATTGCTGATCTAGAATATATATATATATAAAGTGTATATATTCTTGATCAGCGTCACTAGCCGAGTCGATCTAGCTATGTCCGTCTGTCCGTCCGTCCGTCCGTGTGAAACAACAGTTCTCAGAGACTATAAGAGCTAGAGTTACCAAATTTGGTGACAACATTGGAATCTAATGCACGCAGATCAAGTTTGTTTTAAAATTTGGCCACGCCCACCTTAGCCCCCGAAAATCTAAAAAAAAACCGGTATATAAGCTATAAGCGTGATTTTCGGCTTAAGGTAAATAGATAGACTTAATAAGTAGGCAATCGTAGACGTGTTCTAAAAATTTGAGTAAAATCGGATGATAAACATAGAAGTTATTAAACAATAAAGTTTCTGGGTAAACTTCTTGAGAGAGAGAAAGAAAGAGCGTGCTCGTGCGTGTTGCTCAACATGTTTCTAGCAACATTTGTCTTTGTTGGGTGTTGCCCAACATGTTCCCAGCAACATTTGTCTCTTTTGAGTGTTGCTCAACATGTTTCTAGCAATATTTGTCCTCATTTGTCCACATTTTCTTTTTTCCATGTTAATGTGCTGTTTAATTTCACCCACAATGCTTTGGGTACCGGGTATCTCACAGTCAGCCACACTCGACTGCAGCTTTCCCGCTTGTTATACCCGGTACCCATAGGGTACAATGGTATTATAAGTTAGTGCAAACCGAGAATGTATGTAACTATAAAGTATATATATTCTTGATCAGCGTCACTAGCCGAGTCGATCTAGCCATGTCCGTCTGTCCGTCTGTCCGTCTGTCCGTCCGTCCGTGTGAAACAACAGATCTCAGAGACTATAAGAGCTAGAGCCACCAAATTTTTTGACAACATTGGAATCTGTTGCACGCAGATCAAGTTTGTTTTAAAATTTGGCCACGCCCACTTCCGCCCCCGAAAAACATTAGAAACGGTATATAACCATATGCGTGATTTTCGGCGTAAAATAAACAAATAGGCTTAATGAGTAGGCAATCGTGGACGTGTTCTGAAAATTTGAGTAAAATCGGATGATAAACATAGAAGTTATTAAGCAATAAAGTTTCTGAGAGAGAGAGAGAGAGAGCGCGCACGTGTTTGTTGCTCAAAATGTTCCTAGCAACATTTTTCTTTGTTGGGTGTTGCTCAGCATGTTCCTAGCAACATTTGTCGCTTTTAAGTTCTGCTCAACATGTTTCTAGCAATATTTGTCTCTATTTGTCATTATTTCCTTTTTTCAGATGTTCATGTGCTGTTTAATTTCACCCACAATGCTATGGGTACCGGGTATCTTACTGTCGGTCACACTCGACTGTAGCTTTCCCATTTGTTTTCTATTAATTTTGTTATATATTTACTTTAAGCCAAAAATTACGACTCTAGCTTACTTATACATAAGTGTTTCATGGTTTTTCGTTGGAACAAACTAGATCTGCGTGCAACAAATAAGAACGTTGTAAGAGCTCTAGCTCTTACATTCTCTCAGATTTATTGTTTCACACGGACGGTCAGACGAACAGACGGACATGGATAAGTCGACTTGGCTGATAATTCTGTTTCAGAATATATATACCTTATGGGGTCGGTTATATACATTCTCGGTTGACACTAAGATATAATACCCTTATACCCTTATACCGGGTATAAAAAGCAATACTAACATAACTTCTAACTATGTTTTAACTGACTTCGCTGGGTGGGTGACAAAAATTTATTTTCGCCACGCACGCAAGCTAACGAATTAAATTGCAAATTTTATTAGCTTCTACATCCTGAAAAAAATAGATTCCTACAATTTCAGGAAATGAAAAAGTATTAACAACAAATTTTATTTTACGCAATAAATGCGTAAACAGTTTGTCATATTGGCTAAAAATTTTTATTTTTAAAACAAATATTTTAAAAATCGTGAGCCTAAAATCATAGAACGTAAAGCCCACTGTTCACTAAACACCTTTCAGGCAATGGGTTACCTAAACATTTTTCTCTCGCTTGCGCGCATACAACTCCCAACTGGTTCTAGTATCCCTTTCATGGAGTAACAGTTGTCGGCAACTCTTAGAAGAAAATACTGGCAGCGTTTTGGAATACAACGATTTAATTTGGAAGTGGTGGTTTTACTTAAAAAATAAAAAAGAAAGAAAGTTAACTTTGGTAAGCCGAAGTTTGTATACCCTAGCAGTCTGCAATTGAATCATTAAAAATCGATCCATTCTGGTAAACTTAAAGAAAATATCGAATATACATTTGACATGTAGAATATTACATTTTCAAATAAATCAACCGATCGTTTGCATGGCAGCTATATGATATAGTTGTCCGATCTTAATGAAATTAAAACCGTAATTTTTAAACCGAAAAAATCAAAAATATCTTGAAAGTTATAATTTTTTTTCAATTAAATTTCCGAGCATTCCTGTGGCCGATATAAGATATACTGGTCCGATTCCGGCCGTTCCGACATATATACTAGCGGCAAAAGAAAGAAGACTATCTGCAAAGTTTCATTCGGATAGCTCAAAAACTGAGAGACTAGTTTGCGTAGCAACGGACAGACGGACAGACGGACATGGCTAGATCGACTCGGCTGGTGATGCTGATCAAGAATATATATACTTTATGGAGTCGGATATACTTCCTTCACAGCGTTGCAAACATCTGATTTAAATTTAGTCCCCTTTGCAAGGGTTTAAAAATAATACATTTATATACAATATTACTTAAATTTATAGTCAAGATATTAGGCGATAACGCATTACCCAAATATTAAGCCATATTGGACTTTTACGTTTTACCTAAAAAATCTTTATTTTGGACAATCATAAGTTTGAGATAAAATTAGATTTTTTAGATAAACTTACTTTCTTCTGTGTAAACTTGAGGAATGCAAGAACAGCAGTAGCGTTGTAGTCGAGTGCTGCGACCAGTGTTTACCGCGATTGTAGACCTCGTGGGTGTGTAGAAATTTTATGCGATTTTAGTCAAGATTTTATATCAAAATACATGTGTGTGGATTGAAAAAGGCCGTAAAAAGCTAATGATACACAATAACGAAATATAGGTCATTCATAAATAAAAGACATAATTAAAAAAAGTATTTTTTATTAATGCTTTGAAAAAAATTTTTATGAATATGTAATCATGGGGGACAGAGTTCCGATCTTCTTGGAATTGAATTGGAACAGAAAGCTCGTCGCAAATTAAAATATTATTAAAAATTCAAGCCTTACTTCATTTTCTATATATCTAAGTACATTGAAGTACAGTAAATTCCACAGAATAATAGAAAAAAGAGAAAAATCTAGAATTCTTCCCAAAAACTTTTACGAAATTGAATTAGCGAGCGCAAAATTGGTTGGCCAGTTTTTGCGAAGCTGCCACTTCCAAGTGGCCCCCTTCTCTTAACCTCGGATAAATATTTACTCAGATCCCACTGCTACTCCACAGTGCTCTACAAGCTGCTTTCGTTTGCACACGTCTCAGGTAAAGAAAACATTCTAATTCTATTCAAATCAGGCACCGGCCTGGGCTCATCTTCTGGTCGGGGCACCTTTCCGAGCACTTTAACATGGGCTGAGCGGCTTTTTGGATATTTTGTTTGCTCCCTGTGTCCAGTTATTGAATTCCACTTGTTTAGCTTGATTTTGTTGTGCTCCATCCTGCTGCTGTTGTTGTTGTTGTTGGGCTGAGTAAACGTTGCAAAAACTTTTGCGTGTTAACAACATTTTTCAATATAAGTTGGCAAACTTTTTGTGCCCCACACACCCGCACACACCCACATGGCCACACAACCTGCACATGTTTGCCAAAGCCAAAAGTAAAAGTCTATGGGAGGCAGCAAGTCAAGGATGTCAGGAGGTCGACTCCTTCGTCCTGCTGCCGAGGGTTTGTCTGTCTGTGTGAGCTGCAAGTGGCAGCTAAGATGATCAAATAAAGAAAAACTCTCAAGGGTGTTTTAGTTAAAGAAAATAGAGAAAGGAAAGTAACGAAACGATTCTCTGTCCCGAGTCTCCTGTGCAAGTATCTGGCCCTGTTCAGGTGAAACTTTCGCTTGATGAATTGAATAGTTGACAAACGAACGAAGCGGCAAAACAGAAGGAAATTGTGTTTATTCAGTCATGTTACAGGTTACGTTGGGTTACACTATCTTCGACCGCCAATGCAACCTGATTTTGGTTGTGGCCTTCATTCTTTCCCATTTACTAATAGGCAAATAGAAAAGCTACTGGATTCGATGAAGAATCGATCTAATTATGCCAATATTCTAAGGAAATTCATATACTATTTTTATTTTCTAGAATACCATCCAATATAAACTATACCATGATATCTATATTAAATATAAGTAGACATTGTGGGTGTACTTGATCCGCAATTTATATTCAGTTAATCACGTTTTATCTAAGTCTTAACCTATAATCGATATTTAAGAGCCGATTCGACAGCATCTATACACACTAAAAATACTAAGCATTTTATCCTTAAGAAGATGCTGTTAAATTTCTTAAATAATTTAAGCAAGTAGAAAAGCTAAAAGTCGAGTGTGACCAACTGTGAGATACCCGGTACCCAAAGGATTTTGGGTGAATTTAATATCATATGGACATGGAAAGAAAAAAATGTTGACAAATGAAGACAAATGTTGCTGAAAACATGTTGAGCAACACCTAAAAAAGGCAAATGTTGATAGGAACATGTTGAGCAACACCCAAGGGTGCAAGGGACATATTGAGCAACACGCACGTGCGCTCTCGACATAGAAGAAGAACAAGCATACACAAAAACTTTATTGTTTAATAACGTTCATGTTTATTATCCGATTTTACTCAAATTTTCAGAAATCGTTTGCGAAAGTGCCAAATTATATATTGAATGTATTTAGTTTAAGCCGAAAAAACCGACAAAAGCTTACATAACGTTTTTTGTGATTTTCGGAGGCGAAAGTGGGTGTGTCCAAATTTTGAAACAAACTTGATCTGCGTGCAACAAATTAAAATGCTGTCACCAAATTTGGTAGCGCTAGCTCTTACACTGAGGGAAAACACCGATCTCATCGTTCTCGAATTTTGTAGTTTTATTCCCGGTACCCATAGGGTACAAGGTATTATAAGTTAGTGCCAACCGAGAATGTATGTAACAGGCAGAAGGAGGCATCTCCGACCCCATAAAAAGGGGTGAAAATCGTTGAGTACTTCAGTATAGTCTCGTATAGTAATTCTATAATAAACATAGCTGTCATAGAATCAATCGGTCAACTTGTATGAGAATGTAGGTGCTTTGTACACTTCAGCAATTGTAAACTGAAAGGGTATATAAACTTCAGCTTCCCGAAGCTTGGTTCCTGTCTTGTTTTGTTATCTTATCTTTTGGTCATCAATAATTTTTAAGCTGCTCGTAACTTGGGATCATTGCTCGGAAAAATCCGAACATTTTTTGATAGATTCCTTATGATGATACTCTCCAGGTCCTCCTCTCGATTTTGCCCAAAGGGAGCATTTTTCAAAAACAGTGGGGGTGGGACAATAGCGGCACTATTAAGTTGCAATGCTTCTTATTTGTCGATTTAGTTTAATGGTGACAGACAAGCGAAAAATTTTAAAGGCAGCAATTACACAGGTCGACAAAACTCGACCTTTTTTTTGCCGGCGAATAAAAGCCATTGATTCTGATAGATCTGAACCGGTACATTACAAGTCCGAAATGAAAAGTTTCCATCACCCACCAATTTTGAGAAAATCGCGGTCAAAGTATCATGCACTGCTTGAATCGGCACTTTTCAAGGCTTAATAACTCCCAAACCTTACGTTGCCCAGAGCGGGTATTCAGCTTAAAAAGAGCTTTGGCCTTTCTACTTCAATATTAAACAAGAATATCCAATGGGAGACCTCTCGTTCTTTAGTTATAATGCATTTTACAATGCCCTGAAACTTAACAAATCTGGTGAGAGTCTTGGCTTTGGTTAGAAACATTGGTTTGGGATTGTAATTTAAGCACCAGGGACCGCAATCATTATAAGTTTTAAAATAAAACTTACATACTAATGATTAAATTTTGAATTTTTACTTTTAAATTATCGATAATCATTATTTTTAAGTGATTTTTTACATCTTAGACCATAATTATTATTTTTGATAAAAAAAAAATAAAAATCATTTATAATAAATATTAATGATTTTTATTTTTTTCATTTATTTAATAATCATTTATAATAAATATTAATGATTTTTATTTTTTTCGTTCAAAATAAAACTCAACTGTAATTTTCTCATTCTGTGCTTGAGATTTCGCCGATATTATTTCATATCCTTAATCTTGGACGTTGTTGACTACGGTCAGTACACTCAAGTGGCCCTTTAAAACCAAGCCCGTGCTTGTTAGGGTTAGGTGTTAATAGGCGCGAAAGAAAAGTATAGAAAAAAGAATGCGAGGAAATATAAACTACTATCAGGCAGCTCGATTGCTATCTTGCATCTGTACTAAGTGGGTTAAGATTAATGTTTTTAGTTTAGGAAGGCTATCTACAGATGAGGTAATTTTGTACAAATCATTATAATTTGTACATAATACTCTAAAGGGTTCATGCATTTCATACGATGTTTAGCAGTGGTGCAAAACTAAAGGCAGGTAGGATCTTGTGGTTCTACATGGTTCGTGGAAATTCAACTAACCCAATAGATTGCTGCTTTCCACGTCACCTTGGATCAGATTATACATAAAGACAATGCCTAACATCGTTCTACGATTTGCTAAGGAAGGTAGGTTAATCAGGAGAAGTCTACTAGAATAAGAGGGCAACCTAAGGTTTGCATTCCAGTTTAAGCCACGAAGAGCGAAAAGTAAAAAGTTCTTTTAAACTGACTCAATGCGTTTGCTGTGAACGTCCCACTGGGGACTCCAAACGCAAGATCCATATTCTAAAATAGGACGAACTAACGAAGTGTATAAATTTTTCGTGACGTAGGGGTCATCGAATTCCTTCGACCACCGTTTAATAAATCCAAGCACCGAGGCAACCAATATATTGCATTCGCAAAGCTCGAACACTTGCTCATTGTTGAACGCATTCTTGCAAAATATTGAGGTTGCTTCTGATGATGAAAATGAAGATGGTGAGCCGAACGACCTGTTAAAGAAAGGATATGCTAAAATTGATGGCTACAGTCCGAAGCCAATTTGTTTGACTTCAAACATTATGGACTATTGGGAGGACAAAAAATATATGTATCCCAATTTATACCAGTTGGCGAAAGTGGTGCACTCCGTTCCGGCAACTCAAGTAAGCGTTGAGAGAACCTTTTCGGCCCTTAAGATGGTGCTTACCGATCAAAGGTGCAACCTCTCTGAAGACTCGCTTTCAAAGTTGCTCTTTGTTAAATTAAATAATAATAAAAAATGAAAATCAACATAGAAGTGTTTAATAATTTAAAGCAACAGGGGTTTGACTTCAATGCTTATGGCTGCCTTATAATCCTTTTTCAAGGATATGAAATAATATCGTCGAAATCTCAAGCACAGAATGAAAAAATTACAGTTGAGTTTTATTTTGAGCGAAAAAATTAAAAATCATTAATAATTAAAATAAATAAAATTAATTAAAATAAGTATTGGGTTTCGAGGACAAATTTTTAGCGTATGTTGTTGCCTTGTGATCCTATTATAAGGATATAAAATAATATCGGCGAAATCTCAAGCACAGAATGAGACAAGTGAGAAAGCTACAGTCGAGTGTCACCGACTGTGAGATACCCAGTATTGTGCGTGAAATTAAATAACACACCAACATGGAAAAACAAAAGTTGACAAATGAAGACAAATGTTGCTAAAAACATGTTAAGCAACGTTCAAAAGACAAATTCTGCAGCTGAAAGCAGCTGCCTTACGAATTAATACTGCGCTCGAAAGCACGCAACACTTTTTTTCGCTACTGCCTTTGTGGCTCAGAAGAAGAAGCATTGACAGAAAACTTTATTATTTAATAACTTCCATGTTTATCATCCGATTTCACTCAAATTTCAGAAAACGTCCGCAAATGCCTACTTATTTATTTTATCTATTTACTTTAAGCCAAAATTACGACTATAGCTTATATAAAGTTTTACGCTTTTCGGGGGCGGAAGTGGGCGTGGCCAAATTTTAAAACAAACTTGATCTGCGTGCAACAGATTCCAATGTTGTCACCAAATTTGGTAACTCTAGCTCTTATAGTCTCTGAGATCTGTTGTTTCACACGGACAGACGGACAGACGGACAGACGGACAGACGGACAGACGGACAGACGGACATGGCTAAATCGACTCGGCTGGTGATGCTGATCAAGAATATATATACTTTATGGGGTCGGAGATGCCTCCTTCTGCCTGTTACATACATTCTCGATTGGCACTAACTATAATACCCTTGTACCCTATGGGTACCGGGTATAAAATTACAGTTGAGTTTTATTTTGAACGAAAAAATAAAATCATTAATAATTATTATAAATGATTTTATTTTTTTTTATCAAAATAATTATGGTCTAAGATTTTTATCAAAATAATAATTATGGTCTAAGATTTAAAAAATCACTTAAAAATAATGATTATCGATAATTAAAAAAGTAAAAATCCAAAATCTAAAAATCTTGGCGGAAAGGAATAGCTTGGCCAAAATGAATAATTTCGGTCTAGTTAATATTTTTCAAAGTCTATTCCAAGTGTCTTATTTTTTGATTTAAAAATAAAAAAAATAATCATTATTTACGGTCCCTGTTAAGCACACAAAACAAACCTTTTATGGGCCGAAAACACATTCTCTGGACATGTTTGATTATCATTTTTATATACAAAGATCAATTTATTCTTAAAGTATTCAACTTAATAAAAATTAATTCCTGGAAAGTTTAAAGATACATCAATGTTCCGAACCTAAAGCAGTCTCTAACAAAAATGTTCGAAATATCAGGGATACAACATAGCAAAAGTTTGTGACAAATTTAAGTTTTTAAAATGCAATATAACTTAAGAACAAGAGGTCTCCCATTGGATATTCTTGTTTAATATTGAAGTAGAAAGGCCAAAGCTCTTTTTAAGCTGAATACCCGCTCTGGGCAACGTAAGGTTTGGGAGTTATTAAGCCTTGAAAAGTGCCGATTCAAGCAGTGCATGATACTTTGACCGCGATTTTCTCAAAATTGGTGGGTGATGGAAACTTTTCAGTTTCGGACTTGTAATGTACCGGTTCAGATCTATTAGAATCAATGGCTTTTATTCGCATTTATTCGCATTTTTCTTGTCGACCAGTGTTATAGTTCGATTTTTAAGGATCTTAAGTACAATTTGTTTCGTTAAGAAAAAATAGATTCTTCAAGATAAACTATGCTGATAGAATTCCAATAGATATAGCTAAGCAAGGCTTTTTCTTTTGTTCAAGAAATTTCTGACGCAGAAACAGGATCATTATTTTAATAGCTTCACAAAAAAAATGTATTTTTACCACTTTTTTACCTCGCCTAGGGATAAAGAATGATACTAGTACTTACTTTCCTCGATGCTGTCACAGCTTGGCCAACACATAATCAAGCCACTTAGAGGCCCTACAAATTCAAAAAAAAAAAAAACAAGAAAAAAATAGGTGCGGAGGAGGACCCAGCTCCCAACAAATTGTCTGATGAAGTGCACTTTACGCCAAGAGTCAGGGAGTTGGGTGAAGTGTTGGGTCAAGGGGTGCCATTTTTGCCAACTGCCAGTAAAAGCGGACTACAAAATATGCTTAAATATGCATTATGCTCTTATGGACCCAGCGCCAAATACAGGAAATCCCCATTGTAAACAGTGTTGTCAGTAATCTAGCGTTATTATGTACACGCAGACAATTGAGAACGATGTATTTTGAAAGTATTTTTTCGATGTATTTTTTCTACATCAGACTTTCCCTGTATAGAAATAAAAGATTTCTAAATTTTATTTTACCGAGAAGAAGTAATATTGAAATTGAAAATAAAACTACTGTGAATTTTGAGCCTTTTAAAGATAAAACAAGAGAGAAAAAATGTGAACGAGCTACAAGAGTCACAGTAATTTTTAGCAAAAAAAAATCCGATTGTGTACAGGCTGCAATTGAAGAATATAATATTATATAAAGGAGACCAGATAGCTTTATAACTTAGAGATTAGTTCTCAAAGAAAAGGCATTTCCAATTGTCTGCAGTCTGCAATTGCATCATTGAAAATCGATCCATTTTGGTAAAGTTAAAAAAATATCGAAGTTTGTATAACATTTACTTACATATTTTACATTACATACATACATACACATATGACAGCTATATGATATAGTTGTTCGAACTTAATGAAATTAAAACCGTAATTCTTATACGGTAAAACAGAAATATCTCGAAATTTATAAAAATACGTTGAAAAACTGGGAAGTTATAATTTTTTTCAAATAATTTTCCGATTTCCTATGGCAGCTATAAGACATAGTGGTCCGTTTCCGACATATATACTAGCTGCAATAGAAAGAAGACTATCTGAAAAGTTTAATTCGGATAGCTCAAAAGCAGAGAAACTAGTTTGCGTAGCAACGGACAGACAGCCTTGGCTAGATCGACTCGGCTGGTGATGCTGATCAAGAATATATATACTTTATGGGGTCGGAGATGTTTCCTTCACTGAGTTGCAAGCTTCTGATCGTAATTATAATACCCTCTGCAAGGGTATAATAACATGAAAGAAAGCTATATACCATTGGAAGATAATAAATTTATAGAATTATTTAGTTAGATTTATTCTTATATCTGATAAAACCACACGATCGTTTCTATGGCAACTATAAGATATAGTTGTCCTGGCCCGTTACGACATATACACTAATGGAAATGGAAAGAAAACTTCTGCACAATTTCATTAGGATAGCATAAAAACTGAAAAACTGAAAGACTGGACAGACGGACAGACGGACGGACAGATGGGCAGACCACTCTAGATTGACTAGTTGGTGATGCTGATCAAGAATGTATACTTTACATTATTCAAACGTGGCAAGTTTCTAGCTAAATTATAATACTCTGCAAGGGTATAATAAATATGAGAAAGTCTTGATAACATTACTTAGTGATTTAGTCAAACTCATAAAATGAAAAGTGACTTCTGCACCTCGAATAGGAAAAATGGCTTATTCTTCAGCTACTATTGGCATCACTGAACAGGCCAGAGCAGGTGGGGAGCAGCAAGAGAAAGGAACAAAACCGAAGCGAAGCGGGGAGAACTCAACTCAAACTCGACTCGATTGCATGTAATGGCACTTAAGCTTACAACTCGTGGGCCTGTGTGTGGGTCTGGCTCAGGTGGAAATGTAAATGCATCAAGCCCGAATTGCACGAGGTGGTCACTGGGTTAGGATTGGGGCAGATGATATGGAACCCATGGCTGAAACTGGTGCCGGACTTACGGAACGCCAGCAGACGAAGCCGAGCAATTTCGTTCTGTTAAAAGGCATTTTCAATCTTTCGGCGGACACACTTGGGCACGCAGTTTTTGCCAACTTGTTTCGTTTACTAATATTCCGTGCAATACCATTTCCCTTGCCACCCTCGACTTTAGAAGCATTACCATTGGGAGAAAGAAAGAGAAGAAAAAATTGAAAATAGTAATGGAATCACAATTTCAAGTCAAACCCACGCTCGTCGGTTTTTGTATTCCCTAAGTAAGTCAACATTTTTTAAACCTCTTGGAAAATAAATCAGTTTAACCTGTCAATAGAATTACCTTTACCTAATAATACCCGAACATGGCGAAAAATCATTTTATACCCGGTACCCATAGGGTACAAGGGTATTATAAGTTAGTGAGAACCGAGGATGTATGAAACAGGCAGAAGGGGAAATCTCCGACCCTATAAAGTATATATATTATTGATCAGCGTCACCAGACGAGTCTATTTAGCCATGTCAGTCTGTCCGTGCGTCCGTCGCACTATGGGGCGAAAAATCAGCGGAGCCATGAAGCAAAAAAACTTGTATGAGGTATTCTTAGAATTAATAAAGTTAATAAAAAAACATCATAAGATGAAATTATTTAGTGGAAATTTTTTTTTACTCTAAAAATAATTTTTTAATGTATTTTTGGCATAACTAAATTATTTATTCGAAGATCATGTTCTAACTTTAACACTATTTTTTTTAGATCTAATTTCATTAAAAAAAAAAAACTTCAAAGTCGGTCGACTATATCTTATAGCTCCCATAGGAATGATCTAAAAATTCAAATTTTCAACATATTTACATCAACTCCTAGACATAGCCATTTTTTACTATTATAGAATTACGGTTTTAATTTTATTAGGATCGGACAACTACATATATAATATAGCTGTCATAGAAATAATAAGGCCAAACTTCCATATTTTTAACTTTTTTCAATAAAATTGTCTAGAATCTCGAATAGTTTTTAAAATTAAAATAATGTTTTAAGTTCTAGTTAAATTCTAGTTCATTTAGCCAATAATATAACCATATAATACACCCAACATTTTTATATACATTTATTTATCATAATTATCTTCACTATCACTCTCAGAATAATCAAACATATTTTCATACTCGTGCTGTTCTTTAGGTGTAATTTTTAACAAAGCAAGAGCCGCCTTCGGCCTTTTAGGTAATTTTTTTTAGGACTCTTAAAAGTTTGAAATTAAAGGATCTAAGCTAATCAGCAATCCATTTAAAACATCCTTATATGAGTTCTGTCGACTGCACTTTCCTCAAAAATGTTTGAAGTCCTTGTTTCGTGCTTTCTGGACTTCCTCGGTCTATTGTTCAGTTGGTGGAAGTGCGAATTAAATTATTTCTGGGTCAAGAATACAAAATGTTATAAGAAAACTCAACCAAAAGCTAATGCCGCCAACCAAAACCAAGTTATTTGCAAACACCTCATTAGCCGCCTATACTAGGGATTCATATTGCAAGTGCTGCGAAACCAGGGCTGACGAGATTTAATTTATCTTCGCTAACTAAAAGAGGATTTTCTCAGAAAGGGCACATAAGGGCAGGCTAATTTTTGTATGACTTCAAGTTTAATATTTGATGTTTTTTTTAAAAGTAGTTTAACAACGGAACTCGACGGCGTTCACTACTTTATGTCCAACAATAACAAAAAAAAAAACAATATTTTTTAGTATTTATTAAAAAAAAAAAATAGATAATATTAAGCGATTTGGTTTTATTTTTATTAACATATTAAGTAAGGTCAAATTTTATAGTTATAATAATTTTACTTTAAATTAAACAGTGCGTTTTAAAAAATTTTAAAAACGCCTAAGACTGTATTATTTCTATAGTTTTGCAAAAATTTATTCCAAAGCCTCTACTTTAAAAGCATGTTGTGGGAGAACTAATCGACGCATATTCGTTTTCTTTCAGATTTAAATGCAGAATTTAATTATCTTTAAAGTAGCATTTACACAATTTGGAATATCTTAAAAAAAAAATTTCATTTTGTCGCGGTATTTGTTCTAGACGCCCCATAGTGCGTCGGTGTGAAACAACAGATTTGCTGAACGCAGATCAAGTTTGTTTTAAAATTTGGTCACGCCCACTTTCGCCCCCGAAAATCTTTAAAAAACGTTGTATAAGCTATACTTGTCATTTTTGGCTTAAAGTAAATGGATATAATAAATAAATAGGCTTTCGCGGACGTGTTCTAAAAATATGAGTTAAATCAGATGATAAACATGGAAGTTATTAAACAATAAAGTTCTGTGTAAGCTTCTTCTTCATGTTGAAGCTATGTACGTAGCATTGGGTCACATTCTAGCTCTATCGCACTGCTTAGGAACAATTTTGCGTGTCTAAGCACTAAGCTTTTGAGAGAGAGATGTTGAGAGTGCCAGTGCGTGTTGCTTAACATGTCCCTAGCAACATTTGTCCTTTTTGGGTGTTGCTCAATAAGTTCCTAGCAACATTTGTCTTCTTTTGTCAACATTTTCTTTTATCCATGTTTATGTGCTATTTAATTTCACCGTATGCCGCGTAGACATATGTATGTATGTGTGAGTTATTTACACATTTTATATCCAAAAGTTAATTGTAATTTTCATTACAAATAACATTCACAATTACATTTAATTTTCATTACAGCTAACGGGGATTAGATCTCTACCGCTTCTGAAGTTCAGCGGGCCTAAGATATATCAATCCTATAGTACAATTGTGTTCTTTGCCTCTTCAAGAGCACATTTTCATTCTAATGCACAGTGGGGTGCCCGAGCCAAATATGCGGATTCCCCAATTCGGATTAATTAAATTAATAAGTACAACAAAGACAGCATTAAACTGGAATATAACCAGTTTTTAACATAATAATTTTTACTCTATTATTTTTTCTGCTTATATTAACCTATTTTCGCCGAATCTGTCCAACTCTATTGGCGTAGGCGCTTTGTTATTTCAAGGCATCGTTTTGTTGCATGCAATATTTACACTAACAGTTGTGAAAGTTTGCCAACATGTTGAGCATATTGCGTTCTGTAAACACCGGCGCAAACGCCCGCAAATACACCTGCCGCAGGCGGAAGGACGCTTGGAGGGGCATTTGTGGAAGGGAGGTCTGGGCGTTCTCCATCTAACTGTTTATCCAGGCGCGGGCGTGTTTGGCTTTAAGCGCGGCCGCCACTGTCGGCCAGCGCGATGCAAATAGCGGTTGTAAGTTTTAGTACTTTCCACTCGTTGAGTAGAAGGTTATTCAATATTTGTTGCAGTGTTGCAATTTCAAAAGTGTGCCCAGCCCTCAAAAGCATAATTATGAACAGAACACTCTTTTCCCCTTTAAATTTTAGTTTATACAGGAACTCCGTAGAAATTTTGAAAATGAAACTTTCGTCTTTGGCGTTCTACGGCAGGTATTATACAAATCGGAACAGACGGTATTGAAGCATGTCTAGTCCCAAAGTCGGGACTTACAAATACTTTAATCGCTTAACATAGCCGCCAAAATTTAGACAGATCAGAATGCAGAATGCAGATGCAATATGTGTTTCTTAACGAAGATTTAATTCGAAGAAAAACCATTTCTATGTGCCTAATCTTGCCTTAACTAAGCAGTTATAAAAACTACGAAAGAATGAATTGCGAATGATGATACTTATCTTAGCATTCAATTAAGAGTCTTAAAGTTGAACAGATTCCTGCAAGTGACTACAATGTGTAACCAATCATTTGGCTGACCTTTTAGGCGACACTTCCACCCCAAAACAAGAAGATGAAGAAACCTTGGCGGAGGCACTCCATTATTCCCAGTGAGTACTTCACGCAGCAAACACATAACCTCACAGGCAGGGAGCATCCACTAAATCGTTTCGGACACTTTAACTATCCGCTGGGATGACCCGAAGAGCTCCACCAGAACAAAGAAGGTGAAGTCGTGCGCTCAGTGGCACGATGGAGCTGGGGCTTATAGGGGCTGCTGGTCGCAATTCCACGTATGCGATTCTCCAATTCTATTCCATACATACATATGTTTGCACAGACAATTCGACCGAGTGAGCGTGCCGGAAGTGTGGGGTGTGCGGAATATGTCCTGCGAATTCGATACCTCCGAAACTGAAACTGGACAGTCCGCTCGGAACTTTTTGCTTCTCCCAAGCACTTCACACTCCCCACTTTCATCACTCCTCGTAGAGGAAAACAAGTAAACACAGTATGAAATGTTCTGCTTTCAGACTGTCAGATACCTAGTCCACCTAGGTGTTCAAAGGCAATATCACAATTTTCCTAGCTCAGACTTCAGACTTCAGCATTTCATTTTTATTTTAGCTCAATTCCTTTATAGAAATGTACTGATCCTAAAAATATTTCGGTTACTAAAAAGAGTATATTGGAATCAAAAATATATATACCCCCTCTTAAGTTACGTCATTAATGGGTACAGAAAAAACGACAAGAACAGGCATTGAGATGGCTGCTATTTTCATTTGACCAAAACGTGTTTGGAAAATTAAAACTCTTTGCTAGAGACAGATACTGGGGGATTGAAACCGAAAGTAGAACCAATTTTTTTGTTGTGTCTCGGGTTACGCTGCAGAAATAAATGCTTCCAATTGGTTTTCTTTGAATGCAACTCTCATTGTACGTTTATCATAAACAATAAAACTAATTTTGACAAGTTTGAAAAGTGAAACCAGAAGAAGAAACAGACAGCATTTATGAGAACAAAACTTAAGCTGGTTACTCCTTATTAGTTGGCTGGTGTTCGGGCCATTTTCAATAATATCACGCGAAGGAGATGTGGATGTGCTTGGGGCCGAGCGTAAAAGTTTCATAATTTGCATGGCATGCATGCTGGCGCCATCTGCCGTCGCCGTTTGTCATTATGCCGCTGTCCAAACAAGTCCAAAGTGCCGCCCGTGATTAATTTTGCATTGCGAAGCCCCGAGAGCAGCTGGTCCACCTTCACAAATATTTCAAAAGGCAAAACAAAGCTAAAATTTAACGTTCTAGAGAACGAATATGCTTTTATTGCAAAATCTACTGTTTGTTTGTGCCACAAAAGCCTAGAGAGTGAGCTTTTTAAAGATAATCGAAATAATCGGTAACCTATTGATTAAGGTAATCAATAATTCAGTTGGTTTTTATGTTGAGACGCAATGTAACGGGAAAACGGAAAATATTCTCGAGTTCAACTGAGATGTAGCGCAAAATAGCAATAGGATAATACAGATATAGTATCCGCTTTATTTCAGCCCAATTTCTCCGGTTTTAAAAATCATTTTTTGTTGGCCTATTAAGGAATGAGAACGTTGGCGACTCTACGGCCCTTCAGCAAGAAAATTATTCACACAACGCACCCCACTCGCAGAACCTTGCCCCGTGTCACGTACATTTTATAGCCAAATATTAAATTTCTGCTGCGGGCGGAGACCAACAATGAATAAGAGACAAAGAGGAAAATGCATTAAAAGAGGATATAACAAAAAGTGGGCCAATGCCAAAAAAATGTGATTAATACATATTTTATAACTCTTTCATACCCTAACCAGTGAGTTGAGTATACATTTATGTGATTTATATTATTTATTTCAATCCTATTGCCTATTACTCGCATTGTGCTTGTCCTTGGGAATAATTTACCTTAGATTACAAACTATAATTCGAATTCCAGTTTTTTGGGTGATTTTTCAATCGAAGTGGCATAAAATTAATAGCACCATTAGCGTAATGAAGTATATACAATTATTGTGCTCTTTAAAGGTTCAACAATGTTGATCTTTCTGGCCTGAAAACTTCAACCGTTCATTCGTGGCATCTCTTCACGCTCGATAAATGCATTTGTGCATATAAATTGCTTATTTATTGTTTGGCGAAAGCGAATTTCCCCAATACCCTTGCTCGATCAGAGGGGCAGAAATTTTTTTAATTGTCAGTGAAAATGGCGGCACATACAGCGGCGAACGAAGCCCTGGAATGGCTTAGGCTCAGAGTCACGCAGTCACAGGAAATTGTATCTAAATTGAATTTGTGACTACCCCACGCACACGTGTGCTTTCGGTCCTGGGGCCCATGCCCATGTACCGAGTTCCGGCATTAGCTGACGAGAGCCGAGAGCTGGCAGCTGAGAGCATAGAGCCCTACATTAAAAGTACGTGTCAAATTAAATTCTCCTGCTGCAAAAACAATTGAATATCATGCCGTGTTGCGTCATCAGACCGAGATCCTGAAAGGTTATTCCGCCCCAAACGAAATCCGTAACGCTTAGACGTTTAGTGGGTTTTGTGCGCTGCCTGATTTTATTTTAGCCGGAGCTAAATGCCACAGATTTATGTTTATGATTGCGGCATGCCAGCGTCAGCTCAACTTGTTGGGCTCTCATGTGCGGCTGTCTGTCGGAGCTCTAACTTCTAACGTTTTCGGGTAAATGGGAGAAGCAAACATTTGCGACCCCATAAAGAACATTTTATGCTCGGATATAACTGGTATTATATGGTTGAAACTCGCGGACTCGAGGACGTTTTTAAACTATAGCTTTCATATCGAAGAAGGTGCAAATTGTTATGTTGTTTGTTAACACAAATATAATCCGATAATTATCGGAAATGTTGATTGGCGTGGTTATTATAATTACTGTAATTACTTTAATTATAAAGAGAATGATTACCCATATTAATATTGAAAAATTGTTTACAAAAACATTAATTAACGGCAATCACAAATGATCTAAAATGTCTAGATTTCCTTGGTAGCCGAAAACTAAGCAAGGGTACACCCAAAGAATAGAGAACAACATTTGGTACAGTGCTGGACTGAAGAGCTGCCGTTTCGGGGTTACAAGAATAATACTTTTAAGTTATTGCGTCAGTCACAAAAAGATTTCATAAATTTTTTAAGATATCTTAATATTAACATGATTTATTTGACTTATTGATTTAGGAGTTATATTAATTATAATTATAAGAAAAAGTATTTTATTTGTTATATATATTTGAAGTGTTTTAAGTTTTATGACTTATGTGTGTGTGCTGAGATAAGTTTATAGTTGTTTTCGAATTTGTAATGTGCCTCGTAAACGAAGAATTGTCTGTCAGAGCTTGCAAGTCTTGTGCGTATACTAATAATATTATTCGTCCGTTGCGACGAAGAAAATCTGATTAGGTCAAACAAATACTCAGGTTGCTTCCTTATTATAATTTTTTTAAAGAATATTAAAATCCTGAAATCGATGCAGGTACGAACATTCAGGTTAAATTTGTTTTAAAATTTTTCCATGTCCATATGCTATTTTATATCGCCTACAATGCTTTGTGTACCTGGTATCTCAAAGTCGGTCACGCTCAACTGTAGCTTTCCGACTTGTTTAAAACAACATTACATATTAAATTATAGAAGAAATGTAAGCTTAAGTCTGTGTTTCCTAGTTTTTAGTTTAAATTCAAGCACATTTTTATTTTTATCGGGACCGATAAATTCTTGAAAACAACTTGACCTCTTCTTAAATCAAGAATATTCCTTCCCAAGCAACCTTTCTCAATATGATAATTTTTCTTCCCGTTTCTAGGCCTGATTTTAAAAAAAGAGAACGGTATTTTCCTCATTTGATCTAAAATGGCCTAAGAATAAGGCAATGATATTTTTAGGCAATAGAACCTAGCCTACATTATAGGCAATGATTGTCCAAAATGAAGACTATTTAGGTAATAAATGACCTTAAAAATCCATTATGGCCTACAAGTAAAGTAATGCGGGAATTAAACTTGACTTTAAATTTAGGTAATATTGAAAAAAATATATTGTTTTGCTAAAATATAATATTGTTTTTCTTGTACTTAACCGCTAAAAAAAATCAACCACTTAAGAGAACATTTTTTGGTAACCCATTGCTTAAAATGTAGGTAGCCCCATTACTTAAAAATTGAGTTGTGTGTTTTGCGTCATAGCCTTTAGATTTATAGGCAATATAACAAATTTTTAGGCAATTTAGGCAATGAATTTATTAGGGAATAAATCGCCAATTCCTACATTTTTAGAAATCCCTTTTTTCTGGGTGCACTTATTCTTCTCTCCCATCATTATAAATTACAAATTTATAAAATACGAATTTCTACTGATATAACAAAAAACTGTCCTTGCCATTTTAAACAACACTAAATATTTTAACCAAATGATTTCCCGATTAATAAATAAATTTCAAACTATCCTTTCTTAATGCAATTGGATGATATAACAAGAAAGAAATCTAACTTCGGTAACCAAATGATTTCCCGATTAATAAATAAATTTCAAACTATCCTTTCTTAATGCAATTGGATGATATAACAGGAAAGAAATCTAACTTCGGTAACCCGAAGTGTGTATACCCTTGCAGTCTGCAAATCGATCCATTTTGGTTAAAGTTAAAAAATATCGAAGTTTGTAAATTTGTATATTATTTACCTACACATTTTACATTTTACTTGTAGAATTTTATATATGATACAATTGTCCGATCATATTGAAATTAAAACCATAAAAAACATATAAAACCATATCTCAAAATTTATTTAAAAAAAGGCGAAAAACAGTGAAAGGAATTTTTTAACCCTAATTTCGCAATCATTTTTATATCTATATTATATATGGTATAGATATGGATAGCTCAAAAACTGAAGGTAGGACAGACGGAGATCAGGGCTGGACTGCTTTATAAGGTCGGAGATGCCTCCTTCACTGCGTTGCAAATATCATGGCAAAATTATAATACCCTCTTCAAGGGTATTACAAATTATTGCAGGTAAAAATTTGAGCTAAAAACTACAAAAAGTTATTCGAATACTTATTAATTCGAAGTGATCTTGTTAAGGCCTTTAATATTATGGCAATTGCCGTTTGTATTGCTTTGTAATTGTTTTTTCGTGTAGAGCCCTCAACAAATTGAATCAGATGGCTTGAAGCCGTTTTATGCCCAATTGCTTGCTTAAACCACGAGCTTCGTCACCATCCAACTTCCAACCCAACTAGGGACATACATACATATGTGCTTCGTCTTTGCGGACTTGGTGTGGTTCTTCTCGTTCTTGTCGCCAACGTTGTTGTCGTCTAGTCACGTCTGCTGCTGACAAGCGTCTGTTGTGCACAGTGCACCCCATATCGAATGTCCTCAGCTCCCAGCAATGGACCTCCCACTACTTATGTACCAGCCAGCGCCCAGGACTCCCCCACCGCAGGCTGCACTGCATGGCGCATTTTGCGACGCCATTGTCCTGCTGTAGGTACTATTTTTGTGTCGCACAATTTACTGCACTTCCTGGCCCGGGCAAACAACAAAAAAACAACGTACACTGGGGACAGAACGAGTTCTATAGGACGAAGGGTCGAGGGACTCGCGCATTGTCTCGATAATTACCCATGTCCCCTGGTGTGGCGACGAGGCTACCGACTCCCAACTCCCGACTCCCGACTGCTGACCCTTGGCCCCGTTTTCTATCTATCAACAACTTCTCGAACAAAAGTTGGGCACGTTCGCCACAGACTGAGCGACAGGACAAAAAGAGGTTAGGGGAAAAACCCCCCGATAGCCAGCAATCGGCCAAGAACTTTCCAGCTAGGACATGTCAAAAATATACTCAGTCGTCCCACTTCAAAACGCTTAGAGATGGTATAGGTCGGGATTTGAAAATGTTGAGACATTCAAGGGCTGCGACATCTCGAGTAGTTGCTCTTTAAATTGCAGACGGAAACTTCGGGGCTCAAATCTTGACTTACATCAATCGAAATGTTCTAATAGATTTTCGCTCTCCGACTTTTCAAACTCTTTCTAATTTAAAGAGCATCCAGAGTTAACAAAGTATCCTTGAGACGATGTTATTTGGCTTGATTACAAATAATTTTAAATAAAGCAGGTAATAAATCAACAGTCGAGTCTGCTTGACTTTTGGATACCCGGTACCAAATGCATTTCGCAGTACCACGCCCTGCCGAATGGCCTTAGGCATCCACCTTTCAGGGACCCTCCGATCATTCCAGTTGAAAACCACGGCTAGAGACTAGACTAACCATCTGAGATGAATGAGAAGAAAATTTTGTTGTCTAACAACTTTCATGTTTATCAATCGGTGTACTTAAATTTTTGTTCCACAAATTTGTCGCATAGTTTAGAATAACGACATTTCTAGCTCAAAGAAGAATTTAATAGAAGCCTTTGGGACATCTATCTATGTTCAGTTATTTAAGTCCTGGTACTTATGCTACACATTTTAGTACATATGCACTGGAAATAGCAAATATAAGCAATTTGTCAAATTTGGTGGTTATCTAAGCAGTCAAATTCTTAGACATAAGTGGACCCGAATATTGAATGATGTTACTGAATATTGATGATACTGAATGATGTTTGTCCATGAAAGAGGCTTAAAAAATGTCTTCAAAGTCCCCTCAAGAGGGATTTTACTGTACATACATATATGTTTAATATTTTTGCGTAGAAAAGGCAATTTAAGCCTGTTTGTGTGCTGGCATTTATGTGTTGTCTCCATATCAAAATCATAAGCCGATTATAAAGGCAATTTCTATATCATACGTTGTTCATGTATTTTGTAAGATTGTGTTTATATTTATATTGTTTTTGTTGTGCGTCGGCTTTCGCATTCGAACTCTGGCTTCTGTCAATTTTTATTTCTGTTATTTGCGATTTTGGTTCTGCAACCAATTTATACGCCAGCACCCCAGTTCCCATCATGTTCACTCTCCTACCTTGTTAACATGCTAAGTACTACACATAATGCCTTTTTATTGTGAGACCTGTTATGTATGGAAAAATGCAAACGTTTCCAGTGCATATATATTTTAAGATTTAAGTGAAATAGGCACTAAAAAAAGGTATATTCCCAAAAAGGGTTTTTCATGAAATAAGAAGCAGTAAAATATTAACGCTAAGAATATATATTTTTAATAACTTGTATGAAGTATTCGTAAAGGATACTGAAACCACAAAGTAATAACTTTAGATTTATAATTTAAGTAGATGAACAATATAAGCGTTCAACAATGTATTTATAATTACAAATACCTTAAAAATAGCTAGAAAGTTCTTTTTGGGGAGGCTGCTGAAGGAATTTGGCTGTTGGCTCTGTCAATGGCGCACATAATATGCAGCTCGGACTGATAAGAAGCGAGAGTTCCAAAAAGACGAGACCACGAAACCCAGACCAGAACCAGGACCAAAGCGAGCGCCAGGACGAAGACCATTTATAACAAAGCGAGCTGACAGAGAGTGTGCTGAGCAGAGGAGCGTCCTTCTCCCGCTACCATTGTGATGCAAGAATTAATGCACCAGACGTGTCGCAGCAGGGAAAGAAGGGGTGAATAGGGCCTCCTGTCACACACAAAGGACACTCGCTGCCGAGGAGTGGGGCGGCTCACACAAAACAAACGATGTGGTTGCAAATTAGTAGTAAACCACCAACTACATCAAGCGTGAGAGATCCAGGGCTGCAGTGGCTCGGATCCAAGGGGAAGTGGGATAAGTCAGCCCATCCACTCGGTCGGGGAAAAGTGCCACGCCCACGCTCCCAGGACTCCACACAAATAGAATTATTCCGTGCGTCCTGCAGGCGGATGCATGACAGACAAGAGTCGAGCTGGAGTACAAAATTTCAAAGCCGTAAGCCGTAGCCTTTGTACACTCTTTTTTAAACAGATTATAGATTCCATATTCGTTTTTTAACAATGAATGAAGTTAAAATAAAAAAATGTCTTCATACCGTATGTATGCTGATTTCAGATCAAGATCACAGTTGCTCTCGAAATTGAAAATTTGAACGAATTGAAACGAAGTTACATTACCCATTAATCGTTGAGATTTTTGGTTGAGATTAATATGATCAAGTTTCGTTAAAAATGTGTATTCACATGAGAATTTTTGTACTAATAAATATATAGCCTTTTGAGATTGAAATAGGTTTTATATTTTTAAGTTTCTATCATTGCTTAAATTCCAGACTGAGAGTATCTTTAGCTGCATCTGCATCTTGTTCGTCGTTTCTAAACATTGCTTTCTCTGGCAAGATATAGTTGCCTTAGCAACTCGTTAAGTGAGATGGTTGCTGTTCCTGCTTTCGGTGTGGCGCTTACTGGGCAGTTGTTAGTGGGCAGGATAACGTGTGACAAGGCCACAGGAAAGCAGCCGCCCTGCATCCTGGGAGAGTAGCTGCGAAGGAGGGGAAAGAGTGTTCGACGCAGGAAGTACCGGATGTCACCGGATGTGGAGCTGGCTGTGTGTGTGTGAGTCTCATGTCGTGTGACTTTGGTCATGGTTATGACTCCTGACTCCGTCTCAGGTGTGCCCTTTGACTGTGTCCTTCCACCATTCCCTTCTGGGTGCCTGGACCTCGGACCAACCCAACCCCATCTCAACAGCAGCCAACAATTGTGCCTTTGTTTAGCCGCGCTGTCAGTTAAATGTCAGCAGGATGTGTGAAACTATAATAATTTGTTAACTTAGAGTCTATTGACTCAGCTGCTCAAGATTGCCATATCCACCAGAAGACTACATCCGAAGTATAATAATGCCAACTATTCAGATTAAAGGACGCCAATTAGCATATTAGGGATAAATTAATGTTTCGCCCCTCGAAGTGAGATAACAATGTATCTTATATTCTTTATCTCAAAATAAAACCAAATATGATTTTGTTTTTGTTGGGAAAAAGCTTCAATTTGACCGAACATTTCTTTATCTGGCGTTGGACTTTAAAAGGTTTAGCCTGTTAGGAAGGTTAGCAGGATATCGGAGGTACAGTTACTGAAGTTAGTCCAAACCATCTTTAAATGTCTTCAAAATATTTTGTCTTTTACACAAAACACTGCTCAACTCGGCTAAGCTATACTACGAGGGCCGTCCCAGAAATAGCCGACCTATATAAACAAAAACAAGAAAGAAAGCTATCTAAGATAAACCGAAAATTGTATACCCTTGCAGTCTGCAATTGGATTATTGAAAATCGATTCATTTTGGTTACAGCTGAAAAAATATCTTAGTTTGTAAACATTTTACATTTTACATATAGAATTTTACACGTAGAATTTTACATTTTTATTTGAATCGACCGATCGTTTATATGGCAGCTAAGTGATATAGTTTTCTGATCTTAATAAAATTAAAACCGTAATTCTATAACAGTAAGAAACTGCTATATCTTGAAATTGATTGATGTACGTTGAAAAACAAAGAAGTTAAAATTATTTGGCAGCTATAAAATATAGTTGTCCGATTTCAGCCGTTCCGACATATATACTGCGTGCTAAAGAAATAAGACTATGCTGAAAATTTCAGCCCGATAGCTCAAAAACTGAGAGACTAGTTCGCGTAGAAACCGACAGACAGACAGACAGACGGACTTGGCTAGATCGACTCGGCTGGTGATGCTGATCAAGAATATATATACTTTATGGGGTCGGAGATGCCTCCTTCACTGCGTTGCAAATATCATGGAAAAATATATAATTTTTTTACTTTTGTTTTTCAGCAAAGGATCCTTTTAGGTCGATATACTTTTCCCAGCGATGTTTCAATATCTTGGACACCTATGCGATGTACAGCACTTTTTGGATGCCTACACATTCAGCTAACTCACGAACTTTCAATCGCCGGTAGCTCAATACACATTTTTTAATTTTGGCCACTATTTCTGAAGTGGTCACCTTATTTGGAAGCCCATTACGATGTTCATCTGAGCAGCTCAAACGACCTCGCTTGAACTCAGCCATTTTATTGTTGTAAACGAGGGAGCAGAATTACGACTAAGACCTTTAATATGAAAGAATTGTATTACATAACGATGACCAATTTCGTCCATGTCCAATAACAAGCGTTCTCTATTAATCTTAAGCTTTCGGTGCTTCCCCTTTTTATACCCTTGCAGAGGGTATTATAATTTTGCCATGATATTTGCAACGCAGTGAAGGAGGCATCTCAGACCCCATAAAGTATATATATTCTTGATCAGCATCACCAGCCGAGTCGATCTAGCCATGTCCGTCTGTCTGTCTGTCCGTCTGTCTGTCTGTCCGTCTGTCTGTCCGTCTGTCTGTCCGTCTGTCTGTCTGTCTGTCGGTTTCTACGCGAACTAGTCTCTCAGTTTTGAGCTATCGGGCTGAAATTTTCAGCATAGTCTTATTTCTTTAGCACGCAGTATATATGTCGGAACGGCCGAAATCGGACCACTATATCCTATAGCTGCCATAGGAATGATGGCGAAATTAATGTACAAAAATGTTTAATTTCTCTGTTTTTCAACGAATTTCTATAAATTTCGAGATATAGTCGTTTTTTATAGTTCTAGAATTACGGTTTTAATTTCATTAAGATCGGACAACTATATCATATAGCTGCCATAGAAGGGATCGGTCGATTTATATGAAAATGTAAAATTCTACATGTAAAATGTAAAATTTACAAATTTTACATAATTTGACATTTTTTACATTAAATTGGATCGATTTTCAATGATCCAATTGCTGACTGCAAGGGTATATAAACTTCGGTTTACCGAAGTTAGCTTTCTTTCTCGTTTTTTTTTATTTTTTGTGATCTTTTTCAACACAACTGTGTTAAGTCGGCCATTTCTGGGACGGCCATCATATGTCATATATAATGGAGTTATGCCTAACTCTACCCAATATCCAAAACATCGAAGGCTTAGAATGAATAATTATTTTGCCTTCCAATTAAAGCTCGTGTCTCAATATTTTGCATAATGCTACCCATAGCTTTTCTCAATTTCGTGACATATACACACTTTGCAGTTGGGAAGCTTACAGCAAGACTCGAAGCAATAATTAATTAATTATAGGAAATGAAATGCCGCAAAGTTTCTCACCTAGCGAGCGAATTTTCGAAATTCCAATTTCCCACGCCGCGCAAAAATGTTGGGCACATTGCCAAGTTCCACCTGTGTATATTTCTTCCCGATTCCCTCTCATCTATCCCATGCTTCCTCTATTATTTTGTCAAATGTATATTTATTACCGGAAATGTAAAACAACATTGTTGAGGCCTGTGCCGCAGGAGTGGAGCTGGTGGGAAACGGTGGAGACACGTGAATTGCGACCGAAATGACAGCGGTGGCAACAGATGCCAAATAAAGTGGGTTGGAAACGAGGTCTGGGATTTGGATGGCTGCTCTGCAATGGACAATTTTAATGGAAAATGATTTTAATTGATTTTTGCTCGACATTTTGTTATTACAACCTAAATGAGATTTCTGACTCTGAGCTTTTTCCTCGTGTTGTACGATTTAAAGTAATGAGAAGGAAAGAAATAATGAGGACTTTATATATTGTTATTGAGTATTATCAACCGTCTGTTCTTCAAAAGCTCACCTGCCAATACAGTGAGCGAGTCGACGATATATCTAAATTTTTAACGATTTTTTACTTTGGGTTTTAAAATAAAATCAATTAAAAAATGTAGTTTGGCTCTAGATTATCATTTCAGTTACATACATAAAATGACTTTCCCATTGCCAATTTATTAGGCTTGATTATCTGGGGATGTTCAGACATGAACATGTATATATATATTTACAAATGTATGTACAAGTGTATGCAGCTGTGATCTACTTCAGCGCATGTGCGTGTATCTCGGAAACTTAACACAAATTCACTTGACAAATAGAGACCCGTAATCTGAACCCCTGCGTGGGTCTAAGGGATATCTTTAAGAATAAGACGACCACATGTGCAGCCTTTGCGTAGATAGATAAGAGTAGAATCCAATCTCCTATATAAGGAGACTTTAAATAAAATCAGTTTCTTACAAAAACTCACGTTGTAAATGTCTTGTTATTTGGGACCGCTTTACATTTTGATCCTTCGAGCAACTCTGCAGTTTTCCCCCCAGTGGTAAGAAACTCAGAGGAAGGACAGCACCTCTAGTATTGCAAAGTCTTAACGCTTTTAAAAACGAAAAAATTAAAATCGGAAAATTTTTAAACTTTGTGGTCGAGAAATCGGCAAATAGTATTAGTAAAATAATAAAAATAAATTAATTATTTTTGGGGCGTATTTGAGGCCACAACATCGAAGTGAAAATTGACTATCAGTGACATAAATAAAATATTCAACTAAAACGTGAAAAAAAAACTTCAAAACAAAAACATCAAACAACCACCGAAACCAACAAGAAACTACAATGCCAGAAGGAAGAACAAAAGTAGCATCTACAGCAGCGGCAACAACAGCAGCAGCGACGGCTGCAGAAGCAGCCGGAGCAGCTAAGTACGATTTTTTTTATAGAAATTTATTTTAGATAGAAATACAAAAACAAAATGATGTCCTTATTACATGACAAGTAGAAATAACGGAGCTAAGTAGGCAATTGGATGGGCTTAATTATATAAACCAGTACGATGAACTAAAAGCCGAATGTATTAAAAATCATTCGGCACTGCTCAGAATAGAAGTAGTCGACCATGACTATTTTAAAAATAACCATTTTGATGCGTTTCAGGGTATAAAATTAAGGATCGACAAGGATTTGCAAAAGGCAGATGGAAATGAGGTAGGAAGTAGTAGCCAAACAAGTGATCCGAAAACTGTAGCAAAGTTAGATAAAGCAATAGAGCAGCTACAGGATTATTTAAAGGAGAGATTTGAGGCATTGAGGAGAATAAGAAAAAAACGCTTGAAATTAGAATAAAGATGATTAAATTCTACAGGGACAGACTGATTTAATTAAAACAAGTGGGAAAGCTAAAGTCGAGTGTGACCGACTGCGAGTTACTCGGTACCCAAAGCTGTGTGGGTGCAATTGAAAAGCACATGAACATGGAAAAAAGAAAATGTTGACAAATAAAGACAAATGTTGCTAAAAACATGTTGAGGACACTCAATTGAGACAAATGTTGCTAGGAACATGTTGAGCAACACCCATCAAAGACATATGTTGCTAAGAACATGTTGAGCACAACGTATGTGCGCTCTCAATGTCTCGATCACTCTCTCAAGAAGACAAATAAGTATTCACAGAACCTTTATTGTTTAATTACTTCTATGTTTATCATCCGATTTTACTCAAACTTTCAAGACAGAATTTTCTGCGATTGCCTACTTATTAAGTCTATCTATTTATTTTAAGCCGAAAATCAGGCCTATAGCTAATATAACGCTTTTTCTGATTTTCGGGGTCGGATGTGGTCGTGGCCAAATTTTAAAACAAACTTTATCTGCGTGCAACAGATTCCAATGTTGTCACTGAATTTGGTAACACTCGCTCTAATAGTCTCTGAGATCTGTTGTTTCACACGGACAGACAGACGGACAGACGGACATGGCTAAATCGACTCTGCTAGTCATGCTGATGGAGAATATATATACCTTATGGGGTCGGAGATGCCTCCTTATGCCTGTTAGATGCATTCTCGGTTGGCACTAACTTATAATACCCTTGTACCCTGTAGGTACCGGGTATAAAAAAGCTGAAACTATGATTTAAAAAAAATGGCATTTTTATTATTAAATATAAGTTTTTATATCCTTTATGTAATGTGAACCCAGTTCCAACATATCTGCCTACCTGCTATCACAGGGCTATCACAGTTTCAGGGTAGGACAAATAGCTATTAGGATTAGCAGAGTGGAACTTTGGAGGGACGGCCACCTGCGTTTTCGTGTTTTGGTTATTTGTTCAAACAGATGCTGCAGTTATAACTGTTTGCTGTTGTTGTTGTTTCCGTAATTTGTTCTATAGTGGGCTCCATCGATTGGGTTCAGTTTTTGTTGGGAAACAAGGGGGAAATGTATTTCTCAGCAAAAGTGGAGAGCAGAATAGAGGTTTATCCATCGATGCTTGCTATGCTAAGCCGGCGAGGCGTGTTAAATTTCATCTAAAGGAAATATTAAACAAGGCAGAAGGAAAGGGAAGTGTTTAATTTTATAGGCGAGGTTCCCCAATACAAAAATATTAAATTACATAGCATAATTCCTCCGTATGAAAACCTCCCAAAACAATTTTAAGCACAAGGTGACTACTACAACGCCAAGCTCATTTCAATTGCCTAGAGATCCTAATTTGTAAATTTTTCTACAAGAGCTGGTATTGACTAAAAAGCTCGTTTCCCGAGCTGTATTTTTGTGACTGATAGAAAAATACAAATTCTATTGGCTTTGCTATTACAAAAACCCCTAAAAGCAGATAGCTGGCCCGATCCGCAGTCGGTCTAAACTTCCCAGGGCTCTTCATCCGGTAGAAGTGGAGAAATACCTAGAGAATTAAAGACATCTATTGAAAATCTAGACATATTATTGACGTCGCTCGCACTAAAAAATTCAGCTCTCGCGGAATCAAATAAAGTAACATATAAAGTTTACACATTAAGGCCTGACTACAGTTACGGTTCAAAGCCGTTAACAATTAAGGTAGTGCATACACTAGAAGTTAAAAAAAAATGTTCTTAAGGTTCAAAAATATATTTACGCTATTATTCTTTATTGAAGTGGCTCTATCTAAGTGCAAGACTAGAAAATTTTATATTACGAAAGTATAAAAAATATACTAATTTAACCAAGACTTAAAAAAGCCACTAACGCGATAAACAGAAAAAAAACTAAATTCCAGCTAACGCGACATGTTATCGAATTTTCGATGTAGGTTCATTTAAAAATAATACGCGAAAATACACATTTGAAACTATAGAGTAACAAACTATACTAGTGATATACATTTAATATTATTAAGTATTAAATCTACTCTAATCTCGTTACACTGCATAAGTATACGTTTAAGGTAACGCGTATAAGGGCTTAGCTTTTTTGACAATAGTTCTCTAAAAATATTTTGCCAAAAGCCCCAACTACCTATGCAATGGTATAAAAATAAGGGAACATATGTAAATTATATGTAATTAAAATGTAAAAGTTAGAATAAATGAACACCAAGAGCCCCGCCACTGCCAACAGTTGTTTAAACACCACTGTCCATGCTAAATTTCTGTGCGACCGCAGAATATTTATAAACATTTATCCGAATTTAACGCACAGCCTGGCGGGCAGTGGCGCATTTAGTTCTACGCAGATATGTGTGCGGGATGCTCTCGTCATTTAGGCCAAAGGCTGCACATCCGCCTGCGGCGGACCACAAACGCTGCGGCTGCTTGGGCGATACGCCCACAACAGTATTCTCCAGATTTAAGCCACGCCCGTGGCTTAACCACTCGATTGCCTTTTGTTGCAGGTCCTCGTCAACATCAAGCAGAAATGTCAATGACCATAGACCATCACATTTGTCAAGCCATCAAAGCCCTGATTTTTACCCACATTCTAGTCCCTCTTTTGTTTCCCAAAAGCTGGGAAAACGGCTTCCGTGTTACTTGAATCAATTGATCTGGCTTAATACATTAAAAATCCTTACGTAACAACACATCCATCCTATAAGTCCGCCTAAAAATATATTTTCAACAGCAATCATATCTAATTATTTTGTATTTGTTAACATCTCTGCCTGTCAGCGTTTATACCCGGTACCCATAGGGTACAAGGGTATTATAAGTTAGTGCCAATTGAGAATGTATGTAACAGGCAGAAGGATAAATCTCCGCCCCTATAGAGTATATATATTCTTGATCAGCGTCACTAGCCGAGTTGATCTAGCCATGTCCGTCTGTCCGTCCGTGTGAAACAACAGATCTCAGAGACTATAAGAGCTAGAGGTACCAAATTTGGTGACAACATTGGAATCTGTTGTACGCAGATCAAATTTGTTTTAAAATTTGGCCACGCCCACTTCCGACCCCGAAAATCATAAAAAACGGTATATAACCCATATGTGTGATTTTCGGCGTAAAGTAAATAGATAGATCTTAATAAGTAGGCAATCGTGGACGTGTTCTGAAAATTTGAGTAAAATCGGATGATAAACATAGAAGTTATATAACAATAAAGTTTCTGAGAGAGAGAGAGAGAGAGCGCGCGCACATGCGTGTTGTTCCTAGCAACATTTGTCTTTGTTAGGTGTTGCTCAGCAAGTTCCTAGTTAAATTTGTCGCTTTTGAGAGTTGCCCAACATGTTCCTAGTGTTTTCTTTTGAGTATTGCTCAACATGTTTCCAGCAATATTTGTCTTCATTTGTCAGAGAATGTTCTTTTCTCCATGTTCATGTGCTGTTTAATTTCACCCACAATGTTTCGGGTTCCAGGTATCTTACAGTCGGTCATACTCGACTTTAGCTTTCCCACTTGTTTTGCTCTCGAACATATAGTGATGCAAAGAAAGCAATTTCCTGAAAGGAGGTTTTACCTGTAATTTTACAATAGGTGGAGCTAGATATAAAACCAACAGATATTAAAAAAATCAAGTGGGAAAGCTACAGTCGTGTGACCGACTGTGAGATACCCAGCATTTCGGGTGAATTTCACCACATGCATTTCAGCACACGATAGTTAAAAAAAATAGTTTGCGTAGCAACGGACAGACGGACAGACAGACAGACGGACATGGCTAGGACGGCCCGTCTGGTGATGCTGATCACGAATATATATCACGAATATATACCCTTTCAGAACAGTCTTATTTCTACTTCAGTTAGTATATACTATATCCTAAAGCTGTCATAGGAACTTAGGTCCAAATTATCCGATTTTCGTTGTTTTTAAAAATATCGGATATAAATTAAATGTATGAATTATAGCCATAAGTCTTAAGTTTTATCCAAATCGGACCACTAAGTAATAATTGATTTCCATTAAAAATAGTTTAAAAAATAAAAACATTGTATCTTCGGGCAGTTCATCTCATTAATATATCATAAATTTCACACTTAAATTGATTGACACTTAAATTGATTTTCTTACTTTAGAAACATTTTTAATCAGCTTTCAACAGCTTTTAATCAATTATTATAGAGATTCGTGTATAAATATACATGTATAGAAGATAGGAGATTTTTTATTTGACGCAATCAATCCTTATCGAGCACAAAGTTTTCAGGCTATGTTGCTGAATTTTGTTACTAGAATTTTTGTTTTATTATGAATACAAATTGTTATATTTTATATTTTAAAAATAAAACTACTTAACAAGCGAACTCAAAAAAAGTAAACAAGTGATACCGTAAGGAAAGGAGTTTCAAATTGCAATATTTTTTTATTCCTTACTAATATTAAAGCTTGGCAACAGAAATGTTTCGTGAGCGTTTTTGGAGTTTGGAAAAAGACAATCAGCGCATTTACAACAACCATTCTGTCTACAATGCATTCAAAAGTAAGTGCAGCAAGTTCTGTGTGCTCTGGGCACTATGGAAATTCAATTACTTTATTTTGCTGGTCTTCATCCGACTTTCGCTCTCACGCCCATATGTTTGTTCGCCATGTGCCAGCCACAAAACAAACACAGCCGGCATTCCTGTATCACCGCCCAGGCACAGTTGCAGCACCTGTCAGTTGCTCTAAACACCAAACATTTTCAAGTTTCTTTTTTTTCACGTTCGCGAAATTACGTTGAAATTTTCGCCCGTCGCTGAAAGAAGTGGCAAGGGCTGAGAGGACAGAAAAAAGGGTGGTTGAGAGCAGGAAAAATGGCGGTGTGCAGACAGGAAAAAGGAAACCCATCGCTAGCCCATTTCGAAACTTATGCCCATTGCACACATTTGCGGCTCTTCGCATGAGCGCGCAACTTTTCTTTCTGAGAACTCCCAAGAACTCCCAAATTTTTTGCTCTGTTCTCTTTCTGGCGTGCTCTTCTTTGGTCCATTTCTATGGCACTTCCCTTTTAGCTGGAAATCTTTTTTGGCGGATATCAGGGTATCTGTCAGCTGGGGCAGAGCAGCACCTGGAGATGGGAGCGTGAGTCGATTAATAACTTTCTGGCAAGCAAAAATCTTAAATTTTAATATTAGAAATCATTTAAACACATCATAAAAAAAAACAACATAAAAAAAAAACATTCCAGAAAAAAGTGTACAATTTTGTAAATTGTGAATTGCCTTACATTTGAGGCAAGTTATTCCTAATTTATTTTATTATGGGGAAAAAATGTCATTGTCTTCATGCAGATTACACATTTTCCGATTTTCTAAAATGAAACAAAGAAATGTTTCATGGAGACGCTTGTTATACCCCGTACCCATAGGGTACCGAGCAAACCCAGAATGTATGTAACGGCAGAGGGAGCCATCTCCGACCCAATAATTTAGTATAATTATTCTTGATCAGAATCACCAGCCGTATGAACAAACAGATCTCAGAGACTACAAGAGCTAGAGCCACCAAATTTGGAGACAACATTCTAATCTTCACGCAGTTCAAGTTTGTTTTGAAATTTGGCCTCGCCCATTACCGTCCTTGAAAATCATGAAAAACATGTTACTAAGCTTAAAGTCGTGTCTTTTCGATTAAAATTGAATAGATTTCAAATTGATACTTTAGTGCGTACGTGCTCTAAAAATTTGAGTAAAATCGGATGCACTAACGCGTGGTGCTCAACATGTTCATCGCAACTTTAGTCTTTTTTAATGCTGCTCAACATGTCCCCTGCAACATTTGTCTTTATTTATCAATAATATATTTTATAATTTTTTATAAAACATTATTTGGGTAGGGCCCCTGATAAATTTTTGTTCTTATCTCGGATTTCCATGACATTACTGATATAGGAAATATTTAATTAACCTCATCTATTAATTCTTAAATACTTGCAATTAAAAAAGCCCCCTTCTATACGACACAGACGCATTCATTCAATTATCTTAACAGAGATGCCAGTTTATTTGTACTCAGCTACTACTCCAAAGCAGAAAAGATGGAAAGAGTCGAATTTTTTTGACATCACCCGACTAAAGTCCAACGGGATCCAAATGCGATTCCACATCTACGTTAAGGTAATTATATGTTTTGGCTTTTATTAACTAAATTAGTTGACCTTTCCGTCGGCGTTGTCACCTTATACAACAAGATTGAAATTGGTTGCGCGGCACCCTTTCATGTTTTATCAACTTTCAACTATCAACTTTCGTGTTATAGCGAATACATAAAAATCGTTTTATGCCACATTTTATGAGATGAATGCATATCATGGGCTTTGCACAAATACCTTACCAGTTTGCTTCCCTTGTCGTTTTATTATATATTTATCAATATATTTGGCAAACAATTTTTGATAAAGCCAGGCGCAAATCTGAGACTATATCACATTGCCCGACCACGTTGAAGGCACACTTGTGGCAGCTTGGCTTTTCAATTACTCCTTCGTTGCCATCCCTAATTGGGGATTAGTCTCGGTGCCAGAGGAGGGGACCCAGTATTCTCAGCATGTTGCGGGCTGTTCGGCAAGACAAATGCGTTTGTGAGCATAGGCAAGAAATGCGGTCTTTGGCGAAGGAGGATGCCCGCCGACTGGCTTTTGTTGGTGTTTTTAGCTTTTAGGTAAATAGAACTCTATTTGGTATCTGCGATGCTTTCGCCTTGGGCACGGTATATGTCTGTGTGTGCACTTTTGCTGCATTTTGTTACACTTTTCGGCACTTGGACTGATTGGTAACATGTCAGCCCTCAGAGTGAAACGAAGGAAGGTGCGCGGGTAGGTGTGAAGAAAGGACATTTTAAAATCATTTCGATATGCTAAAAATCGGCTTGCCTAATTACATTAAGTGGCGTTACGATTTCAAACCTTTCATTTGAGGACAAGCATGTCTTCACCATGCGTTGACTTTAGATGTTCGTACTTTGTTTTCTTTGATGTTGCAAGTTTTAAGGATCCAGATATAGGTGGGTATATTTTATTATTTAACATCAAGTCAAGGATCCAGATATAGGTGAGTATATTTTATTATTTAACATTAAGTCAAACAAGAAAGGAAGCTTATTTCGGTAAGCCAAAATTTGTACACCCTTGCAGTTTGCAAATGTATCATGACAAAAATATATATATTTCCGTAATTTTTTTATACCCGGTACCCGTAGGGTACAAGGGTATTATAAGTTATAGCCTTGTTCCACTGCTACATTCAGCTCCATTCTCGAGAATGGTCCATATTTTACATTTAAATGGTCCGTTCAAAATCGACAGTCCATCCATTCACCATTCGCCCCGAAGGTTTCTATACATACTAAAAAATACCGAAAATATCGATTATCGACGATGTTTTGTGAGTGCCACAGCTATTTGAAAACTTGCAAGGTAAGCACAATTTCTTATTGTTTTTTTTAAATATTAATATGTTTTGCATAGAGGAGTGGAAAGAAGCGCAAACGCTCCATTACTTGGGCGCCGCATCATAATGCGCTCGTATTGGATATGTGGAAAAACATAATTCCAATGCGGTCGCCACAGAAGAACAATCATATATACCAAAAGATGGGCGAAAAGCTGGTTTAAGCCGGCCTAGAAGAAGGACGTCAGGACGAATTACGACAACCTGACCAGGAAGTACAAGAATGAAGTCAAAGAGCAGGGTACCACTGGAGGAGCACCTTCAACGTGGATCTATTTTCAACAAGTCCAAGATACTTGGAAACTTCAAGTCCAAGAACATTCCTACGTTTGTCAACGAAAGAAAATATATATCTCTTTCCATAATAAAGAAAACATATAGTTTAATTTATAAATGTTTTGATTTTATAAACAACGCCTGCTCAGCTGTTCGTCCCACTCACATGTCGCCGGAGAATGTAGATGGAGCTGTGGAACAACCGACGGTCCATTTTCAAAAAAAGGGAGCTGTGGAACAAGGCTATTAGTGCCAACCGAGAATGTATGTAACAGGCAGAAGGAGGCATTTCCGACCCCATAAAGTATATATATTCTTGATCAGCATTACCAGCCGAGTCGATTTAGCCATGTCCGTCTGTCCGTCCGTCCGTCCGTGTGAAATAACAGATTTCAGAGCTAGATAAGAGCTAGAGTTACCAAATTTGGTGACAACATTGGAATCTATTGCACGCAGATCAAGTTTGTTTTAAAATTTGGTCACGCCCACTTCCTCCCCCGAAAATAGTAAAAAACGGTATATAAGCCATATGCGTGATTTTCGGCGTAAGGTAAATAGACAGTCTTAACAAGTAGGCAATCGTGGACGTGTTCTGACTAAAATCGGATGTTAAACATAGAAGTTATTAAACAATAAAGTCTCTGTGTAAACTTCTTGAGAGAGAGAGAGAGGGAGACATGGTTCTAGCAGCATTTGTCTTTGTTGGGTGTTGCTCAGCATGTTCCTAGCAACATTTGTCGCTTTTGAGAGTTGCCCAACATGTTCCTAGCAACATTTGTCTCTTTTGAGTGTTGCTCAACATTTTTATAGCAATATTTGACTTCAGTTGTCAAAATTTCCTTTTTTCCATGTTCATGTGCTGTTTAATTTTACCCACAATGCTTTGGGTACCGGGTATCTTACAGTCGGTCACACTCGACTGTAGCTTTCCCACTTGTTTTTACATATTTTTATAAATTTATCGATTGGTCCTATGACAGCAATATTATATAGTTGTCCGATCTTAAAGAAATTAAATCCGCAATTCTGAAATCGTCAAAATAGCTTAATCTCAATATGTATTGAAATATGTTAAAAAACAGCGAAAGTTTATAGTTTTTTTCATATCATTTCTTTTTCGGTCGTTCCTATGCTAGAAGACTATCTGCAAAGTATCATTCAGATAGCTCAAAAGCCTATAGGGTACTTAGTGCCAGCCAATAATGTATGTAACAGGCAGAAGGAGACATCTCCGATCTCTTGGTCAGCTTCACCTGGCGAGACATGTCGATCTGTTCTGTATGTCTGTCCATCTGTCCTTACTATGCAACAGATGTCAGAGAGTATAAACTACATTATCACCTTAGATGTTGAGTCGAGTATCGAACCATGGCTTGGAGATTTTATTTTCTGGGGAAAATTTTGGGGTTGGCCTGCCAGTGCAAGCTTTGGATACTCGACTGTAGCTTTCTTCCTTATTTATTATTAAATGTATGCGTCCCTAGAGAAATGCAGAAAATCCTTCATCCAAAACGGATTGCCAACTGAGGAAAATCAAATGGTTTTATAATCGAGATAAAGACATTTGTGCCCAGAAACTTACTTGCCGCAACGGCTTTGATTATCGATTGGATTGTGAAAGCTTGTGTATTGAACTACAAAAACAAACAAACAAGGAAGGCAATGATTTGCCTAAGCTCATATTTGATCTTCTTAATAAAAATATAACGACGAAATTGCCTCCAAAACTGCGTTTACTCGCATGAGTACAGTAAACACAACATCTAAACAGCCGCCTACGTTTACTACCATAAGTACAGTAAACACCTCATTTGAACAACCGCCTAAGCTTACTACCGTGAGTAGAGTTAACACAAAATTTAAACAACCGACTAAGTTTGCTACCATGAGTACAGTGAACACAAAATCTGAGCAACCGCCTACGTTTGCTACCCTGAGTACAGTAAAAACAACATCTGAACCAACACTTATCGTTGGGGCGCCGGCTAGTATCATGAATGAAGAAAGTACTCAATCCACGTCCATTACGAAAAAAAATATGGAATTTTTTTACCCAAAGTGGAAAAAGTAATACTGATGGTTTGCTCAAATTAAAAAGTTTCTTGTATATTTCCTTCTGCTATTTGATTTCTAACTTTTTATTCGGATTTTTGTTGATTGAGAAATAGCTAATTCTGCACCCAGAAAAAATTAATTCCTTAAATTCAAGGAATTGACGATTTATTGCCTAAAAATTGCATTCTAAATTCATATTAAATGTTACCTTTAATTTAAGGCCATAACAGAAATTTAAAAAACACTTAACTTAAAAAAATTTAATTTTAGACAGAAAATTTAAGAAAGTTTTGGCTTTTGAGGCTTTTTGGGTGTGGGCTTTAATGGTGTCATTTTAGATAAATAGTATTGTTTGATTTAAAAAAGTCTGTTTTTGAATATAACCATTATACTAATAATAATAATAATTTCTAGGGCCGTTTTCAGAGTTAGTAAAAAACAAGTGAGAAAGCTACAGTCGAGTGCGACCGACTGTGAGATACCCGGTACCCAAAGTATTGTGCGTGAAATTAAATAGCACACGGACATGGGAAAAACAAAATGTTGACAAATAAAGTCAAATTTTGCCAAAAACATGTTGAGCAAAGTTTAAAGAGACAAATTCTGTACGCAGCTGCGTTACGAATTAATACTGCGCCCAAAAGCACGCAACACTTTTTTCGCTACTGCCGTTGTGGCTCAAGATGGTAAGAAACTTAATTGTTTAATAACTTCCATGTTTATCATCCGATTTTACTCAAATTTTCAGAAAACGTCCGCAAATGCCTACTTATTTATTGTATCTATTTACTTTGAGCCAAAATTTACGAATCTAGCTTATTTAAGTTTTATTCGTTTTTGGGGGCGAAAGTGGGTGTGGCCAAATTTTAAAACAAACTTGATCTGCGTGCAACAGATTCCAATGTTGTCACCAAATTTGGTAACTTTAGCTCTTATAGTCTCTGAGATCTGTTGTTTCACACGGACGGACAGACGGACAGACGGACAGACGGACAGACGGACATGGCTAGATCGACTCGGCTAGTGACGCTGATCAAGAATATATATACTTTATAGGGTCGGAGGTTTCTCCTTCTGCCTGTTACATACATTCTCGGTTGGCACTAACTTATAATACCCTTGTACCCTATGGGTACCGGTTATAAAAATATCAAATAAATCGGAACCAGTTCACCTAGAAGCCTAGCTTGGTAATTTTACTACATCCTATCTTATATTTCCCTTTGCGAGACAAGTAGTAAAGTCTTTAAACGTGTATAAAAAAGCAAAAAGCACTGCACACTTTTTGGCGGTGAATAATAAGGAGTCAATAATGATCTCGTAGGATGCATTTCAGTTATCTTTGACAAAAACGAAAATGAAAAGAAAAGTAAGTTCTATCCGCATTTTAAACAGCTACAAAACTTAATTATGTGGCATTTACAGTATGAAATAAACCTCCTGTTGCCTTTCGGGATAATTACGGAACACGAAGCAACAACATAAAGGCGATGAAGAAACAAAAATGTCGCCCAACAACAACAAATAACCGCAACTACTTAGCAACATTATACACTTCCGTGCCAGCATCAGGATCTGAAAAACCAACCCAAAACGTAATTATTGTTGCGGTAAATGCCAAACCCCCACTGCTGCTCAACCACAGACCAGGCTTTTTCATTTCTTTATAAAAAAGTAAGAGTGAAATATTTCAGTTGATCTACTGTTGAACACCCTTTAAAATGATTTTGTCCCTTATTAGATGTGTATGCTCTTGAAGTATTTGTTATTATATTTTAGTAAATATCCACCTAAATTAGATGAAGCATCACGTATCCCTCTTACCGCCAGATTCAAGCAGAAGAGTTTACCTCTCCAGTGATATATTCTAAGAGATTATTTAATTATTTGAAAAGCAACATTTTTGACAAACTACTATTTGAACGATAAATAAGCAATTTAATTTATCAAAATACTATTACAACTTGAAGCTAAAAAGTAAAACATGAAAAGGAGGAAATTTAATATGAAATGTCAAGCTTTTTGTTCCTATGTAAATAATTTAAAATCAAAAATATATAAAAATGGTATTAACTTGGCATTGGCATTCCTGTGCCCTATATACCCTTACTGAAGCAGATAGAGAGGAAGGGAAGAGAGTGTCGGAAAGACAAGCGGACCGTGGGGGTGTACCAGAGAGCGAGAGAAGAGGAGAGATGAGAGAGCGGAGGAGAGGTGTATATGGCGGCGTGTCGCGAAAATTAATCCATTTGCTGTGACAATGACTTTTATGCGGTTGCCAGCAACGCGGCGCCGGCAACCGCCATCCGGAATCAGCGGCCTGGAAGCTACACTGCCGGACAGTTGGCAAAGTCAAGCCGCAGGCCGAATGCGGGCTGGGGTGAAATAAGCTTGCCGAGAAAGCCCAGAGAAAAACTGCTGGCCGCTCCACAATGCTGCGACATGTAAATATTTGGTGACATTTATAAAAAATGCTTTCGGCCGCCGCGAGCTTCCCATTTTGACCGAGCGCGAAGCCTTATCAAAGCAATTATCTCTAAGATGGCTCGTCGTCAAGTATAACGCCCGTCTTCCTCTCTCCTGGCCTCACGGCACAGTGGGCACCTATCTCATTCAATCAGGAGCTTTGATTTTAAGGGGTGGATTCTTAAAATGAGATTCAACATATAAAATATTTTACAGTGTTTATGTATCTTTATGAATGTCTTTTGAAAATTAGCCGGATCGTTTTAAGCAACATTTACAAATAATTTTAAGTAGGCCATTTATATCTGTAGTTTTTAAAATGTATCCTGATTTCTATGTGAAATATTTTAAAATATTCCAAATTATCTGAAATTTTTTGGTTTACTTTTTCTAAACCGTTTTGGTCTACAA